>OZ004700.1:1205905-2411810 GCA_963924545.1 Pogonocherus hispidulus | reverse complement strand
TCGTATTCTTTCACCTGGTCAGAGATTAGAGTTAAACGTATTTTGGGGACTATGTAGTCAAGGAAGGAAATGGGTTTCAAAATATTTATTACAACAGCTTATTCTCTACTGATACAGTGTCTTCTAAATAGTGTGCCAATTTTATAAATCTTAGATTGCATCTGTTATTATGAATTATTATGAAATTGACATTTTTATATACAGTGCTTTCGAAAAGTAACGAATAAATTCATTATTTTAGAAATTGAGAAGTTTTCGAAAAAATCCCTTGACACGTCGATTTTGTTTTTAAAAAAGGCACTTTTTGACATACGACCCATATTTGTAACGTCATCCTTACTCGAGATGTGACGTCATCGACAATTTTTTTAAATAGCAACCCCCAATTTTGACCACGCCATTTGAAAGAGCGTATCATTCTACATACGCATCATGAAAAATTATGGTGTTACATAATACAAATTTCAAGAAAAGTAAGTTTTGAAGATCTTAAAATTTAATTTTCACAATACTGACAATGATAATGATTATGTAAAAAATCGACTAAATTAAATGTTCAAATTGTGCACCGTTGGCTGCCTGACAGTAGCCAAGGCGATTATTAAATTCTTTTTGGACATTATCTATAACTTCAGGAGGTATACGATGTATCTCGTGAGGAATTCTTGCTTTTAAATCTTCTAAATTAACCGGTCTAGTAACGTATACTTTGCTTTTTAAGTATCCCCACAAGAAATAATCTAGGGGTGTCAAATCAGGAGATCTGGCTGTGCTGCATAATGGTGAGGTGCACCATCTTGTTGAAAGAACATGTCATTTCTTGGACGACCACGTCCTTCTATATCTGGATATAAAGTTATTAGTGCAGGAATGAGGTCGTCTCGAAGAAAATGCAAATATCTTGCACCAGTTAGATTGATGTCAAAGAAATAGGGACCCAGAATTCTTCCGTCGACTATGCAGCACCACGCATTTACTTTCTGGGGACTTTGAGTGTGATACTCCATCATCCATCGGGGATTCTCGGTAGCCCAATAACGGCAGTTTTGCCTATTGACATGGCCGTTCAAAACAAACGTAGCCTCGGCAGAAAAAATTACGTTTTTTACGAAATTATTATCATTGCATAGCTCTTGCATTTTCGAAAAATTAATTTATTCGTTACTTTTCGAAAGCACTGTATTACATTATGCATTCATAAAAGAAACAGAACTTATATGCAAAAACATTTTAACATTTTAACAAAATTTCAGTGAAAAATGTTACTACTTTCAAATGTATTTTTCTGTCAGTGCCCCAAAGCCCCAAAAAGAGCTAAATTATTTCCAATAAATTATGTGTCGCACGAGCATTGATTTTGGTTAAGTAATTAGCTTCAACAAAGAGCCTGTAGTACCAAGTTTCTTGCATTTCACCAATAAGAGAAGAGGAAATCCGTGTTTGCCGCACACACAAAACGCGTGTCATTATTTAACCGATTGCCTGCTATTATTTGAAGCTGTTTGGCGTCTGGAAAGTGCACCCCTGAACTTAGAATAGCACCGTAAGGAGAAATCAGTTCAAATAAGATATTTGGACCAGTAGTTGTTTTAGTAAAGTTACGTTTACCATCGAAATACGAGATAGATAGTATTGATACGTATCAGCACTATTTTTAGTAAAAGATTTGAATACTTATACATAAAATTGACAAAATGAGATCATACGTAGTATAGGACATCGTGGCATGTAATCGATTAAACAAATAAAAAATAATCGTTCCTCATACACCAAAAAACCGTTCCCAGGCACTAATAGGGCCCACAAAATAGTAATATACCATCCCCTCTCCCATATAAGTTTGAAGAATACGTACTTTTACGCACACCTACCCTTTTGTCTGGTTTTGCAGAAGTGGGATACTTTGTGAACCATTTTTAACGTTTTCAGTCACTTACCTTGATGAATTGGAAGGTGCCTATGGGGGGAAGGCGCTTCAGGTAGGGGTAGAAGAAGGATCCGGCGGGGTGTGCTGGGTAGTGCGCGGTGATGCGGTACGCCTCCCCCTGAGGCTCGGTGGGCCAGTTGGGGGCAGTGAAGGTAAAGCCGTTGTCGGTGCCGGCATCAATGGGGTCCACCTATTGGAAAAAATTAGTTACAGTTAAAACTCAAATTCAAATTGGTATCTTATTTGGAATCCCGTTATTGGATCTAATTGAAAATCTAACCGGCTTTTGAATGTTTAAAGATCAATTACCTCTAGCTAAAACTCTATCCATCCTTAAACTCTCCTCTTATGGACGTCCAAAATTTATTGGAATCCAATAGACATCCTATTGGAATCTCAATTAGAATAAGCCTTTGATTAAAGGTCAGTGATCTCTGGTCAAAGTTCATTAATCTTTGAACATGTCACTGGATCCAATTAGAGGCTTATTTGGTATCCCTGTTAGAATTAGAAGTGGCTTCAGGTCTAATTGGAATCCAATTGAATTTTCTAGTACGCATATCCAAACATCATTGGAATCTAATTCAAATGTTCTTTCTTATTCTAATCTTATTGGAATCTAATTGACCTCTGATCTTGGAGAGGTCAACGGCCTCTAGTCAAAGTTAGATTTTAGACCATTAAATGTAATTTGATCCATTTGAAAACTTATTTAGAATCTAGTTAGGTACTTTGGGATCAAATTCTCATTATCAATGATGATTTAGATTAAAAAGTTTATTTATAAGAGATATTCTATACAGCCAAATGTTCAAAAAGATCGATTAGGATGACCACTCACCTCTACGGTGATGCTGTCCAGCCAATTTCCGTTGACGCACAGGTCGAAGCTGTCGATACCGATGAACCAGTCGGGGGACGGCACGATCCGGGACATCAGCGACACCTGGAATCATTCAAGATTAATTAATTTCTATAGAGTTATAATTGGGTTCGTTAGGGCACGCCCTCGAAGATAATGACTTAGGTGAAGGATCAAGTGGGCTGTTTATTAAAGGCTAATGACTGGTCGTCAGCGGGAGCTGACGTACCGAGTGGATCGCTTTCCTTGCGGAGCTGCAGGTATCATAATCCTGTCAAAATCAGGGGAAAATTCATAGCACTTGCTAGCAGATAGAACTGGTAGGTATTTCTGTTTGTTTTTAGAATTTTAAACTTTTTAAGAAACAGAAGGATTCTGCTCTTTTTTATAACGAACTTATTATTTTCTTCATGGAAATTGTGGTAAACATGAAAGTATGTAGTACAAGGTCTTTCTTTTATCTTCCTATGTATTGAGGTATATTTAAAATTGTAGGTATCATCTAAATTTTCTTACACATAGACTTGGAATGCCCAATACGCTTAAACATATTTGAACAGAACATTTACTGAAATAATAATTCGTTATAAATAACATAGTTTATTGAATACACAATATTTCACACTGTTCAGCTACCGATAAATACAATATTTGAAGGGGATGATAATATTAAACACCGTATCAACAAAGGCTTCAACACAACATTACAGCCTAAATTAAAAAAACGATTTGGTCGAAACTTAGTAAAATGCAGAAAAGTTGCTTTGAAACTAAATTGCTTTGAAACAGAAAATAACCATCACTTAATTAACATCAATCAAGCTGATGAAATTCATCAGAGATCGAAGATACACGACGCCCTCAATTAAAATTATTGTAAGCCAATTCAAGGTGTGAGTTGTTTATTGAAATTAATGGTAGGTAAAAAAAATGGCTACCTACCAATGGTTATGGTTTGAGAAAATTAAAAATGGAACAATAAATAGCTCTGAGGCGTATGCTTCTTTATTAAATTTAATACATTGTGAGTTCCAGACAGGTGAGTTTATATACAGGGTGTGGCGAGTAAAATTAATACTTTAGTTGCTCTTTTCTACATAATAAAGAAGTTACAGATTTTGTATGTACACTGAAATATAAATTGCTTTTTATAGCACAGTAGGATTAAGGATTCCGCACTACGAGCATTTTTCTATCTGTAACTCCAGTGTAAAGTATATATTCGCTTATTTGCATAGAGCGACATATCAAAAACAACATAATGTAACGTTATTATTTTTTTCTAATATATACCTATAGAAGTGGGCAGAAGACAAAGTCTTGTTTGTTACTCAAGTATAGCATATACCGCTGTTCACATACCTTAGAACTTTCTACACTTGAGATTGATTATCGTGCAGATTAATTACAAAATAATATTTTTCCAAAGTGCAGCTAGAGATTATAAAGTATTTTTCTCCCTTAAATGCATTAGGAATTTCTAGTTCATAAAAAAAGATGTACCCTGATTGCAAAAATAACTTTTCCTCTATGTAACTCAAGTTTAATATATCTGTCATACTCTCTAGAGAGCTTGATAGTAATAGAGCGACAAAATATTTTACGCACAAAATACAATACAAAGATAATCTATTTTTGAGTGTAATTCGAGGGTGAGGTATCTGTAGCTCCGAAATTACTTAATGTGTTTTATACCATAAAACGACCTGTACTACAAAACTAATATTTTGATGTTTATAACTAGAGCGTGGAGTATGTCAGTCATTCCGACAGAGCAATAAAAGTTTTATTTTACGAAATAATATTTTCCCAAAATGCAGCTACAGATTATAAAGTATTTTTCTCCCTTAAATTCATTAGTAATTTCTAGATCATAAAAAAGATGAACCCTGATTGCAAAAATAACTTTTCCTCTATGTAACTCAAGTTTAATATATCTGTCACTCTCTAGAGAGCTTGATAGTAATAGAGCGACAAAATATTTTACGCACAAAATACAAAGATGGTATATTTTTGAGTGTAACTCGAGCATGAGGTATCTGTAGCTCCGAAATTACTTAATGAATTAGTATGAAGGAGTATGTCAGTCATTCCGACAGAGCAACAAATGTTTTATTTACAGAAATACCAATCTTACACAGCCGATTTTTCAAGAATAGCCCCAGATCGTGAATTTTCTGTACTGTGCCACTGCCTCGGAAGGGGCAACGTTCCATTAATACCGTAACCAGCGACCATTTACGAACCGACACGCGTCTGCGGTGACGCTCGCTACTTAGCAGAGTGTTTTATGGCAACGCAACCGGCTGGCAGGGAGCGCGTTGGACTATAAGACCAGAATTACCTCTAACGATGGCGGATTAAGGACGAGTTGGACTGCGGCACTTCCGGAAAGGCAGTTTATTTACTTGATGCGGCCTCATTGATAAGGCGATCGCACTTAATCGAGTTGGAGGCTCGCGGTGTACACTGAGCCGAACTGTATAGGGCTTCAGTGAAAGAATATATAAATCTATGTTTATTCATTTTGATGAATGTATTAGATCTAGTATAGACAAAAGAGTTACACACTTGTTGAGCACATCATGCTGACAAATATTGGTCTTATACAGGGTTATTCAGAACTTGAATGTTTGAACCACATAGTTTCGTACAATTAGGCTAGTGCTCTGAGATGCATTTTATATATGCAAATATATACAGGGTTATTCAGAACTTATCTCTAAAACTTTGAGGATATGTGCATCCTTAAATAAGAAATCGATATCACCAAAAAAATTTATAATAAAAGTCTTAGGATTTCCCGTAAACAATGTTTAAAGTTATAGCATTATAAAGGACTACGTAGATGGGCAACTGTACTTCAACGACATCTGATATATCACATTCCTTCAAAAAACAGTAAACAACAGTTTTTGTACCTGGAACGCCTGGTTAAGACCGAGCGAATAGAGTTGGAGTGGGGATATCTCTATTGTCTATGCAGTCATCAGTCTATTTGTGTCGCTGTCTCAGTGCGGGTGTTTTATTTATCGTAGGAGTGTTAAACTGTAAAATCTTCAAAATGGCTCATGTGTACAGTAATGAGTTAATGGACATGATTCTAATTTATGATGAAGTTGGAGTGGACGAGATGGTGGCCCGGGACGACCACAACGTATTTTAGCAGCTGAAGAACAAGTGTTGAATCTGGTCCGTGAAAATACGCGAATAAGTACAAGTCAGATCGCTAGGCAGGTGCCTGGGGTATCCCAATCAATCGGTATGTGCACATTTTTTATAAATTTCATGTTTCTAATACCTAGTAATCAAGTAGCGCAATTCTTCAAAATTAGTGTAACAAAATTTTATTAATTTTAAAGACACGTCACTTTGGTCACATCTATCTATCTTTAAGTTTATTTTAAAGTAAAAACGCTGCAAATCTTTTTTGCGCCGGGTGTCGGTATACTCTCAGAACTTCCGAAGTTTTTTTCATGCTAGCCAGTTTGCATTGTCAGTCCCCAGGTCACTCCATTACAGTGGACCAGTATCCAGCGGCGTGCAATGAAAAATTTTTAAATAGTCTTCAGAACCCGCCAAACATTTTTTTTGCAGTACCACATTTGTACGTGTATGTTGAACATCCCCAAATTTTATTATGGATAAGTTCTGAATAACACTGTATACACAAAGGCATCAGCAACGAGACACTACGGAAGTATGGCCTGGGTACCGGATTATCACAACATAACAGGAAATGAGGAGGCCGATGCACTGGCTAAAAGAGGCTCAAGTATACAGTTTACAGGGCCCGAATTAGTGCTGGAGGCTTCCGCCTAGTTATGTAACAAGGTCTATTGGAAACTGGATCAAGAAAAGATCAGAGGAAGAATGGTTGAACGGGACTGGGCTGCGACAAGCCAGGCTCTTAATTGAAGGGCCTTGGTCAAACGCAACTCGATCAATACTTGCGCTAAGTCGTAACAGCATAAGGATTGTCACAGGACTGCTGACAGGTCACGGACATCTCAACAAGCACCTTAACGCTATCGGCCTTAGTGACACCAGAAGGTACAGGTTTTGCGGACACGATGACGAGGACTCCATTCATATCCTCTGTCGCTGTGCCTGCCTCATGGTCAAGAGATACAAACATCTGGGCGTAGCATATCTCCTGCCCCAGGACGTTAGAGAGCTTCCCCTAGAACGGGTGTTGGCCTATGCGCATAGCACGGGTCTCTTCCAATAGCTCTCGACTAGCGGCAGGCACAATGGGTCGAAAAACCTGAGTGCTGCGGGTAACCGCGCAGCCTTCCAACAACAACAAAAGCAATACTAAACAATTTAAATACTTTTTTATAAAGAATTCCCAAGAAGTAGTGTGAAATAGTGTCAGACAGACATTGTAGAACCTCCAAATAGTTAATTGTACAGTTTTTTTGGGACATACCTGAAATCTCGTCTTTATATATTCTCTTACTCTGCTTTAAATATCTACGTGCGTTTTCCTATTTATCTACTAGTTTATATATAGCGTACTGCTAAAAGAAGCTTTGAGGGGATACGAAAACCTTTCTTTCAGTGTAACAAAAAGTAAAGTGCTCACATAGTGTAGTGATGGAAGTTATAAAAAATTTTATATTTGTAATTGTATCGTTTTGTACGAATTTGCATCACTTTATCGGTGGCTTTTTCTGAAAAGGATTTTTGACTGAATACGAAAACCTTTCTTTCAGTGTAAACAAAACATGTGATCATACGACAGATTATGAGAAATTGTAAACAAAAGTTACGTATGTCTAAAGTGAAAAGGCGTTTTCTTCTTGTAGATGATAGAAAATTGAAGTATACACGTTTTCAGAGGTGTATCTATGAGTATTAGAATCTGACAACCTTTCTTCCAGTGTAGACAAAAGCGTTCGCCCGATCAATACTGGGAAAATTAAAGGCCAGCGTTATTTATGTTGAAAACGAATTAAATAAAGTTTACATCGAAGAAATGTTGAATTGCATCTGAACATGCAAGGCAACAAAAACAAAGTAATTTTCTCGGGACTGTATTTTTCGCTTGCGATCACGCACTTGTAGAATTATAGAAAATGGTTTTATCTCTATCGGCGATTTATGGGAACGATATATTTCGTTGGGATGTTTATTATTTTGATCAATACGCTACAAAAATATATATCTATTCTAGATGCTAGACGGGTACCAATGTTCTTGTTGTTCTGATTGGTTTTAGAAAACACATCAATTAGTTTATAACAATTATCATCTTTATGTTTTCAGGTATTGTTCGCACTATTTGACAGAGCTATACATTTTTATATACAGGGTGTCCTATTTAAAACGAAATACCCTAATATTCTCGAGAACGAAATGAGATATAAAAATTTGCCGAAACAGGTTAATCTTTGATTCGGGAGTACAACTTTTGGAGAATAAATAAAGGTATAATCCCCTCTCCCCCCGCCTACTAGGACACACAAAATTTCAAATGGGAATAGGGGTGTTGTCGTATCTCATTTGAAAGGTATTTTTACTATCTATATAACGGAGTGCTTAGTTTTAAAATCGGCCGAATAGTTTTTGTGTGTCCTTGGTGCGGGAGGAGAGGGGATAAGGAGTTAACCTTCATTTATCACTCCAAAAGTTGTCCCCCCGAATCAAAGATTGATCCGTAACGGCAAATAATATCTCAAGATATTAAGATCGTTTTAAATGGCACCCTGTATAAAACACCCTGCACCAGGGCATGGATCAAGAATTATATAACCTATTTTTTCATTTCAATAAATAAGTTATCAACAACATCAGCTCGCTTAGAAGCGAAACTATATAATTTTTTAATTAATCCAACGACAAAACTTTCACCTCTGAAAATAATTAAATTTCCATCGAACTTTCACGTGTCTGTTGTCCTTTGTGTAACATGGAAGTTTTTCTTGGAAACTTTATTAATTATTTCACACATAAGAGCAGAGAAAACATAAACTTGTGAAAGCCTCGCGTGTATATTATAGTTACATCGCCACTCGTACACACCCAATACAAAATACTATAACTACAACTCAAATCCTCCGAAACATACAAGAAGTTCCATTAAGTATGACCATATAAATATATATTATAATGAAACTCAATTGAGAGGTCAAAAAGCCGAGCATATTTTACGCAAATCAATTTGTCGAAACAGCAGAATTTTCAACATAACTGACGTAGTTTTCCACATAACACCAAAACACTATACTGCACTCGATTCGCGTTTCACCAACCAAGTTGGCATAATCTGGAGATGATTAAAACTAAACCTATGCTAACATTGTGTCCTATTTATGCCTAAACTATTTCTACGGTTCAGTAAACCGTCGCGACCGCTGGGTGAACCATCGCGACTGATCAGTGGTTACTAACCAATAAAGCTGGGTATAAGGATTGGCCCTCTGTCATCATTCATACTATTTTTGCATTTAGCAATTTCCAAACTCTCAAAAGCATCCAGCTGTCTGGAATTCGAAGAGACACTTCGAAATTCCTCGATTTTTCAAAATGAAAGAGATTGTTTCACCATATTTTGAATTGATCTCAGTTACAACTATACACCTGCACAGTTTTGTCATACACACGCTCCAATGTAACTGTAGCGTGTGTAGCCTGCTTTACTACTTTTTCGGCAACAGGTTCGTATCATACAAATTGGTTGTCACTCCAGAACTATTTTCGTCATTATTAACCATCTTATTGCCTTTTTTTACAATAATTACATACTTTCCAATCCTATTGCTCTGATTTCATGATCTTTCTGTCCTTCATTAGGAAGGATTCCACGTTCTTTTCCAGTGTGTTCTTATCTTTTAAGAAACGACATGCAGTTTGTACTGTGAGTAAGGAATTTATATACATGGAACGATTATCAAAGCTGCGCGAGTATTCCAATTTTAAATCCGCCATTTTGATGTCTGAAAATTGGTGGGAAATTTAACAGTATTAACCTAGCCTCTTCAATTAGACAGCAATAACAAATAAAAACCACAGAAAGCAGCAAGTAAAACTTTTGAGTAAGAAAAATTCTAAATAGGTATAAGAAATGTTCAATATTTTATAGTTTAATTACAATTATTTGTGAAAAATAAAATATATCGTCAACAAACTTTCTTGTAAAATTGATGAAGGTACAAACGAAATATTTTGTGTACCTACCTACCTATGTATCTTTTGTTCACATTATTTATGTAAAATACACCATTAACCGTTTAGAAAAGTAAATAATTAAAATGCATTATGCATATAAAATTTAACTATCCTTTACCTTACTCTAACTATCCTGGCTTATTTTTTGTATTGTTTATGTTCGCCGTTTTCATAATTTACTATTATATTAGCTAGGAACTATGATTGCATGTCTCTTAAGACTTTCAATTCTTGTTATAAAATCCGAATTTACATGGAATAATTACGAAAGTCCAATACTCAAATATTGTCACTCAAAGTCTATAAATCAAAGGAACCCAATAATAAACACAAAAACAGAATCAAACCGAGAGAATCACAATAAAATAAACCAACAAGACGCCAAAAATACAAAACAAACACTATTTACTAAATTTACCCATACCACTGTTGCCGTAGTAGGAAGATTTGAACCATTGAATTTTTAGATTAGAAGAAAAAGACATTAGAATTCTAGGGTCTTGGTCAGGTGTACCAATACAAAATGTAGAAGTTGGGAGGAGTGTGACATCAAAATGGCGGCTCCCATGTTTCCACACAAAATTGGATGCGCAGTTGTCTATAATCGTTCCATGTATATAAATTCCTTGACTGTGAGCCTCTCGAACACAAACTCTCGTACGCCCCTGGAACGTTTCAGTTGCTCCATTCATGCTTTATTAGTGCACTTGTTCCTGGCGAGAACGGGATTCTTCTGCTTATCTTCTGTAGAAATATTACCTAGGAGACTGCTGTATCCGCACGTCAATATCCCCGATGGCTCAGAGTCTACGTCGAGATATATTATTTTTAACTGGGATGTAGATTCCACTTGATAGGGCACAATTATGGTTCAATGGGGTGCTTTCCTATTTTTTTTTACATCGGCAATAGAAAGTAGTTGGAAAAAGAAGAGATATGTATTTCTGGAATTTTAATATTGGGTTCATTTAAGTCCATAAATTATTTTTTTATTGTGCGCGATATCTATGTGACGTCACTAAGCGAAAATTCATAATTTGCGCCATTTTTTAGTGATTTCTAGGATATTTTCATTTGTGTGGTTGGTGTCACTGCGTGACAACTTTACTTTTGTTTATGTTTGAATTGTTTAGTTAGGGTAAACATCATGATAAATATGACATTGTTTTTAGTTTATATTTTTACCCGTGAATTGTTGTCTCTGCCTGTGACTGATTACAAGTGTATTTATTAGTAATAGAAAAACATCGTAATTTGTAAAGGTAATTTTTGAATATTTTGAATATAACCGACTTTGCAGTAATACTGTTAAGTTAAATACTAACCTTACATTTTTCATCCCTTTTATTTCTGAAAGGATCTATAGAATCTTTATCATAAAAGGATCTATAACCGGTAAATTGTCGGACTTAGCCTCTACAAAACCTTGCTCCATGTTTAATAAAAGTTTACTTCACAAGAAAACAACAATACAACACGTCATGTTGTCAAGCCAAACACAAACAGGAAATTTCATGATGTGCCCTTGCACATTCGGCGTTGATTACAGGTTTTTGAAGTTTGCCAATTATTTCGAATTCCAATTCGAAAAGTACACTTAAGGTCACGTTATCACTGCCAACTCGCGTTTCATTTTGTCACCTACAAAAAAGCATATTTCTAAAAACCAATTTACATAAGAACTATGTCTCTTTAGAACAAGTTCTTTAAATTACATAAAGTAAGGAAAAAAAATGAGTTTCCTGTGAATTTTTCTTAAATAATGCAAAAAAGTCAATTGACAACAAAGAATATTCTTTGCTTTGGACATAATTGCGTAATAGTTTCAGTAAGTTACTGCTAGATGACACTGCTGTCAAAAAGTAACTAAATTATTTAGGGATATTTTGTATTTAGTAAGTTACTGTATTGTATTTTCAGTGCGACATCTATGTTTCGATTGCCCAAGTTCACACAGAATACTTTTAATTCATCTTTTGACTGCTTCATTTAACAAGGGAGTAGAAACGCGCCCTTAATTATGTTGAATAAGAGCGATTCTTGCTAAGCAATACGCTACCTACTGGCGGCACGCACAACTAACGCATGGGTCTTTGGTTCAGTTGTGCATATGTATGTCTATTGTGGATTTTGAAATATCCGTTGTTATATTAGTTAATTGCTTTGATTAGATATGAATCATTATTGTTGTGAGCGTCATTGTTCCTCTTGGACAAAGAAAAACCCCGAGATCAGTTTCATACTTTTCCAAAAGCGGAAAAATCTGGACCTATCGTGGAAACTATAAGTTGGGCATTAAAGAGTTACAGGGGACAAGTATGGATAAAGAAGCTAAAGAACGCAAAGTAGAGTGTGTGCTCTTTTACTTTTCTCTAAGAATGACTATTTCCATAAAGGTATGTATGCCGGATGTCCAATAAAGAATTTGACATATTTTGAGGTTAAGTTTCATTTTTAGATTGAACGCTCGAAAAATATTGAAATTTATTTTAATTTTATATCACTACTTACTTCTTTCAAAATAGTTTTACAAGCTTTTTACCTGGTTTAAAGTTCTCGACAACAAATCTTTGATGAATACAATTTCAAATGTCAGTGTCAGTGGCCCAAGGTAAGTATAGGTTACTGCCGTTTTGGCGCTACGATCTTAAAATGAATCGCGTATAGACGACTCAAACTTGTGCAGTATTTTTAAACATCTTAGCATACACATTAGTTTTAATTTCTTCTAATTTATATAGAACGAATTAAGCCTTATAAAAAGTAGATTAATCGAAGGAATACAAGTCGATTATCCAGGAAAATTGCTGCAAGATTAATGAAAATTCTATTGAGCCTCGGCAAATCAATCTTTCATTGAGGACTACTCAACCCACGGCCCTTATTCGGGTCTATTATTTATTTATATGGTTATACATAATGAAAATTCTAATTTATCGTGGAGTATTGTGCCGCAGCTTTATCGGGTGCGTGTAGGTGGCGTTGTAAGTGTATATAATGCCCATGCGAGGGTTTCAGAAATTTACGGATCCAGGGTTTTGTAGTCCGACATAATTAATATATTTCAGACTCCTCTATTCTGCAGAAAGCTTGCACGTGATCGGTCTACCCAATGCTACTATATGTACAGGGTGACTAAATAGTAAATTACCAAAGTTGGGTAGAATTAATGAGGCACCTTGATGCCGCATTCAAATTTGAAAATGGCCTCCAATAGTTTAAAATATTTTGAAAAAACTGAAAATCACTAATTTTGTGCAGAATTTAACATTTATATTTAATAGATGGCTCTGAGTAGTGTACATGGTGCCCTAAATGGTCACTCAACAATATATATATATACAGTGAGGACATAAAGTCCGTCCCCCCCCTCTAATTTTTTAACCACTGGGTAGATTGTGATGAAATTTGGAACGATAATATATTACTAAATTCTGCATTGTTTGACACATCAATGACAGCTCTGAATGTCAAAGTGACAGCTGGGAGCGCAATAGGATTATTTCTTTAAATGGAAATGGGGGTCGAGTAATAACTCATTTTGAAGCTATTTTTATGCTCAAAACATCCCCCATTTTGAGAACATTTGGTTCAGTAATTTCCAAATAAACACCAGTAATGTCAGTTTTGTTTTGCTCTGAATAATTTACAATAATTTGTAATATGTTTGTAAAAAAATGATATAACAGAAATCGATAGTACTGGTTTTTATTTGGAAATTACTGAACGAAATGTTCTCAAAATTGGGGGATGTTTTGAGCATAAAAATAGCTTCAAAATGAGTTATTACTCGACCCCCATTTCCATTTAAAAAAATTTTCCTATTGCGCGCCCAGCTGTCACTTTGACAGTCAGAGCTGTCACTGATGTGTCAAAAAATGCAGAATTTAGTCATATATATTATCGTACCAAACTTCATCACAATCTACCCAGTGGTTCAAAAATTAGAGGGGGGGGACGGACTTTCTGTCCTTACTGTATATAAATATGCATTCTACTCACCCTAGAGTGGTTGCCGTCCACGAAAAACTCCGCCTCCGTCCTGCCCACCCCCGATGTGATGGGGGGTGCGTTGAACTCGTCGTATATGCCGCCCTCGCCTTGGCTCTGCTCCTCCAGGATATCTGAGCGGCCCGTCTCCGCGAACGCCTTCACGCCAGCCGAGGACCTCTGACCTAGACGAAAGAGTTTGAAGGATTTGTCGTGGCTTCGACCTAGAACAAAAGGAGAACGTCATATACTGCTCAATCAGATATATTTTGTATTAAAGGAATAAATTTAAACACCAGAAAATTTGGAAGTGACAATCTGTATGTTAGTTTTTTATTTTTCCCGTATTATAAAAAATTAAAAAGTTACGGGGGTGTTAGTTTTTACGAAGTCACCCGGTACACAAAATATTTTAATCACAAAAGCATGACAAAACATTTATTCCAGAGAAAAAAATATATTAAAATTAGTAATACAATAAATAATATAAGTTGAAGTGGATTACAAAAGAAAGTGACATCCGCTATAACCAACGCTATTCGCTTGGCAAAAGCAAAGAAGCAAGATCGTTTTAGAACACATTTAAATTATGGAAGTCAACATTGAAACGTACGACGCAGATACACCTAGGATACTTAAAAACCATTTCCCTAAGCTTCTGCATACCCAATTAAAAACAGACATTTTAAAAGCGCTCTTAACTTTTTAATTACTGGGGTTCAAGTAATTAATGTTTTGTGTAAGTTTTTGCAGAATTACGTTTATTTATTTTAAATTAATTAGTACCTTTGAATTTTCACATTTCAAATTAAATTCTGGTTAAAACGGTCAAAGTCAGCTGAGCAGAGTTGTCTCAGGCGATTTTCGCGATTTAGAGAAATACATAATTTATCCAGTCCAATAGACTTCCCGGATACAACAGAGAGAAAGAAATTGGCGAAAGTTTAAGCACTTCATTCTCGTCTACAAGCTCCAGAAAGTTTACCGAACAAAAGGTAGTTAAAATAATTATTTTTATTTAACAGTTGGTTTGCATCATAAAAATTGCTAGATGTCCTGTGCTCCTTGGGATCAGGAAGTGTACTAGAAGCAGTACAGATAAGTGCAACGAGTGTACATCATGGTCACAAATTGCTTTATACTGTATAACAGTACACAGAGAAAAACGATTTATTAATTTAATGATTTGGATTTTTTAATTAATGAAACAATTTGTTGTTTAAACTATTCCCATATTGCTTAGATAAATGTAGTTTTAATAGTGGTGAGAAACACACCGCAGTGCCCTCTTTGGGTCTTCGCTACTATCTGTCTGACAATTATTGTCAAATTGACAGACAGATAACGATCTGCAGAAAAGCAGATGCCATTACAGCGACCTCTATTGTCTTTGAGGAAGACAGTCCTACTTATTTATTTTGAGGAGATACCGAAAACATCTACTCCACGGTCAATGTGCCCCGACTGGCATTGCATGACATCGGCATCTCCATAGGAGTCGCCACATCGTTCATCGACACCGACCACCAGACACTGACCGGTTTCGCGCTTATTTTGCGCCCATCAGAGTGGCATATGTAGTGGACTCGACGTGATTGCCTAATGGGCTTCTTTGTTTTAAAAAACATTTTTCTCTGTGTAGCATCTTATAAAATTATAAATATAAGTATATTAGAGAAATTTAGGTATGTTAGATTCAATAAAACGATTCACACAGTATTTACATAACAGAACATAGTACATTACAGAATTAGGAAGTCTACCATCTTGCTTAGCTTAAAAGAACTCAGCTCAGCAAATAGAGGAACATTTTTGATGACAGATTTACAGATATGTAAGCCAGCCTTCTTCTTGAGGTTATCAGAGAGTAAACTGTTGATGAGATCTTTCTTGAAAAACTTGTTTTGGTATTTGAAGAGAAAGTACTGGTATATCCTATTACGTAAGTGCAAAGGTAGCTGTCTCTGCTTCATATATATCTCTAGTTGATTTATCCTTTCGGCGTATTTTATATTCATGAGTCTTGAGTTTCAAATTGCCACTGCTAGAATGATCCAAACGAAGGCTATCATAATTTTCCCAAGGATGTAAGTAAAAACTATGAGAGCGTATTCCTCAGGGAGTCCCATATGGTAAAAGCTTAGTCGAATGCCGAGGATATGGGCTGAAATCTTGAATGAACAGTGGACGTACTTCCCCATGATACCTTTATGGATTAGGCCTCCCTGGAAGAACCAACATTTCAAATATTCTACTTCAGAAGTGCTAAAGAATCTTCTGAAAATTGTAGGAACAATGAACTGCATACATGCCATCTAGTGGATGATGAGGAACGATGCAATGAGTGAGCAGACTAGGAAGACCAAGCCCTTGGATTCAAAGCGGAAGTATTCTGCTGAATATCTAACGTACTTTATAACACTGATAATCCTCACGATTTTAAACAAACCAGTAGTAGTTACCACTCCGTAACTAATATCTGAAATACTGCTCATTTCATCTGAAAGGTACAGACGAAATTGAAGATATGGCATCGAAAATGAAATAGGGGCCAAAAATGTAGTGTTTAGCAATGTACCGCATCCGTAATTCAATATTATTTTTTCCTTTCAGTTCGTAGCCAGTGAAAAAGTTCAAAATTATATCTATCAAGCACAAAATGTCTGTGAGAACGGTATAGAACCTGTAAAAGCACATCACGGAGATAGAATTACGTCCAATAAACGCCGCCTCAAAAGGTTTGGTGATTAGCACAGAAGTATATAAAAACATCACGTACATCTGGTACCAAGCCCTCAACTTGCTGAAAGCATGAATGACATGTCTGTTCATCTGCAGGTGTAGCACTTGTTCTTTTATAACCGACATGTTGCTTCGAAAATAGGCCATGCAAAACGAGCCAGCCGAAATCTCTGATTCCAGCTCAGTTTATCCAGTAGGGCATGTTTCTTTTTAATTCTACAATGGTGCGACATTTCGAACAGTGGCTAGGTATCACTAAATATTAAAATGTATTTGGAACTTCGCCTTGGGAGAATATTTACAGCAATTAAATCAATCTAAATACACAAAATGTCATTTAAGAAGTGCAATTTGATGTTAGTTACTAGTGAAAGGCAACGTCATGCAAAAGTTGGCATATCCGCGATATCTTGTGATGAGTTACTGAACTTCGATTACATACAGGCGACGCGGCGGCGAGTATAGTCTATTTCAAAATATACCTGTTTTCATATTGTTTTTAACTGGAGAGGTTGCTGAACGTTTACGAATTCAATTTTCAATTTCAAGCACCAGTTTGTGATAATTCCTCGTTATTTTTAACCTTACGTACTGCTATCTATAAGGGTCTGAAATAAAGTAGATGTGTACCTTAGTGTGGTATATTATTTTACTCCAAACTGATACTGAACTGACGAAAATCATATAAAATGTTATTTTTCCCTTATTTGAAAAGCATTTCGTTGATGATGGTTGGAACTTTCTGCCTAGATATGAACTAATTATAATATGTCCATTTATTTAAACAACATTTTGCATTAAGAACAGAACACATATTCACATATTTATTTATTCCTTCTGCAAACATTACGTGTCTTCCGTCACGGAAAATTTTCGGAACGTCTTTTCGAAAAGCATAGCCTTATACTCCTCCTCCAATTTTATAGATTCTTTGAGCCTAGCTTCAGCCTTTTTCATTAACTTGGACATAACATTCTTATTGGATAGCAGGTACTTCTCGAGCTCTCTCTTCCTCAGCCTATACACGTGACTCGTCTCGATAGCCACGGCGGAGACTATCCTCAACTCATTCTTCAGCACCAGAGAAATTTCGCCGAAATACGCTCCGTCCTGCAGATGGCAGATTTCCCTTCCTGAACGAGTGTAAACCGCTACCGTACCAGTGTTCAGGAAGTACATAGAGTCCCCATGAGTACCGGATTGGATGATGGTGTCATTGGGAAGAAATATCTCTGGAATTAAGTAATCTACTATCTTGCTGAGCTCACGGGAACTCAAATCGGAAAACAAAGATACATTTTTTATGAGAGTTTTACAGATATGCAAACCAGCCTCCCTCAGAAGGTTTTCGGAGAGCAGACTGTTGATTAGTTCTTCCTTGAAGTACCTGTTTTGGTATTTGAAAGCGAAGTACTGACGTATCCGGCTACGAAGAGTCAAAGGTAACTGTTTATGCTTCATATATTCTTCCAACTGACTCATCTTTTCGGCAAATTTGATATGCATGTGCCTCGAGTTTAAAATCGCCACTGCTAGAATGATCCAAATGAAGGCAATCATAATCTTTCCAATGGTGTAAGTAAAGACGACGAGAGCGTATTCCTCAGGC
Organism: Pogonocherus hispidulus; assembly: GCA_963924545.1. Classification (NCBI taxonomy): domain Eukaryota; kingdom Metazoa; phylum Arthropoda; class Insecta; order Coleoptera; family Cerambycidae; genus Pogonocherus; species Pogonocherus hispidulus. The sequence continues at coordinate 2,393,507 of OZ004700.1, read as the reverse complement.
ATTCCTATTTTGTAAAAATTCAATCGAACACCGAGAATGTGAGCTGAACTTCTGAATAAACAGTGGACGTATTGCTCCAAAACAGGTTTACTGTATAGGTTTCCTTGGTAGTACCAAGACTGAACATTTTCTTTATTGTATGTAAAAAATCTTCTGGTAACTTTTGGAACAATGAACTGCAAACACGCCATCCAGTGGACGATGAGAAATGATGCAATTAGTGAGCAGATTAAAAAGACCAAGCCCTTGGATTCAAGGCGGAAATAGCCCGCTGAATTGTTAATAAATTTTAAAAGAGTGGTAATCCTGAAAATTTTAAACAAACCAGCAACACTTACTGTCCCATACTGGAAGTACCATAGGATCCGGTCTGGTGCAATGTGAAGAAGGTTTTTAGGAATCGAAGATATAGCATCGAATAAGAAATACGGGCCAAGAACGTAGCGTTTAGCGATGCATCGCATTCGTAATTCAATAATATTTTTTCCTGTTAGCTCGTAGGCGGTGAAAAAGTTGAGGATGATGTCTATCCAGCATAAAAAGTCTATGAATATGGTGTACAGCCCGTAAAAGGACATGGCATGGACAGCGTCACGTTTTACGAACCCCGCGTCAAAGGGTTTAGTGACTAGCACGGACATATATAGAAAAATTGCATACAGCTGGTACCAAGCTCGGAACTTGCTGAAAGGGTGAATAACATGCTTGTTTGTCTTCAGGTGCCGTATTTGTTCTTCTATGAGGGAAATGTTGCTTTGGAAGTAACTCAATCGAAGCGGGTGGTCCGGAGCTACAAGCCTCATTTTCTGACACCAGCTCAGTTTATCCAGTAGCAGATCTTCTTTTTTAACTGTACATCTGTGTGACATTTTAACCGGTGGATTTATAACTGAGAGTATCTTTAACTGTCTCTAGAAAATACTTATTAACACTGATTAATGCAGATTAAAAATACCGGATGTCAATTTAGTTTACTGTCAATCAGACAAATGGTTGGAATACAATGCAATAATAATAATAATAATTTATTTACCATAATATAATAGAATACAATAGAGATCAATTTTAATTTAATACAAACAAAAAAGAGGGAAATAAATTGAAAAGAACCCACAGAAGAACAAATCTGTGCGTGAGTGAAAACAAGATACAACTGGAGTAACAAAGACCATTAAAACAAATCAAACATGGAACATTTAACTGCAAAAAAATAGTAACAGGTACGGGTAATGCACACACCATGAAGTTTCCAGTATATGTAAGTAGGTGAATTATCTAAAAGTTGAAAAAATTGTGAATTTGAGATCTAGGTAAGTTAACTATCCTCTCCATAATGCGCTTCTTAAACATCGGCTTTGAATTAATTTGTCTCAGATTGAGAGGGATAAAATTATAACATTTCGGAGCTAAGTACAGGTAAGTTCTTTGTATAATACTTTTTTTTAGGTCTAATAACAGTATATACTGAATTGGATGTATATCTTGTGTTATACTTATAACCAACTGGTTTTAAGTCAAATCTTTTGAAGTGCTGATATATAACAGTTTTTAAGAAGTAAATTTGTCTAATCTCTAGTATTTTAGTTTCTTCATATAATGTATCTTGGGATATATACTCGGTTTTTTGAATATGACTTTAAATATAGAGCGTTGTATTACTTCTAATTTTGAGATATTGTTCGGGTACCCCACACCCCACACGGAGATACCTACCATATGCCACATGGCTTTCAATTAGCGAATGGTATATTATTTTAAGCTGATTGGTGTTATAGTATCCTACAAGGTATTTTATTTTATATAATACCGGTTCTCAATTTCTTTACGACATAATTAATGTGTGCATCTCATTTCATATGAGGGTCAATATACACACCGAGATACTTCATGTAAGATACGGAGTGTACTTCTACCATGCGTCCATTCATATTGATCGATAAATTTTCAAAATCTGGCACACTAGATGAGTACGAAGTATAGGGTGGAAAGTGAGTTTTGCTGATATTTATGGTAAGTAATCCTGCTACTGAACCATTTCACCATATTTGAGAAATCATTTTCAGCTATTGTTTTAAGTGTATCCCAATCTGTGGCTTCGTATACAATAGCAGTGTCGTCTGCAAAATCACTATATTCCCGCTTGTTTCTATTTGAAATAGGTCATTCAAATATAAGTAGAAGAATATCGGTCCTAGTACTGTTCCCTGAGGTATTCCATAGTCTATCGCCATTAAGTCACTCATTGTGTCACCGATTTCAACACATTGTGTTCTGTCATTTAAAAAACATTCAATTAACTTGAATGGCATTCCCCTAAAGCCAGCACATCCTAAAACATCAAGAAGTTGACTGTGACTAACTGTGTCGAAGGCTTCCTGTAGATCTACAAATATACATAACGGTGGTCTGCTTGCCCCTATACATTTACTAATGTTATTCATTAGATACAGAATTGCATCCTGAGTGGACCTTCCTTCAGTAAATCCGAACATTAAGAACTTTTCTTCTGGAGCTTCTATTACAAATTGGTCAATTTGCTGTCTAGTAAGAATTTCTTATTTTTTTGGATGGTATCCCACATTTTGTATTTTCAAAAATGCTAATAATCTTAAATACTTGGTGATGTCAATATTATTCTTCGTCCCGAGACTGGTTTTTATCATAGAATAATGTGACCAAAGTGTGGAAGCCTTAAAATGCTTCGCCTTCTCAGCAAAATATACTAGTAACACAGTCTCGCTAAGAATTGTATCTATTTGTTTCATGAAGCACCAATCACAAAATTTCTTGAAGCACTTTTCGTAAATTTTCCGGATTTTCCTGGCAATAAATCCACCACTATATCTGCAGCAGTTTCTTCAATAGTTTTGTCACACTGCAATATTTATTAAAAAAAATTTACGAAAGTAACTTAGGAAATACGATCAGATATTTTCGATACTCACAAAAAACATTATGGCTACTCATATTTATCAGTCATCATGGTAATCAATTTTATTTTGTATGCCTTGCACATTTTTATGTTCATAAATTAGAAATGTCATATTGACAATACTTTTTAACTTAGAAATATATTAATAATTTTTTTTAATTCTTTCAATTAAAATGTTGGGTCGTACAAAATTCGTGCTACAAACGCACCTTGGGAAAAAATCATGCATTTTACTCCCTTAGTGTATAATTGATATTTTGCCCCATTGATAAAATTGATAAAAATGTTTACTAAGAAATTAATTCTGCTATCAGCGCTTAAAAAATGATGATGTTTTACCATCAAGAATAACTCTATTCTTGATACCCTTACAATTCATCAAAATATTATTAACAGAAAAAAATTATACTAAAATTAGTAATACAATAAATAATATAAGTTGAAGTGGATTCTAAAAGAAAGTGACATCCGGTATAACGAACTCTATTCGCTTGGCAAAAGCAAAGAAGCAAGATCGTTTTAGAGCACATTTAAATTATGGAAGTCAACATTGAAACGTACGACTCAGATACACCTAGGATACTTAAAAACCATTTCCGTAAGATTCTACATACCCAATGGGGTGTTTTCCTATTTTTTTTTTTTACATCGGCAATGGAAAGTAGTTGGTAAAAGAAGAGATACGTATTTCTGGAATTTTAATATTGGGTTCATTTAAGTCCATACATTATTTTTTTATTGTGCGCGATATCTCTGTGACGTCACTAAGCGAAAATTCAAAATTTGCGCCATTTTTTAGTGATTTCTAGGATATTGTCATTTGTGTGGTTGGTGTCACTGCGTGACAACTTTACTTTTGTTTATGTTTGAATTGTTTGGTTAGGGTAAACATCATGGTAAACATGAGACATTGTTTTTAGTTTATATTTTTACCTGTGAATTGTTGTCTCTCCCTGTGACTGATTACAAGTGTATTTATTAGTAATAGAAAAACATGGTAATTTGTAAAGGTAATTTTTGAATATATTTAATCGACTTTGTAGCAATGAATACTGTTAAGTTAAATACTAACCTTACATTTTTCATCCCTTTTATTTCTGAAAGGATCTATAGGATCTTTATCATAAAAGGATCTATAACCGGTAAATTGTCGGACTTGGCCTCTACAAAACCTTGCTCCATGTTTAATAAAAGTTTACTTCACAATAAAACAACAATACAACACGTCAAGTTGTCAAGCCAAACACAAACAGGAAATTTCAAATGTCAATTATCGAAATATCGACTGTCGTTTATGGTCGTTACAAACTGAATCTAGCCACATATTATCAGTGTGGCCTCTTTATAGATACATATTCCCTAATTTTCGCTTAGTGACGTCACGAATATAGAATAAAATTTCAAAATTGAATTAAATTTTCTACCGATTCAATCTTAATAATTTTTATCCTAATAAATATAAAAAAAATATATTTTATAAAAATACAGGTTTCCACTTTCATTTCAATTGAAGGAAAATACCCCATTCAAAATAGACATTTTAAAAGCGCTCTTAACTTTTTAATTAGGGTTCAAGTAATTACTGTTTTGTGTAAGTTTTTGCAGAATTACGTTTATTTATTTTAAATTAATTAGTACCTTTGGCTTTTAACATTTCAAATTAAATTTTGGTTAAAACAGTCAGTCAGCTGACCAGAGCTGTCTCAGGCGATTTTCCCGATTTAGAGAAAACGTTTAGAGACATAATTTATCCAGTCCAATAGACTTCCCGGATACAACAGAGAGAAAGAAATTGGAGAAAGTTTAAGCACTTCATTCTCGTCTACAAGCTCCAACGTGTCCAACATTTTTATAATCAGCTGATTATTTCAACCAGACGAATACTCAAGGCTAAGGACATCACCATTTTGCTGTTGCTTTGTGAATAAAGGGGGTAGAAACATTTACTTATGTTTTAAAGATACAAAATTATGCCACAAATGGCATTTGTGCATAATGTGCATTTATGCCAGCGTTTGTTGTGTGTTAATTTGACGTCTATCTGTCACTCCGCCTACTTGAACAAATTGTAAAACAATGGATTACTTTACTGATTATTTCTCGGTCTTTACTGCTGATTTCGAAACAACTATTATTTTCTAATGAAATTTATTCGTTTCTTCAAATAAATCATTTTTTCCGACAAAAATATATAGTTTTATTTGTTTTAAAAAACTTAAATCTTTGTTTTAAATAGCAGATTTACTTGGCCCTATTGAAAGAGCAGATTTCTTTGATTTAAAGTAATTTTCTTTGTTTAAAAAAAACTTTTTCTCTGTGTAGCATCTTATAAAATTATAAACACGAGTATAAAAATTAGAGAAATTTACGATTCAGACAGTATTTACATAACAGAACAGCGGGACCGAAATTCTGCGCTGTACATTTCACGTGAAGTACTAAGTACTAGAGTTGGGATTTGAGGCCAGAAGCCCGGCCAGGCCAGGCCCGGCCCGAAATCGGGCCTGGCCGGGCCGGGAAAATCTGCATATTTTACTGGCCGGGCTGGACCTGGCCGGATGCTTTGTAATACCTGGCCGGGCCGGGCCGAAATTTAATTGGCCAGGCCTGGCCGTTTCGGGCCGGATCGGACCGATTTCGACTTAACCTAGGCTAACCGGTTTGCTGTATAACAATTTTAAAATACTATATCTTGTTCTTCCTATGAGGAATTTGATTTCATAATAACTTGAGGTGTTTCACCCATTTATTATCTAACCACTTATGGCCAATCTCACTCATACTACTTAAAATTTAAGGTGTCCCAAAATGGAAAAATTATACTTAGCAATAAGTATTACTCTGATATTTAAGCACATCTAAAAATTCTTACACAGACTTAGAATTCGATGCAGAATTTAAAAATGAAATATTTGAAAAAATAAAGTTCATGGTCGTAACTTCTTTTTGGACTACCCTGTACACATGAAGTCCGAGTGTTTTTCCGACTGGCTTGGTCGGGTCTGGCCTGGCCGGGTCAGACCTGGCCGGGCCGGGCATAAAAATTCTTACACAGACTTAGAATTCGATGCAGAATTTAAAAATGAAATATTTGAAAAAATAAAGTTCATGGTCGTAACTTCTTTTTGGACTACCCTGTACACATGAAGTCCGAGTGTTTTTCCGACTGGCTTGGTCGGGTCTGGCCTGGCCGGGTCAGACCTGGCCGGGCCGGGCATAAAAATTCTTACACAGACTTAGAATTCGATGCAGAATTTAAAAATGAAATATTTGAAAAAATAAAGTTCATGGTCGTAACTTCTTTTTGGACTACCCTGTACACATGAAGTCCGAGTGTTTTTCCGACTGGCTTGGTCGGGTCTGGCCTGGCCGGGTCAGACCTGGCCGGGCCGGGCCGAATTCAATCTGGCTTGATCGGGCCTGGCTCAAATCTGGCCTGGCCGGGCCATAATTGTCAAGAGGTCTGGCTTTAATTGGGCCAAACGTTCGGTGGGTTTATCTGGCCTGGCCTGGCCTGGCCTATACTCTGTCGGGCCGGACCTGGCCTGGCCTGAATTTTTTTAAAAAGTCGCAACTCTACTAAGTACTATGTAAAAATATTTGACAAATTTCGAAGCAAAATAACACATAAAACATCCTTTAATTCTCAAGTAGGTAATATTAATAACAACAACATCTTAAATACAGAAGATTCAGTATAAAAATTGTAAAAACCTGCGATTTGGTAATTTGGTAAACCATTCTCTAGTGCACTTCAGAGCCAAGGATATAGATAAATACGAACTGCATGAAAAAGGCATAAATAATAAACAGAACGCACTGACATTCTTTCTGAACGTACCGAATGTCTTTTCGAAAAGCATTGCCTTATACTCCGCTAATCTCGTGGCCTTTCTGAATCTAGTTTCAGCATCTTTGATTAACTTGGACAAAATGTTCTCATTGGACATGAGATACTTATTCAAATTCCCTTCCCTATTTATTTTTCCCTTATTTGAAAAGCATTTCGTTGATGATGGTTGGAACTTTCTGCCTATATATGAACTAATTATATGTTTATTTATTTAAACAACATTTTGCATTAAGAACAGAACACCATATATTTATTTATTCCTTCTGTAAACATTACGTATCTTCCGTCACGGAAAATTTTCGGAATGTCTTTTCGAAAAGCATAGCCTTATACTCCTCCTCCAATTTCATAGATTCTTTGAGCCTAGCTTCAGCGATTTTCATTAACTTGGACATAACATTCTTATTGGATAGCAGGTACTTCTCGAGATCTCTCTTCCTCAGCCTGTACACGTGACTCGTCTCGATAGCTACGGCGGAGACTATCCTCAACTCATTCTTCAGCACCAGAGAAATTTCGCCGAAATACGCTCCGTCCTGCAGATGGCAGATTTCCCTTCCTGAACGTGTGTAAATCGCTACCGTACCAGTGTTCAGGAAGTACATAGAGTCCCCATGAGTACCGGATTGGATGATGGTGTCATTGGGAAGAAATATCTCTGGAATTAAGTAATCTACTATCTTGCTGAGCTCAGGGGAACTCAAATCGGAAAACAAAGATACATTTTTTATGAGAGTTTTACAGATATGTAAACCAGCCTCCCTCAGAAGGTTTTCGGAAAGCAGACTGTTGATTAGTTCCTCCTTGAAGTACCTGTTTTGGTATTTGAAAGCGAAGTACTGACGTATCCGGCTACGAAGATTCAAAGGTAACTGTTTATGCTTCATATATTCTTCCAACTGACTCATCTTTTCGGCAAATTTGATGTGCATGTGCCTCGAGTTTAAAATCGCCACTGCTAGAATGATCCAAATGAAGGCAATCATAATCTTTCCAATGGTGTAAGTAAAGACGACGAGAGCGTATTCCTCAGGCATTCCTATTTTGTAAAAATGCAATCGAACACCGAGAATCAGAGCTGAACTTCTGAATAAACAGTGGATATATTGCTCCAAAACAGGTTTACTGTATAGGTTTCCTTGGTAGTACCAAGACCGAACATTTTCTTTATTGTATGTAAAAAATCTTCTGGTAACTTTTGGAACAATGAACTGCAAACACGCCATCCAGTGGACGATGAGAAATGATGCAATTAGTGAGCAGATTAAAAAGACCAAGCCCTTGGATTCAAGGCGGAAATAGCCCGCTGAATTGTTAATGAATTTTAAAAGAGTGGCAAGCCTGAAAATTTTAAACAAACCAGCAACACTTACTGCCCCATATTGGAAGTACCATAGGATCCGGTCTGGTGCAATGTGAAGGAGGTTTTTAGGAATCGAAGATATAGCATCGAATAAGAAATATGGGCCAAGAACGTAGCGTTTAGCGATGTATCGCATTCGTAATTCAATAGCATTTTTTCCTGTAAGCTCGTAGGCGGTGAAAAAGTTGAGGATGATGTCTATCCAGCATAAAAAGTCTATGAATATGGTGTACACCCCGTAAAAGGACTTGGCATGGACAGCGTCACGTTTTACGAACCCCGCGTCAAAGGGTTTAGTGACTAGCACGGACATATATAGAAAAATTGCATACAGCTGGTACCAAGCTCGGAACTTGCTGAAAGGGTGAATAACATGCTTGTTTGTTTTCAGGTGCCGTATTTGTTCTTCTATGAGGGAAATGTTGCTTTGGAAGTAACCCAATCGAAGCGGGTGGTCCGGAGCTACAAGCCTCATTTTCTGACACCAGCTCAGTTTATCCAGTAGCAGATCTTCTTTTTTGATTGTACATCTGTGTGGCATTTTGACCGGTGGATTTATATAATTAAAACTGAGAGTATTATAGGGTATAGGGATTTAACTATCCCTAGAAAATATTTAACACTGATTAGACAGATTAAATATGCCGGATGTCAATTTAGTTAGCTGTCAATCAGACAAATGCTTGGAATACAATGCGAAAGTCACCATATCCATGGAAGGTGAGATATTTTTGATTAATTACTTATTTATTATAACTCATACGGAATGTGTATAATATGTAACGTGTAACCATCTCTGTTCAATGCGTGTAACGCATATGCGAGGAAGCAAGCAACAATTATTCATAAAGAATAAACATCTGGAGAAATTATCTCTATACTGAGGAGGGGGTACACGCATATGCTCATCTACCTATTCCCCGATAGTCAAGCCACTATAAAGGCTTTGAACTCAAACAAAATTAGTTCAAGGCTTGTTTGGGATTCCCTCCAATAATTATTGTTAACGGAACTGGCAAACACCAACACAGTGTTGGCAAACACCAACACAAATAAATGAACGTACAGATGAATTTGCTAGGAAGGGATCTGAAATAGGTTTCATAGGACTGGAGCCAGGCTGTGAAGTCACTTATAGCGCTGTCAGAACGGCTCTTGGAAAATGGGTTAAATTAGAACATAGAAACTACTGGGTGTTAAAACCAGGAGAAAGTCATGTAAAGGCACTTATGGAAAGTCCTTCGCAGAAAAGAATTTCAAAGATGTTGGGCATGCCATCTCAGAAAACATCTCTTTAAACTAAGATTGGCAGATAACCCGGTACTGCACTGCATATTCTGAGTGAATGTGAGGTCTTTGTTCGTATGACGCTAACGCTCCTGGGTAAACCTTTTTTGGAACATTGTAACTTGAGGGGGACTTCAGCGAAGAGATTTTTGAACTTTATGCAAAGACAAATGTGCTCATTGAATGGGAAATATGTGGGATACACAATAGGCCAATAGGTTTTGAAGAGAAACTGACCCACATGAAGAAGAAGTATCCGTATCCACTGTTATGGGGATGACTGCATATAGTCGGAAATAACACTTCCTAGATTAATTGTGACTTCTTCAAAGTGAAGAGTGGAAATTAAAAATAAAATAGTGCAAAGTTTCAGTAAGAATGTTAATTAATCTGATATTTCATAATCAAAATGAATTCACTGAAAAAGAAGTGAGAATAGGTTGAAACATCTGAAGGAGGAAAAACAAGAAGCGTAAAAACAGTTTTTTTTTGGAAAAAGTAGGTATTTCTCCCACAAGAGATGAGGTGGAAGGAAACCACTTTTGCCACTATTATTTTTACTATTTCCTTGTTTTTAAAACATTTTTCACCATACTGAGGTATCAAAAGAGTAGGTAAATCAATCCACTAAAAGCTTCCCGCAGATGAATTACTATTGACTGAGATAAATTTTACATCTAGTGGTGTAACAGAATATAGTGCACCAAAATGTCAACAATGAACGAAACACTAGCATATATTTATTTATTTAATTAAAACTATATTAATACCAAAAAATACCACTAATTTATATTGTTTGTTCGATAAATACTACGTGTGTTTGGTTTTAGAAATCTCCTTGAATGTCTTTTCGAAAAGCATTGCCTTATACTCCTCCTCTAGCCGCATGGCCTCTTTGAGCCTAGATTCAGCGTTTTTCATTAACTTGGACATAACCTTCTTATTGGACAACAGGTACTTCTCGAGATCTCTCTTCTTCAGCCTGTACACGTGACTCGTCTCGATAGCTATGACGGAGACCATCCTCAATTCATTCTTCAACAGCAGAGAAACTTCCCCGAAATACGCTCCATCTTGTAGATGGCAAATTTCTCTCCCCGATCGGGTGTAAGCCGCCACAGTGCCGGTATTCAGGAAATACATGGAGTCCCCATGGGTGCCTGATTGGATGATGGTGTCGTTAGGTAGAAATATCTCTGGTATTAGGTAATCTACCACCCTGGATAACTCAACGGAACTCAGCTCGGAGAACAAAGATACATTTTTTATGAGAGATTTACAGATATACATTCCAGCCTCCCTCTTGAGGTTCTCAGAGAGTAGACTGTTGATGAGTTCTTCCTTGAAATACTTGTTCCGATATTTGAAGATGAAGTACTGGTACACCCTGCTACGAAGGTGCGAAGGTAGCTGTTTCTGCTTCATATATTCTTCTAACTGATTCATCATTTCGGCGAATTTGATATTCATGTACCTTGAGTTTATAATCGCCACTGCTAAGATGATCCAAATGAAGGCAATCATAATTTTCCCGAGGATATAAGTAAGAATGATGAGTATGTATTCCTCGGGCATATCTGTTTTGTAAATATGCAGGCGAATACCAAGGATGTAGGCAGAGCTCCTAAATAAACAATGGACATACTGCTCCATTGTATGTTTGTGGTGTAGCCCCCCCTGAAAGAACCAAGATTTTAATTGTTCTGCGTCAGGACTGAAGTATCTTCTGAAAATTCGTGGCACTGCGAACTGTAAACACGCCATCCAGTGTATGACAATGAAAGACGCAAGTATTGAGGATATTAGGAAGAGCACGCCCTTAGATGAGACGCCAAGATATTCCGCTGTATACTTAATGGATTTTAAAAGATTGGGAATCCTCGCCACTTTAAACAGGCCAGCAATACTTACTATTCCATGTAGATAGTCGCGGTCTGTCAGTTCCATAAAAAAGAGACTGGTCTTAGGAACAGAAGACATCACATCTAGAAAAAAATGTGGACCAAATATGTAGTGTCTAGCGATGCGTCGCATTCGTAATTCAATGTACTTTTTATCTTTGAGCTCGTATCCAGTAAAAAAGTTGACGGCGATGTCCACCCAAGACAAAACATCCGTGAATATTGTGTAAAACGTGTAAACGGATATCACATGGATAGACCTACGTCTTGTGAATCCTGCATCAAAGGGTTTAGTGAGTAGCACAGAGGTGTACAATAGAATCATGTACATCTGATACCAAGCCCGTAACTTGCTGAATGGGTGTATGACATGTCTGTTGATCTGCAGGTGCCGCACTTGCTCTTCTGTGACGGAAATGTGGCTTCGAAAGTAACTTAGGCGGAACGGGTTGTCCGGAGAAACCAGCCGAACTTTCTGACACCAACTCAGTTTTTCAAATAGAGCACCTTCCGTTTTAATATTACATCCGTGTTGCATCTCGAATGTATGTATTTTTTATAACTTTTTCTGGAAACTATTAACACGGAGTAATCAAATTAAATATGTCAAATGTCATAGTTTGACGGCAGTCAGTTTAGACGCAGAGACATGTTAAGCCACCTATGAAGACATGAGAGGCATCTCCATATATGTATAGCATCTAGATTGAGCATTATCTGCCAAATACATGACAAACATGAGAGATGCGACGTATACTTCCCTCTTCGTTCGTCACGGACACCGGCTAATATGCGCATGCGCAAACAGTGTAATGTGATTGGGTAAAGCATAACTAAATACAAAATAAATTGAAATGACAGATGCAAAAGAGTCAAATGTCAACTACTTTTGACAAGATCAGCTCAAAAATCAAAAACAATCAAGATAATATATGAAAGTATTTATTTGTGGCATTGTTTAATTACTTCTTATTTATTTGGGTATTATGCCACCACTGAAAAATATAAAACATTAATAATCAACCTCTGGCGCCGACGGATCAGGCAGAGGTAGGTTTTTTGAAAATATGTTTGCCCGTAGCCAACGTTAATAGTTAACGTGGGCTACGGTTTGCCTAATAAAGAAATCTCACACTAAAAAGCAGATTAATAATATACAGTGAGGACATATAAAGTCTGCCCCCCCTCTAACTTTTGAACCACTGGGTAGATTGTGATGAAATTTGGAACGATCATATATGACTAAATTCTGCATTTTTTTACATATCAATGACAGCTCTGAATGTCAAAGTGACAGCTGGGGCGCGCAATAGGAACATTTTTTTAAATGGAAATGGGGGTCGAGTGGGGGCTCATTTTGAAGCTATTTTTATGCTCAAAACATTCCCCCAAATTTGAGAACATTTGGTCCAGTAATTTCCAAATAAAAATCAGTAATATCAGTTTATAACATAATCTTTTTACCACATAATCTTTATAATAGAACTTACCCATGGAACATTTATTTGTCAGGAGGTTCATGGTGGTCATTTTCAACATCTTTTGAATTAACACGTGTTTTCTAAATTTGTTTCTGCCTCTACGTTTAATTTAAATTATTTCATAATTTTTTAATTTAGGTTATTTTAGGTTAGGGATGGTTTATTGTTATTTGTTTACTTTTAATTTTTGTTTTGCTTTGAATAATTTACAATAATTTGTAATATGCATGCAAAAAAATGATATAACAGAAATCGATATTACTGGTTTTTATTTGGAAATTACTGAACTAAATGTTCTCAAATTTGGGGGATGTTTTGAGCATAAAAATAGCTTCAAAAAGAGTTATTACTCGACCCCCATTTCCATTTAAAAAAATGTTCCTATTGCGCGCCCACCTGTCACTTTGACATTCAGAGCTGTCATTGATGTGTCAAAAAATGCAGAATTTAGTCATATGTTACCGTTCCAAGTTTAATCACAATCTACCCAGTGGTTCAGAAATTAGAGGGGGAGGACGGACTTTATGTCCTCACTGTATAATATTAAACACATCATTTTTTTATTTGGAGGAGATGCCGAAAACGACTACTCCACGGCCAATATGCCCCGACTGGCGTTGCATTACATCGGCATCACGCTTATTTTGCGCGCATCAGAGTGCCGTCATTATATAATTGTATCATGGAGTGCCGTAGGTAGTGGGCTCAATGAACGATGTTGCGACGTGATTGCCTAATGGGCATTGTGAATGTTAGTAGTGGTGAGAAACACACCGTAGTGCCCTCTTTTAGGCATCGAGCCCACTACCTATGGCACTCTGATGAGCGCAAAATAAGCGCGAAACCGGTCAGTGCCTGGTATTTGGTCTCGATGAACGATGTGGCGACTCCTATGGAGATGCCGATGTACTGCAACGCCAGTCGGGGCATATTGGCCGTGGAGTAATTATTTTCGGCATCTCCTTCAAATAAATAAGTAGGATTGTCTTCCTCACAGACAATAGAGGTCGCTGCTGTAATGGCACCTGCGCAAAAGCAGGTCGTTATCTGTTAATTTGACAATAATTGTCAGACAGATAGTAGCACAGACCCGAAGAGGGCACTACCGTGTGTTTCTCACCTCAACTAACATTAAACACATCACTCAAAAACGTTTTCAAAAACTTTTCTGTTTTCGTTATCAAACTTTACGTGTGACTGACGTACAGTTATTGTCTGTATTATTATTATGTATATTATAATAATTATAATATAAAAACATAACTGTAATACTATTCTGTACGGCAGTGACAACAGACAGTTACAGTCACAGTCACGAAATAGAACTCTATTATATCCATGATACAACTACATTATTATATCATGGCTAAAATCGCTTTAACCATATGTCAACAAAGATATTTTGGTATCAGTATCATTCAACACGAATGTTGGAAATTACCACCTTATGCATAGACCGATGGAAAAGATGTCATGGATCGGTTTTATTACCTGCTCTATTAGTGGATATATGTCCCTTGGTCTTTATGAAGAGGTAAATCCTCAAATACATGGCTTGATTCGTTTGGCAGCATCAGAGAAACTTTCCAGGTCCGTAATATAAAAATACAGTGTTATTCAGAACTTATCCATAATAAAATTTGGGGACGTTCAACATACATGTAGAAATGTGGTAGTGCAAAGAAAAATTTTTTTGGCGGCTTCTGAAAACTATTTAAAAATTTTTTATTGTACGCCGCTGGATACTGGTCCACTGTAATGGAGTGACCTTGGGACTGACAATGCAAACTGGCTAGCACGAAAAAAAACTTCGGAAGTTCTGAGAGTATACCGACAACCGGCGCAAAAAAGATTTGCATCGTTTTTACTTTAAAATAAACTTAAAGATAGATAGGCGTTCCAGGTACAAAAAACTTGTTTACTGTTTTTTGTCGGAATGTGGTATATCCGATGTCGTTGAAGTACAGTTGCCCATCTACGTAGTCCTTTATAATGATATAACTTTAAACATTGTTTACGGGAAATCCTAAGCCTTTTATTATAAATTTTTTTGGTGATATCGATTTTTTATTTAAGGATGCACATATCCTCAAAGTTTTAGAGATGATAGATAGATGATGATAGACGATAGATAGATAGATTTAGATAGATGTGACCAAAGTGACGTGTCTTTAAAATGAATAAAATTTTGTTACACTAATTTTGAATAATTGCGCTACTTGATTACTAGGTATTAGAAACATGAAATTTATAAAAAATTTGCACATACCTTGTTACAAAAGCTATTCGAAATAATATTCCTGGACTTGTACACACTTTTGGGCACGCCCTTATCCAATTTTGCCGCACTAAACCGAATGTTCCTCCTGGTTGCTGATCTTGTAAACGCAAATTATTAAGTAAATTGGAGATTTTCAGCATTTTGCTGTAACAACCACTCACAAAACCTAATTCGTAATTAATAATTCACTGGTAACAGTCCATTAACTCAGCATTACTGTACACATGAGCCATTTTGAAAATTTTACAGTTTAACACTCCTGCGGTAAATAAAACACCGGCACACAGAGAGTACACACATAGACTGATGACTGAATAGACAATAGAGATATTATCCCCGCTCCAACTCTATTCGTTGGGTCGTCGTTCGAGGTACAAAAACGTGTTTACTTTTTTTACCATATTCTTAGGAATGTGGTAGGTATATCAGATGTTGAAGTACAGTTGCCCATCTACGTAGTCCTTTACAATGGTATAACTTTAAACATTGTTTACTATACGGGAAATCCTAAGACTTTTATTATACATTTTTTTGGTGATATCGATTTCTTATTTAAGGATGCACATATCCTCAAAGTTTTAGAGATAAGTTCTGAATAACCCTGTATATCCGTTACAGGAAAATATATTACTTTCGTTCATTATCTTTCAAAAGCATATCTACTTTGGCGGATGATTCGAGAACCATAATGGTGAAGTCAAACGACATTATGTTGAATGGCATAGTCAGATTTATTATTATTTAATTATTGTTAACGAAAATATTAGGACAATTTATTATATTAAAATTAATTTTACTTCATCTCTCCATTTAGTATATTGTATTACTAATAATTTCCAAGCATTTACCGACCTCTCATTACTACCCTTGATTTAAATACCAATTCGTTAATTGTTTTCATTTGTCATGTATTGGGTAAATATTAAAGGATAACCCTCGTTATATGTTCATTTGTATCAATGTTGGTAAATACCACACGAGTAAATACCTATTAAAATTAAACGGGAATTTGCGACATGGATTTCCGAAAATGACAGTATTTTTTTACTCATCATTCGACCGTTTGAAATATTTGATATGTATCCAGGATAAATGCCTGTTTGTTTTATAATACCATGGATTTAGGTATATGATTTTTTTTAAAATTTCATTTTATATTCCACGTATTTTGCACAACTGGCATTTCTCTCCTTTTTTTTTAAATAAATTTCTACTAATATGGCAAGGGTCAGTTGAATAAATTGACTTGAAATGAAGTTGCAACTAAGAAATTACTTAACAGTGACTCCTTATTAAACGTTAAATACCAATGTTAAATTCACCATCCTGGCAAGTCATTATGAATCCCTCGGTCACCGCCTTAAGCCCCGCTGACCTTAAAAAAGCAAAGGTCAGCCTTTCGGATAAGCCATGGTCTTCAAGGATCTTATAGAAGACACCGTGCAATGGCTTATCCTTATGCAGCTGCAGAAGATTAAGGCCTTCCGCAGCTTTAACTTGGGTTTTCAACTGAACAGGTCCCAACTCGATGACACAGTCTGGGTTTCCCCGTTCAGCGTCGAAGATGAGGCCGGGTTGATCAGCTGTTCTTCATGCTGCCTTAAATAGAAATGCTCCGACTCCTGCATTTTCATGGTCTTCAACCATGCAGAGGCGGAGATCCGAACTCCTATTACCTTGCAGGCTACATCCAATACCATTCTGTTTTGCAGACATTCCAAACTCAAGAGTCCACGGCCTCCCCGATGTCTTGGGAAGTACCATCGTGGAACGGATGACCTAGGATGCAAACTCCTATTGAGATTCAACATTTTGCGTGTTCCTCTGTCGAGTGGTCGCAGCTCTTCTCGCATCTATCTCACTACTCTGAAGGAGTAGAGGAGGATCTGAATGGCATGCATGTTAGTAGCACCCACCTTATTCTTACCCGACAGTTCGGAAGACCAAATCTGCCGGAGGCGGTATCTATACTTGAGTTGAGTGACCAAGTTATATAGCTTATATATAACGCTAACACTACATCCTCATGTAAACTAAAAGAATCTTCCTAACGCCTGCAACCCCCAGTACACTTCATGTAAATTGTGTTGCCTATCTCTCCATTTACATTAACGGCGTGTGCGAATATTTGGTTATTGTTTGAATATTAAAGGCGGTATTATTATGATAAATATGAGTTTTTCCTACTCAGATAATGAGCCCAATCAATCATGTTTCGTAGATTTTCCGTTGTTTTTTCACAATTAAACTCCAGCGCTATAAATTTCTTTCCCGCTATAACAATCGCCGGCGTAATTTTTTCGAGGGAGGCGCGATAGCTGAACTGTTCCATTAACGCAGATTTGAAGATTAAAATATTCATATCCTTTTAATTACAACAGGTCCTAATTACGGTCGAAATTAATGAGATTAGCAAACGTTATTTTTACACGACAGCTACTAGGGGGCGCTGTAATGGACTGTCATGGCCGGTTTGTTAGGCCGACAGCTCAGTATTTTTATTATCGCTTAGCGGAAACGCTTTACTTGTCTTCTACAAGGTGTACAATGAACGGGTGAGCTCGGTTATACTTGAGCTCACCTTTTAAGCTGGATCATTAAAGGCGTGCTTTTTTCTTTTGACATTCAATATGGCGAATATGCCAAACATTAGTTGATTGTATTTAAATTATTTAGGGTTCAGCAGTGTTTCGTGCAATTTAATTCATATGTTTAGTTATTTAAGTAACTTCTTAATTATGGTAGTAATTATCTAGAAATTCTGTGCCGCTATCTCAGGCTACATTGCCTGGAGGAAAAGAGGAAAGAAGAAATTCGGTTCACAGTCAATTATAACTGAGAGAACATCTGTCAAAGTTACTTATTACCATTTTAATTTATAAGATTTCTTATGTACAGGGTGATATACCAAGGTGGGCACCGTCTATAATTTGTTTAGGTTTCATTTGAGTTAAGCTGATATAGCACATTTTATATGCTACAGTCATGAATATAATCATGTTTCAATACTTCTGGTGTTTGCTATCTTGGTAATACCAGCCTAATTTTGTCAAAGAAACACAACAGTAGAATTAAAACTTAGTTTTGCTTGAACTGGTATCACATCTTATAATTTGTCCATGAAAAACATCATGCAATGGGCCTTTTCCACATCTTTTCTTTATTCGCTTATTATAAAATATATACTTAGTTATGCCTAAAAAGTATTTTTTTAAATTTTTTCTTCGCCATATATTTTGAAAAAATTGTTAAAATTACCATATATTTCAAATAACGCGCCATTGACGTCATACTTCAGTTCGCTGGGTCGCGTTCAGATCAAATGCCGGGCGTTACCGGGCACTTTGAAACCCGTTCAGATTCGTTGGGTTAAAAAACAACTCAGCGTTCAGATTTATTGGGATAAAGACGTCGGGTATACAACTTTTTACCCAAGATAATACTTCGATAAAAGTTGTCGCGCATGCGTATTAATACTGTTGATTCTATGTTTAAAAGTAGATGCTTATGACTTGGATTGTGAAATTTTCATTTATTTATGATTTCTGAATAAGGAGCTTCGTAAAGTAGAAAATAGGTAAATTAAGTATGTACTCAATAACTACCCACTCAAACAATCTTGCGGTGAATGAGGATAATGGTCTCATTCTTGATGAAAATGGAATTCATTATAACTTATAAATGCTCCAGCTCATCATCACCTTCAAACTCTTCCCCATCATCCAAATCCCTTGCATCATCCATAACCATTACATTTTTATAATAAAAAATAATCCCTGCATTATTCATTTTACATTTTTCAGGTCACACAAAGTACTAAAATGGGTTGAAAATTTGTCGTCGGCTTCTCTTTTCTAGTTCTTTGTAAAATATTTATTTCTTGGACAGTTCACAGCACAGAACAGTTAAAAGATTCACAGCAACGAATATATAGGGATTTACTGTTTATCAGAGACAACATCAGAGTCAGACTCTGATGAGACAGCCATATTTAGTTTATTTTGTTATTGTTATTGTTATGCATCATGATATAATAATTGTATCATGGTTATGCATAATTATAGGTTATATTGTTTTCGATTTCCCAAATCACAACCACACGTTCAGAATCATTTAACGTCGGACGCAACAACCAAGTTACCTTTTACCGGACGTTTTTTACTTGCCCGGCGTTTGATCTGAACGCGCCCCTGTTGTCTGTTAGCTGCCCTGCATTTTGTGTTCTGTCAAGTGAAGTGTGTTTAACCTAACTTTCGCTTTGTGTTTTGATTATTTCGATTTAAAATAAATAGAATTGAAGAGGGATATCTTAAGGCTGATTTAGACAACCTTCCAAGAGTTGACAGTGAAATAGTTAACGATTTCTACGTCACAAATATGAACTTTCTAAGTGCTGAAGTGCGCAATGCTAAGACAAGAAGGTTAGTTTTTATAACCTACGTTATCAAATCATCATTTAGTTGATTCTAGCATAGATTGTGCAGTATTGTCACCTTTAGCGAAAAATACCTTAAATTATTTTGCTCAAGTGATAAATTGTAAAATAATCATGTTGATTTACTTTAGTAATAATTTATGAAGAATATTTCACCTAAAAAAACATATTTTCATTTCAAAATTACCAGAATGTAAATTTAATCGTTGCCAAGAAAAAAGTAAAATTATATGTGGCAACGTGGAGCCGTTCTTTAACATGTCTACATTTTATTGGCTACTGGAGCGTGATGTCAGCGAACCGCGCAGTTTGAAATGATTCATGAAGACCGGTCACTTTGTACTTGGATAACTCGGATAATTACAATTCTTTAATAAATTGGGTTGAGTCTACCGTTACTTATGTACCAGTATAACGTTTGATATTAATAAAATAGTAAAATTAAATTTAGTGGAAAAGGCCCATTATATTTTTTCCTAATAGCTCGAATTAACTTGCGTCACCCTCTATATTTTCATTGGTACCAACGTAGTTCTACAGCCTCATTCATGGTCGACTCATATCGCAGTCGACGGAGTGACTTTCCTGTTATTCCCGTTTTTTCTTACAGAACGTGTCCTTGTAACAGGTTCCCGCAGACCGGTCGCCGAGAAAGAACACCTGCCAGGTTGATCGGGCGATCTGTACGAAGATACCGTAAAAGAATTGGTTCGCGTTGATTTATAAATACAGGTACCGTTACCCATTCTTCCAGACGGGCGCTACTACTTCAACCACTTTCATTCTCTATACTATTGTCTGGTGAATCGGATGGATAGAGGAGTGGATAACGACAGACATCCAAGGAAAGATGATCACGTCTGCAGCCACACAGGTTTTCAAATACCGCAATGGGCCTTTTCCGCTAAATTGAATTTTACTATTTTATTAATATCAAATGTTATACTGGTACATAAGTAAATGTAGAATCAACCAAATTTATTAAAGAATTGTAATTAAGCGAAGTTATCCAAGTACAAAGTGACCGGTCTTCATGAATCATTTTAAACTGCGCGGTTCGCTGACATCACACTCCAGTAGCCAATAGAATGTAGACAAGTTAAAGAACGGCTCCATGTTGCCACATATAATTTTACTTTTTTCTTGGCAACGATTAAATTTACATTCTGGAAATTTTGAAATGAAAATATGTATTTTTAGGTGAAATATTCTCCATACATTATTACTAAAGCCAATCGACATGATTATTTTACAATTTATCCCTTGAGCAAAACAATTTTTTGGTATTTTTCGCTAAAGGTGACAACACTGCACAGTCTATGCTAGAATCAACTAAATGATGATTTGATAACTTAGGTTATAAAAACTAACCTTCCTGTCTTAACATTGCGCACTTCAGCACATAGAAAGTTCATATTTGTGACGTAGCAATCGTTAAGCATTTCACTGTCAACTCTTGAAAGGTTGTCTGAATAAGCCTTAAGATATTCCACTTCAATTTTATTCATTTTAAATCAAATTAATCAAAACACAAAACGAAAGTTAGGTTAAGCACACTTCACTTGACAAAACACAAAATGCAGGGCAGCCAACAGATAAAACAAACGGGAGTATGACGTCAATGGCGCGTTATATGAAATAAATGGTAATTTTAACAATTTTTTCAAAATATATCTGGCGAAGAAAAAAATTAAAAAAAATACTTTTTAGGCATAACTAAGTATATATTTTATAATACGCGAATAAAGAAAAGATGTGCAAAAGGCCCATTGAGTGTAACATAATAAGGAGCAATATGCCATTGTCTTCTAAACTGAAACTCAAGATATCGAAATCTGCCAGCGAGAAAATACTAAAGCTGCTTAGTCAGCCGTATAGGAAGACAGCAGAACGACATACAATCAGCAGTTCTGAATGTGTGTGGTTGCCTAGAGTCTTGGAGCACAGAAGAAATACAATTAAGTGGGTGTAACTGGGTATTATGCACTCAGGAAATATCTATACAAGATGGACATACATATATAGGTAATGACGAACCTATCTGAAGACTTTAAATCATGAGAAAGAATCAGGACCTTTACATGATCTATGAGTCCAAAGCATTAGTTCCATGGCACTTGATTTATAAAGTAAAAACTATATTTGTTTGGAACAGTAGAGCTATCATACAATAAGCTCAATCAATATAATTGGTTTAACAACCGCTAGTGAAGTAATGAGTACAATCGCTTTTGCATTTTGCATTCTCTTCGAAAAGCAGCAGATTATTCTAAGAGACCTCTCAAGATATATTTTAATTTGTATTTTATTGTAGATATTTACCTTCCTTGCATTCATCAAATCATGGAATTTGCTTCATTTTTACTCTTTCCGTTCTCTTAATTAAAAAAAATATATATTTTCGCTTACCCCACCACCAAACACTTTTCAGTTATCCGCCCTTCTACCCAACCGTTCAGCTGTTTTTTTGGTACCTGTTCTGTCCTGCCCGAAGGACAAAAGTGTTATTATTCGTTCGAGTTTTTGCCCTCGTTCTGTATTTATGTATCTGGTACGAGATTATCACATCCCCCTTTGCCCGGAGTCCCAAAGAATGCTAAAACACAATGGGATTTTTTGCGTCGATTTGGACTGTTATTCCCTGTAATTAATTTATAGGGATTTGCAATGTTAATTAAGCTTTTGTGCACACTTGGACATAATGTTTTAGAATGCGTAAAGAGAATAAAAGAAGGCAGGTATGTGAGACGGTTTCTCACACAATGAAAATTGATAATTTCACATCATGTTACAAGTAATAAAGAACAAGAGTGCATTTACGTACCCCCTTTATACATTGGTCCTTGTTGATTTGCCTGGTTCAGGATACTAACGGCAACGTTGAATTTAACATCGATAATAGGACCGTAATTTTGACTGTTTTACTTTCTTTGACTTCTCGAAAAAGTATGCCAGAAGTACCTTTTCACTCATACTATTCTACGTCTTCATTCACGTCTGAAGGAAGTTTTTCTTCTTCAAAATCTAATTCTATCCCTTGATGAGCAACTTCCAGTACCCAGATACCCTACTAAGTATCTCTACTAGTGAGCAACTGGAGAACATAGATCTAAATGTAGACCAAAACTAGACCAAACCAAAAACCAACAAGATTTCTGAGCCAAAAGAAGAAAGTCAGCAGGTTGATAAGATTTCTATGGTTTCTTCGAGAAGTTTGGTACAAGATCAGCAATCAAATCAAACCATGATTATTTAATAATGATCGTTTAATTCCAGGTTGTTGCTGATGTTGTACAACCTGGTTTAATTTTGAATGAGATATAAAAAGTATTTTCATTCTCCATTCAATTACAGTATTACGTAAAAGTATCTGATGTATCTTGAGATATATTTAGACATTCTTAATATTCCAATGCTTATGTAGATTCACGAATAAATCTCTTTCACTTATTAAGGCACCAAAACATCAGTAGGAAAAAATTTAATTTATCCCGCCTTACATTAAATGTGAATTCCAGGGGAATATAACATTCTTTAAATAGATTTTTAATACTTAGTCCGGAGTTTGAGCGAGCGTGTAATGAAATTTGAAATTTAATAACGTTTTTACTGGCTTCATAACTGAGACCTACGATGTTCTGTTTGATAAATTTGTAACAGTGAAGAGCGCATCAAAAAGTGTATACAATTATTATTCTTGTATTGAAAATAGTTTTATGTCAGCCAGTTGAGTTCTATCTATCGATCGAGTTCTTCATATGAAAAAAGTAGCTTAACCCTAAACATCGACCAACATTTTAACGGGACGTAATTTGTGGATTCCCAATAATAGGAACGGGTAACACTGGATTGGTGGTCAATTATTTAAGAATTGCGTCAGATTGACAGAATTTTAGAAGGGCGCACAAAAAGCATTTATACACACCACTCACATCTAAAATTAATGTGGTATGTACTATTAGTATCTATTACTATAGTGGAACTCATTGAAAATGCTGTCTGTCTTTCACTGGCTTCATCCACCACCTGAATAGAGTTCAGGTGGGTAGCCCGGTTTGGGCACTTCGTGCGCATATTTTATTCGTGTTTTTGTGCTTTCTTCTGTTTACTTATAGCTTGAAAAAAGCGCATTGGTTCGGTGCAATTAATTGAAAATGACATTGTAATTTGGTAGTGTAAAGTGTTCTGATCGAATGCAGGTTGTTGTTTTTATGATTTATGACAAGTTGAGGGTTATAGGGTAGTTCAAAACTTCAATTTTTCCAGGGGTGGCCAAGCTCCTTGATAGTCCGAGCCATTTTTACTAATATTTATACTATGCCGAGCCATACTATGAAACAAATTTAGTTAACTTACCAAAAATTCCAGATTACAAATTATATCCGTAGCAAAAGTGATACAAATTGTTTCCTCCAGAGTACAATGTCAACTGTCCGTTGCAATGAAAGTTTACAAATTCAAAATCGGTTTGGAGTCGGTCGATTACGGACGATTACGCCACTGTTTATGTTCGTTCGCGCAGTTTTCGATGAGTCATATCATTCTTAACTTGGACGGAAATGAAATTTGTTACAACGTTGCACTTAGTCTTTCATATTTGTCGTCAGTAATTTCAAAGACATTTTGAAACACATACGGAACGATAATAATTTTTTAAAATATAATAGCACAAAAATGAAAAGGGAACTCGGGTACATTTATCGAGAGCCACAAATAAATCCTTCAAAGAACCGCATGTGGCTCGCGAGCCGTAGGTTGGCCACCCCTGTAATAGACCCTTGATAATACCAGTACAGTTTTGAATAATATTTTCCAGATATAATCATGCATGCTTTAAAAGTGTTACCTTGTACGTATGTATATAGTATTTGTATCACGTTTCAGCATCTCCTGCCGCCTAGGAAATTTAACAAATCCCGACTCGATTCCCAAATCGCCCCTACTTTCGAAATAAGTCATCCACCAAAGCCTGAATTCTTATGCTCGATAATTTAGGGGGGCTCCAAATATAACCCGGGAGATTTGATAAGGCATATATTTGAATTATACGACTGGCCCCACGCGGTCCCAGTAAATGCTTTATGAGCCATAGAGGGCGCTGAAACTACGGAATTTTAACCCTTTCCGATACTTTATCTTTCTGGATTAAATTAAATTCTATTAACTTTGATCTCCCTCAGGTGGAAGAGAGCAAAGTCGTTTGGTTCGATGCTGATGAATATTTACCAGGTGTTCTCCTTCTGCCGCTTTAATTGGCTAGTTTATTGCCGTTCTGCAGAATATTAAACGGCATAAAATCATCTGCGACTGTTTTAAGCGGTGTGTACCGGTTCACCACCATTAAGCTGATGAATATGGAGTTAAAGTGTATAATTCAAATAAATTTAGATATTCGTTTAATAATAATAAAAAATTCACAGATCTCGCAATCCTTGCAAGCAACGGAGACATTGGAAATGCTAACACCAAATATGAAACATAATTATAAGCGAGTACGGTATTATAACTGAAGACTTCCTACTACTCTGCACGCCGCTCGCTGGTCGAGCGCTGCACTATCTACAGTGCTTTCGAAAAGTAACGAATAAATTCATTATTTTAGAAACTGAGAAGTTTTCGAAAAAATCCCCTGACACGTCGATTTTGTTTTTAAAAAAGGCACTTTTTGACATACGACCCATATTTGTGACGTCATCGTTGTTCGAGATATGACGTCATCGACAATTTTTTTAAATAGCAACCCCCAATTTTCACCACGCCATTTGAAAGAGCGTATCATTCTACATACGCATCATGAAAAATTATGGTGTTACATAACAAAAATTTCAAGAAAATAATGTTTGAAGATCTTAAAATTTAATTTTCACAATACTGACAATGATAATGATTATGTAAAAAATCGACTAAATTAAATGTTCAAATTGTGCACCGTTGGCTGCCTGACAGTAGCCAAGGCGATTAATAAATTCTTTTTGGACATTATCTATAACTTCAGGAGGTATACGATGTATCTCGAATGACGAATTTTTGCTTTTAAATCTTCTAAATTAACCAGTCTAGTAACGTATACTTTGCTTTTTAAGTATCCCCACAAGAAATAATCTAGGGGTGTCAAATCAGGCGATCTGGCTGGCCACTCAATCGCCCCCCTTCTCCCTATCCAACGAGTCGGGAACAGCTCATCTAAATAAACATGGACAGGTGCTGCATAATGGGAAGGTGCACCATCTTGTTGAAAGAACATGTCATTTCTTGGAAGATCACGTCCCTCTATATCTGGATATAAAGTTATTAGTGCAGGAATGAGGTCGTCTCGAAGAAAATCCAAATATCTTGCACCAGGTAACAGGTTGACGTCAAAGAAATAGGCACCCAGAATTCTTCCGTCGACTATGCCGCACCACACATTTATTTTCTGGGGACTTTGAGTGTGATACTCCATCATCCATCGGAGATTCTCGGTAGCCCAATAACGGCAGTTTTGCCTATTATCATTATTGCATAGCTCTTGCATTTGCTCGCAGAATTGATTTCGTCGATCAAAGTCGTCTTCAGATAGCTCATGAACATGGCATACCTTATAAGGATGATACTTTGCTTTTTTCATAATTTTGTGAACTGTGGATGCTGCCATATTGAAATCGGAAGCCAATTGGTTAAGTGTTGAGTGATGATTTTCCTGTATTGCCAACAAAACATTAACCTCATCATCTATTGATTTTGACGGTCGACCAGATTTAGGAAGATCACGAACATGTCCAAAGTTACGGTTTTTAGACTCAATATTGCTTACCATGCTTTGGCTAATGGGATGTCGATCAGGATGAGTTTCATTGAACAATTCAACTACTTCTCTGTGGGCGCGCATCCTGTCTCCAAATCCGATCATGCAAAGAATTTCAATTCGTTCTCGTTCAGATAATTTAACCATTTTTTTTTTATAAAATGAGAAAGTTACCACTCAATAAACACTTCAAACGCAGTGCTTTTGCCAAACAAAAGATAAGAACTAAAGAAATAACTCAAAAAACAGAAAAAACTATTTAATAAAGTACGATTTCAAGTTTTTATCTGACAGCAATAAAAAACATTCTCGGTCGCTAAGGCTACTGTCAGGCAACCATGATTTTTCATGATGCGTATGTAGAATGATACGCTCTTTCAAATGGCGTGGTCAAAATTGGGGGTTGCTATTTAAAAAAATTGTCGATGACGTCATATCTCGAACAACGATGAAGTCACAAATATAGGTCGTATGTCAGAAAGTGCCTTTTTTAAAAACAAAATCGACGTGTCAGGGGATTTTTTCTAAAACTTCTCAATTTCTAACATAATGAATTTATTCGTTACTTTTCGAAAGCACTGTATATCAGTGGAGTAAAGTCTCCGGTCTAACTCGCTTCTTTCTAGGGGTAGACATCTAGAGGCACCAGTATTCGCGCAATAAGCCTGAGCGCGCCGTAATACTTCACTGTTTTTAAAAATTCGGTTATTCGAAAACGGTTAGATATCAACCCAAACTTTACTTAGATAACTCCCATTTCTCAGTAGAAGAACATCTTCTATTTGTTGTGTCGTGTTCACAACCACAAAGCCGTACCGATAACCTCCCTCCACCAGGGTGCATTACGTAGTGTATGAAACGACGGAGACATTAATTAAATATATTTCCAGACCAGAAAGTGACTCCACGGTTGGTGTTTTTATTTCCAGCAAGTATTAAAAGTTGTGTTTGAGTCGCTTTGATGTTCTAAAGGGCCGTATTCGAGTATAAGAGCATCGTAAGCGATGACATAAGTATAATGCCTTTTAGTTTATGAAAGTAATTTCCTCGCGGGAGGATGCGGCATATAAGCAGAGACCAAGTGAGAATGTGTATATAAAGGAAATAATCAAAGACGTAAACGATATTTCTTGTTGATAATGTTTACTAGAGTTTCTTCAGTGCAAATAAGAAATGATAATTCTTAAATATGATGTAACTTTCTTATTTCCCCTTATTACAGGTACCTACTTATTCAAGGGTGGATAGAAGGGGAATTACAAACTAACGAAGAACAATCCAAGAATTTTGGTATTTAATCACAACACAAGGAAATTGATATAACAACTAAAACAATATTATACACAACTATTACCAGAAAAAAATAACTTAACAGTTAGTTGTTTGTATATAGATGATATACAGACACAAATGGAACAACTATTAAAATCATGGACAGAAAAATGTGGTCTTTGGAAAAAATTAATATGCAGAGTGAAGCATATTGAAAGAAAATAATAAAAATATAGATGCAAGAACCGTAAGCAGTATTTCTCTGCAGTGTCATGTAGAAGATAGAAAGATAATGTTTGAAATAGCTGACAGAACGAAATAGGCAACTTGGAACCATGAAAAATCGTGGCCATGGAGTAGTTGTTTTTTGCATTTCCTTCAAATAAATAAGTAGGATTGTCTTCCTCAAAGACAATAGAGGCCACTTGCGGAAAAACACGTCGTTATCTATCTGTCAATGAGACAACAACGTCAGACGGAACGGCAAAGATCAAAAAAGAGTACTACTCTGTTTCTCACCACTACCAGAGACTTATACATCTACAAAGACCGTTCACCTAATGTATTTTTTTGAAGTATAGACTTTTTCCTGATTTTATGCAACCATATATACGAGATGACAATTAGCCAATCAAAATCGAGTAATTTCAACCCGGCAAGTTGCGCCCTCACAGTACCAGTAGTTTACATGTGCAGGATTCTACTATCGCTTCGCATTGCCATACAGGAATTTAATTTTTCAAGCGCACACGTTTAAGAGAATAGTGCAGTGTTGTCAGACGTAACCTAACGAACGGTATGGATTTAACATAAACATCATTTTAATAATTTTACACGGAAGTATAAATTCTCCTACGTTAATAATTTTATTATTGTATTTATTTAATATTCTGGTAGAATAAAAAGTGCTTTGGCTTTAAACGGCATCCGAGGATCGAACTCGGGACCTTCGGCATAACAGGTAATGCTCTTACAACTGAGCTACCTCCCTTCGCTGTTTTAAACTTACTATTTCGGGTAAAATATTTACTATATAAAAAAGAAATTTGTATGTATCTTATGCATGCCGTGTACATAAATGAATTCAATAATATAATAAATAAAAGTAGACCTTATTAGGTACTTACTACACTATTTATACCTCGCTGCTATTATTAAAACCATTATAGTAGGTAGTAGGTACCTACTTTTGTCTTTGGCTTGCCACGAGTCTTTTTTGCGTGTGCGGAAGGTTAGTTACAGTTAGTTACATGCGGTGACCCTATCTGAGGACAGTTATAGGTAGGTACATGTTTATTGAAAAAATTTACTTTGATGAGCCGCCCATTAAAATGAAATTATTAAAATTTCTTGGATATAAAGATAAGTTTTTCTTATTATGTACGAATAACTATTATAAGATCAAATACATAGATATTCTGGAATTTTACTAATTATTTGTTCTAATATAGTGGCCCTCATAGAATAAATATTCAACTGCGGCTATAAATAAATAGCAATAAATAGTCACGGCTCAAATAAAAACTATAAAAATGTATAGTTTTTTTAATAATCATATAAAAAATGCACGTTAGTATAGTGTATACAGGGTGTCCACCTAGTGCGCGTAAGTCCAATATCTGGGTTAATAAAAGAGATAACTTAATTTTTTTTTCTACAGGGTTGTCTAATATCCCGAGCTGCACAAAATGTAAATATATTTACATATTCAGGGTGTTCAGTTTTTCCTGGACAGGTACCAACTTCATTTTTTTAAATGGAAACCTATATTTTTTATGGCATTATCGAATTCTACGTAAAAAATTAGTGGGACTTTGTGCATAACACTGCTATTGAAATATTGATAGTTTTCGAGATATTTGACTTTTAATTTTTTTTTCTTATGTTTCGTCACTTCTAATAGTTGACATAATTATGGTTGTATGACAGCTAGAAATTATTTTTTTTCAGAAACTGTAGAGTGAAGATGGCTCTTTCGAAAAACGTATCAAAAGTTGACCTGCGATATACAGGGGGCAACAGAAATCGTGCTAAACCTGATGGTTTAAAATTTAAAAAATCTCGACTTTTTCAAATGGAACACCCTGTGTTTTATGATTTCATTAGATGCCTTTCTGTAGACTCTACAATTTTATAATAGCTTTCCCTATACCTTTGTTGCGTAGTTTTTGCAAAAAACCCACTTTTATGAAAAATACCCGATTTGCGCACGTTCCTTTCTCGGGAAAAACGCAGTGAGCGTCTGC
Source organism: Pogonocherus hispidulus (assembly GCA_963924545.1). Taxonomy (NCBI): domain Eukaryota; kingdom Metazoa; phylum Arthropoda; class Insecta; order Coleoptera; family Cerambycidae; genus Pogonocherus; species Pogonocherus hispidulus. The sequence continues at coordinate 2,363,672 of OZ004700.1, read as the reverse complement.
CACGCAATAAAAATTGTGACAATCAGTTTACATGTCATTTCTTCTTTTACTGAATATTCACGTACGAGTTTAGAGTAAGTACTAAGCGTGCATACAATGAACTATTCAAAAGAAGAATTAGTGAAAATGGTTTATGCCTTAGGAGAAGCTCATGGAAATTGTTTGCTAGCAGCACGTATTTACAAAGCAAATAATCCAGATTTACAGAGATTTCCACGTGCTGACTGTTTTGAAAATGTGAAAGAAAGATTTGAAAGAACAGCAAATGCGAATTATGAGAAAACTACCAGGAGATATGACGGTAACAATGACGATATTCAGTTTAATGTTGTGGCGTCTGCTGTTGAAAATCCAAATATTAGTGTCAGGAAAATCAGTAATAATCTTGGAGTTTCCAAAAGCTTGACAAACAAGATACTGAAGAAGAATAATTTTCATCCGTATCATATTAAAAACCATCAAGCACTGTTACCTCAAGATCACCTAAACCGCCTGCAATTTTGCCACTGGGCATTGGATAAAATTCAGGAAAGTCCAAACTTTTTTATGAATGTCTTGTTTACTGACGAATCAACATTTTCAAACACATGCTTACCCAATCGTCGCAACTTTCATCACTACGCTGACAATAATCCAAGATTATTGAGGGTACTAGATAATCAGCATCGTTTCAAAGTGAACGTGTGGGCTGGAATTTGTGGAGAACATATTGTTGGACCGTACTTTTTTGAAGGCAATTTAAATGCCAATGTGTATTTGCATTTTTTGCAAAACGAACTTCCCCTTCTACAGCTACAGAATATGCCCGCTGATTATTTGGTTCAACAATGGTTTCAGCATGATGGTGCCCCTCCACATTCCACTTTGGCGGTACTGTGATTATTTTATTGTTGTAGTACTTTTCCTATTATCTATTCATATTTCAGATTAGAGAACACCTAAACCACGTATATCCAAATAAGTGGTTAGGTCGTGGTGGTCCAGTTCCTTGGCCTGCACGTTCGCCTGATTTAAATATTCTGGACGTTTTCTTGTGGGGTTATATCAAGGAGCGAGTATACGAAGTACCACCAACAGATATGCAAGACTTGAAAGAAAAGATCCAAAATGAGTTTCTAACCATAACGCCCGAAATGTTAAGAAATGTTCACATTCATTTTCGTCGTAGATTAATGCTTTGTGTTGAAAACAACGGTGGACATTTTGAGCATTTACTTTAGATTAGCTTGCTTGTATGAGTATTGCGTATTCTTTTTTCAATACTCTATGTATATTCATCCATTTCACTAATAATTTTTCTAACTACGGTAACACCGTTTGGTTTTCAATATGATACGTATGAAACTTCTTCTTCAATATCTTATTTGTCGAGCTTTTGAAAACTCCAAGATTTCTACTGATTTTCTGATACTAATATTTTTGGATTTTCAACAGCAGAAACCACAACATTAAACTAAATATTATCGTTGTTACTCCCATGTCTCCTGGTTTTTTTCTCATAATTCCCATTTGCTGTTCTTTCAAATCTTTCTTTCACATTTTCAAAACAGTCAGCACGTGGGAATCTCTATAAATACGTGCTGCTAGCAAATAATTCCCATGAACTTCTTCTAAAGCATACGCCAGTTTTGCTAATTCTTAATTACATGTAGAGCTTTTATGATTTTTTACTTTTATTTACAAATAAATGGTAACTTTCCATAAAGACTTTAAACTGAAATTATCTAAATTTTTCAGTTATTTTTATTTTAAGAAGTGTAAACTAATACATTTTATAAAAATAAATAGCCTTACAATATTTTTTCCGTCAAAGGAGTGCGCAAATCGGGTATTTTTCATAAAAGTGGGTTTTTTGCAAAAACTACGCAACTTAGGTATAGGGAAAGCTATTATAAAATTGTAGAGTCTACAGAAAGGCATCTAATGAAATCATAAAACACAGGGTGTTCCATTTGAAAAAGTCGAGATTTTTTAAATTTTAAACCATCAGGTTTGGCACGATTTCTGTTGCCCCCTGTATATCGCAGGTCAACTTTTGATACGTTTTTCGAAAGAGCCATCTTCACTCTACAGTTTCTGAAAAAAAATAATTTCTAGCTGTCATACAACCATAATTATGTCAACTATTAGAAGTGACGAAACATAAGAAAAAAAAATTAAAAGTCAAATATCTCGAAAACTATCAATATTTCAATAGCAGTGTTATGCACAAAGTCCCACTAATTTTTTACGTAGAATTCGATAATGCCATAAAAAATATAGGTTTCCATTTAAAAAAATTAAGTTGGTACCTGTCCAGGAAAAACTGAACACCCTGAATATGTAAATATATTTTCATTTTGTGCAGCTCGGGATATTAGACAACCCTGTAGAAAAAAAAATTAAGTTATCTCTTTTATTAACCCAGATATTGGACTTACGCGCACTAGGTGGACACCCTGTATAGGTAGTGACTGAAGATTAAAAAAAGTGTTATATTAGTTATATAAAAATTAAATAAGTTACCCCACTCGGGTACCGTTCGGCACTCAAACGTTTACTTACACAGGAGCTCACGCTCGACCTGGAAAGTGTTGGGTGCGATTGATATAGAATGAGAAAAACAAGTGATTAATATTTATGTTTTATTTTATTTTATTTTTTGTAAAAATGCCTGTGGTAGATTATAGCGAGGGTAGCTGTCCCTCGCAATATTTGTAACCGAATACTTTTTAAGAAAATGTGTTACAACATTCCTTGAAATTTGTAGCAATTTTAGCAAATATAGAAGCCACGTTCTGTAATCTTATCCTATAGTAGCACAAAATCAGGGGTATTAATTGTACCATTAGAAACATCGTGGATAATTGGTCGTAGTATGAGAAGACATTTGTGTTAGTAAATTTGAGGAATTAGTTTGCCACGAAAATATTGGAAAAACACTAAAAAATCATTTCGTCAATATAATCAGAACCTCTATTTATTTTACATTAAAATTTGTTAAGCAAAATATAAAAACCGGGACAACATCCAGCAAAGTTAATACAAACCATTCAAAATTACAACATTTGTAATTTTTGAAAATAATAGTACAGATGAATGATATTCAGATTATTTCAGAGGCCACTTCGATTTAATTTTTAAAATTTGGTATTCTGAGGTTTTTTGGGGATGCTCTCTTTAAATGAAATAATAGCGTCCCTGCAGCTCTTCCGGTTATACCGGAAGTTGACGTCAACTGTTATTTTAAGTGGAACACCCTGTATATTATTCAATCCATCAATCCATGCATCCATCAATAACCTTGATGATATGATTAGAAAGCTTATACAGCTTATGGATTTAACTCTCTCACTTGTGAATATTGTCGTTCTATATCGTTCTTGATATAAACAACACAGGGTTTTAAGTTAGGATTTTCGATTTTTCGAAAACAGGTAAACTTAATGAAAGTGAGCGTAATACCGACCGAAAGTGACCGAAAGTGTAGAATCCAAAAATGCAATAATATACAGGGTGTCCTATGTAAAAATTCAAGTTTTTATGGCTTGCAGTTGACCTAATATGGTATTAAATTTTTACCACCCTGTAAGCAACCACTAACCCTGAAGATGTGATTAGAAAGCTTATGAATTTAACTGACTCCCCTGTGATTATGACCGCTCTATCTTTCTTAATATAAAAAACACGGGGTTTTAAACTATAAAATATATACATATAAAAAAAATAAAATATATCGAAAATGGTTAACTAGGAATAGGGAAACTTGATAAAAGTAACACTAAAATCCAAAAATGCGATAATAAACTGCGATGTTCCATTATAAATAACAAAGTTGACGCCAACTTTCGGTGTAACCGGAAGAGCTACAGGGACGTCATTATATTATTACCAATTTCAAAATTTAAATCCAAGTGGTCTCGGTCTCTGAAATAATCTAATAGGATACTTAGAAACTTTTAGCCGCTCGGTATAGACACCAGTTTCCAAAAGTGTTTCATCTTTTACTTAGGCACAATTTAAACATAAATAATTAGTATGATGTATTTTTGAACATAGTCCTTCCTACCCATTGGATAATTTCAATTTATATAATTTAATGCTGCACTTTTGGAAAACCCCAGTCAGTAATCAAAATATTCTCGGCGCGAAACCAAACTATCTTTCTAATGTCCCTCGTAACGAGGAGATTTTACTGTCGAACGAAGATGGCCGATGGCGGCGGCACGATTATGATCTCGAAAAATAAAAGTTCCGACGGAGAGGAACAAGCAACTGATATAGTTATATTCTGTAAACTTTGGAATATCAACCGATATAAAAATTAGGTATTAGCAGCGACGAATACCTACCTACAGATGTAGATCTAAGTATATAAAGTACCTACCTCGCTGCACCAAGGGAACTTATTCGAAAAACAAGAATTTTGTAAAATTGGACTCCATAACAACGTTCTAAAATTCTATTTCAGCGACTAAAATTATCCTCTATAAAATAGTGACATTTTAGTTAGTTAGTTACAAAGCATATATACCTACACTTTGGTTATTACCTAAAAAAAGCTATAAAAAATAAACGAGATTGTTAAGATACAGAAGCCTAAATAAAACACCAACAGTTCAAACATTCTACCATCTTTAACGGTGTAATTTTTTACACATTCTTTAAAACTATTATACCTATGCAACTAACCCAGTGTAATCAGTGTTTTAGCACAGCTTACCATAACTAAGCTGTGGTTTTAGCACAGCTTAATGGTAAGCTGTGGTTTTAGTATAAACACATCAACCCTTCATTGTGTTTACACAAATTACTAATTTATATAGTTCGAGATATTTCCATATACTTTATGCAATTTTAATGTAATGTAATGTAATTTAAATACCTACTTTTTTAGTAGGCACAGTAGTATGTATACCTATAACCTTATATCTTGGTTATACGAACACCACAAACAGCAACAAAAGTCCCAAACTTGCAGATTGTGGAGATATTGAGTACATAATTTTTAGACAATGTGTATGCATCACGTCCATATGGCACGAATTCTTAAGAAAAAAATTGTTATCGGCTACGGATCGAACCTGGGACGCTCGGGTGACACGCCATGAAATAATCAAATGTGTTACTAATGACACGTATAAAAATTAGACTTTTGTAGACTACATTTGCAAAACTTTCATTTACAGAATGTTTTAAATTGGTATTATTGTAATTTGATTTTTATAATGTAAGCATATCAAATGCGAAGTATTTGGTAGACAACTGTTAAGAAAACATATTCACAAATAATATTTCACACCAGTTATGAATATAATAAATCCGGCAACAGCGACAGCACCTATACATGTGCAGTCAACCTTATTTAGCGACATCTGGTATTAAACGGTGGAAACAATTGTGGAGAATGTCCAATTTAGTTCCAATGGACACTCCTGCAAGCGCTGCTGGTAAAATTCCAGCAGAGCCATCTACGAATGGCCAGTAACTTTTCGGCTTCATGTCGCCCATAAAGGTGAAACGTCTTTGTAGATTCTATACGTCTCTGCCACTACTAAGGGAACATGTGTCTACTAAATCATTGATAAAACGTATTTTGGTGAAATAGGAACTGATACTACGACAAAAATTAAAGGACATATAGAATGGAATAGGTCTATTGGTAATAAATTATGCAAGTGAATCTTATGAATTAGCTGTTGAACGAAACAGCTGAGGAAACAGAGGGGAAAACATGAAGAGCAGAAATGAAAAAAATTAAAAATAATGAAGAAGATAGAGAGGAAACGGTTCAGTTGCTATTAAATTAGAAAGGGAAGGTCGTCATAATTATAGAATGGAATAGGTTTATTGGTAATAAATTGTGCAAGTGAATCTTATGAATTAGCTGTTGAACGAAACAGCTGAGGAAACAGAGGGGAAAACATGAAGAGCAGAAATGAAAAAAATTAAAAATAATGAAGAAGATAGAGAGGAAACGGTTCAGTTGCTATTAAATTAGAAAGGGAAGGTCGTCATAATTATAGAATGGAATAGGTTTATTGGTAATAAATTGTGCAAGTGAATCTTATGATTTAGCTGTTGAACGAAACAGCTGAGGAAACAGAGGGGAAAACATGAAGAGCAGAAATGAAAAAAATTAAAAATAATGAAGAAGATAGAGAGGAAACGGTTCAGTTGCTATTAAATTAGAAAGGGAAGGTCGTCATAATTATAGAATGGAATAGGTTTATTGGTAATAAATTGTGCAAGTGAATCTTATGAATTAGCTGTTGAACGAAACAGCTGAGGAAACAGAGGGGAAAACATGAAGAGCAGAAATGAAAAAAATTAAAAATAATGAAGAAGATAGAGAGGAAACGGTTCAGTTGCTATTAAATTAGAAAGGGAAGGTCGTCATAATAACAACTAGGATGAACAGAAGGAAAAAGAGAACACCAAGAATACAATGAGAGTAGTTCAGAGAGAAAACAGGAATCGAGAGGTAGGGAATAAATAACCTCGGAAGACGTAGACGAAAAAAATAAATGTGCTCTATTCCCTAGGAAGGATCCTAGTTCTGTAGTTTTTCTCATTCGAATGACAAAGATTAGCAAGGAAGTCTGATATTTGTGCGGGAGAGGGGCGGCATATTAGAGCCTCAAGAACAACTTACGTTGGTTACCTAACGACGATTCAGTGCTGGAATGAGGAAAACCTGGAAAACCTCGTTATGGGGACAGTCAATCAACAAATGTTACTCTCTCACATTAACACCGAGCTGACGTTTTTCCCGTCGTAGACAGGACTCCAGGATGGTTATCAGCCCACACCTGTCAACAGGCCTTAAGTAATTTTTAAGATTTTGAAATATTTCTGAACTACCTAGATAAAATGCTGCACCTCGCAATGTATTGGGAACACTATTGAACGGGCTATCCAACTTTCCAGATTTGAATCTACTAGCTTTTCGTCAGGAAAATTAGAAATACATAGTTAAATATACAGTTAAGTGATTCATTGTAATCTCTTTTGGGATTACACCACCTGTAAAATAACAAAAAACAGGAAAACCAAAAGAGGGCGCTACTGTGTATTTCTCACCACTACTAAGGAAACATGTGTCGACTATATCCTCGATAAAACGATATTTTGGCTTCTGGTTTCCTGTTTTTTGATATTTTGCAGGTGGTGTAATGCCAAAAGAGATTACGACTCATGAAACCGCACCACAAATAAGTTACAGACAATATATACAGTTAAGTATGCGTAAATAGTTCAGAACATTTAAATAATACCAAACTCCATGGATTGCTCCGTTACAAATTGCACATTCAATATTTAGTATCAAGTTTCTACACACAAATCTGGTTCAAAATAGAAGTAAGTAACGATAACAGCTCTTGGTAATTTTCTTAAAGCGCCACAGGATTTTACAATCTTCTAAGTAACGCTCCCCTTCTTGTATTCGTAATATTTTACATTGCTGTTAAAATTACCTCATATTTCCTCAAGCTGCTTACATAACAATTGTAATTCAATGAGGAGCCTGTTCAAACCAAAACAACCCTATAATCCTATAGTATATAGTCCTGTCGCATATACTTTCGCAACAAGTAGGCATTGGAATATGTACTAGGAGTAATTTATTTATTTATTTATTTATTTATTTATTTATTAATTTTCATACACTGTTCAACAGGTACAAGTACCTAACTACAGAACAGGAGGGTATGCAAAGAGAAACAACATAACAACAAACATCAAAAGTACAATTATAATATAAGGAATGCACACCACATATACATATATATAGCACAGTTACCGACAATTAGATGACGTATTAAAAACAGAGTGAAAATCCAAAAAGTAACCATAATTATAATCATTCAAAATATAATGCTTTTAAGTCATTAAGGCTGCAGTTAAATATGTCTAGTAAATTAGAAGAAAGATTACAGTTATCACAAATTATATGAAGAGGAGAATATTTAAGTACATTAGTACGTGGTGCAGGTAGATAAAAGGTTAAACTTTCCGTGTCCTGACTGTAGGAATAGCAAAAGATAAATTATTTAAAAATTCTTGACAATCAGTCAAATTATGCAATATCTTGAAAAGAAAGACCTGGGAGAGATATTTTCGTCTAATTTCAAGCTTGCTGACAGAATGTCTACTGAGCAACTCATCATGTGGGAATCCAATATATGGGTAAACACCATCGGATTTAAAGGAAAGAAACTTTAAAAATCGACGCTGTACTGACTCTAACTTATTGATGTGTACACCACAATGGGGGGACCACACGAGAGAAGCATACTCAAGCTTAGATCTGATAAAACTAAAAAAAGAGTAGTTTTATTACGTCGGTACTTGTGAAGTCACGGCAATTACGAACAATAAATCCATATGCTCTAATAGCTTCAGAAATAATGGTGTCAATGTGAACATTAAAGGATAATTCTTTATCAAATACAACACCGAGATCACGGAAAGTTTTTGATCGTGTTAAATTGATACTGTCGAGATTATAATCAAAAGTTATGAGGGACCGTCTGTTAGAAAAAGACATAACCTCACATTTACCAACATTTAATGGTAACTTATTTTCGGCACACCATATATTAACACGGTTAAGGTTAATTTGAAGTTGAATGCAGTCGCTCTGATTATGAATTGTGCCGTAGATTTTTAAGTCATCCGCGTAAAGGAAGAAATTTTTGTCCAGAACTTCCGTGAGATCATTGATGAAAATTATAAATAATAAGGGGCCAAGAATAGATCCCTGTGGGACGCCTGACGTAGGTCGCCGGTATTCAACAGATTTGAAACCATTATAAACTACGTATTGCGTTCTATTGAGAAGGTATGAATTGAAAAAAGTTAATAAGGAGTCCGAAATTCCAAATCTATCAAGTTTCTGAAGCAGTAACGAATGATCAAGCCTGTCAAATGCTTTACTGAAATCTGTGTAAATGACATCCGTTTGTAAACGATTGTCAATAGCATCAGCTATAAATTGGGTAACGCAGACCAGGTTAGTAACAGTCGAGCGACCCTTCATAAAACCATGCTGAGAAGGAGATATCATATTGGAGACGTTACTGTAGATAAAATCGTGGAGCATAATTTCTAATACTTTGCAGAAATTACAGATAATAGAAATGTCTAATGTAATGCGTAATGTCTTACGCTCTACATAGCAATGGGACCTGCTCACTGTTAGTATCTAAATGACTACTCTTATAAAAAATGCTGTGTATTTAGAAAGGTGATTTTACACAAAATGCACCTACACTATATTTTAAGACTGTAAGGGATTTCATAAACCGGCAGTACGGCTAGAATTGTAGCCTGGTAGTATCATAAACTTCTCCTGGAAGTAGGCCTTGATCTAATGAACAGGATCGAGCGCGGTAGTGTTTTGTTTTGTTATTATAAAATATCGGTTTAATAAACAGGTGGTCTGTGTGTATAATTTAATATCCAATTAGTGCAACTTAATACGTTAACTTTGCTTTGTTGGGTCGGTGGTATCTCCATTGTTTCAGGGAGAGGCAACGTTGCCAGATGTACGATGATATGCTATGCGACTACGAAATAAACGACTACGATGTTGTGGGGTCAGTTCAGTCTTAACTAATATCTTTGCGTGATTGCTGAATAAAATAAAATCAATCATCATCGAATCATTATAGTAATTCGAATTCCTTATTCCGATTATTAATAATTATCATAATCATTTTTCATCGAATCATTATTCATCGAATCATTATAGTAATCGAATCAGTATATTCCGATTATTGAAACAATCGGATTATGCCCACCCTGTTAATCTTCCTTGTCTGTTTGGAAGTATCTGCACTGAGTTGCAACTCCCCTCCCACGAGGAAAGTTAAGATCACGTGAAGTCTGCGAGTACAGCAGCTCAAATTGTTAAGTTGTACGTTTTCTTGCTGGCAATCCGCAGCCATGCATACTGGCTCCCCGTGGAAATAAGAGGAGTTTCGGGGTTAGTTATGCACCATGTCGCATGTACTCTTTGAAACTTCGAAGCCAGGCCAGGACTTGCTCAAAGAGACAGCTAGGAGATTTATGGAATTCTCATCTAATATTGCTCCTTACCTCAATAATTTTATTTGCATTTTGAATGTGGAATGCCAGGTCAAATCAAGTCGAATGTTGAGTCAGAGTTGGACTGAAAATATTTGTAAATAGACTAGGTTTTGCCGCCGATCGGTAAAAAATATTTCCATATCTGACAGGATTTCTTTTAGAAAAAGGATCTTTTCGTTTAGAATCAAAATAACTTGGGAAATATTAATTTTTGTAGTGTAACTCAGGAATACAGATTGAAAGCTTGGATTCTAGGTCTTCTATATCCTGTAGGGTTACACGTCAAGTGTAACAATACAAAACTGATACTTCCTATGGTCATATAAGCAATTTTTCTTCCATCTCACCATCAAAAATGGTATAAAGCCCATCTCTAAAGTAACCACCCCCACCTTAACTTTCCTATTTAGAGCTAACTTTCCTAACACCTATTTGTGGTTGTTGTTGTTGGAAGGCGGCGCGGTTACCCGCAGCACTCAGGTCTTTCGACCCATTGTGCCTCCCATTAGTCGAGAGCTCAGAGCTATTGGAAGAGACCCGTGCTATCCGCATAGGCCAACACCCGTTCTAGGGGAAGCTCTCTAATGTCCTGGGGCAGGAGAAATGCTGCACCCAGATGTTTGTGCCTCTTGACCATGAGGCAGGCACAACGACAGAGGATGTGAATGGAGTCCTCGTCGCCAGAGTAAGGTGCTTGTTGAGATGTCCATGACCTGTCAGCAGTCCTGTGACAACCCTTATGGTGTTACTACTTAGCGCAAGTATTGATAGAGTTGCGTTCGATCAAGGCCCTTCAATTAAGAGCCTGGCTCCATTCTTCCTCTGATCTTTCCTTGATCCAGTTTCCAATAGACCTTGTTACATAACTAGGAGGAAGCCCCAGTACTGGTTTGGACCCTGTAAACTATATACTGTACTACTTTTCAGCCACTGGTGAGAAGAGAATTGAAATACGTTTGAAACGATGTGGGGGGGTTACTTTAGAGACGGACTTTATAACGCTTATAAAACCTGTAGAATAATATGCTGCGCCTCTCTCACATAAATTCCAGACATTCGACCTTGAACCGCTATAATGTGGATCCTACTGTTATTTTTAACACTTCCTATCTACAGCAGTTTTTTTAATATAAATTATTGTAATCCTTATCCACAACTTGTAGATAATCCTGTGGAAAGGTTGGGAAAGATGGAAGCGGAACCCTCTTCCAGTTAGAATTCATTTATGCGCCCTCCAGTCGATGATATTCCAGAATCTGCCGGGCATTAAAGAAACGCTACAAAGTGAAATTGCGCGTGAAAGACGGCGGCGGAAATAAGGCATTTCATAAATAAGTGATAACTATCATCGTCTGTCTCGTAATCGCTAACCGAACTCCAGCTGGGGCTGAAATCGGCGTCTGTGAATAGATTGCCGAGTATTTGTCATTAACAGACAGTTAAAGCACAAGAATAAATAAATTATCAGAAGGATATCTCCTTATTACGCGCTCTATTCCTTCCTGTAAGCTCGATGCTCGAAAAACCTGAAATTCTATCCTGAAACGGCCAGTAGCGCTGGAGTGCTAGTATGTTCGAAGCAAATTGTTTTTTACGCGTTGGATTTAATAAGACATTTTACCTAATTTTGTTAATGGGGTGTTTTGCTATTTTTATTTACATCGGCAATGGAAAGTAGTTGGAAAAAGAAGAGATACGTATTTCTGGAATTTTAATATTGGGTTCATTTAAGTCCATAGATTATTTTTTTATTGTGCGCGATATCTATGTGACGCCACTAAGCGAAAATTCAAAATTTGCGCCATTTTTTTAGTGATTTCTAGGATATTTTCATTTGTGTGGTTGGTGTCACTGCGTGACAACTTTACTTTTGTTTATGTTTGAATTGTTTGGTAAGGGTAAACATCATGATAAACATGAGATATTGTTTTTAGTTTATATTTTTACTTGTGAATTGTTGTCTCTGCCTGTGACTGATTACAAGTGTATTTATTAGTAATAGAAAAACATCGTAATTTGTAAAGGTAATTTTTGAATATATTTAATCGACTTTGCAGTAATACTGTTAAGTTAAATACTAACCTTACATTTTTCATCCCTTTTATTTCTGAAAGGATCTATAGGATCTTTATCATAAAAGGATCTATAACCGGTAAATTGTCGGACTTAGCCTCTACAAAACCTTGCTCCATGTTTAATAAAAGTTTACTTCACAAGAAAACAACAATACAACACGTCAAGTTGTCAAGCCAAACAAGAAATTTCAAATGTCAATTATCGAAATCTCGACTGTCGTTTGTCGTCGTTACAAACTGAATATTTTCTGTCTATTGTGAATTTTAAAATATCCGTTGTTATATTAGTTAATTGCTTTGATTAGATATGAATCATTATAGTTGTGAGCGTCATTGTTTCTCTTGTACAAAGAAAAACCCCGAGATCAGTTTCATACTTTTCCAAAAGCGGGAAAATCTGGAGCTATCATTCAAACTATAAGTTGAACATTAAATAGTTACAGGAGACAAGTATGGATAAAGAAGTTAAAGAACGCAAAGTAGAGTGTGTGCTCTTTACTTTTCTCTAAGAATGACTATTTCCATAAAAGTATGTATGCCGTATGTCAAATGAAGAATTTGACATATTTTGAGGTTAAGTTTCATTTTGAGATTGAACGCTCGAAAAATATTGAAATATATTTTAATTTTATATCACTACTTACCCCTTTCAAAATAGTTTTACAAGCTTTTTAGCTGGTTTAAAGTTCTCGACAGCAAATCCTTGATGAATACAATTTCAAACGTCAGTGTCAGGGACCGTAGGTTAGTATAGGTTACTGCCGTTTTGGCGCTTCGATCTTAAAATGAATCGCGTATTGCAAAATTGACAACTTTTTTGGTGGAAACGCGCCTTTGCCGCGCAGACTCGTTTTTTTCTGCCACCCAATATAATTTCGCGATTCCCTTCTGTATCGGTAATTCACGCCGAATCGCGCGCTACATCAGTTGTCGCCCCCTGCCCGACCGCGGCCGTCTAGATCCGAATCCCATCATCCGCCCACCCGTCCGAGGAAGCATAACAGACTGTCAGATCGGACGTGGCCTTGTCGCTTGCCCGATACGGGTAAAAGTATGTGTCCGATACCAGGCCTGCTGTGACCTTTCGCGGAACATCTGTTGACCGGCGTATCACGCCCATGTCAAAGGAGTTTAGTAGTACGGGAAATTTCGATTTTCCGAAGCCGTGCCTCTCCATATTTGTCAGATGAGGCGGTTGGAGATTTATGTATTTTCATATACCTATGTTATTGAACTATTTTGTAACTTATTAGAAATTAATCAGGATTATTAGAAACATATTTTATATATGAGGCCAATAATAGCCTTCTCTGTCTGCACCTAAGGTCTTTTCAGGACCCTAGGACGATGAAAATAGGGAAGCAATAGTCTCTGGGTAAAAATAAACCAGTTGAGCCAGTCGTACCGAATTGGCAGACAAAATGGCGATCATTAGAATTAGATTAGATTATTAATATTCAACAATCGCAACAAATTGCAAGAAACAACGGATATAAAGAAAAACTAATAGATAACATGATAAAAACAAAAGGAGGAAATTAATTCGTCGGGAGTTTTACAATATTTGGGAAAAAGAAGCCACCTATAGTTATATTAACCACGTCCCAGGTTATAGCGAAAAAATAGCTCGCAGAATAGAACGAAACGGGGGTAAAACGATTAGTGTCAACAAGCGTACTATTGGGAGGATTTTGATAAACAACAAAGAAAGGGTTAATAAATTAAAACAATCGGGGGTATACCAAGTTAGCTGCGCGGATTGTAATGCCGTGTATGTGGGTCAAACCGGTAGAAGTATTGAAACTAGAGTAAAAGAACATAAAAAATCCATATTAAATAACGCAAAAAATTCAGGATTTTCGACGCATTGTATAGAAAACAATCATTTTATAGATCAGAAAAATGTAAAGGTACTGCATCGTGAAAAGAAAGGAAAGCGCTTAGATCTCTTAGAGCAATTAGAAATTAAAAAATCTTTAATTATAAATCCTTGTACTACGAATGATCAGATAGATTTTACAATTTCGACCTTCTTAGAAAAGGTACTAAAATCTCGGGCTTTACCAGATGGTGGGATCAATCAGGGGTAGGTGCTTGTAAACAAATAAATAACGAAAACGCGCTTGGAAACATTTAGTAATAGACATTACTCTATTGAAAAAGGCCTAATAAGCCAAAATACTAGTATATAGAGTGTTTTATATATATTTCTTGGAACATCTGAATGAGATCAATGTTTTTTTCAAAACAATTATTTTCACGATGTTTCATAAAGAACCATCCGCTTCGAGTATCCACTTTATATTAATCTCCGGTGAATAGACCGTTCATTCATAACTCGAAAATGTACAATAAAAAACAGACACCTACAGTCCTAAATTATCGTCACAATGCAACATGAGCTTTCATAATTACACATGAAATATTTGATTTTAATGAATTGATTTTGTATCTCTTACATTTTCGGATATAGCAATGGTGGCACACGCTATTTAGGACACTCTGTATAAGAAATCTGATTTAGCAGTTGCGGATTAACTGTAACAACAGATTAACTGTAACATTTATAACTAAAGGGTTTGATAAGAATTATAACAATTTTAATACTGCTAATTACCTTTTGACTAAGGGTATTCTTTTCAAATTACGCGCCACTCGAGAACGATGATGGCTTTCTTAGAGTTGCACCTGATTGGTCATCAACTACCAGAGCATTTTACCATGCATTTTACTGGACTAGCTCATGTCGTTCTATTGTCGGAAAGGTTCGTTACTGAAACTATTCAATTCTGGTGATGTGGCTGACGTTATTTATGATGGTAGAACCCTGTGTTATCGACCTAGGCAATACGACGAAGCTGGGAACCTAATTTGGAATAATTGAGTGAGAATGCCGGGAACTGGGATTGTTAAAAAGTTTATAAAAGGCTACCCGAACAAAGAAAATAGCTGTTGCTTTTAGAAATTATATTCCTCGTTACATTGTAGACTTCTAAACCACTTTTCATATTTCAGATGTATTTGTTCTATTAAAATTTCATAGGCATAGGCGATTCTGATAAAAATTACTTTTATAAATACCTTTGACATACATATATGCGTAATTCTAAATCTAGTAAGTCAAATATATTTATTTGGAACACCCTATATTATTCCTTGGTACTTTCTTTAATTGCCCTTTTTAATAAAAGTAAATATTGCCTCTCTCGTCTGTATTTCCATTAAGCTTATTACAATATTGGGCATACTTGGAAATCTATTAGAGATACGAATAAATCTACATAAACCAACCCGTTTATAAATGAGGCAAGCGGCGCTGTAAGAAATTGTATGCATTATTAAGGCTTAAAATTCTATTATAATTCAGAAATATATTGAATTCTTAATAGGATGGAGTCCTGGCTTCGTTCACTTCGCTAGTGATTAAAACAAACGTGGCATAATTTGGGCGAGAGGTGAGAAAACCCGGGTAACGGCAAAAGGAAAACGCTTGTAACATATTTATGAGTCTTTTCCCTGGGCCAGGTACGTTGACCTTTCAACCAGCAAAGATGAAGTCGGCCGGCGAAGCTTAAAGATCTTTCTAGAATGGGAAACTTATTATAGGTATTTTCAAGTAATATTACAAATATACAGGGTGTTACAAATATAATACTGGGGATGGGAACAAAAATATAGAGTTGGTTAAGTTGAGTGAATAACCTCCCTCCAAATTCATTCAACTAATTTTATCATACACAGGATGTTCTATTTAAAAAAAATATAAGTTGTGGTAAACCTCTCCTTTTTGGGACACCCTGTAAAAAGGTCAATACTCCTAATTAGTCTTAAATTGCTACTATCTATTTTATGGTTGTTCTCAAACCCATGTTTTGCGACACTGGACTTATTTGTTCTACCATACTTGAGATGAGCCACATGTTCCTTGAATCTAGTTTGAATCGACCTTCTAGTTTGTCCAACATACTTTTGATTGCAGTCTTTACAGCTAATTTCGTAAATCCCCGACTTTTCCTTAGTTTCTAAACATTGCCTGAAAGCTGTTGTAGTTTATTTCCCGATGAATAAACCATTGACATACCTATATCTTTAAAGACCTAACCAAAACCACGAGTGAAACGAAGATCATATGTAATAGTTATGAATTGAATGAGGAATCGAGGATGAAACTTTTTGTTGACTCACCCTGTATTTAAGATTTGCCAGAATACGAGCTGCATATTTCTGAATTGGAGATATTCTGTTGATACATTTACATAATCTCCTCTGAATAATACCATACCATCCTCTCAGAAAGGAATAAAAAGTATAATAATACAGTGATAACAGGACACATCGACTATATTGTTTAGGGGGTTGATATCGTAACATAAGTCAACTTTCTACATAAACAATCAACATATTCTACCCAATTAAGCCTATCGTCAATGCATAGTCCCAGGAGCTTTGTTTTCTGGGAGAATTGTAAAAAATGGTTTGAAATACTTATTCCATTTTCTAACAATACGAAACTTTGACTCACAAAGCATAATAGTTATCATATCTCTATTTATAAGTAATTTATTTTTTTCTAAGCATAAAGTTAGTTTATCAAATAATATCAAATTCAAAGCAACTGAAACATCTTTGAAATGTTTGGACTTGAATAATGATTCAATATGGATATATCCTCCAATCCCTTCTGTAAGTGGTTCGCAAATAAAATAAATAATAACTTTGGTATATTATAAATATATATGTGGTATATGGTGTATTATAAATAAATATATAAATAAAATAGGGCACGAAATCATTACGCAACGGAAAACTATTTAATTCCTTGGAAGTATGTACAATGTATCTACCTTAAACCCATTTTTTATGTTTATTTGTTGGTAAAATTCAGCAGAGGCCAGTGCATGGCCAACTTAGACTCTATGTTGTATTAAACCAGCTTCGAAGCGATTTGCAACACCCAGAAGTAGTTTCGGCAACGAGACAGCTGGCCAACAGCCAAGCCAGCAGTAAACTCTCCTGCTGCACTTATTCCAGCCGACTTGCCAATTCTATTACTTCATATTTGGAGTGTCAGGAGAATCCAGTTCGATATCAGCAGCCGCATCGCCATTATCTGGATATCTCCCTTCTATCGAATCCCGCAAGGTAAACTCTGACAAAATATAATAATTACGTAACCCTCGTACAAAACCTGAAGGTTAAATCCAAACCATTTTAAAGTTAATTAGTTGAATATTGTACCCAATAAAAAACTAGTAGACCTACAAAATTGTTGCGTAAGTGTAGCAACTGATTATACAAGTTTAAAAAGTCCGCAGGTAGCTCCAGAATAGTTGTTAGAAATACAAAAATAGTGTATAACAATTTCGTGTTCCTCTTGATCATACCGGGATATCAAAAATTATCTTGGTCAAGGGTGGTTGTGGAATGTAAAACGTGTGTCTTACTTTAAATTTTTGAATATGTTTTGTTGTGTCAGAATCTGTCAAGTCATTGTGCTGAAATTTTCTAATTCAGTTTTTGAATCATCCCTCTTACCACACAGCACAAAATTTTCATGATTGAAGCCTATTTTCGAACGGGTGCGCTAGTTAATGGAAATTGGCAATACAGTCAACGTTTGTGTTTGGACAATTTTCGAGAGCACTTCCCAAACGTGGCAATATTACCGGACAATTTTTATGCGTGCCTTACAAATAGTGTTGAAGTGTTTCGCGAAACTGGTTGTGTGACTCATAAAAAAGGTGCTGGTAGACCAAGAGTTCGTACAGAAGAAGTTGTCAATGTCGTTCGTCAACGTATGGAAGAGGAGCCTGCAAAACCGTTGAAACGTCTTTCTCAGGAAATTGGATTTTCTTATGGAACATGTCGTAAGATTTTAAAGAAAGACTTGAACATGCATCCATATAAGATGCAAGCACATCAAGCTCTTCTGCCCGCAGACCACCCCAGACGCCTTGCTTACTGCCATTGGTTTGTCAATAATTTAATGAATGACGATCTTCTGGACTTAATTTTTTTTTCTGACGAAGCGTGGTTCCACCATCAGTTCTCAAAATATGCGAATGTGGAGCAATGATAACCCTCATGTTTTTACTGAATCGCCACTACATGCTCAAAAAATTGGTGTTTGGATTGGAGTTTCTCGCAGAAGAATAATTGGACCAATTTCTTTCGATTTCACCGTCAACGCAGAAAGGTACCGACACAACTTTTTGGCTGAATTTGTGCAACAGTTAAACGATGATGAACTTCGGTACGGTTATTTCCAGCATGACTGTGCAACAGCACATACTACACGAGAAAATATTGCTTTCCTACGCGAGTTTTTTGATTATCGGCTGATAAGTTGATGCATACAGAAGTTAAGTTTCCTCCGAGATCACCTTGTTTGACAATTATGGACTATTTTATATTTCCTTACTTAAAAAACAAGATTTTCGCAACTCCGGTAAATAATTTGCAAGAACTGCAACAAAGAATTGTTCAGCAATGTTCAACCATAACGCCAGAAATGCTGCAAAACGCTTTTCACAGCATGAGGAGGCGCGTCAATTTGTGTATCGAACAAAACGGGGGACATTTCCAACAATTACTGTAATTTATTTTTTCTTGTTACTAAAACCGTTATTTCATAATTTGTAGTTCATTATTGTTTTACAACTGAAAGAAATAGGTATGAAACTTGTAGGTTATTGATGATGTCACTGTGACAGTGACATAATTATTTCAAATTTAAAGTAAGACACACGTTTTACATTCCACAACCAACTTTGACCAAGATAATTTTTGATATCCCGGTAGAAAACAATGCAAAATGTACGCTACTGTTCCAGGCAATAATCAACATCGGAGTCTGCGATGAAAATGACTCCTTCGCGACCCTCCCACGAACATTAAGATCTGCCATTTTATTACAATCGACAGCTATAAGATATAAACCAGCCACTGTATTGCGAAATAACTCCTTGAGCCCCCTGTCGCGACACGAGAAGGACCGAAACGACCACACACCCACCCAATGACAGCCATAACACCTCTTATATAAGCCATATCGCTGCTCACAACGGACATGTTTATAACGGGAATTATTATTTTTACTGCCAACAATCTAATCCATCTTCAATAAACTATTCATGGGTTCAGCCAGGGCCGTGTGAAGGGGGGAGAGGGAGGGAACACTAGCCTGTGACTGATTTACTTTAAGCTGTGGTCAGTGATTTGTTTGTACTCTGTAGATTGCTTGGATCATTTTGTTAAAACTTTTAGTATTTGCTTTCTATATGTTAGTTTGGTGTTTGTGTTTAATAAGGGTTGTGTTTAATTTAACTTTATTTAGGGAATTTCTACTGGGTTCGCCAATGGGTATGGATGGTGTTCAGTAGGTGATGGAATACAAGCCAAGCGACACTGAAATGTCATTTATGATAAAAATGTTCAATAGTCTGCATGTTTTCCAGTACCTAATGGCGGATTTTTCTTTAGACCAATTTACCACCTATAGTTATCCAATAGAACCACCTATACTTATCCAAAAAGTTACCATTTGGTGTGCAGTTTACGACATCAAGAATTATTGGTCCTTATTTTTTTGAGGTTAACAGTTAACTCCGATCATTACGTGAATACGCCGTAAAATTTTTTTCTACTTGAAGCAAGACGACTAGGTCTGCACAACTGTTCCAAAAGGATGGTATTTCCTTTTGTCGCTTCCATCATCAACGGAAAACTATCCGTAGGTACATATTGGCTAACCCTATAACATATTTTTTTAATAAACTTGTAACCATACAGTGTTATTCAGAACTTATCCATAATAAAATTTGGGGATGTTCAACATACATGTAGAAATGTGGTAGTGCAAAAAAATTTTTTTGGCGGTTTCTGAAAACTATTTAAAAATTTTTCATTGCACGCCGCTGGATACTGGTCCACTGTAATGGAGTGACCTTGGGACTGACAATGCAAACTGGCTAGCACGAAAAAACTTCGGAAGTTCTGAGAGTATACCGACACCAGGCGCAAAAAAGATTTGCAGCGTTTTTACTTTAAAATAAACTTAAAGATAGATAGATGTGACCAAAGTGACGTGTCTTTAAAATGAATAAAATTTTGTTACACTAATTTTGAAGAATTGCGCTACTTGATTACTAGATTAGAAACATGAAATTTAAAAAAAATTTGCACATACCTTGTTACAAAAGCTGTTCGAAATAATATTCCTTGACTTGTACACAATTTTGGGCACGCCTTATCAAATTTTGCCGCACTAAACCGAATGTTCTTCCTGGATGCTGATCTTGTAAACGCAAATTATTAAGTAAATTGGGGATTTTCAGCATTTTGCTGCAACAACCACTCACAAAACCTAACTCGTAATTAATAATCCACTGGTAAGAGTCCATTAACTCAGCATTAATGTACACATAAGCCATTTTGAAAATTTTACAGTTTAACATTCCTGCGATAAATAAAACACCGGCACACCGAGAGTACACACATAGACTGATGACTGAATAGAAAATAGAGATATTATCCCCACTCCAGTTCTATTCGCTCGGTCGTCGTTCGAGGTACAAAAACGTGTTTACTTTTTTTACCACATTCTTAGGAATGTGGTAGGTATATCAGATGTTGAAGTACAGTTGCCCATCTACGTAGTCCTTTATAATGGTATAACTTTAAACATTGTTTACGGGAAATCCAAAAACTTTTTTATAAATTTTTTTGGTGATATCGATTTCTTATTTAAGGATGCACATATCCTCAAAGTTTTAGAGATAAGTTCTGAATAACCCTGTATATTTTTTAAATACTGTCACTTCTTTATCTGCTTAGAAAGATGGAATACAATTTATATTTGAATATGTATTCACTCTGATCATACGCAAACACTTTTCATGTTTAGTTCCATTTGTTGCGGAAGTTGAGTTTTCAATTAAGGCTATTTTCCCCATAGCCACTTTCCTAGGTGCGGCCCTGGGGCTAGCCGCAAGGCTAATAATAATTTTATGAAAGCGGGTATAAAATCGACATGATTATTTATTAAACCCGGCTTCCTGATTTTATTATTTCGCTCCAGAGGCGTAACGAGGGTATAAACCCTGTTTTAAATTAAGGGGAATTAAGTTTATTTACACATATTTGAATAAATTTCACACCGCTAGGTTAGGTACTGCAGATTACTTTACAAATAACAACCAAAGATACAGAAAGCGTTATAAAATTTTTAACAGGTTCGTAAAAACCAGCAGTTATCGAGTTACAGGGTGTTTACTTACAAATTGAGAATATATGGTAAACCTTCTGGGAATGAGGCAGGATCGGACTGTCATATACTTTTGGGGACCAAAGGACAAACTTTGGCCCCCAACTAAAATTCAGTTTTGTAAAATTTTAAGTTGGTTTGAAGAGCTACAGAAATAAAAATGACACTTTTTTAGTAAAAACACTGTAAAAACACTGCACACTGTGTCGCACACACAGTGTATTTTTACTGTGTGTGCGACACAGTAAAAATGTCACTGTGCCTATATTTTGCCACTTTCTCAAGTTCTCAATACTCTATTTTTCTCTCAACTGCAATTTTTTTGTCCATTAAATAATAAAAGCTAAGTATATTATAAAAAACTAAAAGTTAAAAGAGATTATGCTGGAAGAGATGTTACGGAGTTAGAATTAAGAAACTTAACAGGCTATTTTGGGAAGCCTATCCGGAAATTCTCTATAAATACACAGCCGAAAGTGCTTCCCTAAGGGACAGAGCTCCAAGAAATTCTCCCTATACGTGTCTTTAATGCTGCGTTAGCAATTCTGTCTCGTTCAGGGCCTTTTTTGTGCCAAGCTTTCACTCCGACAATAAAATTGGTGAACAATCTGCACGAAAAAATACAAACTTCTCCATAACTCTATTTTTTCATGTCAGTACTGTGCGTTTCACGAAGTTGTATCCCGGATTGGAATGTTAGTATATATCTCCAACGTATGGAGCGTTGTCATGTTATTAGTTAAATTCAATGCATTGGCACATCTCGGTTACGGACCGCTACAAATTGAGGTGGTGTGATTTAAGCGCGCGTGCCAGTCTCGCACAGGATTTGCCAGCGAATCCTGACAATCCGAACATTCCAATCCGGGATACAACTTCGTGAAACGCACAGTATATAGGATGTTAGGTGGATACACAATAAAAAAATATAAGTATTAGTTTTGAACGAAATTACAGAGTTTGTACCACCTGAAATATCTCAATTTGAATCTTGTATAATGTTTCGCCAAAATTATAGAGCATATGGGGCTCATTCACAGCATATGGGGCTACGCAATTATTTTATCGGGTTATTTTATGGGGTGAATGGGACCATGTGGTCTATTGCGGCTAACACCTACTTATATTTCACCCAACAGGTCCAGCCTTTTGATGAAGCTGATCATCTTATTGGATGAGAACTTATTCAGATCCTCTGGCAGAAGTTGTCCTTGAGGTTGATTAAAACTCATCAGTCAAACTCAATTTTAACCATCCCCAGATGATGCCAACTTGGTTGGCAAAACGCGCGTCGAATGCAGTATAATGTTTTGGTGTAATATGGAAAACTACGTCAGTGTTCTTTAACTTTAGCTTCAGTTTTTATTTTATGTTATTCTCAGCAAAGTTCTAGTTCTAGATTTAATTGATTGATTAAAACAACAGGCTGGCTAGGTTTCAGAGATCCCCAATACTACACACTATAAACTTATTGTCTCTAACTGTACAACCTGAAGTTTGTAATATTCAGGAGCTATAGCCTCTTTAAAAACTTCCACTTGGAAAACCCTGCATAAAGTGTGTAGTTCCTATTTCCTATTTTGTGGTGGTTTTTGTTTCTGCAACGAGTTGGTGCTTGACATTTATAAATATAGTGATGAGAGGATGATTCTTCCTCTTTAACACGGAGTCTACACATGGGCTCTTCATTACATATGCCCATATCGTGAAGATGTGAAAACATAGCGTTCGTGGTTCAGATCTGGGCATGTGAAATTGTTTCCAGTTGTTTTTTTCACTGAAAGATATATCTTTTCTCTGTTCATTACCTACTTCAGTGCGTATCTTCTGTATCTCCTCGTAGGTAGTCATCAGTAGAATGAAGTTCACCTTGGAAGGGAGTGGAGTGTTTCCCCAGAGATATATTGTTTTAGTTGAAGACATATTTCTACTTTTATTCCCAGCAGTAGTCTTAGATTTAGTTTTAATCACGATTTTAGTTTTATTAATCAAGAAAAGTAGTGTTCCTAGAATCATTTACCCTGTAAGGTTTACTGTGTGTTACACGAAAGCATCTAACACAACGTGAACTTTTCAACATCAGTGCATTTTCCTACTAAACTTATGTCATTTATTTTTAAAGAACTCCTTTCTCCTTATATACATAGTATAGTAATAGAAATACAAAAGTTGCGGTGAATCATACACCCGAAGTAACTTCCAACTTCCAAACTCTTGTTTCTCTCGGCAAAGTTTGCCCCAAAAAAATGTATAAATATAATCTTCCACTACAATCGTCCACTACAAACAAGCCCGAAGTTCCACAATGATAAATATCCAACGACAAATACCGCTGCAAGTTTCTCATTTCCTTCAGTATAATCTCCGGTTTCCTCTAACTTCAAATCGATTTTAATATTAGACACAAAAACTTTCGCAATATAAACTATGACTCCTACATACCTGAAGTTGAGTGCAATTATCATATTGCAACTGTACCTTCTACTGGCAGAAACTCCTTCCAGTTTAATATTCTCTGCTGAAACTTACCTGAAACAAAAGGAAGTTGCATTAGCGCTTGTTGGCACGAAGCTTACACACAGGAAATTTAGTTTGAGCTAAATACTAAATAAGTTTCTGTTATTGTCTTGGCAGAGCCAACTTCAGTTGGGATTAGAGTTATTGCTCTTTGATTAACTGCCTCGATAGTGAGCCAAGCGGAGACAGAGAAGTGCATCTTCACTGTATTCCCATTACAACTCAATATGACTGAATCTATCGGGACTCCCATGTCATCTGACTTATCAGAATTACCATAGGTTATTACACACTATGAGAAATATTGTCAACGGAACCAATAGAACTGATTGTCATACGCTCTTGATAACCAAAATAATGAAGTGAAATGCTTTTAACATTGGAAATGTTTACGATCGTATATAGGCACCAAGTTAGAAGTTTCCGTTTTATTTCGGAACGGTTCATCTGTCGCGACGGTTCTTTGAGCCGTAGTAACGGTTCACTGAGCCGCAGTAACGGTTCACTGAGCCGCAGTAACGGTTCACTGAGCCGCAGTAACGGTTCACTGAGCCGCAGTAACGGTTCACTGAGCCGTAGTAACGGTTCGCTGAACCGTAGCTGTAAATAGGACACAGTGTTAGCATAGATTTAGTTTAAATCATCCCCAGATGATGCCACGTTTCGTGGCGAAACGAGCGTCGAGTGCAGTATAGTGTTTTGGCATTACGTGGAAAACTACGTCAGTATTATCTTCACACTAAAGGTTCCAACCCTTTTCAAGGTTCTTTAGCAAAAAGAAATTAATGAAAATAATTGCAAGACATGTTTTTTACAGCTGTAGGTATATTTCAACGGCAAAATATCTGACAAATGCTGAGGAATCACAAAAGGAAATGTTTTTACCATTTTACTCATCTACCCCTTAACTTGACTTGAGTTGGTCTTGAATTCTGCTGTCTTATACCGGGATATCAAAAATTATCTTGGTCAAGGGTGGTTGTGGAATGTAAAACGTGTGTCTTACTTTGGATTTTTCAATATGTTTTGTTGTGTCAGAATCTGTCAAGTCATTGTGCTGAAATTTTCTAATCCAGTTTTTGAATCATGCCTCTTACCACACAGCACAAAATTTTCATGATTGAAGCCTATTTTCGAATGGGTGCGCTAGTTAATGGAAATTGGCAATACAGTCAACGTTTGTGTTTGGACAATTTTCGAGAGCACTTCCCAAACGTGGCAATATTACCGGACAATTTTTATGCGTGCCTTACAAATTGTGTTGAAGTGTTTCGCGAAACTGGTTGTGTGACTCATAAAAAAGGTGCTGATAGACCAAGAGTTCGTACAGAAGAAATTGTCAATCACGTTCGTCAACGTATGGAAGAGGAGCCTGCAAAACCTTTGAAACGTCTTTCTCAGGAAATTGGACTTTCTTATGGAACATGTCATAAGATTTTAAAGAAAGCTCTTCTGCCCGCAGACCACCCCAGACGCCTTGCTTACTGTCATTGGTTTGTCAATAATTTAATGAATGACGATCTTCTGGACTTAACTTTTTTTTCTGACGAAGCGTGGTTCTACCTTTCGGGATACATCAATTCTCAAAATATGCGAATGTGGAGCAATGATAACCCTCATGTTTCTACTGAATCGCCACTACATGCTCAAAAAATTGGTGTTTGGATGGCAGTTTCTCGCAGAAGAATAATTGGGCCAATTTTTTTCGATTTCACCGTCAACACAGAAAGGTACAGACACAACTTTTTGGCTGAATTTGTGCAACAGTTAAACGGTGATGAACTTCGGTACGGTTATTTCCAGCATGAAGGTGCAACAGCACATACTACACGAGAAAATATAGCTTTCCTCCGCGAGGTTTTTGATGACCGGCTGATAAGTTTGCATACAGAAGTTGAGTTTCTTCCGAGATCACCTTGTTTGACAATTATGGACTATTTTATATTTCCTTACTTAAAAAACAAGATTTTCGCAACTCCGGTAAATAATTTGCAAGAACTGCAACAAAGAATTGTTCAGCAATGTGCAACCATAACGCCAGAAATGCTGCAAAACGCTTTTCACAGCATGAGGAGGCGCGTCAACTTGTGCATCGAACAAAACGGGGGACATTTCCAACAATTACTGTAATTTAGTTTTTCTTGTTACTAAAACCGTTATTTCATAATTTGTAGTTCATTATTGTTTTACAACTGAAATAAATAGGTATGAAATTTGTAGGTTATTGAAGATGTCAGTGTGACAGTGACATAATTATTTCAAATTTAAAGTAAGACACACGTTTTACATTCCACAACCACCCTTGACCAAGATAATTTTTGATATCCCGGTACAAGTTCTAAGTAATTTATGAAGGCACGAACTTTTCAGTTTATTTAATTGATGTTTTTCTAACCGTGATCAATTTCTCAGTGCGAAAGAAAGCAGATTCTATTTATGTCTGTATGAAACTATGTTTACACAGTTAATTATTTGTTCATATACTACTGAAACCAAACAAAATTCTACCACAAATTTATAATCATATCAATTTGAGTGCATAAACAGTGGGTAATTTAAATAGCACTAACAATAATATTTAAGCGTTCCCGTCGAAATATTACACAACCATCACTCACCCAGTTTAAAAATAAAGAAATTCAAAGCAAAAGAAATCTCATTTACAAAACAATTTTGTGTATACAGCCAGTTTGTAGACTTGAATGTAACTCTGGGAATGAAATCTCGACACCGATGTCTCTCCAATGGACACTAATAGAAGTGCAAACATCTTGCAGGCGCCTAAAGGAGTTATATATACTCACTAGATTATTGTAGTAGTAGACGATGCTCGCTGAGGCATAGAATTGAAAAATAAAATCTTTGTTTGTGTGTTATACATTATATAAGTACACCTTCGATCAAATATATATGTAGATAGCCTATTTGTCCATATAAAACGTATGTCCGCACAATAACAAAAAACATAACGTCAATTTCATAAAATTTTCATATTCATATAGTGCCCAACGCCATAGGCGGGTATATTTTAAGGGGTGAAAATAATTAAGTCAACAACAATTAAGAAAATACCTCTATTCAAGTTAGTGCCTTTCCTTTAACAAGAATCGAAAGTTAAAAATAAAAATAGCAGCCAAAGATGAGGTCCATGTAGAACTTCCAGGTAAGTAAATGCAATTATATATTCTACAATGTATGTAAAATCTTTCCTCATGTATCTGAGTGGTTCTACAATCCATATATCTGAGATAAAGTTACAGTTTTCACAAAATGGCATCTTTACTTCAACGAAATTACTTATTTGGCAATAGAGGTAACAACGTTTTAACTACGTATTATATGCTCTGGATATTTTAGGCACAAGTTTATTTACTAAGAATTACAAACTTATGAAGATCGAGCACAATAGACGCCAACTAATGAGGTCTTTTCTGTTTGAACAGTTGTTAACGTTTGTTTGGCTTCTTAGAACTATCAACACATAAAGCACCTCTCAGTATCACTGCATCAAAATAGCGCCGACTCTAAATTTAGATACATATCGCAATCTTCTCACTGTCCATCGACAACGTAATAAACCAAGAAAACAATGCCTGGGAAACAATCCGAACACATTGTTTGTACAAACAAACAAATGAGAATGTACGCACACATATTACAGCAAACAGTGCTCGGAGATATTTGTAATTATTATTTAAATATGACCAGCAGAACGAATACCCGCAGATAAACCCTTGCGTTAACAATGAAAATTCATCAAGTTATTATTGTGACGGACAAAAGGTCTTATGATGTCGGAATTTGGGACACAAACATGCGCGTACGTGATCCAACTGTGATGTACGATGATTAATTGGGGGAGATTCCTTTCTGCAAAGTTTTGAGAGGGTCATAGTAAAAGTTTCGTGAATGTTTTTAATAAGACATAGGTACTTAATAATAAAACAACAATAGGACGCTTGAGAATAATTATTCGGTAGTGTTGGGTATTCGGGGAGTAAATAATACCAACTGCTAGAGTATCATCGAGTATCAGTGCTATTAGTGTGACATTTTAATGGTTTTATATCTAAAATTTGTGCTTTGGATATTTAACGCTTGTTTATTTTTTTCTTATTTATTCTCTGCACGTTTTTTCATGTTCTGCTTTTAGAGAATGGTTAGTTTGGTACTATCGTTCTGGTTTGGTGTGCGTATAGATAATTTTATACATAATATTCGGTGTGTTCGATCCATCACTTATGTTGAGGAGGTGGCGCCCGAGGTTAAAAAGCGAAACCTATCAAAAAACCATAGTTTATGTTCTGTAACAGGTCTCGAAAGTAATATTCTGTACTAAAGAGAAACAAATGTAATAAGTAATTTTCAAATATTGTACCGTTAAATTTTTTAAATATAAATTCTAAAAGTTCTGTGTACTGCTTCATGTCAACAGATGTGTATATTAAATAAAAAAACTTGTTAAGCTGTACTAAACTAAATATAATTGTATACAGTGTTAGTCAGAACTTATCCATAATAAAATTTGGAGATGTTCAACATACATGTACAAATGTGGTAGTGCAAAAAAAATTTTTTTGGCGGGTTGTGAAAACTATTTAAAAATTTTTAATTGCACGCCGCTGGATACTGGTCCACTGTAATGGAATGACCATGGAACTGACAATGCAAACTGGCTAGCACGAAAAAAACTTTGGAAGTTCTGAGAGTAGACCGACACCCGACGCAAAAATATTTACAGCGTTTTTACTTTAAAATAAACTTAAAGATAGATAGATGTGACCAAAGTGACGTGTCTTTAAAATGAATAAAATTTTGTTACACTAATTTTGAAGAATTGCGCTACTTGATTACTAGGTATTAGAAACATGAAATTTATAAAAAATTTGCACATACCTTGTTACAAAAGCTGTACGAAATTTTGTCCCACACTTTTGGACACACCTTATCCAATTTTGCAGCACTAAAGCAAATGTTCCTCCTGGTTGCTGATCTTGCAAACACAAATTATTAAGTAAATTGGGGATTTTCAGCATTTTGCTACAACAAGCACTCACAAAACCTAACTCGTAATCGATAACAGTGCTTGAACAAGCTGGATATGATACGGATAAAACTGAGCTTCATGTAGTAAGCTCCACACCGTTGATTGGGATACCCCAGGCACCTGTCTAGCGATCTGACTTGTACTTATTCACGTACTTTCACGGACCAGATTCAACACTTATTCTTCAGCTGCTAAAATACGTTGTGTTCGTCCCGGACCACAATCTCGTCCACTCCAACTTCACCATAAATAAGAATCATGTCCATTAACTCAGCATTACTGTACACATGAGCCATTTTGAAAATACAGTTTAACACTCCTACGATAAATAAAACACCCGCACTGAGACAGCGACACAGATAGACTGATGACTGCATAGACAATAGAGATATTATCCCCACTATTCGCTCGGTCTTAACCAGGCGTTCCAGGTACAAAAACTGTTGTTTACTTTTGTTGTTGTTACCTTTTGAAGGAATGTGATATATCAGATGTCGTTGAAGCACAGTTGCCCATCTACGTAGTCCTTTATAATGGTATAACTTTAAACATTGTTTACGGGAAATTCTAAGACTTTTATTATAAATTTTTTTGGTGATATCGATTTCTTATTTAAGGATGCACATATCCTCAAAGTTTTAGAGATAAGTTCTGAATAACCCTGTATACAAATACTTCATAGAAATAAGGATATTTTCAAATAAAACTGGATAATGAAACCAGGTTAGTTATTATTTTTAGCACCCCACCGGCAGGCATGATAAACCCAACGCGCCATCGTACATATCGTTGCACATTCCGCTGCGAAAAGCGTACGATTTTTCACTCTTCGCGGTCTGCCAGCCTCGCCCGGAGCTCCAGCGGGGTGTAAAACCGGCTCTGAGCCATTGTTCCGGATCACCGGAAGCTGGTCTGGCTCGCGACACGTCTCGCCATACCTGAATGATCACAAAGCGGGGGTCGCCGGGCAAAATGGCATTCAATTATGACAGTTGTCACTTCTACGTCCATGTACGCGTGTCGCGATACAATCAATTTGTCATGTATGTGTAATTCAGGATTAGGTGGACGGGGATTGATGGGTTTTGGCTTGGAATCGATTTTGTAATTTGAAAATAATTACTCAGTATTGTCGCATATTGACTGGGCTATCAATTATGTTCTTGTAGCTCTTGTGTCGTTAGGGTGTCATTAGTATAGCATTTTAATAGTTTTTTGTATGAAAGCGTTTTCAGTGGGAACTCTTTGGTGCTTTTTTGGACGCCATTTTGTCGTGCTGATAATTTTTCAGTGTAGTTACATTTTGCTGAGTTCATGATTTACCAACAAATAATATTTCATAAGTTTTGAGATGAAGGATACAATTTCACCTGACAATACAAAGTTTGACTAAAATGTTACAATTCCTTTTCGTCGGTGAAGACAATATTAATAAAAGACCTGGAGTTTCTAAGAACTGGATAAAACGACAAATGAAATTACAAATTGAAATATTTTTTTATCTCATACACGTTAATAAAAAACCTTCTCAATACATGATTCAATTTTCACAAGACAATCATGTGATAAACCGGAGAACATTTATACAAATGATGATGGAACGATGATTTTTGTATTGAAACTTGGATGAACAATATGAACAGAATATCTTACCAAAATATTTTATTACTAAGGACTGCGTCTAAGAAAAATAGTGATTGCACCTTTGAGCTAAACTTGACATATTTAAATATTATAAAATATCGTTTATAAAATATCTTCTGAGGCGTGCCTCTATGTGATTTAAAAATCCGTCTCTGATCGTTTTCATAGATAATATATAAAAGTTATATATTAGGCTCCAAATGATAGAAGCATACCCGAGCCTGGATCTACGAAAAGTGTTGAATAGCAAACACAGTGTCAGGATTCTTAATGGAACCTAGACTTTTATATGCGCCCGACGTGGAACAGACAACATATCTAGCGAAAGAAGTTTAGAGTCAAATATAACACCCAGATCTTTTATAAATTCGAGCCTATATATACATAGAAGATGTATACCAAGCTTATACTCACGTGATACTCGATTATTCATGCGAGAATACATCGTTGGAAGCATTTAATGGGAACATTTGGAGGCATTCAATGAGAGTTTATTTACAAAACACCATGAGTTTAGCAAATTTAAGACATACTGAAGTTTCTCAGTATCCAAGTTCTACTGAATCTGATAAAATATTCTTAAGTCGTCAGCAAATAATAAATAACGAACATTCGTATCGGAAATTACGTCAATAATGAAACTAAGAGACATCAGTGGCCCAAGCACGGGTCCTTGCGGCACTCTAGATGTTTCAAGGAACTCGATATTGAATAAATTGCTTTTAACTAGTTAAATATGATTGGATAATTGGAATTAAATCTTTTCCAGAGCCTACCCAGTAATGTTTTGAGAGAAAAAGTATCTTGGCAAGCCTGTCGAATGCATTAGAAACATCTGTGCATATTACATCGATCTGGCCACCTTGTTCTAGACATAGAAACTAGCTCTTGGTCCAATTAGAAAGTAATAACGTTTTCTTACATGCCTAAGTAATGTTACTGCGTAAACAGTTTACAGCTTACTGAATTTATAATCTGTACACTTTGGCGTAAGTAATAATCATTTTACTAGAGTCGTTTCGCATACAAA
Organism: Pogonocherus hispidulus; assembly: GCA_963924545.1. NCBI lineage: Eukaryota > Metazoa > Arthropoda > Insecta > Coleoptera > Cerambycidae > Pogonocherus > Pogonocherus hispidulus. The sequence goes on along the minus strand of OZ004700.1, from coordinate 2,332,020 downwards.
TCAAACGTTATTAAACTTTATATTCCTTCAATAAATACCTCTATGCCAGCCATTTTATACTTTCCTTGTAAATTACTGTTATTACCTACTATATCGGCAGTATCGCAATAACAAAGTATATACACAGCCCGATACTGTTCCATTTATAAAAATTTATTGCAACCTACAACATGTTCATTGGAACACTAATGGTTTTCCAATATTCACATAATTATTTTTTCAATCTACGTCCACGAGGCTAAAAAAACTCTTTACAGCTAACAAGAGATATGCGTGTTTGGAGCTCGTACGCTTCGTTGTATATGAGATGTCCATACATTTTGTTTACTTGCCTTGTTAATGATGATATTGATTTGGACGTGTGTGCAGGAATACCAGGCTTAAATTTTTGCTTTTATTATCCTGGTTAATATTATAGATGTACAAAAAAATATTGTCAAATCTTTGGAAAGCAACATAGTCAAATTATTGTAATATTCAGATTGTATTTTCAGTCCATGTAGTCCATGCAGTCCATAAATGAAGGTAGTGATTTCTAGGATCATTTTAGACCCAAGAGTCGTAAGAAAAAGATCTGAGGTTACTGGTTTCCAAGATAGAGGGTGTTTAAGTTTTCTTATTATTCATATTCTTTTCAATTATCTGTGAAGCTGTATGACATGGATTACAGAATCTTGGAGAAATTATATAGCTAGGGAAATTAAAAAGAACAGTCCGGTATATTTTCTAATAAATGTGTCAATCAGTGGCGGAGATACAGGGGGGGAACCTTGTCATTGGAAACCTGAAGGCCTTGGTTTCTTAAGGGTTTTGGTCCTAAAATGATGAACCAAAGAATAACCCCCATAATTTATGACATAGACCCATACACCCCTACATATCCTAAGATTAATGTGTCGCAAAGTGATTGGATTGAGTGTACAGGGTGTCCAAAATAAGATCTTCTATCCCCTTAACTCAGAAAGTATAAAAGGTAGAGAAAAAAGTTAAATACGAAACTTTTTTGTTTTTACTCAGCAAAACAAATAAGACATCCAAAAAAAAGGTAAATAGGGTTTATTTCGTAGACAATTAGACTCATAAATTACTTCTATGAATCGATATTACCTGATTAATATACACGGTGTTTTTGACAGATGGCTCAAACATGTATATGTTAAAACTCCAGAAAATCGAAAATCTCTTATGGAACACCCTGTGTATTATTATATTTTTGGATTCTCTAGTAAATTTTAATCTTACTCTATATAACGTTCCCTATTCTTATTTTGCTTAGTTTTCAAGATATTGACGAAAATGTTTGGTGCGCTATTTATAAGAGACAGATTTTAGGCCCTGTCTTTCTTGGCCAATATTTAAATGGTCCCAGGTACCTTAGGTAAAATATCAGGAAATGGCATTCATTACAAACTTGCATTTTACCTTTATTGGATGCCGAAGAAGATGCCAATGATATCATCTATCAGATGGATGGAGTTCCATGCCACAATACTGCAGTTGTAAAGAATTTTATTAAGAACTATTTTGTGGTAGGGCCAAACGGGAATATCCCATGAGCGTCGAGGATCCCAGATTTAACTCCACTTGATAACTTTTTATGGGGTACATTGAAAACCTGAGTTTATCAAATTCAGAGTAATAATGTTGATGATTTAAAGATTAAAATCAGAATCAGGATGGAAATTGAAGTGCTCAATCAAAGTGATTGCGCTGTAAGAAAACTAGCAGTTATAGGTATACACAACATGCATAGCTGAAAATTGAGGACATATAGGACACTTGATTTAATTTATTATTTTTATTGTTATTTGTTAATTATTGTTAGATAGGTATTTGTGGTTCAAGTTACAAACATATTTGTTTATATTAGTTAATTAATGAAATAATTTAAAAAAATATTAGATTTGATAAAATAATATATTCTTAATCAGTATTAAGGCACACTTACTATAATATACCAAATAATAGTAGATATATTTTTATTAATAGCCGATAATGAAAATTTTTTCCACATTTTCGTCAATATCTTGAAAACCAAGCAAAATAAGAATAGGGAATATTATATAGAGTAAGGTTAAAATTTATTAGAGAATCCAAAAATATAATAATACACAGGGTGTTCCATAAGAGATTTTCGATCTTCTGGAATTTTAACATATATATGTTTGAGCCATCTGTCAAAAACACCCTGTATATTAATCAGGTAATATTGATCCATAGAAGTAATTTCTGAGTCTAATTGTCTACGAAATAAACCCTATTTAGCTTTTTTTTTGGATGTCTTACTTGTTTTGTCGATATTTTTTGAGCAGGTGTTTTTTACAGATTTTTTTCTTTAAATGCTAATATCTTCTTAACGGTAAATGAGAGGTATAGGGTACTCTTAACAATGTCGACCTAGAATTTTAAGGAGAGTTCAAAAATGTAATTGAATATAGGGTGTCCCATTTAAAAAAATAAAGTTGATGCCTAGATCAGAAAAACTGAACAATCTGTATTCAAGAAAGTTATAAAAATGAAAAATTCAGGTAAAAACAAAAAACTTTCGTATTTAACATTTTTCTCTATCTTTTATACTTTCTGAGATAAGGGGATAGAGGATCTTATTTTGGACACCCTGTACAGCTCATTTTCAAATCGATTGAACTAGAACAGAACATAAATAGCTCGTTAGTGTTTAAATTCATATTATCAACATTTTACTAATTTGTCGTATGATATGTTAAAATGAAATATACAATTATGATTCTATTAATACTGACAACAATATGAATTGTAGATGTATACTATTTTAAATAAATTTGAAATAATAACATATTTTCTCAAATCAGTTAATATCCATAATGATAATCCATTACGAATTACTTAAAAAACAACGTTCACTTTTTCAAGATGCTTTTCTTTTAATTGTTGACAAATAGAACAAACGTACGGTGTTTATTCGTAGCATAAACAATCATACTGAACTTTATAGCTAACGATTCATTCTAGATTCGATAATGCTTTAGGAAACGTTATTTCGACATCTACACTACCCTTTACTATCATTTTTATTAGCCGTAACAGCGATGCTTAAAATTCATCTAAAACGGAGCTTGATTTACTTTTTATTGGGACTGCATAAATTTATCTTTATGACGAATGCTGTGCCTGTATCTGCTTTTAATTTTATTGGCACAGTAATGCACAACCGGGAAGTTTTTACGGCTGGATATGAATGTATTTCTGCGTTTTTCATTTAATCACATTGTCCTACGTAGGTAGGAGTTCTGGGAAACGGGGGGTGGTGCCCTACTTATGATGTCTGTTCCATTATCATATTGAATTTTCTCAGGAGTACCCCGGATTTCGCAGAAAGTGGAAGAGATGCCATCATTGGCGGAACGTATAGATAAAAAATGAAAAGCAGAGAATTATGGTGTCTTCCCACGCACGCTGTGACTTCCATCCATATAATTTTTTTCGTTATTAATTTTCCAGTAAAAGGAATGAGTATCCGCATTTTGTGAATACATTTATTTATAAATAACTGCTTTTCTGGGAAAAAGAGGCAGCCACAATTTATACCAATAGAATACCAGTTTTACTATATACCTAGCGTATAGGATACAATTATTATTTAACAAATCTACTTTAAAAGATTCAACATATATATCTATATTATATCACAGCTATATATACATAGTGGCATGTTTAAAAAATATGAATATAAAAACCGTAAAAATATAAATTAATTACTTACGTCTAACGAAAACAATAAACTACGTCCCCCTTTTGGAACCGAAGTCACAAATCCATGGGTAACCACATCAAAGGTGCCGCCAGCGAAATACTCTTCTGGTTATTTATTCTTGTGTTTCAAAGCATACTATTGTCCAGTTAATTAGAGCTCTCTGTCAACCTTTACAGTTTTCTCACGCCACCCGAATTCCCTATTACCTGACTCAGTTAAACTAATAAATAAATCGCTATAAAATAATTACGAAATCACGGCGCGCCGTGTAATATTTCCCAGCTGCAAAAGGAAACAAACGTAGGGAATAGCTTCAAGTAAAAGTGTAGTGCCTTTAGTAGAAATTCGTTTTAGAACTATTATTTCTACGTTTGCTGCTCTAACTAACTGCCACTGCACTGCGACACGAGCTATCAGAGGTACACGAGGAAATTGGACTTAATGAACAGTGAGCCCATATGACATCAAAAATTCACTTCCCACACTTAGCACTAATACCCAAGGATTTTTATGTGTTTTTCACAAAATGTGTCGGTGTGTTTCGCGAAACTGACTCTGTCACTCAAAAAAAGGGTGCTGATAGGCTAATCACTCGTACGGAAGTTCCTATCCTAAGAGGATACAAAACCTCGAACACGATTACCTCAAGAAATGGAACTTTTGTATATGTCGAAAATCCTGCATATGCATCAATATAAAATACAATAATTTCAAGTCCTTCAAATCTCTATAATTTAGAGTTGAACTGACATTTTTCTGACGCAATGTTAAGTTCTGGGAATCTGTAAACTTGAATCTCCCTTAGATCTTCGAAAGTTGAGATGTCTGTGACCTGTCAACAGTCCTGTGACAATACTTATGTTGTTACAACTTAGCGAAAGTATTGAACGAGTTGCGTTCGACCAAGTCCCTTCAATTAAGAGCTTGGCTTCTCGCAGTCCAGTCCCGTTCGACCATTCTTCCTCAGATCTCTTTCTGATCTAATTTTCAATGGACATTGCTTACATAACTGAGCGAAAGTCCGAGCACTGGTTCAGGTCCCATAAATTGAATACTCGAGCTTCCTTTAGTTGGCGTATCAGCCTCCTTATTCCCGGTTATGTTGTCATGACCAAGTAAACTTTACTTGATCATTCTGATATACTCCATGACCGCCCTGGAGGAGATCAAGGCATATAAAGGTGCCTGAGTGTCAGTGCATATCTGGATATGCTAATTGAAATATCTCCTATGGAGATTTTCCTGAACATATCCAGAGATGTCAAACATTTCCGCCTGAAATACCGTGGCATGCTTTCAGAAAGAGAAAAAATAGAAACTGCCGCTTCTAGACCCTGTTCTGTCTTGGACCCATCTGTGAACCGAACGTTCCCATTTGAGATCTGAGCATCAGGATTTTCGAGCCAGGCATTCCTGTCCGGTATCTCTGCTTTGAAGGGTTTATGAAACACATATGGGAGATATCCTGCCACTGGATGCTTCCAGCAGACTGTCTCCTCTCTCGAGTTCCTTATAAATATTGGTATGTATGGCTTTTACCTAGCCACCGCCCCCACTGTTTGGCCCTGTAGGAGTCCCTCCTTGCAATACAACATTTTGACTGGATTTATTCAACAACTAACTAACTACACAAGGATGAATCCTTACCGTACTAGAGTCCTGCAGAAGGTACAGTTGTAAAAGTCTCCTTCCCACATATTTTTGGCAAGTGCCATCGTCGGGACTTCGAACTCCAACTCTAGAGATCAGACTTTCGTAACTCTATCCATGACTTTAATACCAATAAGATGCATTTGAAACTACTTAAGGTTGAGTGGTAAAATTAGTACTTTTATCTACCGAGAGTACATTTTATTTGAATTTAACATGCAATCAGCAGATATCTCGTAAAATTTAACAGATACTATCGGCTATAAATCCTTTCCCGTGATGAATGGCATAGAGGGGAATCAATATGGATTGCTCTGACGTTATGTTTGCTGGGAACGTATCAATCAAAAATTAATATTAATATCGGATATATTTATTCACGTTGTAATGCAAATTGGACGGGCATTAGGTATAGGACTAATTTGAATAATTTAAAAACTGAATGGGTTCGTGTGTTTCGATTATGGAAATGTATGTATAAATCTGTCCGAAGCGTCAATAAAATACTGCATTTGTTTTGAAGTATACTCATGTATATCTGAAGTTCTTTCAGTGACTCCTCTTAGAAGCCTTAGTTTGTTTATTGTTCCATTAACTGATCATTATCATTTTTTATGTTTTGTCAATTATTCTTTATCTGTTCTAAATGTGTTCTAAATTACGCAACTTTGCCTCAATTTAACCTAGTCTCTACTTCTAAGGGTTTCCGTGATACCAGTGTTATTGCATTTAATTTGAAACACACTGTATATAACAGAACTGAAATGATATTAACTTTATTTTAAACCACTGTGATGATAAACTTTTACAATCGTGTTTAAAAGATTGACTTCAGTTCCTTGAAATATGTTTAATACAGTGTTATTCAGAAATTATCCATAATAAAATTTGGGGATGTTCAACATACATGTACAAATGTGGTCGTGCAAAAAAATTTTTTTTGGCGGGTTCTGAAAACTATTTAAAAATTTTTTATTGCACGCCGCTGGATACTGGTCCACTGTAATGGAGTGACCTTGGGACTGACAATGCAAACTGGCGATGTCACATTTAGCACGAAAAAAACTTTGGAAGTTCTGAGAGTATACCGACAACCGGCGCAAAAAAGATTTGCAGCGTTTTTACTTTAAAATAAACTTAAAGATAGATAGATATGACCAAAGTGACATGTCTTTAAAATGAATAAAATTTTGTTACACTAATTTTGAAGAATTGCGCTACTTGATTACTAGGTATTAGAAACATGAAATTTATAAAAAAATTTGCACATACCTTGTTACAAAAGCTGTTCGAAATAATATTCCTCGACTTGTACACATTTTGGGCACGCCTTATCCAATTTTGCCGCACTAAAGCGAATGTTCCTCCTGGTTGCTGATCTTGTAAACGCAAATTATTAAGTAAATTGGGGATTTTCAGCATTTTGCTACAACAACCAAAACTCACAAAACCTAACTCGTAATTGATAATCCGCTGGTAACAGTACTTGAATACGGTGAATATGATACGGATAAAACTGAGCTTCGTGTAGTAAACGCCACACCGTTGATTGGGATACCCCAGGCACCTGCCTAGCGATCTGACTTGTACTTAATCGCGTATTTTCACGGACCAGATTCAACACCTGTTCTTCAGCTGCTAAAATACGTTGTGGTCGTCCCGGGCCACCATCTCGTCCATTCCAACTTCACCATAAATAAGAATCATGTCCATTAACTCAGCATTACTGTACACATGAGCCATTTTGAAAATTTTATAGTTTAACACTCATACGATAAATAAAACACCTGCGCTGAGAGACCGACACAGATAGACTGATGACTGATAGACAATAGAGATATTATCCCCACTCCAACTGTATTCTCTCGGTCTTAACCAGACGTTCCAGGTACAAAAACATGTTTACTATTTTTTGAAGGAATGTGGTATATCAGATGTCGTTGAAGTACAGTTGCCCATCTACGTAGTTCTTTATAATGGTATAACTTTAAACATTGTTTACGGGAAATCCTAAGACTTTTATTGTAAATTTTTTTGGTGATATCGATTTCTTATTTAAGGGTGCACATATCCTCAAACTTTTAGAGATAAGTTCTGAATAATCCTGTATACTAGTTTTCGTGTGGGAGGTAGTTACTAAACCCCGTCATGATGAAATTAATTGGAATACTCGCTGTTCTCGATGTTTCATACTTCTGCAACTACCCAGCTACACTTCAGCTGCAAACGGTCGCCCGCCTGCAGCTGACACGCTTCTAGGGTATTCAGCTTAGTTAACAGATAGTGGGTCCTATCCAAAACGCAACGACTTGGGCAGACCCGATGAAATTTATTATTTGTATTCTGAAAGAGCTGAAAATCCCTTCAGGGCTGAAACTTTCAAAGAATTTAAATAGTCGGAGTCGGTCCAGCTGTTGCGCAAAGCGATCGGAAGTTGATGGAATGGAAATGACTAACTGAATTTTCCAGGGAAGAGGAGCAGTCCCCGGATTTGAATATTTAATAGGATATGCTTCGATTCAAGCGTCAGGTTCGTACTAGGATTCGTTCGGGGTGTCTTTTGAGGAGGAATGGTTACATTCGGAGCAGTGATTTCTACACAATATGTTTTCGGTTTGGAGAGCAAGAGGGGAGCACAGCGAAATACACAGTGTGTATTCAAAAAGTAGCCAATTGACATGAAGTAATTCGGAAGTTCCAGCGTTTCCAATTTGGTTTAAGATTACTGCTAATACTTGTCGAGAATTTTAAACCAGGTAAAAAGCTTGTAAAACTATTTTGAAAGGGGTAAGTAGTGATATAAAATTAAAATCTATTTCAATATTTTTCAAGCGTTCAATCTGAAAATGAAACTTAACCTCAAAATATGTCAAATTCTTTATTGGGCATACGGCATACATACCTTTATGGAAATAGTCATTCTTAGAGAAAAGTAAAGAGCACACACTCTACTTTGCGTTCTTTAGTTTCTTTATCCATACTTGTCTCCTGTAACTCTTTAATGCCCAACTTATAGTTTCCACGATAGCTCCACATTTTCCCGTTTTTGGAAAAGTATGAAACTGATCTCGGGGTTTTTCTTTGTCCAAGAGGAACAATGACGCTCACAACAATAATGATTCACATCTAATCAAAGCAATTAACTAATATAACAACGGATATTTCAAAATTCACAATAGACATACATACGCAAAACTGAACCAAAGTCCCACGCGTTAGTTGTGCGTGCCACCAGTAGGTAGCGTATTGCTTAGCAAGAATCGCGTATTGTCGATATCATGTTTAGATATTGCACCTTGCGCAGCTGTTTAACTTCATTTGGAAGAGACATCAAGTTTGTATTGTGAAGTAGTTAAGCCACTTGATTATGTCAACAAACGGGAGCATTTTGTTCAGAGCTGATCATTCCCCAGTGTATGCTCTTTTCCGGAGATTGCAACTCTTGCATTTATCTATGGCTTCAGTTTCCATCGAGTTGTTTTCATAATTGTTTGGTCTTATCATCCTATCCATTGCTATTATAATAACTTCAGTACAACTTGTTTCAAAAACACAGTAGATACGGTTTGATCTATGCCACTTGAAAACTTTTCTTCCTATTCGGTTTGAGAGCCATTATTTGATTGCAATTGGTAACGTATTCCTTGGGTAAAGTAAGGGAAGTATAAGGTCTCCAATAAGATGAGCTACATTTTAGTGAAATAACCGTTAGAAGTCAGAGAATATCTTGTTTTATAAAGTGTTTAGATATCTAATAAACCATGTGTTGTGGTTAATTCTCCGACTTGTTGGATTTCAAGGTATTTATAAGTTTCTTAGAGAAACAGTTACTGTATATTTTCAGTTGTATCAGCTGACTGTTCCAATACTTTCCTGTATGTATTTAATCTGGCTGTAGTACCTACGTTCCAGGTACTTTCTAACCTTTTTGAAGAATACTGCTTAATTTTTTATTGTTATTATTAATAATAATCTTTTAATCATTATTATTATTATTATTATTATTATCATTATTATTAATGGTACACTTAATGCATTGCTCCCGTAGAATGGGCTGGAAAAATAAAGCTGAAACTCACGGAGAATTATCAACCAGGGAATATCGGGAGAGGCGCGCCACCTACCCAAGCGCCAGGCAATAAAGAACAATTACTTATCGCTAATTGGTTTTCAGGAGTTGTATTTCTCTCTCTGATAAGATCTCGTTTCAGCGAAATCCCGCCATCTCAGATTTCCACTTCAATTACGACCATGACTTTACGCCGGCTCATAAAAATGGCATTATCCTTTTTTCATCTTTAAAGAGAATCTTTGAAATTTAATCTTCATCTCCTGAATGAGTCTCAGATGAATTTACAGGGTTTACTAAAAAAATCGTACAAACAACATTGCGGAAATAAATTTTAACTCGCCCAGTAGAGAATAAGTGAAATAACTAATGAAACGTTCAAACTATGACCATCTGAGGCTTGAAATTATTTTCCTTCTGAATAAACTGGCTGTAAATGGTAATGAACCAAGAAAATTAAAGCCAAGTTTAATCTATCGCAAATATTCAATTACTTCCTAACTATGAGCTTTTTTGCTTATGATTCTTGGCAATTAAAATTGAAGATTGCGCCGCATTTTTTATATTCTTTAATTTACTCGACCGTAGTTTTCTACTCACCACTGATTGCGAAACTGGTTGATTTTACTTGGCTATCAATTCACGTTGTCATGTTTTTTATCCACTTTAAAATTACCCAGAGGTTTTCCTTAATTTCTTAGAGTATTTATATCTTCTTTCTCTAAAGATAATAGCAAAAATTTGATATATGATATTGGCTAACACGCCATTGGCTATTAGGAAACGCCACAAACTTCACTGGACTCTTTTCGGTGGGTCACATTGTATGTACGAGTATATGAGCTATTGGTATGTAAATAAGATGTCCCGCTGTCTAAACTTATAGCGATTTATCCAACACTTGGAACACATTGTTGCTCTCAAGCTTGTCAACGGCATGATGAAGTGAAGGACATGGGCATAGAAATAAGGCATACAGGGTGAATCGTAAATATGTGCCATAATAGACGCATTAATAGACATTGGTTATTTTCATTTCTATCCTTTTTATAACATAAATGGCGATTTGATGAGGTACAGAAATACACTTTGAGGTGATTCAGTTTTTTTTTAGAAAAAAAATATATGAAGTATCTGAATTTTGATAAGGTTGATTTTATTTTTGTACATTTAAAGAATTTTTCATTATTATTATTAAAATTAAATTAATATTATTAAATTAAAATTATTTCAAAAATTTTCTAGTTGAACAAAAAAAAAGAAGATATATTATTATTATACCAGGTGTCAACGGATCTATTAGACAAGCCATAACTTCTAGAGTATTGGATGTATCAAAATGAGATTTGGTATAGGTAAATGGTAGAGGAAGAGGAAAGTTTTTGCATATTTTTCACGTTTAGGTTACTTCCGGTTTCACCGGAAATGGCTTCAATTTTGAATTTTTAAATGGAACACCCTGTATATTTTTACATATTTGAATTTCTGAGACAATTTTGGACTAGAAAATGACATTTTAAATATTGCATCTAGGTGGCCATGATTGAGCGCAAACTAATCTGAAGGCCTTAGATGATGTCAGAAAAATGTAATCGCAAAGTTTTAGTGATTAGTATGATAGATAGGAATGAGACAAGTTGGCAAAATTACTTTTTTATATCTAACTATTTTTTTTTTCAAATGGCAACACTTTTTAGACAAGCACTTTTCAAAAAGGGATTTTTTTTGCGAATCCAACGATAGGTACTAAATTCATTGTGATTGGATTAAAAATAAGCTCAATACATTTACTTCAGTGAAGTTTTTAATAAATTCGTATACGAGTTGCACAATATACTTTAAAAGTTTTAATGTCATTTTCTAGTCCAAAATTGTCTCAGAAATTCAAATATGTAAAAATATACAGGGTGTTCCATTTAAAAATTCAAAATTGAAGCCATTTCCGGTGAAACCGGAAGTAACCTAAACGTGAAAAATATGCAAAAACCTTCCTCTTCCTCTACCATTTACCTATACCAAATCTCATTTTGATATATCCAATACTCTAGAAGTTATGGCTTGTCTAATAGATCCGTTGACACCCGGTATATATGTATTTGGATAAAAAATGTGAAAGGTAAAGAAACAACTTTTTGCTTTACTATTATCTAAAGTTTACAAAATATAGTCGTTTTTTTAAACAACCAAGAACTGATACAAAATTCAATCTGATTTTCTAATCGACAATCAGAAAAATCTAATTTTTTAAGACATAAAACACAGAGTGTTCAAAATTAACTCTGCACTGCCGTTTATGTTCCTCTTTTTATTATAACTTTTCTGTTATTGGAGCTACAAGATCGATTAAATTAGTGAGTTGGGTATTTGATTTTAGTAGTGCAAACAAAGTATGTATTTTTGAAATAGAATACCCAGTTTATTTTTCCAGATTTGGATAGAGGACTTTCTCCTAATAGAGTGGAAGATCTCTAATAGTAAGGTAGATATTCCCAGAAAATTAGCGTAGCAACAAGCTATTTTCCTCTCTTTAAAGTATTATATATAATGATACACTTTTTAGGTAAATCTCTCTTACTGTTGGAGGTAGATTCATCAAATCTTTATATCAACGTACTTGTGAGATAATATTATATCCGAATATGTAATAAAATCACAGAAATACAATGCAATAAAACAAATTGCCAATTTAATCCACCTCACTAAATCAGTAATAAGAAAGTAAGTGCATCCTTCACTTTGAACATTCTGTATAACTTGAGTTTTATGGTTTATTTCCCAAAAAACATTACTCCTTTTTAAAGAAAGTGTGTGCTAAGTTTTTCTGAGAAAAGAACCACCACTGCTCTATCTGGTCGATCGATATATCCCACCCTCGTAGTTTATCCATCAATTTGCTCCACGACAACCTCTAGAATCATGTCTTACAACAAAAAGGTCTTCACAAGATCCCGCACTGATAAGTACATGCAACTTGCAACAGTAGTCCTCCAAGTAAGTTATGCAGACAAGGACTCTGGCATGCGGTAGACAGGGTGATCTTGTTAAGAAACTTCAGAAGCTCGTTCACTCGGTTCCTTTTGTTCATATTCCAACCGTACACATGGATGAGTAATAGGCGTTCCGCGGCATCTCTGCTAAAATTGTACCTTTGGAGATAAACATTAATCTAAATGATGTAGACCTTTGCATATAAACACTGATCTAAATAGTGACAATATCCTTCATCTAACAATGTAATATTGACTCCAATAGCTTAAGTATAATTATTATCAAAACTTGATTTGTACATATGGTTGAATTGGTGTGATAGGTATTCAACCAACAGTAGGTGAAGTCTTTAAACATTCTTTAAAAATGTGTAGTCATCCATGTTTAATAATCGAACTAGCACTTCTTGTCGAAGATGGTAGGTTCTGCTTCAGCAATACTTGACTATCTCTAGATAGCCTCGTGAACACTTTACTTTCACATCGTGTAAATTTACCACTTCCACCTGAATATTTTTGTACATTTCTATTCGCCAAGAACATTTTGAGTTAGTATGTGGCAAGAAGCATCGGATTTTCGATGCGCTTATACGCTGTATCCATATCAAGTCCACACCACCCTGTATTATTTGGTAATCCGAAGAAAACCTCCCGTCTGTGCATTATGCAATGCTGGAGGCAAGGAGAGGTCAGCTACCGGCAAAAAAGGGCCCGAGAGGGTCGAACAGTCACGTTGGGAGCGCAATTTACTGTTTGGAAAGCTAGCTGATAACACGGGATGACTGGATGCAGGGAAATAAATCTATCTTGAAGGCGGTTCGGTATTGCATGCTGTTATAGGGTGGCAAGTCTGAGTCGATACTTCATAAAGAAAATTTGAGATAGCAGGCCTAAGCAAAATTTATTAAGGCATTGTGCTGAAAATAAATTCAGACAATAAGGATCCGCAAATCGATTCACCCCGCTGTCTTTATCCATGCAGATAATGTGACAGAATGTACACCAGGATTAATTGAGTTCTCAAAATGAATCTGGGACTGTTTCAGACATCCTTTATTCGAAATCTCTGTAGACACACAGTTTTCGAGTAGTAGATGTCGCTTCTATAGATGGAGCCCAAAATCAAAGTGATATCGAACAGCGTGTTTAATTTTTTTTTTAATAATGAGGAAGGAAACCCAAATACGAGGGGGGTTCAAATATAAACCGGAATTTGGCTGTAACTTTTTATTTAACTGCAATAAGTATACGATTTTTACACTATTTCTCCACGTATTCACCCTCTAGGTCTATGCACTTTTGCCATCGTTGTGGGGTTTCATGATGCCACTTTTATAGGATGTTTTTGGTTGGGAGCGAAGCTATTCATGCTCAAACTAGGCAACATTATCGTCGTGTTGAAATTTTGAGCCATCGAATGCCTCTTTCGCCAGTCTAAATCATGAAAATCACATGGTGATAAATCCGGACTATAAGGTGGATGTGGAAGAACCTCCCAATGCATTTTTTCGAGGACATTTATAGTCAATTGGGCAGTTTGAGGTCGGACATTATCAGTGCAAGCAAGTGAGAATTACAAGGGACATTAATGGTATGTCGTTTTCTCAAAAAATCGGTCAAGAGAACACCCTCACTGTCCCAAAAGGCGGTGGCCATTACTTTACTGGCTGAAGGTACAACCTGGCGTAAAATGGTAAAACAATTTAAAAATGCATCACCTTCATTTTGGTATCGTCTGAAAAGAAATTGTTTTTAATTCTAGACAAGTTTATCCTAGAAGATTCATCTCTTAAATTAGAGACAACGGAGATCACTTCTATCACAGCTAAGACCGTGATTCTCGTGTTCCGTAACCGAAAGAAAAATAAAACAGTGAATCTGCACACGTAATAGTATGCAATTACCCGTCAGCGTATCAAAGAAGGCCCAGAGTCGACGGCGGGATGCCTCACGGGCCATTAGCATTCGATTGAGTTCGAGGAATTAGATCGCTGATAGGATCCGAATTGGCGCTGGAATTGCTACAGGGGTGCGCTAACGGGAAGCCAGGGAAGCCGGATTGATGCCGGGATAGGTATTAGATTATTTAAAATACCGGGGAATTCTCGTAACACAACTATGATTAAAAATAAATCTCTTTCGACTGCTCCTGGGCCATTTGTTTCCAATCAGTTTCATGTACGCGGTGTTATAGGCTGTTAGTTCTATTTGGGAAAGTACTTAATCCGAATTGAGAGAGATGAAAATTTGGGGGCAGAATTCATGGAAAAGTAGATGTAGAATTCATCATAAAGTTTCAGTGTTATTTGGAATTACCTAAATATTCGAGAACCTCTAGTGCCCTAAATATCAAGGGTTCATTGTTGATGCAGAACATCAAAATTTCAGAGCAGGTAGAGTAAGCAGTCATATAACGAAAACTCCCTTACAGTTTTCCTCTAAAGGTTTCATAAGGTAGCTACAACCTCTTAAAGGGGTGGTCCTGGAAACGGTTTTTATGAAATAGCTTCAAAACGATTTAATACAAAGTTACGAAATTTTGACCGGATGCTATACTTAACCTTGAAAGGGATTGAAACCTTTGGTGTGGAGACAACACTGACGTAGTTTTCCATATAACACCAAAACACTGTACTGCACTCGACGCGCGTTTCGCCAACTAAGCTGACAACCACTGACTGCAATCAAAAGTATATTGAACAAACTAGAAGGTCAATTCAAACTGGATTCAAGGAACATATGGCTCATCTCTCAAATATGGTAGAACAGATAAGTCTAGTGTCACCGTTTGAGAACAACCATAAGATAGATAGTAGCAATTTAAGACTAATTAGGAATGTAACAAATTCCAGATAGCTGGCTGGATGCATTTGAGTATAGTATATGACGCAGTATAGTGTTCAGTAGTAGGATGTAGCTACAACGCTTTAAAGGGTTATAGCTACAACCCTTTAAGTGGTTGTAGGTAACTTACGAGGCACTTTAGAAGAAGACTGTATAGAAGTTTTCGTCATATTTCAGCTTGTTTTATCTGTTCTGAAATGTTGAATATTTATATGAGAAACACCTTGTAAACGATAATGTAGACTTGAAACCGAACTAGATCTGCTCTATCTCGTTTTGCTATTCATATGTATTAAGCACTTTCTAAAGCTTTCGTTAAGCTTTAGGAAAGCTATAAACTTGCACGGTTTTTAATAATTCGGTGTAAAACCCGATTGGTAAATATGCTGGAGATATTTTTAATATCAGAGTTGCGTCGTTTTCCCCAAAATCCTACTAACTTATGTTGTAGGCAGGATTGAGCAACAGCTAAGGCTGCAGGAATTTTTATGCCTGTTTGATACATTTATTTACAAATCATTAATGAGAAATGAAATTGAATCATCAGTAATAAACAAATGGAAAAGCTCTTGCCTTTGTTCCAGAAAAATGTTACTGAATGTTAACACTTTTGAAATGTCACTCAATTTTATAGGACACATCTTTTAGTAAACATCGTATATTTCTAATGTGTATAAAAATATCACTGAATATTAACGATTCTAATAAATAGGAGTTTCTGCAGTCCAATAGAATTTGTGTAATAGATAAAACATTTTGCCAACAAGATCGGCGTGGATCACAGTAGGCTGAGCATAAACTGAGGATAATCTGCAAGTGGCATGGAATTGCAATTGATATTATTGACACATATAATGCTGAAATGCGTTTACGAATACGATTTCGAAATTGCCACTGCCTCAAATACCATTCAATAATTCCCCTCTGTTTGCTGAAGCACTTGTACAACTCTGTCGAGGGGGGAGTTGGAATATTATATCTGCATCTAATGAAAAATCAAGTTCGGTGAACCAGATGCGTATACAGAGCAGACAAAAACTTTCTCCCTATGTATAGTCATTTAATATAGTCTTTAGTTCTTGATATACTAGAATTTCCACCAGCAAGTATTTTGATCCTTAAAAAAATGCCAAAAGTAATGTTTATTTCTTCTGAGACCAGAATATGGAAACCGTCTACAGACTTTTTGACTTATACTGTGTAAAAATACAAAAATGTGGATTATTGAAACGTTTATTGACGTACCAATATCCTTTACATTTTTAGATTCATTGACCTGGTTCCTATATTGTATTTTTTTAATCGCCATTGAGTTTATACGTTGTTTATTACACCGTTTATGTATCACAGACGTAAATATATTAAATATGACTGTAACAGATCTGGCGAATATAAACATTTCATAGTAGCTCAAGGAACTTCCGCCTTTAGAATTTACAACGTATAACCGCGAGCATCATAAAAACTGAAATTAATCCCAGGATTTTATTGGGCTGTTAAAATATTTTCTGCAGTGGGAGTTCTGTTAAATACTTGATGCCTGGCATGCGTCTTTTCACTATTTTTGAGTAGCAAAATAAATATAAAGGCTGGCTTATTATTCCAAAGACATAAAAGAAAAATTAAACACACACGTCCAGGAGTGTGGTGACACTTGGAGCTGTGTGTTAGCCAAAAAATCGTATCCATAAAGAAATCTCAGAGAATAGAGACCTAATGAATTCACTAGACTTTGACTGGAGGACTACAAAGCCTCGAATGGGTTTGTGGAACTTGGACTGGGAAAAGGGCAAATAGGACTTAAATTTAAGGGCAAATAGGAGCTGTAGACTCTTTAAACAGTCTTTACAGGACGAGTTAGTCCTTAGTTTTAGTCTTAGTTAGTCCCAAGTTAGTCTTTACAGCACTCTGGGGATTCTAAACTAGTTGGTGGATCTATTTCTACTGAATACTGCCTGCTTAGTAAATACCTGTCCATAATAGGGATAGAGGAAATCCCACTTGTCCATAATAGAGGGATCCTTTGAATTTCTTAGGTAACGCGTAGCTCTAGGCACGCCAAAATATGGTGTTTTTGGAATCTAGGAACTGCAAATGCAGGAGCTTTGATTTTCTCATATGACTTGAGAGACTGACCTGGCTAGACGGTCAGAAAGGTCACGGAGGGTTAAAAAATGAAGAGTAGATGGTGGAACGGTGGTGGTAAGTTAAAAGAACGCATTAGCGGTATATTTGCGGTAATCTAAACATTAATGTAACCATAAAAACGAAATTAATAGATCGTACTACTTAGACGCATGTTGTTTTTCTGGCTCGTTTGAATTTTAGAAATTTTAAGGATATTATAAGCCAATGTAAGCTACATCAGAATACAGAATATAACATTCTTGATAACATCGTACAGGTCTATTTATAAAATAATGGTTTTCAGCCAAGCATCTTCAAGGCTACTGAAAAGTATTGTTTCAGCGGATCACCGCTGAAAAAATCGTCCTTAACGTCAACTACATAAATCGATCAGCGTGCTCTGAAAAGAATTTCCTGTTTACCTAATAATGAAACGATAACAGTAACATTGAACGTTTTTTGACACAGATATAAATTCTGAAACGTAATGAAGATAAACAGTCGCGAATTCTATGCATTTTTCGAGGTTGCCTTCCCAAAACAAGCCGATATGTAACAGTGGGGCCCGAATTACAACAGTTGAGTCACAGAGCTATATGCCTCTGAAGTATTTTTAGTAGTATTACAAACGCGAGCACACGATTGGCTGTAAATTCAGCGTGGCGTCCTTAACTGGCGATTCATATCCCCTTCGTAATCGTCAACATTCTTACCTGTAGAGAACTCTCAGAAAATGCCTATTTCTTAAGTTAAAAATATAAAATATATATCACCTGCTTTTTATTTTTAACCTATTTTGCTTTTTTTTAAGTCTTGCTCGTGTCAAACAAACTGGGTAAAAATACAACTACTATATATTTTGGCATAGGTTGTGGACATCATCTAATCAGATGCCTGTAATCAATTATGTATTTACTCACTTATATTCGTCTAATTATTTTACAATGTTAAATAGTACGTAGTAGAAAGAAAATCCTAAAATAGGCAAGTAATGACCTACAAACCATTTACATTCTTTCAAACATATAGTGTTACAAAGGAGTTCTACAAAAAAATATTATTTTTAGAAGACTACAAAAGTTTTATTATAAGAAATGTGGCTTATAAAGTGTCTCCATGGAACCGTATGATGCTTATGTCAAAGTGTCAAGATTGACATTGACATTTTGTGCCCACTCTGTACACGCAATATAACATTCAACAGGAAGAGTCATCTTTACTATTAAAACTTAAAATGTCCTCAAAGCGATGTATTATATCCAAAAGAATAAAGTACATCGTTATTAAAAATAACAAGGAAAGAACAAAACCCCGTTCTTAAAATCGCAGCTAATTAAGAATTCTAATACTTCCCTCCCAACTAATTCCAAAATAATACTGCCATCCCTAGCTCTGACTCGATCGTTTGGCAATTCTTTAATCCCTCTTTAACAAATTTAATTAAGAGAGTTTGAGACAAGGTGAATAATCCCCAACCGGCTTAATCATCCGAATGAAACCGACAGAGGAAAGGCCGATTCGGCACGATTGCAGATGACAATTGAGCGTCGCGGCGCTAGTCGGCGCCCTGCCAATTGGCAGCAGGCCTGGTCGCGCCGACTTAATTTGTCGAAGTGCAGCAGATCTGATTTACCTGGAAGTCTAGTTGGTGTTTAAAGTCATCGAAGATGCTTATAACACCACCGAAAAGGAGTTATAGTCTTTTGATTGGTTCAGACGGATTTATAAAAATCATTCAGGCATAATCAAGCAAATTAGCTGGTTATATTTAAACAGTCAGCAAGTTGGAAAGACGCTTCGTAACTTGGTGTTTCTTCTTAGATGACTATTCATTATTATTAGGAGGATTAACTAGGAAATATATTCCTAGCTAAGTCCTCCTTAAAAAGTTTTAGACCAACATTTTTCAAACTAGAATAGTTCGCAGACAACAACCCAGGCATAATTCTATATCATTATACCACGGAGTTGATTCAATGGGTAATTATGGATTAGTTATTAAATTGAAACATCTGATGGAGAGTAAAGATTAGTTATTGTAATGGAAGTCTACAAATTATCAGCAAAATGCGAATATTGAGAATTTATCGAGAACAATATACTGTGTTTATTGTGAACAATAAACTACGAATTCGATTTGCTATTCTCGTCGATATATCATTTCCATCCACAGGAAAAGCTAAATCAACTGTTTAAAGAAATGTCATTGGAGTCGTTGAAGTAATAACTGTTGATGCTGCGGAAATTACATCTATTTCCGGTTTGAAAACCTGGACCTCTCTCACAATATAGTCCTTTTGATTTGTATTCCATGATATTCGAACTAAATATAACAATTTATTGTAGTTTGAGCCGAAGCAATGAAAAATTGATATCATAACTTAATAGTTTAATCATAATTTTACCCTATTTTATTTGGTCGTTGCCATAAATGTCATGAAAACAAGCATGTATTCATAAAACTTAACAGTAGTAATAGAATGCCATCCTTGCAACATCAAGTATATTACGCGTAATAATCCTATGACCTGGTAGTCATATTTATTGTATAGACTTTCCCAACCTGAATATATCCTAATAATGTGGGTATAGGTCTGAGTACAATACCATAAAAAGTACCTGCCCCTCTTTAAAATTTTTCTTCCTTGATTTATGATGGCTCTCCCTATCTCGTAACGCAATTTAAAAAAATACGTTAAACGAAACATGCAACATTTGTCTGTATTCCGACTGAATAACAGATCGTGGGATGAATGATATCCGCGAGATATGAAAAATCGTCGGGCCTCTAAGGAGATTAAATTAAAATACGGCCTAACATCCTTTTTTTCTCTCGTTTCCTGATGTCTTGTAGCGTTGGTTGCTCGTCCTTTGTTACACAAATGTGCCCATTTATCGAATTTTCATCCGTTGTGCTGCCAATTGGGATACTCATAGATATGAAAAATTAGGTCCCTATGGCAGTTTGGCCTGTCAGAGTTTATTGGATCCTATAGACTTACGATATTAATACGTATTGGAAGAAGCTTTCCCTTATTTTTTGCCGAAGTGGAGCAGAATATTTTAGATGAGGAGCTCTGATATGCGGAAACTGGCAGTTTTGGGATGAAATTTCTGTGCTGCAAATTGGGTTTTACTAAATAAATATTTAATAAACCTAATTATTGTGAACACTTGCTACACAATCTTAAATTTTTTGCCTATTTAATTATTCCTTTATGTTACACTTACATTTTTCATTATTTATTATTTTTTATTTTTTTTTACTTTTGCATTCTATTTTAAAATGGGGTGAAAATAGGAGGCTAAATATTGAGAAATCTAACCTGTCTGCAACGCTAAATCAAAAACCCACCCACCTAAGGCTCACTCCTGTTCGAAATAGTGCGGTTGTACACAACTATTCGTTAAGTGACCTCAACTTGTTTCCCCTTCTAATTTATCCCTGTTCCCGGTTCGGATTCACCGAGAGAAATCTTGCCGATACGTTCCAGCTACCTTCTTCCCCATGGGCGTCCGGGGCATGAGATTCAGAAGGTACACTTCAGATTGATATCTAGTATGAACTTCACGAGAGAAAGCTACAGAATCATTTTCTACAATAGGATTGTATGACAGCTCATGCAGCTGCTTACACAAAGGGAAAAGGACTTGGTCCGTTGGTCTTTGATGATGTTTTCTATGGCTCTATTTCAAAACTGCCATTTTATGACTCCGGTTATTGATTAAAATGAACCAACATTTTTAGAATTGAATAGCAATGTCAAAATTACAACTCAGTTCTTGATGAGGGACCGAGATATTTCGACCAAGGTTATTATCAAATTAGTTCAGGTTCATCCATTTGTTTTACTATTGCTCAATAAATGTTTCTGTTAAAATTATGATTTTTCACTTGAAAATCCTTTGAGGATTAGTTTTCATTTTATCCCTAGATATTGTTAAGATATGCTTCCTTTCCGATCTGCTCCAACAACACCTTCAAGGACTCGGTACTGTAACATCACAGCCCTATGACATAGACACGGGAAGGTATCTAGTTCAATTCACAGGTTGACAGTTGGGGAATTTTCTTTTGGGCAAGGCTGAAACCTAAAGCGATTCATTTCTTCCCTCTTTGGGAAGAACTCTACTCTAATATCAATGAAAAGATTTGGTATTTAACATAGACAAAATCTCGGATAAAAATAAACCTTAAACTTCAGGTTAAAAACCTAAAGCGTTTTAAACCAAATATCGAACTTATTACATTATTTGGTGTACAATATATCAGATGAGAGGTGTCATCCTTCTCGTCTCATCTCATCAAAATTATCGTTCGTTCAGTTCTTGTATTATCGGTGTTGCTGTCTATTCCCTTCTATTCCGCGATAATGTGCCCCTACCATCCGTTTTCGACGCTTCTTACATTTGCCTCTATTCTTAACAAGCCATTTTGATAATATGAATATAACTATGAGGTCTGTTATAGGCAACAGTTGCACCCTCTCACCCCTATGTACGCGCTCGTGCCCTTATCCCCGATTTAGCTTAATGGATGCCTTTCAGGAGAAACTATAAGTGAACTAATTACTTGTAGAGTTGGATTTCAATTGAATATGCACAGAATAGTACGCCATTCCCTTTACTCATTTCTCGTTGTACTGGAGTCGATGTCAAGAGGCTTCATAGATAGCAGTTATTGCTGATACATCATGATGCAATTTTATTATCTTCTAAATATTGCATTTTAGTTTATACATGCTTTGTTATACAGGGTTATTCAGAACTTATCTCTAAAACTTTGAGGATATGTGCATCCTTAAATAAGAAATCGATATCACCAAAAAAATTTATAATAAAAGTCTTAGGATTTCCCGTAAACAATTTTTAAAGTTATACCATTATAAAGGACTACGTAGATGAACAACTGTACTTCAACGACAATCTGATATACCACATTCCTAAGAATGTGGTAAAAAAAAGTAAACACGTTTTTGTACCTAGAACGCCTGGGCAAATAGAGTTGGAGTGGAGATAATATCTCTGTCTATTCAGTCATCAGTCTATTGTGTGTACTCTCTGTGTGCCGGTGTTTTATTTATCGTAGGAGTGTTAAACTGTAAAATTTTCAAAATGGCTCATGTGTACAGTAATGCTGATGAGTTAATGGACTGTTACCAGGGGATTATCAATTACGAGTTAGGTTTTGTGAGTGGTTGTTGCAGCAAAATGCTGAAAATCCCCAATTTACTTAATAATTTGCGTTTACAAGATCAACAACCAGGAGGAACATTCGGTTTAGTGCAGCAAAATTGGATAAGGTGTGCCCAAAATCTGTACAAGTCCAGGAATATTATTTCGAACAGCTTTTATAACAAGGTATGTGCAATTTTTTAATAAATTTCATGTTTCTAATACCTAGTAATCAAGTAGCGCAATTCTTCAAAATTAGCGTGACAAAATTTTATTCATTTTAAAGACACGTCACTTTGGTCACATCTATCTATCTATCTTTAAGTTTATTTTAAAGTAAAAACGCTGCAAATCTTTTTTGCGCCGGGTGCCGGTAAGTTTTTTTCGTGCTAGCCAGTTTGCATTGTCAGTCCCAAGGTAACTCCATTACAGTGGACCAGTATCCAGCGGCGTGCAATGAAAAATTTTTAAATAGTTTTCAGAAGCCGCCAAAAATATTTTTTTTTGCACTACCAAATTTCTACATGTATGTTGGACATCCCCAAGTTTTATTATGGAAAAGTTCTGAATAACACTGTATATCTCTTATACTAAAAACCTAGAGCGCAGCTCGAGTGTTAATCATTTTGATCCTTTCCCTTCTGATTATTGATTATAAAGAGTTTTCTATTGCAAAGTGTTCACAAAATTCTCCTAGATAATTGTATGGTCGACATAATTTACGTGTCCAGGATTTTCCGGTAATTTGTTACCGCCATCGAATCAAACGCACCCCCGTAAAACCCGGCCAACTGCGAATATCGAGGCCGCGTCGTTCGTTTGTTTTATGCCCGCCGTAAATTGACGTTTCGCCACGATAAATGTCGCTGATTGGCCCGGTTTAACGACTGGACTAGTCAGAGTTGCTCGACTTGGGGGTTGCGGGTTAGTGCCCGGAGATTGCCTGTAGGTTGCTTGATTTTCTCCGGGTTGAGCCTCGGAAGGTAAAGTGGAAGATTCCGCCCTACATCGCTGAGGCAGTAAACTTTGAAAATTCAGTTGAGCAAAGTAGGTATACATCAGTAACTACAACCGTAAAAACTTAATACTCTATTCTGTAACGGTCTCGTTCTGAATAGCTAATAAAATACCGTTCTTAGTTGATTTAAACTAATAATTCTTATCTTATTCTATGTTTTTACCTGCTTGTTAAACACCAATCATGCATTTAAAGTACTCTATGTATTCTGTGTATATTAAGTGCGTATAATCCCGACTTCACTCTCTGTGGTTGTGCATTACGTCTATCTTCATACATCGAGGTTTGTATAACCTGAGGTTCGGAACAGTATAGTGACGCCATGGGGACGTGAGCGGATGGGGAACGTGAGAGCACGGGAGGAGGAGGAAGTAGAAAAAGAATGGCGAAAAATGGTAGTACCGATTAGTTGAAGAAAAAGTGAATCTGAATTTTAATATAGAAAAAAGGAAAAGAAATAAAACAAAATATTACGAGTGTGATACAGCAGAACCCTGAATTTGATTTTCTATAATAAAAAGGAGAAAAGACGATCGTTCTTGACTATTTCATGGTGCTTGGACAGCAACGTATGAAAAACATTAAGGTCTACCATCCCTGCAAATTTGTGAGTACCTTATAAACTATCTATTTTGGAAGTGCTTCTTGAACACCTTGCGTACACCGTGACTTACTTTATTAACTTAACTAATGCCCAGGCCGCGTGTGCGCTAGAATTGGGCCCTTACCGTTACCGCGCGAACTGAAAATCTCTAAAACTTACCTTTCTATATAAATTTTAGTATAGCCGAATTTTCTCTCCTGTATCTAAATTTGAGAGTACTTGAATATCATTACATTAAAACTAACTTTGTTCTTGTCAAGTGTTTTTTTCAATTGGCTTCACTTAAATAGGAACTATACCTTTACTAATACCATCAAAAAAGATCAATTGATGGCGCTCAAGTTTGGCAGATAATAAATAGCCTGCAGTACTTCACTCTGCCCACCCCTGGTAGAGAGTTTCAACACAGTAGTAAGTACCTTTTTAGTTAATAACATAATTGAAGAGAATTATCGTTATACAATTGGCGCCCAACGTGCCGTCAATTATTATTACCTTTTTGTACCTTACCTATACTTAAATAAAAAATAACGAAGTTGTCGTTATAATACATCTACAGTTGATATTTACATTTAAAAACTATTATATATAATAATCGATATTCGACTAATCAGTATGTGTGGAAACACATTTTTAAACAGAATCGTTAGTTATCAGGGCGGCTTTGAAACCAATCGATAAAAGTCGTAAAAATGCACTCGTCGAGCATTATCAGCATAGTTCCGGTTCACTGAGCTATTCAGAATCATTTGTTATACCAGAATGAAAAGTTAAGGTCTGTAATCGTGCTGTATACTTTTGTTTAACATATCCAAATCCGATGATAAGGTTTCGAGTGCAGAAATTATCTCCCTGACTGTTTAACCGGATATATGAAAGTGGCAACATTTATAGTATAGTTTGTCAAAATCACCCATAATCTTTTATAACTCTGTATTTATAGTCTCTCTCTGTATCTTAGTCTGCATTTTAGATAGGTAGGGATTCATAAGATAGGGTCGAATATTAAAAAATATAAAAAAATAACTAAAATATTACAACAGCACATTAAATTTATGTACGCAATAATTTTATCGGGTAAAAATGATTTTATGCGGTGAGAAGTAGTAGCGTTCATTTAATTTTCAAATTTGTGAAAACATTCCTTCATATTTCATTAGTCTTCTATTCATTTTCCTTAGTTGGGGTTAATTATAAATTTTCTGCACTTTCTGATCCAATAAGATTTGAAATAAAAGATCCAACTAATTACAAACTTTCCCTCGATTTGAATCTCCCTGCACACTTCAAAAATGTGACTTGAAAGTGAGAAATGATCCCTATTTGAGAAATATTCATGCCCGGCATTTTTAAAGCTATTTGTATTCATTTTAAGAGGGAGAAATTAATGAAATCTTATAGCGGGAAACATTTACCGGTGCCAAGGGGCGAATTTTATATTAGAAAAGTTCGGGTGGCAGTTTTTCTCCTTTTGTGTGTTCCATTGCAAAATGCGAAAAGTTTGAGGGTACGGGGCGAGACTTTTCGGTGATTTGAGAGTATTTGTAATTTTTGGGAACTGACACACATTTCGGTGAATATATGCGGAGAAGTTTTGACATCGACCTGGCATTTTGTTATTTATTCCTCGAGGTAAACAAGTATAGTCCCGGGACTGTAAATCATAAGGATAGTTTTCAAACAAAATATCGGCTTATTTTCCGGTGGCAGCGAATATGTACCGTTTATTATAGACGTTGTGTCGAAAGTTTACAGAAAATAATACATTATTCATACTGGTTTTGACCGATAACAAGAAATTCTGACTTGTATCTAGCCTAAATTAAGATTTTTATCGTCCTAAGTTATTGGAAAAAGGAAGCATTATCTGCAATTAGTAACTAGTGCCATTATCTATATCACTGACAATGTAGCCGTAGGAACAAAGCTTGTATTATTCCTTTCTATTTTATTATGTCTTCAAGCTATTATTATGGTAGAGGAGGCTACCATTGTATCATCAATAATCCCACTAAACAGGGCTTAATGCATCCGATTGGCTCTTGAGGAGTAATTAGATAAACAATGTGTTAATGGAACTAAGAACAGACACTTAAATCAAGATTACCTCCAAGCAGCACAGTTACAAACCTTGGCCTGAAGTTTGGGCTAAAATCTATACATTATGGAACAGGGGATACACTGCTTATAAGGGTTTAATAGCTTTTTGATAAGAGAATCCGGGTTTAATCTCGGTATGTATTACCTAGTTTATGGTAATCACCTCACAATAACGGACTGGATCTGAATTGATAGAATTGCCACACTCCCATGAATTTGTAAGTAATTTTTATACACAGGGTATTGCTGGAAAATAGAGGGTTGATCAAGGCAAATGTAACGGTAGAGTCACTGCTTCTATCGCAAAAGAACACTGGTAACCGTATAAATATTTTGTAGCGTATAGTTTATTATATAATAACTTTTGTACTATTATTAATACATGTCGCAATTCGCTTTATGACAATTGTACATACACATTTGTTACGTAATAAAATGGGCAATCTATTACATTGTAGATAACTGCTGTGGAAATCATATCTCTCTGCAGTGAATTTCGGACAATTTTCCTGGCGATTTGTTTATTACTCAAATTTATTACAGACTGCGTTCCACTGAAAACTATGTGCTTCGTAACGCCAATGTACAGTCGTAAAATATTCAAATATAGGAAATACATCCATGCGTGTATGATGATACCGATGTGAACACAGTGTTTACATGTACATACATACAAATAGGCCACAAATTACAGCCTTGGCATTAAATATCGTCTGAAACTGGAGGAGAATAGTTATAAAGTTCTAACAATGCACAATAAAAGTTGCATATTCCGTTAGTTTATGGTTGATATGATTTTTTGCCCCCGTGAATCTCGACTCAAAACGCGCCATAAATTATATTTCTGCCATAAAAGTTGTTTTGGAATTACAGAACGTGTACAGTGGAATCATTTGGATATTATTTACGACAGTTGTAAGCCACACCGAATATCTGTATGGTCCTGAAATTTTGTTGCAGTAGGTTTGCATACAAATCTATCGATTTTCAACAATAAACTTTACCAATTTCATAAAAAATACCTGGATGGTAACTTTTCCCACTGAAAATACGTCTACTACACTACCGAGTTAGAGTTGCTAACATTATATAATGCTTAGAAATCATCAGACCCTATTTTGTTAGTTCAGTACAAGAACAATAATATAGAGTATTATTTTAACAACATTTAAAGCTTCTTTTATTTTATTTAACTTGGTAATAAATGCTAGAGTCGTCTCAAAGGTCTGGTACGTCGAATATTTTATTAAGTGAAATAAAAACACGAAAAGTTTACTTCACCTATCACATTTTTGCTAGAATTAATTAAAAGCGTCTAAAGATAATTGTGGGGCTTGCAACAATTACATTTTGTGTTCTTAATAACGCTACTTCAAGAGTAATTGTCTTGTTACTTAGTTCAGGCTTATACCCAGCATAAGACAAATAGAAAGAAGTCGTGTCACGTGCATCTGGTTCCATCTCCTTCCTGGATACTTTTTGTTTAGATTAAAGTTCTAAATCTTAGCAGTAAATTGGACTTTACACAAGAAGTATAATAAACGTTGTTTGTTGAGGCTGCATTTCCAGCTCCTTCATTGTCAGCTGATGTCTTGATCTTTAGTAGGGCGTTGTCTTTAAAAATGATAGTAGATGGCGCCACATGAAAAGTATTAGATAGAAAAGGTAGAAAAGATTATATCCAATACATTAGAAGACATTTTGAAAGAAGTGTAGCTGCTTAATTCTTATTATATCCTATTCCTTATCCTCATTATCTTTCTATGGCTTCCCTTCCCCCAGGTCTAGTGCTAACGTTTGAAATTTGAACTAAAACGTTCTTCTAATAATATAATTGGTGAGTAAGAAAACGTTTTTTTAAGTTTATCAATTGTGTAGTCGTTTAGTTTGTGTTTTGAATCAATCGACCATATTTCTGTTTTTAAAAAATGAAATATTTGAAACATTTTTCGTGCTCGTCGTGAACAGCTTATACGTGCTGCGGTCACTTTATTACTTGATTTATTAGGTCCATTAACAGGGTCTGGTTTTCTGCAATTATTTCTCACCCTTCATCCCTCTTTCTGAGACATTGTAGCACGCGGTTTTTGTTGAAATGATGGATAGTACGTGCTTGGTATTGTTGAAAAAAATTCGCACCGAGCCCGCCATGTGTTGGTAATTGCGAACGAGATGCTGCTGAAATGTGGCTAAAGCTACTAATCATCCTTACAGGATGTTACGTGGCCTGGCTTGTATGAACAGTAATTGACACCATTCTGGGGTTAATTTCAGTAAATGTGCATATAAATAAGATAAAAAATAGATACATAATAAAGTTTTAAGCAAACCCGAAACTCTCTCAAATACAAATTAAAATATTTAAGCCTGTGTTCAGGTACAGAAATATTTTAAGCAAAAGTTTTTTTCACAATAAATTTTGTATAATCGAATTCTCGAAAGACCAAACTATGGCTGCGTATACATGCGTTCTTGAAATAAAACACGCATTCTATATAACACCTAATGCTGCATTTTTACAAGATCGTTGACGTTGCCAAATTTACTTATCTCTATAACCAAAGAAATTTTCCACAATCTGGCAACACTGGCTCGAAGGCCTCTAACTCACTCCCGTAAGGGAAAGTCTCAACCCTCTAGGACTTGAAATAGTACGGATATAACCCTTATCTTTCAATGAAAGGAAACTTCGACTGTGATTTCCAATTGAGTGGAAACGGGATTCGCACGCCACTGACGAGCCCAATAAATTAATAAGTAAATGTTCTTTGTCGACCGCCAGCATGGCACATTTCGCATTAACGACGTTAAAGTGTTTTGAGACCGCTGATTACCAGAAATTACGCTTAAGTGCCCAAACGATTAGGCGGCTTCGTTCAAACGCCGCTTAAAAAGGAGAGAAATTTTGCTCTCATAAATTAAACTCATCAAATGTTGTCCCCGTATCTGATGGTTATTTTCATCTGTGGTTGACAGAACTATCTGCGGGCATATTAACCTCTTTAGGGTCATTTAATAGACCGCATTATAAAAATAATTTACTAACTCTCCTGTGAAAATGTCTTATGTTGAATCTAATAATGTTTAATTGAAAGTTATAGCAAACTTTACAGAACATAACTATGTTACTCCTCTCTAACTAACAGGCAACTCATGATTTACGACCAATCAAAAATGAAAGACAAAGGATTGCGCGTATTACCCTTGTCATATATATCGTTTGAAATTGTCATGAACTAAGGTGGAAACAAATTTTATACAATCTACATAAATCAAAGGGATCAATTTTGCTTTCACGATGTTTTGGTCCTTTGAGCCGGACCATTTTATATATAGGAGCCTGTCCGTATGAAGCGGCCGCTGTTTCAATGGGAAAGTGTCGGTGACACCAATCTCCCACAAAACAAATACTTGCTACAATTTATTTCCACCTGACAAATAAATCGCGGGAAGTTTTTATAGCGTTACGCCACCAGGTGACGCATTGCCTGTTCATACATTTTTATAGTGTTGAAGTTGGGATTTATATAGAGTTTTGGTTTATATGTTCGTGGTAATAGAATTTAGAATACAACAGTTTCATTTATCTAAAGTACTGTGCAGAATTCAAGCAACACCAAACAAACCTCTCCCACACAAGTCACAACTTAAATATCCCTTATACAGTGTTATTCAAAACTTATCCATAATAAAATTTGGGGATGTTCAACATACATGTACAAATGTGGTTGTGCAAAAAAAAATTTTTTGGCGGGGTCTGAAAGCTATTTAAAAATTTTTCATTGCACGTCGCTGGATACTGATCCACTGTAATGGAGTGACCTTGGCACTGACAATGCAAACTGGCTAGCACGAAAAAAACTTCGGAAGTTCTGAGAGTATACCGACACCCGGCGCAAAAAAGATTTGCAGCGTTTTTACTTTAAAATAAACTTAAAGATAGATAGATCTGACCAAAGTGACGTGTCTTTAAAATGAATAAAATTTTGTTACACTAATTTTTAAGAATTGCGCTACTTGATTACTAGGTATTAGAAACATGAAATTTATAAAAAATTTGCAAATACCTTGTTACAAAAGCTGTTCGAAAAACGGTGTTGGAAGTGATTTCGTTGAATTGCGTGCGGATTTTCGAATGCCCAAACGTGTGTATTGTGAATGTTCTGTTTTCCATTTCGAGTAAACAAAGCTTCATCTGTAACTAGTACATCAACAGTAAATTGGGGATTTTCAGCATTTTGCTGCAACAACCACTCACAAAACCTAACTGTCGATGTGTCGGTGTGTCGATTGGGAAATCGTTCCGCATACAAGCGCGAAGCTGCCAATGAATTTTGTTTAACTTCGCCATAAATAAGAATAATGTCGATTAACTGTGTACAGCATTACTGTACACAGGAGCCATTTTGAAAATTTTACAGTTTAACACTCCTACGATAAATAAAACACCCGCACTGCGAGAGCGACACACATAGACTGATGACTGAATAGACAATAGAGATATTATCCCCACTCGATACGCTCGGTCTTAACCAGGCGTTCCAGGTACAAAAAACTTGTTTACTGTTTTTTACTGTGGTATATCAGATGTCGTTAAAGTGAAGTACAGTTGCCCATCTACGTAGTGCTTTATAATGGTATAACTTTAAACATTGTTTACGGGAAATTCTAAGACTTTTATTATAAATTTTTTTGGTGATATCGATTTCTTATTTAAGGATGCACATATCCTCAATGTTTTAGCGATAAGTTCTGAATAACCCTGTATATATTTGCATATATAAAATGCATCTCAAAACACTAGCCTAATTGTACAAAACTATGTGGTTCAAACATTCAAACAACGATTTTGAAACAATTGAAGGATTGTTAATTTTATTGAAAAAAGTAGAGGTCTGAAAATCAACCTCTAAATCTACAAAATTTACTAATTATTTTTTTACAATATTCGCATATCACCCAAGGTAATCTCAAGTCAAAGATATCCAGTGAAAAATTAAGAGGTTCCTTAGATTTTTCGGTTATCTAATTATACTAAAAGGTGAGTATATTCATTTAATTTGATAGATAAATAAGCAGAGACGCATTTCGGATTTCGTTTTGAGAAGCTTGTATTTACCTCGGTACTTTTTGGAAGGAACACTGGAAATACCTTACTTCATTATATAAAAAAAACTGGCAGGGAAACTGAACAATGTTCTTAATTTAATCGGGGCAGAGCGCTAGTTTCTTCGTTAGGTAACTGAAACATTAAAAGTTAATTAAAAATAGCTAAACTCCGGCTAAAAGGAAGTTCATCAAAACGTACCCTAATTAAATTTAACATCTAACTTTAAAACTGCTACGATCAGGCCGAGGCCCTCGTGCCTTGTAACTTGTTCATCCCAGAAATACTCCAGAACAATTTAGCTTTATGGATTGCCAGTTACCAACTCCCACGGAACGGAACTTAACATGACACTAATTTACAGTACGTCAGGATCCTTTGGAAGGGCTAAACGGCCCGAACAACTGGTCTTGTAACAATGGAGATTTCGAAGATACTTGAACACTTGGCAAATGTCCTAGTTGTGTACTCCCATTAAGGACGATCCTTAGCAAGTTAGTTCACAAGTTTGATTGTAAATGTGGTTGGCATATAATGTGAACCGGCATTTCATTGAAATAATAAACGCTTTTTGATTGTTTAGTCTTAGTTTCGTTATCCGTTACTCTATCTTGGTGGCCCGAATTTATTTCATAAAAATTCCAAAGCAAGATTAAAATGATATACAGCCACCACAATAAAAATAAATAAACAGAAGAATATTTCCCTCTTAGGCGCTCTGTCCCTACTCGTAACCTCGATGCTCGGTTAACCTGAGATTCTATCCTGAGGCGGTCAGTGCTGAAGCGCTTCAAGTGCTAGTATATTCGCAGAGAAGTGCTTCTTACTCTTGGACTCTTGGCATCATCTGTAGATAATTAAAACTGAACTGAGATGATTATTCAGTTTTCTTCATCTCCAGATGATGCCAACTTGGTTTGCGAAACGCACGTCGAGTTCAGTATAGTGTTTTGGTGTTATGTGGAAAACTACGTCAGGGTTATCTTTTCATGAGAGGTTCCAACCGCCTTCAAGGTAGGTCTATGGAAAAGCAATAAAATATCCTCGAAATGTCCTCGAAATATGTCTCCCTTTTGGAACCGGGGTCATGAATCCAACGGTTGCAATCACATCAAAGGTGCCGCCTTATTTCATAAAATATTGGTAATTGGATTGACAATTACTTCAGATTTATAATTGAAACAGTTTTCTCCAGCGTACACTTATAATAACTATAAAATTTTTCATCATTTCCAAACCCTCTTCACGTACGGTTGACGTGGAATTTCCAGGATGCAAATTAGCTCCATTCGGCTGTCCAACTCATTCATAGCACACAATGGGCCTCACGCATTGTGTGGATTCGACATCCGCAAATCCACTTGCTTTGAGAAGTTCACTGGCACGTTTACACCAGTGTTGTCATTTGGACCGTTTCCACGCGTGACCTATCGATATAAGCTGTAGAATATTGCCTGGGGCTTGACGAGAACGGTCAGAAGAGTTAGAGATGGGAAGGGGTCGGTTTTGATAAAAACTAAAGTATACGTGGTGTTTGGAGATGAATCTTTAAAATTTGGGATCCCACTCTTTGTTATCCGGAAATTGCTAAGATGTAAGATATACAAAATGAAAACATGTTCAATTTGGAGACAAGGATGGATGAATAGTGGAAACGTGACACAGGTGACAGAGGTCAGAGGTGTGGCCACAGAGGTAGCATGTGGATGTGGCTCTCAGCTGGGTTCTTCCACTAAATAACGAATTAGAAGCGTTTTACCAGTATGTTGTTATTTATCTTTATTTTCTACTATCTATATCTTTATTTACTATCAGGTACCTACTACTACTAATATCTTGTAAATATTTTTATGTAGAGACCTCTATTATCTAGTCTTCGAATTATCGACTAAATTTCACAGCGAGTGATGCAATTATCATTATGATACAAGTACATGTGTAGAAGTAATTATAGTACAGACATATGAAAAAATGATGTCACCTTCAATGTGTAACTTCTGCTGGCTTCAGTATCTGGACAA
This sequence comes from Pogonocherus hispidulus, assembly GCA_963924545.1. NCBI lineage: Eukaryota > Metazoa > Arthropoda > Insecta > Coleoptera > Cerambycidae > Pogonocherus > Pogonocherus hispidulus. Next base: position 2,298,585 of record OZ004700.1, on the reverse strand, counting down.
ATCGGAAAGATTTGCTGCTTCATTCGACATTAATGAACATAATATCTGAAAGTAGTACTCTGACATTTTACTCTCTAGTTCTATTTATAGAACGGTGATCTAAATTATCGAAATAGAGATGTGCATCTACTATGACAAATGACGCTTGATAAAATTTACTTACTGCATTTGCACCTGGTGTTTTCATTATAAAGATGAAGTAGCAGCAAATACATGTGTGTTGGATTTCAGACGGAAAGCAATTGTAAGAATTGTTTATGATAAAAATGAAATACTTAAGAGGTGTGTTTGAAAAATACTTATAAGACTCATTGTTTACATTTAATCTCTTGTTTTTTATATCTTTCTATATCTAGGAGCTTGGAAAATTAAATACTGCGAAAGTTCCTTAATTATAGTTGCAAAAGTAACGTATAACATTTGGAACATATAACCATACATCTAGAATGCTTAAATAGGAGATCATGTTAATTTTTAAAGTGGTGCGTTAATCTGGAGGCTCAGCATTTTTAATTCAGTCAAATTATGAACTCATTATTCCCGTAACTGGGGCCTAAAGCAATTTAAAATACCGACATAATTCCAGACATCCCCCGGAAAAATCTATTTACATTACACGTCGTCTCCAAAGGTATGATCCAATTACTCTCGGCCAGACATTACGTATTTCGCTTGGGTAACTCATTTGCTCCCGACTGCGGTGCTGACTGTATTATTTAATATTCACGGTGCGTTTTTAGCAGAAAGAAATCAAATTGGCCGCGATGTACGGATAATTCAAGCCGGATGGTAACCACGATGGATATTCGCTGATTCCGGTGAATTTGAAATAAACCAGTCTATCTGTATTAACCAGAAAAATGAGACGCAAGGGGGAATTGGAGGGGAACCTGAAGATGACGAAAAGTCAAAGATGACTTGGTTGAACTTCAGTTGAAGGATTCTAGACGAAGTGAAGAATTCTAACAGGTTTAAAAGATATCCTTGATAGACGTAGAGATGGCGCCAGCTTGAATGAAAGCTTTTCTATCTTTTCGGGGGACCATGAAACGGCAGAACACATATTGTGCACCTGCCACGGTGAGGAAAGGATCAGATACTCTCAGATCAGAGGATCTGAATAAATTCTCACCCAATAAGGTGATCAGCTACATTAAGAAGCTGGACCTGTTGGGTGAAATACAGTGTTATTCAGAACTTATCCATAATAAAATTTGGGGATGTTCAACATACATGTAGAAATGTGGTAGTGCAAAAAAAATTTTTTTGGCGGCTTCTGAAAACTATTTAAAAATTTTTCATTGCACGTCGCTGGATACTGGTCCACTGTAATGGAGTGACCTTGGGACTGACAATGCAAACTGGCTAGCACGAAAAAAACTTCGGAAGTTCTGAGAGTATACCGACACCCGGCGCAAAAAGATTTGCAGCGTTTTTACTTTAAAATAAACTTAAAGATAGATATATGTGACCAAAGTGACGTGTCTTTAAAATGAATAAAATTTTGTTACACTAATTTTGAAGAATTGCGCTACTTGATGAATAAAATTTTGTTACACTAATTTTGAAGAATTGCGCTACTTGATTACTAGGTATTAGAAACATGAAATTTATAAAAAATTTGCATTAACATACCTTTACAAAAGTTGTTCGAAATTTTGTCCCTCGACTTCTACACACTTTTGGGCACGCATTATCCAATTTTACCGCACTAAAACGAATGTTCCTCCTGGTTGCTGATCTTGTAAACGCAAATTATTAAGTAAATTGGGGATTTTCAGCATTTTGCTGCAACAACCACTCACAAAACCTAACTTGTAATTGATAATCCACAGGTAACAGTCCATTATCTCAGCATTACTGTACACATGAGCCATTTTGAAAATTTTACAGTTTAACACTCCTACGATATAAATAAAACACGCATTGACAGAAGACACAGATAGACTGATGACTGAATAGACAATAGAGATATTATCCCCGCTTCAACTGTATTCGCTCGGTCGTCGTTCGAGGGACAAAAACGTTTTTACTTTTTTTACCACATTCTTAGGAATGTGGTAGGTATATCAAATGTTGAAGTACAGTTGCCCATCTACGTAGTCCTTTATAATGGTATAACTTTAAACATTGTTTACGGGAAATCCTAATACTTTTATTAAAATTTTTTTGGTGATATCGATTTTTTATTTAAGGATGCACATATCCTCAAAGTTTTAGAGATAAGTTCTGAATAACCCTGTATAAGTAGGTATGAGCCACAATAGACCACATGGTCGCGGTGGAGGGTCTGGTTTTCGGCCCACTCACTTTTGATCCTAACCTAACCTAACCTATGTTTTCGGGGCAATGGGGATGATAATATGTAGAGGAAGGATGCTGATTTTTTCAAATGGGCTTATGCCCTGACATCAGTAAAGGATTGGGTAATTTTGAAGAGGATAAGGAACGGACTCCCCTCTACTGTGGCTACTACTATGGTAAACTCAATGCAGTTACCTCAAGGAGCTAATAAAATTAAATACTACACTCACTTGGTTGCTTCTGTAATGATTTAACTTTTCCAAATACCATATTAGAATTTATAAACACCAATTACTAACAGCGTCTTTCCTTTGAGCATACAGAATAGTCTACATGATCACTATCAAGGTCGATATATTTTTTTGTAACGAAAATAATACTCACGTGAATTGAGAATAAGTTGTATAATTGAATAAAATTGGATGAAACAGTCTCTTGCATATAAGTTGAGTTTGGTGAAGAAGTTAAAAGGTTTTTGATGGTAGGGAAATATTCTGGAAGAACGCAAGTGCGCATTTGTTTGCTTCCTAGGATCGACAACCTTTTAACCTCTGGATATTATTTTTTAAACATCAACCCTATTCTTATGGTTGCTATGGTCGATTAGAATGAAACGGGGATGAAACAGATTTGACAGACAGTTTTTACTAGCCTAAAACCTAAAAACAGATTTGAAATGACGGTAATAGTACCTGAAATATCCTGAAAAAACTGGTAATCATGTTTTTTTCTATTTTGCGCTAGAATTCCTATATTTATAAAGATGTTTTGAGAAGCGTTTTGAGTAAAATTTTTTTTAACTTTCATTATCATATTTCTAACAATTCTAACCTTCATATTTTACTATGAAAAGGTGAACCTATTACCATGATTACAATTCTAATTAAGGTTATCGTTATCGTATTCCTGACATCACCATATTTCAAACTACAGATGCTACAACAAGTGAATGCTTCCCTCCAGCTCACTTCATGGAAGCCGGCAAAAGAAAAAATGATTAATGAGCCACCTTGAACAAAGAGCAGTTTCGTGTTGTCTTTTGTAGCGCTTCTAAACAAATTCATCCCGCTCTTCTCAAGGAAGTTCCCGGGCAAATTTTCATAAAATTAAAGGCGCTAATTAATGATTTCCTGCAGAAATCTCCCCACACATCCAAGGGGAGTAACTGTACTACTCACTTGTCAGTATCACCCGAATCGAGTACTTCTTCTTGGTGCAAAAACAGCAGCGATTTCATAGATTAGGCTAAACTGTATACTTTTCCTTTTTATTTTTCTCTAATAAAATTTTAAGAAAATATTTGTAGCTGCTCTAAAATCGCAGGTTTTTGTCACTGCTCTTTCCCATCCGTAATCGCTCTTAACCCATTTCCAGCTGCCTGGTATGCCAAGTTACCCTACGCAATAACGGTAAGGGATAAAGGGGAGACTAATTAAGCATCACCAGCAGGTTATATTTTAATTAGTCTACATCTATCTTGTAGCTATGTTTTATAGATTCACGAAAGTATTACAGGTTAAGGTAAATTTGTCTCTGACGTGTTTGTATAATTTTTTTTCCGTAAAACAACAATATGGCAATTCACCTTTCTTACATTTAACAATTTTGGGCCACCAATAGATAATGAAGGAGGAGATACAGGATCTTCACAAGATAATGAACCAAAGCCACAGGTATAAAAGGCATTTGGAATAAATAAATGTTCTAATAAATATACAACTATGCTTAGGTGAGCGATTGCCATGGAAACACTTTGTATATGTAAGTAAGTAAGTCAAAGATTCGCCCAGTATGTACTTACTTAGATTCTGTGAAAAACTACAAACTTTGTAACGATTTCAGAATTCTTAAAAAATTTACAATTTGTTTGGCCGATTGTATTTTCAGGGCGACATTTATGTTTCGGTTGCCTAAGTTCACACTTCTAATTCATCTTTTGACTGCTACATCGACAAGGGGGTGCAAACGCGCCCTTAAGGCAGTTTTATGTGTCTACATGATTTTAAAACTAATACCAATTTCCAGCGCAACAAAGTAAATAATACTATACAAACTGTAACGATATATGTACCTATTAAAATAGTTTGGAAAATATTTTACTGCCTGTACATATATAAAATGAAATTTTATTTAATTATTTTATCTTCGGGGTTACAAACATGACGCGGGAGGTTTCGCGAGTGCTTGTCTGTACAGCCCCAGCTGCATATTTCGAAAACTACGTTACTTGTAAAAATTCCTGACAAATAACTACTTTATCAGCATACAGAGTAGAGTTTAATATCAACCGTAAGCAAAATTTCCCTCACAAAGAATAATAAAACCAATATTAATAATTACTGCAGTGCAACTATAGCGTTCTCTTTGTAAAGCGACTTGCAATAAAGTTTTAATACGTTGTTTAATATGTAAAATATTCCTTTCGGGATACCTTATTCTTATTCAGCTCATGCCATGGCGGAGGAAATAGCTAAATCCAGTGGCGTACTTCCCATTGCAAGCTGCACACAATAAACAGAAAGTCAAGCGTGAATGCTTAGCTTTAACGTGTAACTGAAATAACTGAAAATAGTTATTGTTATTATTGGTATACCTAAAATCTAAATTGTACTCGTATATACATTTTTTTCAAAAAGTCTTTTACTGTTAAGGGTCTGTTCACACGCTCTAGACGACGAAGCAGACAAAGTATAAACTAAAAGTATTTAAAATAAACTTAGGCAACAGAAACATAGATGTCCCACTGAAAATACAATCAGTCAAAGATACTGTAACAGTTGAATGTTATTTTATTTGTTTGCCTTTTAACTTGATCCAACCAACTCATACACTAATCGATAGCAACTTCAATTGTCAAACGATTAAATTCTCCAACTCTTTCTAGCTTATTTTAAGCCTTTTGTATGAGCCTTTTGACAAAAGACATAATGCAAAAACACCCCTTGCCTGTTGTCTGCAATTTCAAGTTTTTCATCACAGACCGCATGAGGAGGGTTCAAAGTTAATTAACTAGACTAATTCGTATTAACCTCCTACATAAATATTTACAGGTCCATTTTAAAGAGAGACAGAATTGTGATCTTTTGCATCACCGCCAAAATTCCAGACGTCCCCTAAGGCCGTGTTATGCCTCTCCAGACACCTTACCAGAGCTAAGCCGCTTTAGTATTTATTGGTTCATCCAGCGAGTCGTCACCAGAGGTTGGCCAAATACAGGGATATGTAAATGGAGCTTTATATGATTCATTATAGCATTTTTTGTGTGGGAGTTTTCCTAATTATTCAGGGTGTATAGCAGGATAACAGGAGTTTGTGGGGCATTCTGCCTTCGGGAGGTTTATTTGGACACAGAGTGTTTTGAATATATAGTCCAGAATAGATCCAGTTGCTCTTAAAAATATCACGAATAGAATGTACACATTACAAAGTATTATGTAATATTATGTTCTAATATCGAATTGAGTCTGTAATATCAAATAACAATTTGTAAAATTTTAATATCATAAATGTAATATTACATTACAATAAAAGAATAGTAATAGAATATTACAACTTGTAAACGTAATATTTTATCTTGTAACAGAGTATTACAAAGTGTAAAGTATTATTTAAAATTTGTAAAATTATAATATCGTATATGTAATATTCTATTACAATAAAAGAATACTAATAGAGTTTTACAACTTGTAAAATTATAATATCGTAAATGTAATGTTCTATTACAATAAAAGAATAGTAATAGAATATTGCAACTTGTAAACGTAATATTTTATCTTATAATAGAGTATTACAAAGTGTAAACTATTATTTAAAATTTGTAAAATTATAATATCGTAAATGTAATATTCTATTACAATAAAAGAATACTAATAGAGTATTACAACTTGTAAACGTAATATTTTATCTTGTAATGAGTATTACAAAGTGTAAAGTATTATTTAAAATTCATAATATTCTGTTCTATTATCGAATTGGTCTGTAATATTAAATACCAATTTGTAAAATTATAATATCGTAAATGTAATGTTCTATTACAATAAAAAGAATAGTAATAGAGTATAACAACTTGTAAACGTAATATTTTATCTTGTAATAGAGTATTACAAAGTGTAAAGTATTATTTAAAATTTGTAAAATTATAATATCGTAAATGTAATATTCTATTACAATAAAAGAATACTAATAGAGTATTACAACTTGTAAACGTAATATTTTATCTTGTAATAAAGTATTAAAAAGTGTGTATTATTTAAAATTTGTAATATTCTGTTCTATTATCGAATTGGGTCTGTAATATTAAATAACAATTTATAAGATTATAATATCGTAAATGTAATATTCTATTACAATAAAAGGAATAGTAATAGAGTATTACAACTTGTAAAGGTAATATTTTATCTTGTAATAGAGTATTACAAAGTTTAAAGTATAATTTGTAATATTCTCGTAACTGTGTGCCAGTATCTATTTTTTTATAAATACTTCTGTATAGCACGAAATATTTAATACATTTCCAAGTAGTATATTGATAATTTATCTCCGTCAATCGTTTCGAGTCGCCCTTTGTTGCGCTCGAAACAAATGACATAAAACAGATTTATCACCGTGTTAACATCTGAGAGCGGCGGCTACTTGATTTATCCTCATTGAAAGCCGACGATGATGACACCAGCTTCCAGATGGACCAATTACCAGCATGTAGGCCAACTTATTAATTCACGGCGCGAGTAAGTGACATGTGGGTCCGCTCTGAATTAAAATGCAGGTTGCGGAGCGGTAATTAAATCAAATATCGCATCATTATTGCTCGACTGTGTCTGGCAGTCGTCTGGGAGAGTGCAGAGTTTAAGAGCTCAGGTCTGTTCTAATCTCAGTCACTGGGATTGGTTTGTAACTCATAAATATCGGACCAGGTTCGTTTAATATAGAATGAAGAACTTGTGATGCACGTAGTGTTTTCTTTCCTATATGTACAGGGTGTCCTACCGAGAACTCCATCGATCGATTGATCGATGGAATGGCAGGGGAATGGAAAGGGGAATGAGAAGGGGAATGGGAATGGGAAAGGGAAGAGGAAGGGGAATGGGAAGCCTATTACTTATCACTTTTTGTGATCGGGGTTGGTGAAGGATGGGGTTCACCTCTACGAGGTAGTCCAGGCCTACAGCGATGGGGAGGGTAAAGAGCGATAATCCCCCTCGGCCCCAAACCATCCCAGGTCATGACCACGTTCAATGGATATTGGCCTGGGTTGCTTTTCTTATTGATTCAGGATGTAAATTTTTTATACTCATTCACTGCATGCAGTGTTCCTTGGTTGTTATTGTGATGGTGTAAACTTTTAACTGGACCCTAAATAAAAAATCGAGCACTGATAGATCTGGGGAACAGAGTGGTAAAAAAAAAGGACCGTTGTTGGCTATTCATTGGTCATAAAATGGTTTTGTAAAAAATTGTTGATTAAGTAGCCACTATGTGGAGGTGTTTCATCAAGTCAGTAAAATATCTCATGTCATGTCCCATTTATGGTCTCATTTATCCTAATTATGGTTTTCCCAAAACAGATCGATGCAGTTCCCGATGGGACACCCTGTATAGTGTGTCAAAATAAAAGATACTCCCACTTAGACGATACGAAACGAAAGTTGATGTAAATTTCAATATGCTTAATAACAAAGAGTGACAGAAGATCTTACTGTCAACATTTTATCTCTCAAACAAAAAAATGCATCATCCTGCAAAAGTTATTAATACTCACATCAACACAATATCTGCTAAGCATTTCCCTATCTAAATCTCATCTGAATGCAATCTACCTCACCCATCCCGTTAATTCCCCCATAATTTTATAACAACTCATTCAGAAAGGGGCGTAGAAACCCAGACAGGGGCCTAGCTGAGTGAAACCCCTTCGGAAAATTGTATTATTCGAGCCCCTCTGTCTCTTTGCATCGAAGGTTAATGATCTAGAAACATCTTGTGGAGTGACAGCCTAAACCAACAGAAACTTTTTCAAAAAATTGCTTCATAATCCGGACGAATTCACGCGCCCCGGACTCCGGAAAGTTTCGTTAATAACTTCGGGCTAATCTGTTGCGCTTCAATGGTTAATGGTCTTGCGATAATTATGGAAGTTTTTTGAAGCGCGGTGGCAGGGACATGGGTGATAGATTTCTACATATATTAGAACAAAAAAATCACAGACTTTCGCAACCCTTCCAACCATCGAAGACATTGGAAATGATAACACCATATTATATGAAACATAATTATAAGCGCGCCGATCCTCGAACCAAATTAGACGTTACTCCATTAAGCGAGTACGGTATTATAACTGAACACGCCCCACTACTCTTCACTATCGCTAGCTATATTAGTGGGGTAAAATCGCTGGTCTAACTCGGTGCTTTCTAGGGGTAGACATCTATAGAGGCACCACTATTCGCGCTGTAAGCCTGAGCTCACCGTAATACTTCACTCTGATAAACGCGAGCGCTTTTTATTTTATTTTATTTTATTTTTTATTTTATTTTTTTATTTCTTTTTTATTTTTTAAAAATTCGATAATTCAAAAACACAAAGTATTCAAATACAACAAGTGTAGGATCCCTGAGTACAAAGCACTCTATTTTTCGTACTCACTTCTGTGATTGAAAGATATTGGCATTTGGTTTCTTACGCTATTGTTTTATGAGCTTTTCCACGGCTAATATTTACAATATTCGTCCCACAAACGGGCGAAAGATCGAAGAAGGAATTTGAAGGACCCCTGAAGTTAAAAAGGACATCTACCCTGTGGCGCCACTGCCCTCTCAGGATACGCAAGTGGGCCCATGTCAGGCGAGATCGATATCTACCGCCGCAAAGAAAACAAAAACTATACATCAAAATCAGGTGCACGTGTTGTTAAGTCGGACCCTCGTTTTTGTTATTCTCCTCTCTCGTTTGTCGGAATAATGGGGAGACCTGCAAATAACAGATAACTGCACGGTAAGAGACAGAAGATGCCCGTTTATTGTTTTGTTTCATCTTGTTAGGTGAGATAGGCTCGTTATTCACTAGGGAGAGGGAGGTGAACACAAAACCTTGCGACTGATGGACGGGATGGAGTAATTAATCAGGGATACACAGGGGAGAGTTCAAGTAAAAAATAATAACAATAAAAGTAATAACAACAACAGTAATTATAATAATAAAATTAAAAAAAACTTGTTCAAGATAAAGCTAGGCCTTGAACAACAAAAAGCGATTAAACCTACATCTTGAATTAAGCATATATAAAACATATATTAAAGCATATATAACATATATCAATGCATATCAAAGCATATATAACATATATGAAAGCATATCAAAGCATGAATAAGTATGTCCAAAAAGCAATAATCGGGATCAAAAGCAAAATATAAAGTCTACAGTATTACTTGATATTCGTTGATATTCAACAGATATTACTAGTGATTGTTACTAGTATTTAGCTAGTGATTGAGTACGTCGATATATTATGTCAACGTCAGATAATATACCATTTTCCATGTTTCAATTCCAGATTCCCAAACATGGAACTGTCAACATATCAGTACAGCTTCTGTTAAAAAGCCAAATGAAAAGGTAATAAAAACTCCACGACAAGGATATATCAATCTCCATTTTCCTTTTCGACAAATCGCATATATGTTAATAGATATATCAACCCATCTCAACGTTTAATCTTATTCTTTGTGGCCGGCCCTGGTATTGATTTCTACTAAGAATTGCTCCCCGGGGAGATTTTCATATATATAACTGTCAGTAACATTATATTTCTAGGTGGTAGTAAAGCCTCTTTGTAAGCCAAAACGTGAACAAAAAATTCTACTGGCTCAGCCTGCCTTTCCGTTGGATGAGAGTCCTTCATGTTGTTTTTGCCCGAGCCAGACAGAGATTATTGAAGTATATAATCTATTCGCGATTTCTTTCCTTCGCGCACAATGCCTATGATGTGTATACTCTGTTGGGTATAGTCTCCTTTAGTTTTAGAGGCAGTCATCAAACTCTATATCAATGTATTATTTAGAGAAAGTTCTATATAAATTTGAAAAATTATAAAGGGTTTTTCTTCTAAAAAATTGTAAATGAAATCCAAACTGGATTTAGGTGGAAATATACCTAAATGTTTCTTATCAGTTTTTTATTTTGAAGAAAATAAAATGTATTCCCACTTCCCTCATGCAATTTATATAACATTTTCACGCACTTTTTTACTTGTACATCCATCACGGGCAAAGAAAAACTCGAAAATCACCAATACCATTTTTACACTCCTTTTTATTTCGCGTTTTCCTTGCTTTGATTGATTCTGCTCCATTCCCGACCTCACTGAGATTTCCATATAGATAGGCGTCATAAAGTCATCGTCTCCGCCGTTACCGGCAACAGAAAACAGACGAAAAAAATATATTAAATAGAGCTGGGAATATCTGATGCTTTCTCGATATCCTGCGAAAGGCTGGGAGTGTACAAATTGTTGCTAGCAGTACTTACCTAACACGCAGCAGTGGATAAAACTGACGGCTGGATTATGGCAAATATTTCAAAATTAAAAAGTGTTTGTTATGTTATTCATATTTCTAATAAGGATGGAGTTTTTTGAACGAGACAAAATAGACATTAAACAGGAACCAGATTTAGTTACATTGAAATCTGTGTGGTGTCACCTGGAAAAATGTTAATGGTGGGTGGGTTTCATGAATTATCGTTTGAAACTTCTGTATTTAACAGTGAATGACTTCCATTCTGTTCCGGAGCTACCATTATTTGATTCTTGATGAAATGAACTTTAGATAGGCATGTTTATAATCCATTACTTCTTCTAAATAGCAAGCTCTACAAATAGGAATAGAAAGTATCGCTGTTAGAAGGTGTTATAACTTTTAGTATATAACGTAAAAACTAACTCGACCTCCAGGTCTCTAAACAAAGTCTCTCTAAGTCCAAAAAATCAAAATTTCATGTTTTCATTTATCCTTTTCCTTGGTGTGCCAGATTAAGGATAATGTTGACATAATCATTGAGTGTGAAAAATGTTGCACACATTATATTGATGCATATTCATGATTTCTAATGTTTTGGTCATCTTTTCTGGTGAAATTTTCAGCGCTGTCAACTTATCCTGTATAGTTTGTGATGTAACCCTTAAAATTCCCGGAGTTTGACCCTGTAGGACGGTAACATGAGGCTGGAAGACAAATCCATAGAAACAGTAAACCTGGAGCCGACGTAGGATGAAATATGGACCTACACTGACTGAGGGTAAGGGGATAGCTGATAACGAAATGCAGTGCATGGTAGATAACGAGGTTTGGTCTTGCCAAAATGTATCAGGTGAATACTTTCCGGGGATATATCAACCAGAGCCACCCGTTAGGGTACTTTTCTGTTGCTAAGTAATTAATAATTCGTTATATACTGCTTCAAGGTAGTAATTTTTAATTATAATTCTGTACTTTGAAATAAAACATTGCCAGCAAAAGAGTTAATGCACTCTTAAAAATAAATAAAGGAATTAAATTGCCTCAGGATATAAGGGAGGTTGGAAAAAAGACAAAAAAAAGATTACAAACTAACAATATACACAACCATTCTGTTAAATACAGACATATTTATTTACTTAAGTCATTGTGCTTAATTTAAGTAAAAATCACAGTAATATACAGTGTTATTCAGAACTTATACATAATAAAATTTGGGGATGTTCAACATACATGTATAAATGTGGTAGTGCAAAAAAAAATTTTTTTTGGCGGCTTCTGAAAACTATTTAAAAATTTTTCATTGCAAGCCGCTGGATACTGGTCCACTGTAATGGAGTGACCTTGGGACTGACAATGCAAACTGGCTAGCACGAAAAAAACTTCGGAAGTTCTGAGAGTATACCGACACCCGGCGCAAAAAAGATTGGCAGCGTTTTTACTTTAAAATAAACTTAAAGATAGATAGATGTGACCAAAGTGACGTGTCTTTAAAATGAATAAAATTTTGTTACACTAATTTTGAAGAATTGCGCTACCTGATTACTAGGTATTAGAAACATGAAATTTATATTAAAAAAAATATATATTTATATTATAAAAAATTTGCACATACCTTGTTACAAAAGCTGTTCGAAATTTTGTCCCTAAAGCTATCCAATTTTGCCGCACTAAAGCTAATGTTCCTCCTGGTTGCTGATCTTGTAAATGCAAATTATTAAGTAAATTGGGGATTCTCAGCATTTTGCTGCAACAACCACTCACACAACCTAACTCGTAATTAATAATCCACTGGTAACAGTCCATTAACTCAGCATTACTGTACACATGAGCCATTTTGAAAATTTTACAGTTTAACACTCCTACGATAAATAAAACACCGGCACTGCGAGAAGACACAGATAGACTGATGACTGAATAAACAATAGAGATATTATCCCCGCTTCAACTGTATTCGCTCGGTCGTCGTTCGAGGTACAAAAACGTGTTTACTTTTTTAGGTATATCAGATGTTGAAGTACAGTTGCCCATCTACGTAGTCCTTTATAATGGTATAACTTTAAACATTGTTTACGGGAAATCCTAAGACTTTCATTATACATTTTTTGGTGTTATCGATTTCTTATTTAAGGATGCACATATCCTCAAAGTTTTAGAGATAAGTTCTGAATAACCCTGTATTTCTGATTTATGATAACAATGAAACTATTATTCAGTCATTTAAGGCTGGTAATTTTCCGAAACATTCCATGTGTATCGGCGGTGGGCGAAACGTAAGCAGAACAGGGTACGTCAACGACCGACAATAAGCATTTGAGGCGAATCAGTCATAAATAACTGATAATTGGGAACCAGTTTACATATGCTATATGATGTGAACAGCTGCTGTTTTCCAGATTGTAAAAAGTTACCGGCATAATCATTAGTGCCACAAATATAATGATACCTAGCATATCAAATAATAAAATAATTGTGTGTAATGTGGAATGATATTTTTATCCCGAAGTGGGATGATAATAAATATTAAGAATGCCCACTAGCTGGTATTTGCTGACGCTCAGATTTGATTTAATTGCAAAATAGATGAAGCAGTGCGTTGCTGAAGCAAATCGATAGCAGGGTGGATTTATGGTTATTAAATTCTCATCAAACGAAGTTAATAAATACGTTTTCAATTTACCAAGTATTTAATGGAGAGGCGTACTTCATTATGGGTTGTAGGATGTTTGCGGTCCGGCTGCAAAATATGCCTGGCATTTTTTGCCGTGGTACGTGAGGCGTATCGTAAATATGCCGTGCATGTTGATGCAGATGAGTGGATTACGTGTCTGTATTTTGCTTAACGGAAATATGGGGAAACAGGAGAAGATGTAAGCTTGAGTTCTTTGAGGGAATTAATTTGGTTTGGGATATAGCTGAAGGAAAATCGATAGAACATTTGAAGCGGAATAATAGCAGACATTATTTTTCCATCAGATTCAGCGCAGCCAAAGGAAAAGATCTATGGTCTATTTACGATAACTTTGCAATGACGTCATATTTACTAATTAAATACTATCAATATAATAACTCTAAATTCCCAATTAGGAGTCGTGTTATTCGTTAAACTTCATAATCTGTAGGTATGGGTTACAGATATGTTTACTAAATACAATAAATTTTCTTATATATAGTGAAAAATTTTCAACAAGGCAACATTGCATCGCTCCGAAGCGTGACGTCATTGCAGAGTTATCGTAAACAGACTTTAGCATGGTTCTTGTATGTTTTTGGAAACATTTAAATCACCTCCTGGTTATATTCTAGATATATCGTTTTCAAATTCAACGATGATATAAATTTAAAAGAAAAATACAACCTGGCAACACTGTATCACTTCCTAGCGTGACGTCGTTGCAGAATTATCGTAAACACACTTTAGCATGGTTATGGTATGTTTTTAGAAACATTTAAACCACCTCCTGGTTATTTTCTAAATATATATTTTTCAAATTCAACGATGATATACATTTAAAAATAAATTACAACCTGGCAACATTGTATCACTTCCTAGCGTGACGTCGTTGCAGAATTATCGTAAACAGACTTTAGCATGGTTCTGGTATGTTTTTAGAAACATTTAAACCACCTCCTGGTTATTTTCTAAATATATATTTTTCAAATTCAACGATGATATATTTAAAAGAAGAATACAACCTGGAAACACTGTATCACTTCCTAGAGTGACGACATTGCTAAGTTATCGTAAATAGACTTTAGCATGGTTCATGCGTGTTTTTGGAAATATTTAAACCACCTCCCGGTGGTTTAAGGTAAGACTTCATTTAACGATGATATATAGAGGAAGCGGTGAAATATTTAATTAATCCCTGAAAAAGGCTGAATATAGAGCGCTTCCCCCGCAGAGCCTGAAACCGTCCTGAAAGATCATTGAAATAGCCAGCGCTGTGCTTCATTATTCGCATTCATCCAACAAAATTAAATTTCGCTGCGTTTTACAGGACGGTCCACGTTAGGCGGACATTTTTTGTTTTAATATTCACAGATTTCGCAACGCTTGCAACCATCGGACACATTGGAAATGATTACACCATATATGAAACAAAATATCATATGAGACGCTGTCAAATGAGACGCTATTCCATTAAGCGAGTATGGTATTATAACTGAAGACTCGCTTCTTTCTAGGGGTAGACATCTCACCAATATACGCGCTATAAGTCTGAGCGCGCCGTAATACTTCACTCTGATAAACGCGAGAGCTTCTTAAAAGTTCGATAGTTCGAAGACGGTTACTTACACACATTACTTCTTATTCAACCTCATTCTGATTATTGAAACAATTCTTTCGGATGTGCAAAGGATAAGAGGTGTTTAAGGTACCACTTTATATGCGACAATTATTTATGTTTAGATGTGAAGTTTCTTTGTTTGATTATTACGACGCGCAACTTCGGCTCGAACCCCAATTTTCGCACTCGCATATTCATAGTATTTTCGTATACATACAGGGTTATTCAGAACTCATCTCTAAAACTTTGAGGATATGTGCATCCTTAAATAAGAAATCGATATCACCAAAAAAATTTATAATAAAAGTAATTAGGATTTCCCGTAAACAATGTTTAAAGTTATACCATTATAAAGGACTACGTAGCTGGGCAACTGTACTTCAACGACCTGATATATCACATTCCTCCAAAAAACAGTAAACAACAGTTTTTGTACCTGGCGAATACAGTTGGAATGGGGATAATATCTCTTATTGTCTATGCAGTCATCAGTCTTTCCGTGTCGCTGTCTCTGTGCGGAGTGCGGGTGTTTTGTTTATCGAGTGTTAAACTGTAAAATTTTCAAAATGGCTCATGTGTACAGTAATGCTGAGTTAATGGACATGATTCTTATTTATGGCGAAGTTGGACAAAATTCATTGGCAGCTTCGCGCTTGTATGCGGAACGATTTCCCAATCGACACACCGACACATCGACAGTTAGGTTTTGTGAGTGGTTGTTGCAGCAAAATGCTGAAAATCCCCAATTTACTTAATAATTTGCGTTTACAAGATCAGCAACCAGGAGGAACATTCGGTTTAGTGCGGCAAAATTGGATAAGGCGTGCCCAAAATTGTGTACAAGTCCAGGAATATTATTTCGAACAGCTTTTGTAACAAGGTATGTGCAAATTTTTTATAAATTTCATGTTTCTAATACCTAGTAATCAAGTAGCGCAATTCTTCAAAATTAGTGCAACAAAATTTTATTCATTTTAAAGACACGTCACTTTGGTCACATCTATCTATCTTTAAGTTTATTTTAAAGTAAAAACGCTGCAAATCTTTTTTGCGCCGGGTGCCCCTTTTTCTTTTGTTCTAGCCAGTTTGCATTGTCAGTCCCAAGGTCACTCCATTACAGTGGACCAGTATCCAGCGGGGTGCAATGAAAAATTTTTAAATAGTTTTCAGACCCCGCCAAAAAAATTTTTTTTGCACTACCTCATTTCTACATGTATGTTGAACATCCCCAAATTTTATTATGGATAAGTTCTGAATAACACTGTATGTTTTATTAATTTTATAAATAAATACTTATGAAAAAAAAATTAATTATTAATAATAATTATTATAATTTGTCACAGTTACCTACAGTAGTAATACATAACATCCTTTTAATAATTATGGATAAGTTCTGAATAACCCTGTATACAATTATTTTAAGACTGCAATATACTATTTGTCTGGATATGTTTTTCGATTGCATTTAAAGGCAAAATCATGACAATTTGAAAATACACCTACCGTTCAATTTAAAAACATTTAAAAGTAATATTTTGTTTTTACTCTTAGCACAATATGGGTATAATAATATACCACATCTTACATGGGATTATTATGGGGCTTGTATGGCATAGAGGGCGGCATATTATTAATATATACGTCGCATTGGCGCCCAGGAGTGCTTTAGCTTGATGAGTCCTAAGCACAATTCAGTGCAGGAATGAAGAAAACCAACGAGCATCCCCACAGAGTAAGTAGAATTATTCATAATTTTTTTATTTTATTAATAAGAAGCACGATGTGATCTAGAAAACCACTGAAGTTATATATCAGAATATTAATCTATCAAAACATTGGTTTCCACTGCTGATAAGAGCATCAAATGCAGTGTTCAACTTACTTGCTTCACTCTGTATATCGCCAGAGGCAGCTCCACCGTGTTTTTCAGCGGTTTGTACATATTTTCAGACTAATTAGTTTGTCTCTGTAGCAAGTGTACCATACAAAACTGCATCATTAGCAGTGATATTGTCACGGTTATTATTAGATTTCATTAATTAGGATACACACTGTTTGATAAATTGCTAAATTACAGAATCCACATTCGCCAGATATTTGTTATTTACCTGCTACAGTTTGCTAGTTGCATCTGTTTTGCAACGGGAGGTAGTTTATTCAACAATGTACCTACATTTTCTTTTACCAAACAGAAAACTTGAAACCCAACCTTTTATACAAGCAAATACAGTGTGTTTCAAGTTAGGAACTATTGAAGAAAATCACACGTTCTCGTAGCAACTTTTTATGCTCTATCAGAACCATCATCAACTTCATTTTATACAATACGGCCCCATATCATATGCTATAGTTTTATCACATTTTTAACGTGAAAAACCATCATTAAACTCATATGCGTCTGTTTGTAATAACAAAAGAATAACAAAAAAGTAACAAATAATGACAGTTAATGAACAAAAATAAAGAACAATTAACAAAACAAAAATAAATTGAAAAATAATAACCAACAGTTTATGGAACAATAAACAAACCATAACACTGACGTAGTTTTCCACATAACACCAAAACACTACACTACACTCGACGCGCGTTTCGCCAACTAAGTTGGCATCACCTGGAGATGATTAAACTAACCTATGTGTCCTATTTACACCTAAACTATTGATATGGTTCAGTGAACCCTTACGACGGCTCAGCAACGATTCACTGAACCGTAGCAATAGTTTAGGTGTAAATAGGACACCATATTACTTATTATAGGTCACCAAATTACGTATCTTTGCCCCAATTCAACAACGGTGGAACTATATAACTAAAATCTACCATAGAAGTGCAGTATAGAGAAAATATATTTAACTTGCGTGATTGCAGCACTCGTCTGCGACTCGCGCTCAACTTCCAACACTCCCAAAAGTAAAGTCCCGAGGCTTTTTACGAAATAAGTGGTAACAATCTGATTCATCCAAAATGTCATCTGTGTGGCTTGCTAGCAAAATGGTTTTTTGTTCTATTTTTAGACATTTTCTTCAGTTTCTACAATTTACGCTCAAGTAGTAACGATACCTACATAAATAAGAACAAGGAAAAGTATGGTAAGAAATTATCTCCTTCAAATCAATATGAACCTAAGAATTTTAATTAGGCTATCGGAGATGCCTGGCCATAAATATTTCCGTCTAAAATTTCTAGTCTGGCTTATTTTTAGATCGCACTGGCGCCTCATCTAGATACAATCCGTGCACTTTGTAAATAAATTAGTCACTCATGGAATTCAAGCAGATAATAGAATATGAAGGGCAGGACATCATCCAGCAATTCTCGAGACGACACAAATCTGTAATTGCCATGATTGTTTTATTTGCAGTTGCAATTACAAAACCCGCATTCCTTGATCCTGACATTCAATTATTTTGCATATACCAGCACCGTAATTATGTCTAATAAATATTACGGCTTTACTCATCGTTCTTGATGAGCACAAGCAGACGCAGCCCTTGCTAATTTAATCGTCTTGCTTAAAATTCAAAATAAATCATGCTTAAATTGGAAACAATTTGTTTGAGTACATGGTCGGAGTTTTTTAATAAATTAGCTCTAACTGTGCGCTGTGCGTTGTTGACCAGCGCGTGGGATCATGTAATTTATTAATTGGATGACTTGGGAGCGGCAGAGAAACTTATATTTAAGTAATTGAACGTTTAGTTTATTGCTATCATAAGCTTGTTTATATCAGGTGATGTACGTCAGAGGGCTTAATGTTTTCATGTTTCCACAATTGATAGAAATAAAGAATAATGAAAAATGTAGAGACTACGTATTTACCGATGCACCCATTGCCCATAAGGGTAATTTCTTTAGAAAAAAAACTCTGACCAAATCAGCTCAAAATGTATACAGTGTTATTCAGAACTTATCCATAATAAAATTTGGGGATGTTCAACATACATGTACAAATGTGGTAGTGCAAAAAAAATTTTTTTTGGCGGGTTCTGAAAACTATTTAAAAATTTTTCATTGCACGCCGCTGGATACTGGTACACTGTAATGGAGTGATCTTGGGACTGACAATGCAAACTGGCTAGCCCGAAAAAAACTTTGGAAGTTCTGAGAGTATACCGACACCCGGCGCAAAAAAGATTTGCAGCGTTTTTACTTTAAAATGAACTTAAAGATAGATAGATGTGACCAAAGTGACGTGTCTTTAAAATGAATAAAATTTTGTTACACTAATTTTGAAGAATTGCGCTACTTGATTACTAGGTATTAGAAACATGAAATTTATAAAAAATTTACACATACCTTGTTACAAAAGCTGTTCGAAATAATATTCCTCGACTTGTACACACTTTTGGGCACGCCTTATCCAATTCTGCCGCACTAAACCGAATGTTCCTCCTGGTTGCTGATCACAAAACCTAACTCGTAATTGATAATCCACTGGTAACAGTCCATTAACTCAGCATTACTGTACACATGAGCTATTTTGAAAATTTTACAGTTTCACACTCCTACGATAAATAAAACACCGGCACACAGAGAGTACACACATAGACTGATGACTGAATAGACAATAGAGATATTATCCCCACTCCAACTCTATTCGCCCAGGCGTTCTAGGTACAAAAACGTGTTTACTTTTTTTCAGATAATATCAGATTGTCGTTGAAGTACAGTTGCCCATCTACGTAGTCCTTTATAATGGTACAACTTTAAACATTGTTTACAGAAAATCCTAAGACTTTTATTATAATTTTTTTTGGTAATATCGATTTCTTATTTAAGGATGCACATATCCTCAAAGTTTTAGAGATAAGTTCTGAATAACTAACCCTGTATATTGGAACGTCTGGAACTATAGAACGGCTTAATTTTCAGGTGTAATGCGTCAAGAAAGACGTAAAGTCCTTGCTTTAGAATTTTAGAAATCTCATCGCATTAAGTTATCAGTTTACATCCACTGTAGATAGTTAATTGTTCGCCAGAAATACTAGTTGTTAAAACAAGGTATAATACCTCATTGTCTGAATAAGTTATTTACGAAATGCTTCAAGGTTCTGCATTTGGACCCTTTTACGTTGCCACCTTCATAAATGCTGCCTTGGTTTATTATTGCTCCATATTACATAGTGGTAAGGACTACTTCTACAGTTTCTTGTAACCTTTTGAAGCCGAATCAGATAAATTCTGCTTTTGTAAGAAGTTTTAAATATCATTTCTCTACGTATTATTTTTGTTTTAAATAGAAAATACAGAAGTGACATACAGCATAAGCTACAGCGGTACCTACTATATTTTCCACATTGACTCTTCCACAACTCTTCATTGAGTTTTGTTTCAGATCTCTTTCATCTCTTTTTTTCTTCAGCTATCACGACTCAACGACTCCAAGAAGAAGAAAACATTCAGATACATCATTGACTGTTTGAAGCTGTGTCATTAATTCCTTTACAGACTGTTTCAGATTATAATTAGGATATTATAAATACTTTCGCTTTATCTGTTTCCATCATGATCCAAATACAATCATATGCACTCCACTCTGGAGAACATTTTTTGCTTCTTCCAAAACAGTTCTCCTTTGAGTATCACCCCTGTCCCCTGTATAGCTTAAAGTAGTGAAGCGAATCTGACTAACTCCGAATAAGAAACCCAAACACTCAGACCCGCATTGTTTAAGGAGACTAATAGGGCCAAATTAATTTTCTGGGGTGCCCTTCCGGAATTGTATGCGGATATAATATAAATCACCAAAAATAGAGCAGCGAGGGCAAAGGCGGGAGTACCTATTAGGAACAGATTGAAGCCACAATCTACTTAGGCCTGACGTTCAACTGTTTAAAGGGTATGCTGAGTTGGGGGATGCGTGCTGGCATTGTATGGTCTCGGTGAAGTGTGTGGGGGATAGGATACTTGAGAAGTTGGGTTTGTATTTAGGAAGGATAAGTTGCAGACTGGGATCCGTCTACTAAGTTCTAAAGGACGCATTAAAAATAATTTGGTGGTGATAAAAACCACATGTTAGGGGAGAAAAATAACTTAATCTATTTATAAACTATAGTCACACACATAATTTAACAAATCAACCAGTTGTTTACAATTTTTTACATAAAAATAACACAATAGGCATATAGATTCTTTGAGTTATACTTCAAATTTAAATGATTGGTTCTAATTGGGTATCTTTGGCAGTCGCTTTAACAATGTTTTAGCTGTGCGTACTTTTAACAGAAGGGTTACTCACAGCTTATCAGTACAGAGTCTAGAAAATCTCTCAAAGCTAAGTCGTCAGGTGAAACTAATGATTTCCTATCTGAGTAAATAGTCATTATCCCGTTTCTGTGCGTTAATGAAGGATGCTGCTTTTGATATCAAAGAAGACATGAAGCTTTTGATTATGATGCTGCAATTATCTTAGGGGGCAAAATCAGCTGCAATCTATTGTTTTCGTTAGTCAGACTAAGACCTACAATTAAAGAAAGGTGGTACGAGGAATTATGTATACATATATCTTAGCTTCAAATACGTACAAAGTTACAAGATGGAAATACAGATAAGGGAAAGTTAAGCTAATCAGAAGACTTTTGTTGAAGTCCAAATGACATGATCTGACTCGTCCTTTACATGATCATCATCGAGAAACATATAAACACTAGTCCTTTGTGAAACATCTCTTTAATATTAAATTATGTCATATAATGGGAAAAATGACTTGTTTACAGAACCGTAGTGGTCTTCCGTCTACTTTTAGCATGTTCCCTTGAAAATAATGAACCCACCAACTCTGTTTCCGATACACAAGCTTCCCGTTCGAGACTTATTTACATGTCTCGTTTAAATATTAACTTGGAAAGCATCACCGGAAATACGCAACGGGCTTTCCCTGGAAATAAATTCGCAATTCCGTATCATTTTCATGTAGCAAAATCAGTGGCGCCCGCGGGGGATACAAGCGGGTGCAGGTGCAACCCCAAGCTCCTGGCATCTCCAAGATAGTCAATAATACATAAAAAATAGTCCTTGAATTTTCCACAGTAAATTCTACATTCTTTCCATTAACTATTATTTGTGAATCGTATTTATTAAGAGCATATATATGCATATTCAATCAGTATCACCGGTAAAGCAGTAGAAACTTCTTCCTCAGTTAGGTATGGAATAAATTATTCTATTTTTTGCAATCATGGTAATACAAAGTCTATCGCAGATATGTCTGATTTAGGAACTATTTTGTCATAGTGCATGTATGCTTGTATGTATACTACTTCAAGGAAAATGTTGAGATGTGCATCGAACCGCAATTATTTTATTACTAGATTATTAATGCTATAATTTCCCTCTCAGGTACTGGGGTTTCTACAAACGTGCACCCCTCTATAGATTACTCTCAGACCGGCTAAAATTCCCCTTTTAAAATGTTTTTATGACCGGGCTCACCCCGTTTGACCCAGATACTCCTCGTTGTATCAGGACTGTAATCAAATTACTGTTAGAATCGGTTTTGTACAGTGCTCAGTGTCGTTTACGTCGCCATTTAGGAGAATATGGTTGCTCTCAGCAACCCCGAAGTTCTGAGTACGAAGTTCGGGCCATTTCCTCTTCTTATTTCCCACTTCAAGACACTGGCGAGGGCAGCGCCAGTGTCGGAGGCCGTCGGGGGAAGCAACTTGCTCGAAATAATATCAGTTATCATCTGTCGATACGTTTCAAAAATTCTAAATGGAATCAGGCTATTTTGGCTCAAACGTAGTGATCAATATACCCTCTAGTGACACGTGCTGTAAGTTTAATAAGAATTTCATCGTTTTTTTTTTTAGAACAATGCCGTTTTGTAAGAGACAAAATGAAACGTTGAATGAAAAATAACCCAAAAAGATAAATGTTAAGACATGATAAATGTAAAGTGTGAAACATGTTACCTTACAAAAACATTATTTTTTTGGGGGGTTTTTTTAAGTCCCCACTGTTACGCCTATGGTTACGCTAACGGACCAACTCTAAAAGTTATGTATTATAATTTAGGATTAAGTTAAATTAGGATTAGGATTAAGTAATGTTCTTTTTGTTCACGGAAAATTTTACCGCTGCTTTTATTAACCCCCTGTATACACTTAATGAGTTGAAGCTATCTGTATAAATAAAACTGTTTATTTCTACTCGATTAAAGTAAATAAATTGGCAAAATAAACAGGATTACCAGGACCATCCTAACAGGACGCTTCGTTATTTTTTGAACTGTATTAAAAGCCCTCCTAAACTCAGATGTCGATTTTTTCAGGAGAAGAATTAAGCCATCGTAAACAGGAAGCGGATATTTTTTGAAATCCCAGGCTATATTTAATCTAGTATGCTTGTTGGCGGACAAATTGAAGTGGATTTGGAAGAGTATTTCAATTTCGATGTCTCTTTTCATACTGTCGTTCATTTACGACGCGAATTGATTATTGACTCCAAAATTATACTTGGAAAATATCAACACATACCTAAAATACAAAGAAATACCAAGTGGTTGTACTTACAAATTAGTAGTGCAAGGGAGTATAAGTTCCTTACCTGAAAACAAAAAAGATGTAAGTATAAGAAATTTGTTTATTGTATAATTAAAAAATCTGGTAGTGATTAAAATCATCATTGTACGTATCATCATAAGGACATCGTGTGAAATAATTTTATAATTGCCAGTTTAAACTGACAATTATGTATAATTGCCAGTTTAAACTGACAATTATATATAATTGACAGTTTAAACTGGCAATTATATATAATTGTCAGTTCAATCTGGCAATTATGTGTAATTGTCAGTTTAAACTGGCAATTATACATAATTGACAGTTTAAAGTGGCAATTATGTTTAATTGCCAGTTTAAACATAATTGCCAGTTTAAACATAATTGCCAGTTTAAACATAATTGTCAGTTTAAACTGGCAATTATACATAATTGACAGTTTAAAGTGGCAATTATACATAATTGCCAGATTAAACTGGCAATTATACATAATTGACAGTTTAAACTGGCAATTATGTTTAATTGCCAGTTTAAACATAATTGCCAGTTTAAACATAATTGACAGTTTAAAGTGGCAATTATACATAATTGCCAGATTAAACTGACAATTATGTATAATTGTCAGTTTAAACTGACAATTATGTATAATTGCCAGTTTAAACTGACAATTATATATAATTGTCAGTTCAATCTGGCAATTATGTGTAATTGTCAGTTTAAACTGGCAATTATACATAATTGACAGTTTAAACTGACAAGTATAAACATAATTGCCAGTTTAAACATAATTGTCAGTTTAAACTGGCAATTATACATAATCGACAGTTTAAAGTGGCAATTATGTTTAATTGCCAGTTTAAACATAATTGCCAGTTTAAACATAATTGCCAGTTTAAACATAATTGTCAGTTTAAACTGGCAATTATACATAATTGACAGTTTAAAGTGGCAATTATACATAATTGCCAGATTAAACTGGCAATTATACATAATTGACAGTTTAAACTGGCAATTATGTTTAATTGCCAGTTTAAACATAATTGCCAGTTTAAACATAATTGACAGTTTAAAGTGGCAATTATACATAATTGCCAGATTAAACTGACAATTATGTATAATTGTCAGTTTAAACTGACAATTATGTATAATTGCCAGTTTAAACTGACAATTATATATAATTGTCAGTTCAATCTGGCAATTATGTGTAATTGTCAGTTTAAACTGGCAATTATACATAATTGACAGTTTAAACTGACAAGTATAAACATAATTGCCAGTTTAAACATAATTGTCAGTTTAAACTGGCAATTATACATAATCGACAGTTTAAAGTGGCAATTATGTTTAATTGCCAGTTTAAACATAATTGCCAGTTTAAACATAATTGCCAGTTTAAACATAATTGTCAGTTTAAACTGGCAATTATACATAATTGACAGTTTAAAGTGGCAATTATACATAATTGCCAGATTAAACTGGCAATTATACATAATTGACAGTTTAAACTGGCAATTATGTTTAATTGCCAGTTTAAACATAATTGCCAGTTTAAACATAATTGACAGTTTAAAGTGGCAATTATACATAATTGCCAGATTAAACTGACAATTATGTATAATTGTCAGTTTAAACTGACAATTATGTATAATTGTCAGTTTAAACTGGCAATTATAAAATTATTTCACAGGATGTCCTTTCTACGCTTTCGTACCATTGCAAGATAGATATGAAAATAAATAAAACGATAAAAACCGGACAATAAAACCGATGCAATAGCAGTGGTTTGACTTCAGTTTGTACAATTAACCAGTATGTGGAAATTGGTGTTCTGCGAAGTCTATTGGTTTGTTAATTTAACAGGAAATTATCTGTGCTATTCCAGGTGTCCGAACATTAACTACTGCATGTGATTAGACAATTTAGCCTCTGAGAGCTTATAGCTTTATTGATTATGCTTCAACTTGCAACGAATTATTAACACATTATTAGGCTCTCGCTGTACCAGCAGGAGCTCATCAATCTCCAGTATTGGAGGTAAACCCCATATAATTACAGAATAAGGCAAGCAGGAAAGAAATAGACCAGGTAGCGTTTTCCAATTGTTATTCTTTCTGTTCTTATTATTTCTTCAGTAAATGTAAAAGAAAATTAATACAATTATAAACAGTGTGTGAAATTAAATGCAATAATAATATGCCTCAAAAAATCAAGGCTAACATGATTAATTTTTGAGAAATTTAAAAAAACCGAAATTTTGGAAATTCATTTTGTTTATTTCAGGTTTGTTTGAAGAGCTATTGACATGAAAAGAACACTCAAGATACACCGAAATAAAATAATTTGTCATACTCGTGTGATTGCGGCACTAGATTTCGTCTCATGAGAAAATTTAGCCTTGTTACAAACATTACAATCACAAGGTTTTATTTAGTTAAAATCTGCGTCAAGTTATTGATAAAGACCCTATCCTTATCGACCGCCTGGCGAACCGTATCTTCACTGAAGCTACCTGTGTAGTGATGTTTCTGCACTATAAACGGAAACTGGCGCCCGAGGCAAAAGAGAAACCGGTCATCGGGCACTAACGTGACACTTCCTACCGGCAAATCTGGAAGTATCCGTCACAAATCTGGCTACACTATAAACGGAAACTGGCGCCCGAGGCAAAATAAAAGAGAAACCGATCCTCGGGCACTAACGTGGCACTTCCTACCTGCAAATCGGGAAGTATCTGTCACAAATCTGGCTCCATCTATTCTAATCTAATGTAATCTATCCATATTTTGGTAAACCCTAAACTCCAATCAGTGGGAGAATGGTAGAAACATAAAAAATATCTTTAGTTTTGTTTGTTAGACATTATTATACATTTTCTAAAAAAAAATATATATATTTTCTGCTCTGTTGTCAAGTAATTAACCCATTAAGTTATGTACTCAACTAACATACGTTTCAAGTACACAATTTGTCGGCCAGCATCGCTTCGCCTGGAAGTTTCATCGACATAACTAGGCGTTCGAATTCCCTTTGTCCTGATCAGTGTAGCGTGTTCTATTAAATACTAATACAACAAAGGCGCTTTCACATAATATATAGTGACTATATTCGGAGTACAGCCATTAGAAAAGGTTAATTAACCTGATAGCGAACAAAGACATTAAAGCAAACATATTTTTCTACCGAAATGGGAAACTCTGGGTGGCACAACAGAGTAAAAATTAGATGGCGTCATACATAATGTAGTCCGCCGGTCTTGGGCGCATACATCTTGGGATTTTTAATATATAGTGAGCAAATTTGCTCGGGAAATTGAACACTGGATTCTAACCTTATTTGTGTAACGAACAACAGTGACGTCATACTTTGTTCTTTCATAATGTATGAATAACTTTAGGGCGTTGCTTGTATGTATATGGTGTTAAAAAACTTTAACCTTGTCACAAAATTAGAGTATATTTACAACATCTGAAAACATTCGTTTTCTAGTTTCTGTGCAGCTTTCCAATAAAATTGGAATAATCAAATATCAAGCTTTGCCATCCAAAATACTAAATATATATTATTAGCACTTCTCATTATGTGGACAATATTTCTAATGTGATAATAACAATATACACCACAATAGATTGTTTTAAACCATTCAAACTGAGTTCAGTGTCAAGTTTTTCAATTTATGTATCAGAAAGTTGGCTTATTATGATTATTTTTAGTATTTGTAGTATTCAAATTGTATCTTTTGTGTACTAGACAGATTGTTCCACGAGTAAATCGAACAAAATCACTACCTACTGTCAAATGCCAACTTTTTTATTTTTATAACAGTTTTTTATCATGTCTGGTTTGTCCTCGTGTTAATTTTACATTTTATTTTTATCATATTTCAACTTTTATTAATGATCTTATTAGGGCCTACCAACGTTAAGTCGTTCCTGAGGTCTAATTGCGGCCTACTGAATAATAATATGCCGCCCCCTCTCCCACACAAGTGTTAAGACTTCCGAGCTAATTCTTCGGATTAGAATGAGGGACAGAGATATTATAATACTTAGATTTTTATTCTTCAAAGCTGAAAGCAAGAAACACGGTATTTTTGTATATCTTGTTTGATATCTCTAGAAATAATCGAAATTTAAAAGACATGCATGAAGGAATTATCTCGTAGTAGGTATCATAATAAAATGTCACGATCGGAGCACAATGCCAAGCATTTTATTTTTGTGTTTCAGAACCACCTCATTTGTTTATTATTAGTATTTTTTCGTTCGTTTGCATTTGACCCAATTGGCCACAGAAACAGTATGCCGCTTGCCAACGGGCCGTTGAAACACCCGTTATAAATCAGAAATATATTTGTCGCCAATTCCAGCTGCAGGCTGCCAAAAAATCTCGGTGGGAAATTTCGTTTGAATTAGTTGGTATAGTTTTCGAATAATGGAAATTTAATGAGAAAACAAAGTAGAGATCTTTGCCAAGACTTTGAAACATTCAAAAATATTTGCACAGTTTTTAATTACGTTTTTTAATATTATTTTTTATATACCTAATTGTTGTTTTGATTTAAATTTTGCAACTAATAAAAAAACATTATTATCCAATGAAAAAATGTATACACCTTTAGGCATATACGGAAAAAATTACCACGACAGGACGAACCTGCGTTTCCTCAGACCAGTGAACAGCGACCTCTATTGTCTTTGAGGAAGACAATCCTACTTATTTATTGGAAGGAGTTGCCGAAAATGCCAGTCGGGGCACATTGCTCGTGGAGTAGTTGTTTTTCTTTTAGCAACTTGTTAATTTTGGTACATATCTAGTGTATAATAAAAAAAAGACATATAAAATAAAAAAACTAATTCCATAGGTACCTCGATTTATATTTTATCGCCCAAACCACAAAATTTTGTTTCTTAATTTTCATAAATAACAGTGTGACAATATTTTTGCTGAATCAATGTTTCCACTTTGAATAAAGAGGGCGTCTGGCCCATAGACTTAATAAGAGGAGACCTCACGGTTCATTCATAAATAACCTTTTGTTTTGTATCAATCATTGGCAATGTGTATGACAAAGAATACCGAGAGAAAGAACGGCAAAATTCCGACTCTGTGCAACGTTGCAAAAGTTTTGGGAGAACTTGCTTCCGACGCCAAAGGCGTACTGTTTTTGGAAGGGTTGGGTATGATAATAAAACATCAAAAAAGGAATTTTAAGAAAATCAGTACTATACATTGCAACAGCAAAAGCTTGTGAGATTAGAAATTAAATTAGTATCGGAGTTTTAATGTAGGGAATATGAATTGAAACTTGAACACTTAAAATTCTGAATTAAGTAAAGGTGGTACACCTACTACATTACAAAAACTTATATATACAGTAGTGTAAAAAAGTATTTTTCAGTTTTTCAAAGATCCCCAAACTCTGTATACAGGGTTCAATTACATTTAAAAGTGAAATATAATTTAAAATAAGAAAGATGTACATGGTGTTAGTTTTTAATTCAACTTTCTGTTTCAAGTTATTTGACTTACTGTTTTCAAAATAACTCTTTAAAAGCCTGATAATAGTCATTTTCTCTTAGATTAGTATAAAGGATACCTTTAAAAATTACCTTGGTTACGCAACTGATTTTAATTTTTGTGTGCAAACGTTGCATGTTGGCTTCACACTTACCAAACATTAGGTATAGGTTTTTTAATTTGTTATGCAGCAAAGTGCCGAATGATGCCTTAGCTTCTTGCTTGGATTCTTGTTTTGATCGTATTTAAGAATGTGTGTAGGTAACTCCAAAAACTAACACATCAGCCATATTTTAAAAAATAACAAAAGCAATTCCATAATATAATATAGTATATATATACTATATTCCGTAAAATTATAAGGAAGCCAGCCAGCACGCCCCTGAAAATCCGTAAATATGGCGTGACAAATATAGCGACCGAATAACCAAACAAAACTTGGCAAAATTTACCTATGGAAAGACAGTTTTGAATATAAAGAATTCATTTTTCCATACACTTGACACTGACGCACCATTTTCTGAAGAATAGTAATAAAATCCTTATGAAAAACACTGAAAAATTCACAAAAGCAAAATTCCGACTGCCAGCAACACCGCACAAAGGAAATACTATAAAATACTACGATTCTCGTGCTTGTTAGCGCCATCAATGGACATGCGGATTGGAGTAGGGAGCAATGATGCCTGTTCATTCCATTTTTGCGTTATGAAGTTAGTTTTTAAAGCAACGTTTTTAACAAAATATGATTTATCTACTTAACTAGGAAACGGAAAAATATTTTTATATAATATTTTAACCTTAACCCATAATCATGGTAGTTTAAATGTGAAAATATAAATTACACAATTGACAGTTTGGCAACAGTTTTTCGTACAATCATAAAGTAGACCTTGCAGTTGACCAGATAAAGAGTAAACAAGAGGATCTCTGATTGCTTTAAAATGTAAACAATTACATCTCCCTTGTCTTATAAATCTATGGTCTGGCCCTTAATTTTTGAGGTGAAAAACTTCTTCAAAAATAAATCACTGAGGCAAATTATTGTAAACTATCTTCTATTTTCGTTTCACCTAAGCTATTCCGTGTTAGGGTTTAGCGAGTGCGATATTTCAAATCTAGAACAGAATGAGGTCTACGCAGCTCGTGTTCAATAAAAATCAACATCTGGCGGTGTTAATAAATCGCAGTAATCTCTTATATCCAGAACCAACACGTGCACGTTTAACTGTGCGGTCGAAATATTCTTCCAAACGAATTATGTCACATTACAGACACCCGATAGGACATTATACTGAATGTAAATTATATTATTTTTTATTAAGCTTTATTAAATTGATCAAATTAAATTTTACAGGGTGGTAGTATAAATAATAATGTGGTTAAAATCTTTTTATCAAAACATAAACTTAATACAAATTTAGTTTTATTACCAACCTCTCTGTAGGTGAAATCTTAGCGACACAGAGGTGGATCAATAAATACTAAGTATTTCCAAAATCCCCAAGTTATTTCTAATCAAATCCCTTATTTACTTAGTACCCCCAATGTGACGACTATGTTGCGATTCGCATTGAACCAACTCTTAAGGTCACTTTATTATCCAATAACCACTTTCTTCTCAAAGTTGTATTATTATTTTTGAAGCAAGTTACTAAAAAGCCACTGTGAGTGTTACCTTCAAGTCAGTCGATATCGATGCCGTCCATATGAAACCTAAACACTATTGAACATGGATTATTACCTGCAGCTCCAAAAACCAGATTGCCGGAACCCATCCAGGTGGATGCATATTGCAATTTCTCCTTGGTAATTGCACTTGCATCGAAATTACAGCAGAGGCCAATTACCGCTATCAGCGCCGTCTTACGTCGCTCCTAATGAACGGTGCAGTTGCATAGCCTTCCGAAGAAAATTTAAGAGGGGGCTAAATAGCGTCTGAATGAGGTTTGGAGTTGATTGATAAAAATGGTGCTAAAAAGTGTTTCAATGTGGCATTAAACAACAAAATCAATTGCCTTGAAAGCAAATATAAGAGTCAAATAGCAGATTAGCACACACAAATAGCGCTGCCAAATGTTCTGAGAGATAGAATATTTCTTTATATAGTACAGATCTCCTCCCCCCTCTTGATCAATACACGCCATTGGTGCGACGTGACTCACGATCCGACGCAAGATCACCATCCCGACCTTCTTAAATATTAAACATAACCTAATAAAAAACAAAGTTCAATGCGATAAACCACCCTTCTTACACAGTTAAAATCAAAATAACTTTAAATGCTGCCTTCTTCCTTTTACATTAAATCCAGAAAGCTGCTTCATGGTCCAAAAACATTGTCTGAATCTGAATGACATTACTAATGGAGCATGTCTTTATAACCAGTTCTAATGAATGGCTTTTTGGAATGACCCCTGCAGACTACCCGTCCTCCGAACGCCCATGGATCTGGTAATGGTGATCCTTTAATGGCTGAAGGTATGTTATTGCTTTCTGGAACACACAGTCGACGTGTCTAATCGATGCATGAGAGCTAAGCAGGGTTCATATGGAAATTAGGAAATGTAATGGTAATTGGATAAGTTTGTTAGTTATGGGTGTGAGGTTGGCTGATGGTACTCCAGCTCGGATTACGTTGTTTAACTGCCCTTCGGGGAGTTTGAAGGGCAACGATGGAAATACCAGGTCGGTTTTGGTTCAAATTTGATTTAATTCCAGCAAATATAATGAAAAAAAGGTTCTAGAGAAGAAGGAATAAATTTAAAAAATTGACATCCTCATCAACATCAACAGTCTGATTATTCAATCTGGATGTATCACAATACTGAAAAAATAGTCTTTTAAACCCTGCTCTATCAATATCTATTTTCTTGTGCCATCGGAGCTAAATGTAGCTATGAAATATACAACAAAAATATTTTTACATGGCCATAGTCGTCCTATATCAGCCATATCATCTCCTCAATGATATATAGATCACAGAACTTTTTTAAATTAGACTTACTTAAGTTAAGACAATTAAATATATTGTAAAATTAACATAGATTTCCTATATGCAGATCTGTAATTTATAAAATAAGGCTGTTCAACTTGTGCTTCAATCTAAACATTTTATCTAAAAGATTCCAGAAATGTCGTCACTACGATGAACAGCAAAAGAAAGAAAAAACAATGATATGATGATAGTTTCTGGAGTGTTCTGACAGAACTGAGGGAAGACAGCTCTGAGAGAACTGAGAGAAGATAGCTTTGAGAGAACTGAGAGAAAACAGCTAGCTTTGAGAGAACTAAGAAAAATGTATTCACAAAAGAAAGAAAAAAACAATGATATGATGATAATTTTTGGCGTATTCTGGCAACTGAGGGAAGACAGCTCTGAGAGAACTGAGAGAAGACAGCTCTGAGAAAACTGAGAGAAAACAACTAGCTCTGAGAGAACTGAGAGAAATCTATTCACAAAAGAAAGAAAAAAACAATGATATGATGGTAATTTTTGGCGTATTCAGGCAACTGAAGGAAGACAGCTCTGAGAGAACTGAGAGAAGATAGCTCTGAGAAAACTGAGAGAAAACAACTAGCTCTGAGAGAACTTAGAGAAATCTATTCACAAAAGAAAGAAAAAACAATGATATGGTAATTTTTGGCGTATTCTGGCAACTGAGGGAAGACAGATCTGAGAGAACTGAGAGAAAACAGCTAGCTCTGAGAGAACTAAGAGAAATGTATTCACAAAAGAAAGAAAAAAACAATGATATGATGATAATTTCTGACGAGTTCTGACAGAACTGAGGGAAAACAGTTCTGAGAGAACTAAGAGAAGACAGCTCTGAGAGACCTGAGAGGAAACAGCTCTCTGAGAGAACTCTGAGAATTCTCTGAGAGAACTGAGAGAAATGTATTCACAAAAGAAAGAAAAAACAATGATATAATGATAATTTTTGGTGTATTCTGGCAACTGAGGGAAAACAGCTCTGAGAGAACTGAGAGAAGACAGCTCTGAGAGAACTGAGAGAAATGTATTCACAAAAGACAGAAAAAAACAATGATATGATGATAATTTCTGACGAGT
The DNA here is from genome assembly GCA_963924545.1 of Pogonocherus hispidulus. Lineage (NCBI taxonomy): Eukaryota > Metazoa > Arthropoda > Insecta > Coleoptera > Cerambycidae > Pogonocherus > Pogonocherus hispidulus. The sequence continues at coordinate 2,265,386 of OZ004700.1, read as the reverse complement.
TCTGACAGAACTGAGGGAAAACAGTTCTGAGAGAACTAAGAGAAGACAGCTCTGAGAGACCTGAGAGGAAACAGCTCTCTGAGAGAACTCTGAGAATTCTCTGAGAGAACTGAGAGAATTCTCTGAGAGAACTGAGAGAAATGTATTCACAAAATAAAGAAAAAACAATGATATGATGATAATTTTTGGTGTATTCTGGCAACTGAGGGAAGACAGCTCTGTGAGAACTGAGAGAAGACAGCTCTGAGAGAACTGAGAGAAATGTATTCACAAAAGAAAGAAAAAACGATGATATGATGATAATTTTTGGCGTATTCTGGCAACTGAGGGAAGACAGCTCTGAGAGAACTGAGAGAAGACAGCTCTGAGAAAACTGAGAGAAAACAACTAGCTCTGAGAGAATTGTGAGAAGATATCTCTAATAGGGATCTTTAGTCTACTGGGAATAACATATAGAAGATAATCATCTACTATATTTGCAAATACATGCTACCTACTGTGTAACAAAATAAATGTTTCAGCTTTTCCAAACAGAAATTGACTCATATCCAGACTATACATTCAATTTAAGCTACATGATTAGTTTGTAGATTCTATTAAACTAGGATTTACTTTTGCAAAGCCGCTGGTAATTTGGGGTTCATAGGAAATTGATATAATATAAATTTAAATGGAATTTGATGGAAAATTATTCAGAGATATAAACCTAGATTTTATTTATACATCAGGAAATAAGTTACAACTTTTGGGGATCCAACTAACTGGCAAATAATACTATGAAATGAAATCTAAAACGTATACACTGCACCCAAAAAGTTAGATTACATTTGATATATCTTTTAAATTATTCTCAGAGAAAACATAAAAACATCATTAGTATATAAGATTTATTTCTTCTTGTAGCTTTTTTAATTTTTGTATTCATATTTGAAATACATGTGACATATTAACTACTAGACTACGAACATAATTTGTTATAGTTCTCATATATTGGGTGATAATTTATTGTGTAAGTTAAATAAATAAATAGTGTATATGGGGTATAAAGTATTCGGCCCAAATAGAGTTTTCCAGTGGCTATTAGCCGGCAAATTGAATTGAAAGCAACATCCGGCTCGGCCTGTTTGTTTTCAGAATTAAAAATTCGAAAAGCTAATTGAATAACAGACTAGCTTTAGAGGAAATTAGGGCCATCGAATCGGCTTCTTGCCATGTTTGAATTTGCATAATGGCGCCGGGTAATCATAACCGCCCGAATGATAAACAACGAGACTTTAAACCATTGAACATACAGGGCCTTCCACGTACTGGTCCGCTAAAAATGACTTCATACTTTTTCATGAAAATTTTATCTTCAAGTTTATTTTTTATATAAATAGTACATTATTAACTATTGAAGGTCGCTCAATTTCGTCCATATCAATTAATTTACTTGTTATACCTCCATCGGTATCTACATGTAACCTTTTCTAAAAGATTTTAACGTTCCAAGTAATTTTTACACCACTTGGTGCTAATTTTATTATTTTCAAAGATATCAAATAGCAGTAATTAATTTAATTTAAGATTAAGAACTACCAGGTGGAAATCCATTGACCTTGAACTGAATTTCACTGAACATTTCGCGACCTATGCCTCTGTTCTACCGCTTTTCATTTTTTAAAATTCTTCTGATTCAATCTTCTTCAAGTCCTACAAATTCGTTTTCTTCAACAGGTATTCACTTGATGAGGATTCACACCAGCCCTCATTATCAATTGTTTCTGATTACTTCTCCCTACTGAATTTCACTGAATAATATGTGGAAAATAATCGACATGCCGTACTGTTCTGAACTCCACATTCTCCGGGCTTACGCATATCTGGTACAAGCTGTGGAGTTAAACTTGCCCAGAGTGTGCCTAACGAGGTCGACTTCATGTACAACAAACATCACCGGGGTTTTCATAATAATTACTGATCATTAAAGGACTGACAGACCGATGTTCACTTGGCTCACAGTGCAGGTCACTGGATTATACAAGATATACAAGCAACGATGTAACTTTTTACATTTACTTCACCTAACTATTTAATTCAGAACCTACAATAAATCAAAAACAATGCCAGAACTTCAATGGATAAAGGGTATATTATATAGAACTAAGTCAGTCACTATAGATAAAGGAATTGCAGTTTTTTATCCAATCCAAGCGCTGGTAGTACGTCTTCACACAAATTTGATTCACAAAAAGTTATCCAGACAAAATAAATCCTTGTGCAAAGTAAATTGGGGTGTAGATTATATATTTGACATCAAATTTGATCAATAACTTTCAAAAATACTTGGTATGCCTTTGGGAGTAGCATAAAAACATACATTTTTTAAATTAAACGCTCTTTTACTGTGTTACAGATTCGGATATTATTTCTCAGGAACAAAATATACTAATACAGGAGTTAGTGTGTTTGTCTGAAAGAAAAAAGTGCTGATCTTTAATTATAGAGACATTTTAAACTAGAACACCATGTAGATATCTCAAACTACTACTTTAATTGACGCTTTCTTAACTTTAAACAATGTGAATACGTTAAAAATAAAAAATTCCCAATTTATTGCATTCAGATCTGGGAAAGCATCATAAGAATATCATCTAGCGTTGCATAGAAGTTCCCTTAAACCAATTTCCTTATTGATATTCGGAATACATTTCAGGCAAAATGAAAATTAAAGAAATAACCCGATTAAATATATTGGAGTCTGGGGAGTGATCGATACAAAAATTATTTTAAATTTGTGGTTTCTTGCGGTAGCTGTCAAGAACATTGGGGGGAATTTTAGGGCTCTACAACCATTTACTTTAGCTGATAAATGAGAAGCAGTGGCGTAGAAGAAGCTATGTTAAATTATATGTTTTCTTATACATTATAAAATTCAAAATTGTATATAGTAAACTATAAATTTGATATTTATTGTATGATACGGTAAGAAAGTAAACAAAGAACTGAAAAAAATACCCTCGCAATCTTTTGGAAAATATTTTAGGGCTGACTTTCTACATGAAAAATATTACAATCGTTATGATTACTTTAAATGTAGGTAAAGCGTATATCACTGTATAAATGACAAGTATAATGGCCTTCACACAAAACCTTGGGGCGCTTAATATATTATACAACAATTTTGCGATGTCGGCGTAACCTCACGTAATTCCTGTCAAATGTAAGAATTTCTGTTTTGAAAATATGAGCTTCTTAGTGTTCTAAAATTCAAGGCTGTGCCTCTAGGATCTTATACAGGAAGTTAAATCAAATCGAAAATCAAGGGTGGAAAAATTATCGATTGTCCTTTGTTTTGAAGGGGGTTGGAACAGTTGGTGTGAAGATATCACTGACGTAGTTCTCACATTACACCAAAACACTATACTGCACTCGACGCTCGTTTCGCCAACCAAGTTGGGCATCATCTGGAGAGAATAAAACTCAAACTCAGTTTTAATCAAAGTAGAACTAAACAGGTCTGAAAGTCCCTTGAGAAGCATTTTAAGGCATATATTTATAGGAACTTATTTTTAATTGCAGTATCACCTCTTGAAGTCTGCGTACTATTTTTTTACGCCCTGTATGTGATAATTGTCAGTCTATCCTACTTATTTCCGTGCGCCGCTGGTGCGAATTGTTTGAAGTAGGGAAATTTCGCAGACGAAGAGGGAAAGAGAATTCCAAAATGAATTAAAACCAACTTCTATTTGATCAACTTGTAGACGGGATGTGTGCGAACAACGAACCAACATTTTAGCGGTATTAAAAGGTAGTCAAATAAATTCGTTCGCTTTTTATAGTAATGTAAAATATGCTGCGAGGAAAGTTAGTTCACAATTCGCTTTCGGAGTCAAATAACGCCCTTAATAATGAACTTCCTGATTAAATGGTATTGGAAATATTACAATAACACGAAGAAATGAGACCGTAATGAGAAGTTGTTACCATTAGAACAATAATGACAAAATAGAAGGACCAGAAGACGGAAAATAGTTATAGTCACACTGTGTAGGTTAGGTTAGGTTAGGTTCAAAAGTGAGTAGGCCGAAAACCAGACCCTCCACCGCGACCATGTGGTCTATTGTGGCTCACACCTACTTATATTTCACTCAACAGGTCCAGCTTCTTAATGTAGCTGATTACCTTATTGGGTAAGAATTTATTCAGATCCTCTGGCAGAAGTTGTCCTTTGCCAAATAATGAGTATCTAGTCCTTTCCCCAGCGTGGCAGGTGCACAATATGTGTTCTGCCGTTTCATCATCTTCTAAGCAAAGCCGGCACTCAGCATCTTCTGCTAGGCCGAATTTGCACAGATGATATTTTAAACGGCAGTGACCCGTGTATAGGCCAATTAGAGTTCATAGGTGAAACTTGCTTAACTCTAGAAGTTTTTTAGTTCTTGTTTTCGAAGGGTTTATTATAAACGCCTTCGAATGAACTAATCGTGGTAGTTCCTGCCAGTAGTGGAGGATTTGCCCTTCAGCCCAGGTCAAGAGCGTTGCTTTGGCAGTACTCGAGGATATGCCAAGCACCGGTTCTGGTTCGACAAATTCAGAAGCAGCTCCCTCCCTAGCTAGAGAGGCGGCTACCTCATTCCCTTCATGGCCAAAATGGCCTGGGACCCAGACCAGAGTTTCTCTGTTTTTCCTGCTCAATTGAACGAGTACCTGCTAGCAGCTCCATACCGTTTTTGAGTTGCAACGGTAGGAACCAAGAGTTTTAAGAGCTGCTTGGCTGTCTGAGAAGATTTTTATCGATTTCCGCACACTGTGTAAGAAGTTTGGCTGTCATTATTTTAATAGGCGACAGTATACATCAAAATAAAATAGAAAACCTTAGATAATATGTTATTAATTTATGGGGAAGCTTGCCGTAATTCGCACATCAAGATATATTCAAGAGATATATTCGTATATCTACTCGAGATTCGTTTAAGGCTTCTTTCCGGTCTTCTTGGGCAAGAGGACTGCCTCTATATTTGGTAGGACACCGCCCTGCGCGATTGTAACTCCGGAAAGGAGTTTGTTCAATTCTTCGTCGTTTCTAATAGCTAACTGTAAATCCGGCCCGACTTGACCTGGACTTAGTCTTTGCCTTCACTTTTCCTCCTTTACCACGACCGGACATCTTGATCGATTCACTTTTCCTAACTCAAATTGGTTACTAAATGTACAATTTTTCAAAACAGAATTAAAAAAATACATTAATAATAGATTTAATGTCTTGTTTTGCAGAATTTCCATATATTTTATTCTGCTTATACGTTGGGCCAGTCCGACCCTGTGATTTACCTACCAAACTGCACTAATGCGTGTCTAAATTTATCTTTCCAGGCAGATGGTTCGCGTTCAGAGCAACCTGAATTTGAGAGTTTATTTTTACCTTTTATCTTAGGTACATCTCACTTTGAAGTGAATAGCTAGTTTCCCAAAGGCAAGCGAAAACTTAGAATATTATCAGCCTCAAACGATTAGCTGAACACACAAAAAAATTGTCTAAGAGACCTGACAACTAGGTGCACATCATATATACATATAATACTACTATATGGAGCCTATGTAATCTTTACCATGTTTCTCAAGTGAAGCCAAATTAGAGTAGTCCAGAATCATATCTATTGTCTCTTTCACGGAGAAAATACCAAATACTCATGCGCAGCAAACCGTGGGAATTTTGCTCCATATAGGTACTGTAGAATACAATAAATTAACTTTATTTTATATTGTATTTTATCTACATATAACGGTTTTTCAATCTTGTTATTGGGATGTTCCCGTATTTATCAAGTTTACCAAAAGAGTGGATGCAGTTTGTATTTGAAAAGAAAATTTTAAAAATACATACTTCAGGTACCTATGCGACTTCATATGGAATATTTCCTTCGCACAAAAGACAAAACCTCGACTGAGTTTTTCGTTTCGGCATTTTGCGATATCTGTGGAATTAAATTAATGAAAATGAGGTACAGTATAATTCATATACCTAATTCACTACATATTTAAATTTACAAAATGTTCTTATATACCTAAACTTGCAGTTGCGACTGTAAAAATACCGTCGAAATAATTTGATGAGCAAATGTCTCTAATCACTAATAAGTCTAATAGGTATATGAACAAAACTAAAACTACAAGTTACACATAAATAAAACACTTCTAAAACTGCCGGCTCTACGAAAAACACAAATTTATTTTCTGTGAAACACAAACATACCTAAAATACAAAAGATAAACTGTGACATAACCACACCACAAAACACATAGATGACAAAACTTACCAGTGTGTAGGCCAGACCAAAATAAGAATAAAATTCTTATAAAAAAAAATTCTTCGCTGCACGCCTAACGAGTTCCAGAGTGTTATTTTGTAAAAAAAAACAATTTTCCGAGATAACTTAAAAACTCGTTTCGTAGATTTAGGTAATATTTGGATGACGTGTACATCTATTAAAGGTCATTAAAACTATATGGTGTTTGTTTAACTCTAAACTTTAAAATCATTGCATATATTTTTCTGCATAAAGGAATACAGTCGGTACTTTACACTCAATTTACTCGAAAATGGTTGATTTTAGAGCTGTGTAACAAGAGCACCTTTTTTGTTCAGAATTGATAGCCGATTAAGGAAAACTTAGTTAATTCGCGAAAAAGTAGGATATACAAGAGTTATGAAAACAAAACCATAAGGAAGAGTAGACCTAGGCCACCACAAGTGTCAAAGTTAAACAAACACCATATAGTTTTAATGACTTTTAATAGATGTACACGTTACCCAAAAATTACCTAAATCTACGAAATAAGAATTTTATTCTTATTTTGGTCTGGCCTACCCACTGGTAAATTTTTGTACGCTCATACTGGGACACCCTGTATATGACAAAACAAAAGCCCGGTCTTTCTTTACTTTCGCGCCACATTGAAATTCTTGGATTGGATTGGACAACACTTGGGCATGTGCACAGGAACATTTGTCCGTGAAAGAGAACGAAATATATAACTCCATCTCATAAACCGGCTTCAAGAAAAGCTCGAATAGCTCAATATAGTAGTATTATATATATGGTGCACATGTAATTAATTGGATGAATCAAAAGTAAGAAAAGTTACGATAAAAAATCAATGATAAATAAAAACAGATTGTAATACCATACCAAGCGGGCCGGTGACTCAGGGCGTAGTGTCTTTATCGTTCAACCTAGAATTCGTGGGTTCGAATCCCCATCCCACCATACAATTTTCAATTAAATTGTCTACTCACACATTAAGACTTACTCGCAGGGATGGGTCGGCAACCATCCTATGACGATGACGTAGGGGGGAAGAATGTCCTTGGTGATAATGTGAGCTATTAAAACCAGTTGAGGCTTGAATGTCAGAGCAAATGAATATAGTATGGGAACTGCAAATGTGTTTAATATTATTATTATTATATATATTCTTTATTATTTTTTATTTTATTATTATTATTATTATTATTATTATTATTTACACCAATAGACTATTACCAACGATATAGGCTGTTAAAACCAATGATTCAGGGACGGTAATACTTGCAAATTTTTACAAAATCTCCCTAATTTAAAGTGAATTTAAATCTAACTATGTTAAACACTATTTTTACGCTGAATAAGATACAAGTTTCTTTTTCATCAGGATCCCTGCCTGTCGGAATTTTCAGGAAATTGAATTAGGGATGTGAAATGAGCTCCTGAAACTAATATACAACGGATTTAAGCCGGGGATTATGTTGTTAAACCTCGTGAGGTGCGAAATTATCCGGCTAATGACGAAGAGTGGGCGGATGCATTCGTGCGTTCACTTACAATTTTGTGCATCAAACTAATTTAGTTTATGTGCTTCATGAATTAGAAGTCATTTTTTTCGGCACTCGGCCGCATTGCGAGCTTTGCCAGCCAGCTGGACTTTACACTGTTAAGTAAATTATTTTTTAATCCATTTAATTGCAATGTAATACACTCAGTCTTTGTGTTCCTGTTTTGTTCATGGAGTAAGTGCAACTTTAAAAATTGAATAGGTAACTGTAAAACCGGCCAAATATGATCCAACCTTTTTCCATGTTGCCACTATTAAACAAGTTTTTTGCCTTTGCTGAAAAATCCTGTATAATATATAATGCTTAATAATGCTAATAATATAATATACAGGGTGAGTCAGTTTATACTAGCAGGCTTCTGGCATTTGATAGAGCACCTTATTTTAAGTGAAGTTTGTCATATAAACATATGTCGCGAATCGCTTCGTTTTTGAGATACAGGGTGTCAAAGTTTTGTTTTTTTTTAGTGTTTTCCACACAGCTCCTATAGTTTTTAAGATAATTTATTTAAATTTTTACGGTAGATTACCTATGATGGTCCACAAATTTTGACATATGTAAACGATTTGAAAACGTACAGGGTGATATTGTTTCGGGAGTCAGGCCCCCTTTTATCGTCCAGAACTTTTTTGTGGTGCGCCACTGACTGCTGATTTGCCAAAATTTGGATTCCATGTTCAATTTAGAAACTTTTTCGTCCTTTGCATTTTTATCGTATCTGTAACAGTTATCGAGTAATTTGAAAAAGTCTATGAAAGAATATTTTATTAAAAAAAAATATTTTCATCAAAACTTTCACTAAAAACAATTATTGTCAAACGTAAGTTCATTAATCTAAATTGTCAAAGGTTACATACTTACAGTACAACTTTTGCCACTAATTATTTATTTTTTTGTACCATTTCAAAGACTTTTAATAACTAAGTAAAATAATTAAGAATTAATAATAAACCAAGGTATATACATCCTGGCGACGAACAACGCAGAGTAAATTTTTGTCGTTGGATCCTTAACACATTAGAAAATAATAGAACTTTCTGATCCAACGTATTATGGACTGATGAATCTTGCTTCACCCAACGTGGGATAGTAAATTTCAAAAGTCAACATATTTGGGTAGAGCAAAATCCACATGCTATTAGGCCAAGAAAATTCCAAAATGAGTTAAGCATTAACGTACGGGTAGGAATTTTTGAAAATCGTTTATTTGGACCATATTTTTTGCCAAAAAGGGTCAGTTCGCAAAACTTCTTAGAGTTTGTAGAAACCGAGCATCCTAATATGTGGGAAGATGTCCCTCTAAATTTAAGACAGCAAACTTGGTTCCAGTTGGATTGCTGCCCAGCTCATTTTGGAAAAAATGTAAGAGCTTGGTTAGACGACTATTATCCAGAGAGGTGGATTGGACGTGGAGGTCCAATCGCACGACCCTCAGGTTCCCCAGATATAACACCAATGGATTTTTTTGTGTGGGGCTTTTTTAAAGAAAAAGTGTATGCCACTCATTTTCATGATGTTGACGATCTTAGAGGGCGTATAAGGCATGCTTGCGAAGACATAAGAGTTCATCTCTTAGTTTCAGCAAGAAGGTCCATTGACACGCGATGCCGAATATGTATCCAACAAAATGGATCACATTTTGAAAATTTTAATTTGAAAATAAAATTATTTCGGGTTATTTGTAAAGTTATTTGTATTTGCCTTGGTTTATTATTAAGTAGTTCTTAATTATTTTACTTAGTTATTAAGTCTCTGAAATGCTACAAAAAATAAATAATTAGTGGCAAAAGTTGTACTGTAAGTATGTAACCTTTGACAATTTAGATTAATGAACTTTCGTTTGACAATAATTATTGTTTTTAGTGAAAATTTTAATAAAAATATTTTTTTTAATAACATATTCTTTCAGAGATTTCTTCAAATTACTCGACAACTGTTACAGCTACGATAAAAATGCAAATGACGAAAATTTTTCTAAATTGAACGTGGAATCCAAATTTTGGCAAATAAGCAGTCAGTGGCGTACTACAAAAAAGTTCTGGACGGTAAAAAGGGGCCTGACCTCCGAAAAAATATCACCCTGTACGTTTTCAAATTGTTTACATATGTTAAAACTTGTGAAGCATCATAAGTAATCTATGGTAAAAATTTGAATAAATTATCTTAAAAGCTATAGGGCCTGTGTGGAAAAATACTAAAAAAAACCCAAAACTTTGACGCCCTGTATCTCAAAAACGAAGCGATTCCCGACATATGTTTATATGATAAACTTAACTTAAAAGCAGGTGTTCTATAGAATGCCAGAGTCCTGCTAGTATAAACTGACTCACCCTATATAATGCTAATGCTTAAATACAATTGCAAAAGCTCTGATTTAGTCAGAGCATAGGACAGAGTACTAAACCCGGAGGCGCCGAATTTTTTCCTATAAATAATTCAAAGGGCGCCCTTCTTCATCAAGATAAGTTGACCATTTGTAACAGGCATATGTTGCCTTGCAGTAGTAATCCAAGAAATTGGTTCTGAACTTATCAAACATTCAAAGCAGCTCTGGCCAACTTTTCATAGCTGTTTCAAAACTTCTGGGTAACTGGCCTCGAGGCAATTCCCTTTGTCTGCGTATATACGGCGAATTATAAGGAGATGTTAACGAGAAATATCCTTTCTTCAAGTTATTTCTTACAGGAAGGTACAATTCTACCTCAAATTGTTTTGTAATAGGTCTATAGATGTCAATAAATATATGAGGTCATCATAAAGTAAGGGTATACTTTAAAGTCTTATATAATTTTAAGAAATCAAGCTAGTAGCAAAAAGTTGCAAAAAGCAAAAGAAAACGAAAAAGTTTCGACGCAGCTGGTAATTGAACCCGGCACCTTCGCCTTTTCGGCGAATGCTCTTCCAATTGAGCTATTGTGTTTCCACACTTCCATTCTACTAATCAGAATACCGTTCTAAACATAACTTAACATAATTTACTACAATTTCTTCAATAATTGGATTTTACTGTATCTATGGAAAACAAAAGAGTTGTCGTGTCAACTGCTGATACAGGTGTCAAACGTAATCATTGCGATTTAGAGAATTGTTCTCAAAATGAAACGTAAACTGAAACGATTTAAACTTTAATAACATGGATCTACAAACAAGAATTGGTTTAGTAAAAAATTTGGTGTTTTAAACACGACCAACAACGCTGGATGAATTAAAAGACTCTATTAGGGAGCAAATTGCTGCAATTCAACCAGAAATGCTGAATATTGCTGTGTATAATTTGGGAGAACAGTTGGTGATTGTAAAGCAGCAAAATGGATGACACATCGAACATTTGCGTTAAGCACTGTTGGACATAAAATATCCCATTGTTTAAACAATCGAATATCTTTCACATCCTGTTAACTTAATTTGTTTAGTTGCAAATATCAATCTGTACTCACGAGAGAACTATCTATCAATCTAAAAAAGTATCCAGACTGTTCCATTGGAAAATTATTCATAGCTCTGTCTATACACGGGATAAAGAATCACCCAGTATGACAATCTATATAGGAATGCTAACTGATTGCTGCCAGCGATTTTATTGCTATTACCAATAACAATAAAAGCCAAAAAAAAATTATAATAAAAGTCTTAGGATTTCTCGTAAACAATGTTTAAAGTTATACCATTATAAAGGACTACGTAGATGGGCAACTGTACTTCAACATCTGATATACCTACCATATTCCTAAGAATGTGGTAAAAAAAGTAAACACGTTTTTGTACCTCGAACGACCGAGCGAATAGAATTGGAGTGGGGATAATATCTCTATTGTCTATTCAGTCATCAGTCTATCTGTGTCTTCTCTCAGTGCCGGTGTTTTATTTATCCTAGGAGTGTTAAACTGTAAAATTTTCAAAATGGCTCATGTGTACAGTAATGCTGAGTTAATGGACTGCTACCAGTGGATTATCAATTACGAGTTAGGTTTTGTGAGTGGTTGTTGCAGCAAAATGCTGAAAATCCCCAATTTACTTAATAATTTGCGTTTACAAGATCAGCAACCAGACGAAACATTCGGTTTAGTGCGGCAAAATTGGATAAGGCGTGCCCAAAAGTGTGTACAAGTCGAGGAATATTATTTCGAACAGCTTTTGTAACAAGGTATGTGCAATTTTTTTATAAATTTCATGTTTCTAATACCTATTAATCAAGTAGCGCAATTCTTCAAAATTAGTGTAACAAAATTTTATTCATTTTAAAGACACGTCACTTTGGTCACATCTATCTATCTTTAAGTTTATTTTAAAGTAAAAACGCTGCAAATCTTTTTTGCGCCGGGTGTCGGTATACTCTCAGAACTACCAAAGTTTTTTTCGTGCTAGCCAGTTTGCATTGTCAGTCCCAAGGTCACTCCATTACAGTGAACCAGTATCCAGAGGCGTGCAATGAAAAATTTTTAAATAGTTTTCAGAAGCCGCCAAAAAATTTTTTTTTTGCACTACCTCATTTCTACATGTATGTTGAACATCCCCAAATTTTATTATGGATAAGTTCTGAATAACACTGTATGTTTTATTAATTTTATAAATAAATACTTATGAACAATAAATTAATTATTAATAATAATTATTATAATTTGTCACAGAATTACGCATTACCTACAGTAGTAATACATAACATCCTTTTAATAAACAGTTCACCGTTCTTTATTCATTTGTTATGGGAGCCCCTGTTGCAAATTGGTTTGTTTAATGAAAATATGCAAATGTGAATTATGGAATATGTTCCACCAGAACTACATGCACATACCCTGATTAAATATTATGCCAGTGGGTCCCTAGGCACAAAATTTTTAGAATCATTACATACACGATGCTATTTAGGGCAACCGCATATTCAAAGCTGTAATATTTATCAATCTGAAAGCACAGGTGTGTAATTGCTTCGAACAAGTTATGGAAAACGGGTTTCGTATAATACGTCTGGTATAAAAATTGGTCTGGTTTGCCAGTTGTTGGGGTGAATGTGACGCAACATCCGACTGGATGATTGTTTTTTCGTTTTGCTTAAGAATTACGTTCGATGCTTGAAGATATTTCAGTCACGAGGAAGACATACTTTTGCGCTATCCCCGGATTTATAATATAGATTTAACTCAAAAAACCAACATAATAGAATTAATCCTGAGTGTGTGTGTGTGTGTGTGTGTGTGTGTGTGTGTGTGTTAAAAAGGATTTCCACCAATTGAACAAATCATTTTGTCGCCCCTTTATAAGCTTTTGTAGCCTCTTCTTTTTGTCATTTCAAGTGTTGTAGCACGAACAAGCTACAAGAAGTAATTATAAAATCAATCTAGTATACAGTGTTATACTAGATTGATAAAAATAAAAATTAAAATAAATAAATAAAATTTTTTGGCGGGTTCTGAAAACTATTTAAAAATTTTTAATTGCACGCCGCTGGATACTGATCCACTGTAATGGAGTGACCTTGGGACTGACAATGCAAATTGGCGATGTCACATATAGCACGAAAAAAACTTCGGAAGTTCTAAGTATACCGACACCCGGCGCAAAAAAGATTTGCACGTAAATTACCAGTATCACGGCCATGTTATACCACTGCCGTAAAAGTTGCATAATTTGGCGTGTGTCGATTGGAAAATCGTTCCGCATACAAGCGCGAAGCTGACAATAAATTTTGTCCATTAACTCAGCATTACTGTACACATGAGCCATTTTGAAAATTTTACAGTTTAACACTTCTACGATAAATAAAACACCGGCAGTGAGAGAGCGACACAGATAGACTGATGACTGATAGACAATAGACAATAGAGATATTATCCCCACTCCAACTCTATTCGCTCGGTCTTAACCAGGCGTTCCAGGTACAAAAACATGTTTACTGTTTTTTGTAGGAATGTGGTATATCAGATGTCGTTGAAGTACAGTTGCCCATCTACGTAGTCCTTTATAATGGTATAACTTTAAACATTGTTTACGGGAAATCCTAAGACTTTTATTATAAATTTTTTTTGTGATATCGATTTCTTATTTAAGGGTGCACATATCCTCAAAGTTTTAGAGATAAGTTCTGAATAACCCTGTATAGAATGACATGAAGTTTTTAAATTTAGCAAACAGAAACCGTCTTTTACTATTTTTAACAGTTGACGGTTTTGTATATTTAATACACACAACCATTTAATTCTTACGGAATATCTAAGTGAAACAAATTTTATTTATTTCATTTCAGAGCCACTTCTCCGAAGGCCTTAAAAGCGGCGCCTCGCAGAAATCTCCCCCAAAGCTCGAAAATAAGAGCAGTCCCAACGTTATTAGACACTGGGAAGCCTCGAACACATAACTACTAATTTATAAAACGACACGAGTGCAATCCAAATACGGCGACTGCCCTATTGAAAAATATTATTATTACACTCAGCTGCTGGCGAGGTCGTTACAGCTCGAAACACACAAGCCACAAATGTGGCTGTAAAACTCGTAAAAATCGAAACATTGTTGTGGCTCTTCGGGTAAATAGTTTTCAATATAAGGACGAGGCATATGCTCGGCGTATATTATTGTATTGCCAAGTACACTCGGGGCCAGTTGTACAGGGAGAGTCAATTTTGAACCACAGCTCGCAAACGCCAAATTACGAAAAGTTTCTTAAAAAAATACCCATTTAAGAATAAACTAGAGGATAGTTTCATCGTAAAAGGAACGATTCAGATAAGTAACCACAGAGCCAGATAAATAAACAAAATGTTTTCTATTGCATTACGATTATTTGCACCCTTCCAAAGTGTTCGAAATTTCTTGATATGGGATTCTTTTCTATCACGTAATATCGTCCATATATTCCATCCATCCATCGACATCCAGGTCGATCTCAATATGTAGCAATTTATTTAAGAGTCCATTCACTGGTCCGAAATAAGCCCAAAATTGGCGTTCGTCTCGTGTCTAATTATAAAAAAACTATAAAAGATAGCGACTTTTAGTAAAAAAGTATTGAAAGATAAGACTTTAATCTAAATCCCTATAGTAGTAATTTTTTGTAATTCTTTTTACTTTTAAAATTCCAGGCAAACAATCTTGTACTAAAATAGCGCATTTTCAAAAATTATTTTCTCTAAAATACATGTATTAAACAAAAGTTTGCTACTATAGGGATCTAGTTTATCTTTTGATCTTTCCGGTGATATATAATTTATAACATTAAAAAGAAATTTTGTTGCAATTATAAGACAAATCCGGTACCCTTGCAATGAGGGCTAACTTTGTTTCCATGTGCCTTTTTACTTCGGCTTTACGTGCACCTCCGAAATCTAAATAATTCGGTAGTGGAAATATGTAAGTCTTCACCCATCGGCTACCCAACCTCTCAATCCGACCCCAAATTGATGTCTGTCAAGTCTACAGTGAATGGACCCTTAAACAAAGCTGATACCATTTCTACAGAGTTTTCTAAAGCTTTTGATCGACTGGACCATGATATTTTTCTATTAAAACTATATAATATAGCTTTAACCTTCATTTGTTCACCTTTTCACCTCTTACCTATCTCAAAGAAAACGTACCATGAGATAACATGGTGTCCAATTCCGCTGAGTTCCCCGAGGCTCAGTTCTGGGACCGTTATTATTTTTATCCTTTATAAATGACGTCATTTCGTACCTCTCTTGTCACAGGTCTCGTCTTTATGCAGATGACCTCAAGGTGTACCTCTTTATGTCCAATATTGGTGATTAAGAAAGAAAAGAAGATAAGAGTGGTTAACTTTTCGAAGTGTAACTCTATGACATTTACTAGAAAGTATAATCCCATCGATTTTAATTATAGTATTGAGGTTAACATGATTGAGAAATGCACCATCATTGAAGATCTTGGAGTAACACATAAGGAGTAAGTTAAGAAAAAGAAAAACGAGATAATGCCCGAGATATAACTGAGTGAATACTATGTATTTTGTATTCTACAAAAATTCCATGTACCGAAATTCACTCCTACCATTTGAGTTGCAAGCTGACCATTTTTTATAATCCGCATCAACAGGGAAGTAATACGTTCGAGGGCCATCCACTTCAACGTTCTGAGCCATTATATTCCTGGTTTTTTTTCAGCAGCTGAAATACGGCTACGCCTCAGATTGTGCTTTTATTGTGCCACATTAATATTAATAAACTTAAAACGGTTTTTTACGAGTCCTACCTTATACTTTGTTTTCAACTTCTATATTTATGGAGAGAGGAGAGGAAAGCTGGGGACTGTGTCGCATTATTAAGATATAATACAAAACGCTGTCGCGATTTTTCAGTTACCTACATTGTATGTTTCTGTGCGGTTTGTCGTATGTGAGATTAAGCGTCCCCTTTTGTTGCTGGTGATGAAATATCATGTTCCACGTTCAACTAAATGTTTGGAAATGGTCAAGAGGAGGAGGTTTTGATGGGGATAATCCTTTTTGGCGAAACGTCCCTGAACGGTTTCTTTCAAAATTCCGGAAACTGTTATGTTGTCTTAACCGATTTGTTAATAGTGGTGAGAAACACAGTAGTACCCTCTTTCGGTCTATTAACATGCCATCAAGTTCACTACCTATGGCACTCTGATGAGCATAGAACAAGTTGCGAAACCGGTCAGTGTCTGGTGGTTGATCTCTTTGAAAGATGTGGCGACTTTCATGTGGAGATGCCGGAGTAACGCAATTCCATTCAGGGCATACATACAGTCCATGGAGTTGTTTTCGGCATTTCCTTTAAATAAATAAATAGGATAATCTTCCTTAAAGATGATAAAGGTCAAAGTTGTAATGGTACCTGCAGAAAAGCAGGTCTCTATCTATCTGTCAATTAGACAATAATTGTCAAAATTAGTTGTATTATCAATGTTATATTTTGTTCTGGAGGAAGGGAATATACTTTTCCTCGCTAGGGGAGGAAATTATAATCCTCCCAATAGGATTGACAAAGATATTGTGGAAGATATTTTCTAAAGATATAACTAGTGCAAAAACTTATGAATTTACAAATTTTCTGAAACATTTTTGGAGAAAAACACAGATCTAATTGACTATCAATAGGATTAATTCACCTTTATTTTAATATTAGCTGTCAAAGCATAAAATATTCACTCTTATTACCAGTACTTACCGTTCACTCTGTATTTTTCCAAATATTCCAAGAAAACTTTCCAATCTGCCTAGCTTGCTCCCATCCATTTTTTCCGATATAGCAAACTTTTCCATAAGAATTCCGCAGAACATCCGTTTCCGGATATGTTTATTGACGCATAAAACAAAGTTTCCGAATCGAGGGCATTATATATTTCTCCCTTAGAGTACATTTAGCATTTCCAGCATAATGGAAATCTAATGCATCTTTGTCTAGAAAATCTATACCACATATTTGCTTAAGCTAGCAACTTGCAATTTATATCTGAAGTAGAAGACACCATAGTCTGTTTTTATTTACATTCTGAGTGGCTATGACGCCTTGTCCCTCTCAAGTTATTATTTTTTAATGTACAGGGCGATTGTGAAATGAATAACAAAATTCGCTGAGTAGTGTTCATCTTTTATATCTCTCAAAACTTATCCGATAAAAAAAAATCATTTTTAAAAGAACGACTTGGTATAAATGACTGTTTTCTGTCGGATTCTATAAACAAATTAAATAATATACAGGGTATTCTATGAAATGGTTGAAATACGTTTTTTTAGCATCCTGAATCCGTTTATAAATCATCATTGCCTGCATAATTTTTTTCCTGAACATATTTTTAAAATTATGAAAATTACCAAGAGGTCAAATCTTCGTGATACACGTATAACGACAAATTTAGTTATTTATAAGTTATAGGTAAAGGTAAAAAAATATAATAATAATAATTGACGGCTCGTTGGTCGCCAATTGTATAACGATACTTCTTTTCAATTAGGTATGTTATTAACCAAAAAGATACTTACTCCGGTGTTGAAACTCGCTATCAGGGGTGAACAGAGTGAAGTACTGCAGGGTTGTGTATTATCTGCCAAACTTGGGCGCCATCAATTGATCTTTTTTGATGGTATTGAGTAAAGGTATAGTTCCTATCTAAGTGAAGACAATTGCAAAAAAACACTTGACAAGAACAAAGTTAGTTTTAATGTAATATTCAACTATACATTTACGAACATTAAACACATACAGAAACTTATAAAGTTACATATTTTAACAAGTACTCTCAAATTTATAGACAGAAGAGAGGATTCTGCTATACTAAACTCGACATAAAAAGGTAAGTTTTAGATATTTTCAGTCCGCGAGTTAACGGTAAGGGCCCTTAAATTCTGTCGCACACACGGCCTATGCATAGGTAAGTTAGTAGAATAAGGCACGGTATACGTAAGGTGTTCAAGAAGCACTTCCAAAATAGATAGATAATAAGGTACTCACATCAACTACAGGAGTTGCAGAACTTAACGTTTTTCATACGTTGCTGTCCAAGCACAACGAAATCGTAATAAACGATCGTTTTTTCTCCTAATTACTATAGAAAATCAAATTCAGGGTTGCTGCTGTATTACACTCGTAATATTTTTTGTTGCATCACCTTTTTTCTATATCAAAAATTTAGTCTCACTTCTGCACCAACTGTTCGGTAATACCTCTTCTCGCCATCTTCTTTTGCTCCCCCTCCCGTTCTCTTACGTCGCGTCGTCCATCCGCTCACGTTCTTAACACGAGATGGCGTCACTATATTGTTCTGAACTTTATATTATGCAAACCTAGGACTATGTATAGATAGACCTAGGCGCACAAACACATATAATGAAGTTGGGATTATAATCACTTAATATACACCGAATACATATAATACTTTAAATACAGGATTGATGTTTAACAAGAAGGTAAACACACAGAATGAGATAAGAATTATTAGTTTAAATCAACTAAGAAAGGTATTTTATTACGTACTAAAAACGAGACCGTTACACACCCTGTACTAAATAATTACTCTAGATTAAAATCTACCATCCAATCAAATCCTACAAACCGGACTTTAAAGCTGCTCCAGCGAAAATAACCCATTATAGACCTGCGACTAATTCCTCGAGCTCAGAACTTTTTTTATCAATTTAACTTTTTTCATTTTTTTTTCACTTACGCCGTCCTGCAAATCTAATCCCTTTCAGGTAATTGCGCCCATCCGTGTCGCCGCCTTACGTGGTCGTCCTTTGTTTTACTATCCGGAATTTAAATAATCGCTTTATCACGACCGCCTTTCTGCTCTTACTTGATAATTTTCTTAAAATCTAATTCCCGAAACCATCAATCTGGCGGAGTAAATCTGAACGAAAGGTGGGGCGGATTAAAATTAACACCTCTTCGTCTAGCGCGGTCGGTAAAAGTTTCACAACCAGGACCGGATTTAACAATAAACAGGAGGGGTACATTTTCAAAAAAAATTTTAATTTTTGAAGATGTTAACTATATTCAAACTACAGTAAAGACCAGAATTAAGCAAAGTGGAATAACCTCGCCGATCTGGTAGGATGCGGTGATGCATGGGCGTGCGTATTTTGTTTTACCATTGGGCACATTTCAGTTAATATATACTCGTATACTATTCTATAGAATACGTCTAGTATATGCACTTCCACTTTTTTAACTAACACAAATAAGTATAAACACTGACACAAAGAATAAATACACTGATAATTTTACCACAAATTTTTACTGTTAAGAAACGCGCGCGAAATAAACCAACATCACGCCACTGTTTCCCTACTACCTCGAGCGCAGTCGCTTGTTGGTTCCTGATTCGACCAATCAACGTCGTTGAAGCTCAGAGAAACGAAAGCGTAAATGCAAGAATATGTATGTTAAATAAGGATGAACAGCTTGTTGTCAACTTTATGACTTTCGCAGTTGCCACATATTCGGAAATGCCTTGCTATTATTAAGTAAAAGACAAATTAAACATTGTGTTTCTTTTAATAATGTACATTCCTGTTTTAAATAAGAGTACTTTAGAAATAAATTTGACAACACAGATCTACTCTTTTTCCGGTCATTCCACTTTGCTTAATTCTGGTCTTTACTTTAGATGCGAACCAAAGTTTGACCAAAGAGCATTAACGTGACCAGTTGAGTTTCAGTTAGTTTACCAGTTCTGTTTGGAAAAAGGTTCGTTTACGACTCCTGTTCATTTTTGCAAAGAATTCCATCAAATTAAAATGAAACTGATACCAAACTGATCCGACAACTGAACTGAAATTAAAAATAGAACTGAACTGATTAGTGGCGTGATTTTCTTAATCTCTTCAGATGGTTGTAACCAAAATAAACACCTAAACTGACCATATAGAAGGCTATTTTCTAAGCAGAATCAACCGTAGGCACACCTTTACACTAGGACTTTGAAAGACACTTAGTATGTTTTTTGTAGCTACAAATCTATCGTTCAATGAACTTTTCTAAATCCAATCCTGTTCATGGTGAAAGAAAGAAACGGCCACCATCGCCCCCTTGATTGCATTTTAAATATTTACATCAATTTTCTTGCGCCTGTCTGGGTGTTTCCAAGAAAATCCGCCTCGGAACCGATGCAGCAGACGAGAGAGTGGAAATTTATAAGGAAACAAAGAAAATGGTGGATTACCGCCGTGGGCGCCGCCAGGAGGAAAACAAGAAGGTGCAGATGCCCCACATCCTGAAACATACCACCATCTAACATGTAGAAAGATGAGTTACTAGAATTATTGGAAAGACATTTTCTACAGATCCAACTTTTTGGATGGCCGACACCGAGCTTGCTACGGTTTTTAGTCGTCACTATTAAAACTTTTTAGATCAACTGTAGACTATTTTCTTTAGTTACTGAAGAGGAGCAATAACACCGAAACATACCTTATTCTAACAGTTATCAAGCACAAATTTGTATTTCCCAATAAATTGAGCATTCAAGTTATATTTACCCGCCCCTAGAAAAACTTCAAGACGGCGCCCATGCTTATGGTACCTTTCAGGACAGGTCGTATTTGACAAAACATTATTAGGGCTTATCTCGGATATCACAGCAATGTTTCATCCTCAGAGTATAGAAATGGTAGGGAACATATGTTTTGTGTTCCCTAAGCCTTGATAAGTGGAGTGGAGGGTAGTAATGGTAGTTGTAAATTGGGGCTGTCTCTGACCTTATTGTATGGGGCGGTCGCTTTCCGCAGAGACAGTGCATCTATTGATTAAATACAAGTTTGCTGAGTTTCAAAATAGTAAAAGCTTGGTAAGGAGGGCATGGAAAATTAATTTGAAACAATAAATTAAGAGAGATATACATTGAATTGCCACTCCGTGGAAACAATTGACTTTTCTTCAATTAAGTAACTACGCATTTAGTCAACATGTGGAAGGATAACCTTAAAATAATGTTTATTGAGGTTACAGCAAGTTTAAAATAGCATACTTAACAAATAAGAAGTTTCCATGTATTTTTAAAAATTAATAAATATGCCAGGTAAATAAAGAAATATATTAAGGTCAAATTACACCGCCAATGCCACGTTATTAGTCTTTCTTTCTATGAAACACGCTGATAATTATTCTTTATCGTAAGTTGTTGAATATACGCGATTCTTGCTAAGCCATATATATAATACTACTATATTGAGCTATTCGAGCTTTTCTTGAAGCCGGTTTATGAGATGGAGTTATATATTTCGTTCTCTTTCACGGACAAATGTTCCTGTGCACATGCCCAAGTGTTGTCCAATCCAATCCAAGAATTTCAATGTGGCGCGAAAGTAAAGAAAGACCGGGCTTTTGTTTTGTCATATACAGGGTGTCCCAGTATGAGCGTACAAAATTTACCAGTGGGCCAGGCCAAATAAGAATAAAATTCTTATGAAATAATTTCTCTGATGCTCGTCTAACGAGTTACAGGGTGTTATTTTGTAAAAAAAACAACAATTTTCCGTAATAACTTAACTTAAATAACTTTAACAACTTAAAAACCGTTTCGTAGATTTAGGTAATTTTTGTTGAGTAACGTGTACATCCATTAAAGGTCATTAAAATTATATGGTGTTTGTTTAACTTTGACACTTGTGGTGGCCTAGGTCTACTCTCCCTTATGGTTTTGTCTTCATAACTCTTGTATATCCTACTTTTTCGTGAATTAACTAAGTTTTCCTTAATCGGCTATCAATTCTGAACAAAAAAGGTGCTCTTGTTACACAGCTCTAAAACAACCATTTTCGAGTAAATTGAGTGTAAAGTACCGACTGTATTCCTTTATGCAGAAAAATATATTCAATGATTTTAAAGTTAAGAGTTAAACAAACACCATATAGTTTTAATAACCTTTAATAGATGTACACGTCATCCAAATATTACCTAAATCTACGAAACGAGTTTTTAAGTTATCTCGGAAAATTGTTTTTTTTTTAAATAACACCCTGGAACTCGTTAGGCGTGCAGCGAAAAATTTTTTTTTTTTATAAGAATTTTTTTTTTTTTTATCTGGCCTACACAGTGGTAAATTTTTGTTCGCTCACACTGGGACACCCTGTATGTGTTTTGTCATATATGTGTTTTGTGGTGTGGTTATGTCACAGTTTATCTTTTGTATTTCAGGTATGTTTGTGTTTCACAGAAAATAAATTTGTGTTTTTCGTAGAGCCGGCAGTTTTAGAAGTGTTTTATTTATGAGTAACTTGTAGTTTTAGTTTTGTTCATATACCTATTAGACTTATTAGTGATTAGAGACATTTGCTCATCAAATTATTTCGACGGTATTTTTACAGTCGCAACTGCAAGTTTAGGTATATAAGAATATTTTGTAAATTTAAATATGTAGTGAATTAGGTATATGAATTATACTGTACCTCATTTTCATTAATTTAATTCCACAGATATCGCAAAATGCCGAAACGAAAAACTCAGTCGAGGTTTTGTCTTTTGTGCGAAGGAAATATTCCATATGAAGTCGCATAGGTACCTGAAGTATGTATTTTTAAAATTTTCTTTTCAAATACAAACTGCATCCACTCTTTTGGTAAACTTGATAAATACGGGAATATCTCAATAACAAGATTGAAAAACCGTTATATGTAGATAAAATAAAATATAAAATAAAGTTAATTTATTGTATTCTACAGTATATGAAGCAAAATTCCCGCGGTTTGCTGCGCATGAGTATTTGGTATTTTCTCCGTGAAAGAGACAATAGATATGATTCTGGACTACTCTAATTTGGCTTCACTTGAGAAACATGGTAAAGATTACATAGGCTCCATATAGTAGTATTATATATATATGCTAAGCAATACGCTACCTTCTGGCGGCACGCACAACTAACGCATGTGACTTTGGTTCAGTTTTGCGTATGTATGTCTATTGTGAATTTTGAAATATCCGTTGTTATATTAGTTAATTGCTTTGATTAGATATGAATCATTATTGTTCTGAGCGTCATTGTTCCTATTGGACAAAGAAAAACCCCGAGATCAGTTTCATACTTTTCCAAAAGCGGGAAAATCTGGAGCTATCGTGGAAACTATAAGTTGGGCATTAAAGAGTTACAGGAGACTAGTATATTTAAATAGATAAAGAAGCTAAAGAACGCAAAGTAGAGTGTGTGCTCTTTACTTTTCTCTAAAAATGACTATTTCCATAAAGGTATGTATGCCGTATGTCCAATAAAGGATCTGACATATTTTGAGGTTAAGTTTCATTTTCAGATTGAACGCTCGAAAAATATTAAAATCTATTTTAATTTTATATCACTACTTACCCCTTTCAAAATAGTTTTACAAGCTTTTTACCTGGTTTAAAGTTCTCGACAACAAATCTTTGATAAATACAATTTCAAACGTCAGTGTCAGGGAACGTAGGATAGTATAAGTTACTGCCGTTTTGGCGCTTCGATCTTAAAATAAATCCCGTATAAACAATGCGAAAATGTCAATTAACAACAAATAAGATTTCTATCTTTGGACATAATTGCGTAATAGTTTCAGTAAGTTACTGCTAGATGACACTGGTGTCAAAAAGTAACTAAATTATTTATGGATATTTCGTATTTAGTGCGTTACTGTAGCAATTTTGAGGACAGTAAAAACGTAGTGGAAACTGGCCTAATTATTCTTTGGCAATTATAAATTTCTTATTTCTTGTTACAATTAAAATTAAAATTAAAAAATTAAAATTATTTCTCTGTTAAATTTATCGCATATATTTTGTTTAATATAATATCAGTCCCTTAATGTCCCAATAAGAAGTAATTAGCAATTTCACAAGCGTTCGAACTCAATCCTGCTGAAATGCATTTCACTCAACCACACATTCCAACCATTATGTAGTCTACTCTAAATGGCAGTCATTGTCATGAAGCCTTAAGCTAGTTCCAGACGATTCGTGAGTACCATCGCGAACATTGAACATGAATAACTTCGTGGATAGTGGATAATAATGGTTTACGAAATAAAGGCTGTATTAAGAAGAAAAAAGAAATATTTGCAGAATAGTCCAGTAACATAAGGATTCATCTACTAAAAAAATCCAAGTGAGCTGAAATTTTGCATACACCTTTACTTTTATATTACTAATAATGTGGCAAAAGTCCCCACCGATATGTTGCTTGCGTTTCAAGTTATTCAAGGTCAAACGTCACAGAAATCGGTTTTTCGCAAATATTTTGCTTCCTGTATGTCCTATGACTTTTTATTATAGAACACAAAGATTAAAAAATGCTCTTCAAAAAATGTTATATAAATATTTTACGTAAAACCAATAGTTTTCACTCTATACGCCAGGAAAGGACAGGGTAGCGGTGCATCGGTTTCCACACCACCTGAGAGGTAGGATACAAGGCGCATTTTTTTACATGGTTTACCAGTAGGCCTAATCCATGAGTTTGCTCTTTTTATAGTGTCTTCTACAGCTTATCCTCATTCTCATTCTCTGTCCCCTCTTCCACTTCTTCGTCCTCTGTCACTCCTCCATGTTCTCGTTCTCTGTCCCCTCCTCCAAGTTCTCATCGTCTATCCCCTCAAATACCTGTTCGTTCTCTTCTATGTCGTAGTTACTTTCTTCCCCAACATTTTCTTTTCCTTCTGTTGTATTTTGTGTCAAGAGGTCAACGGGATCAAACGCATTATATTCTTCATCCTGAATATTTCCTTCCGTAGTGCTATCGACATTTGCGTTGAGATATGATTGACCGTGACAATGACCACAAAGCATTGAACAGGACAGTCCAACTTTTCTGCACCCGCAATTTGTGTTACATCCTTTAGTGCAATTGCAAAAAATTGTATTTAAAAGTAGGTCTGGTGCAGGTGGCAATAACGTTAGGAAAACTACTATTTTGTGTAACGAGCAGATTTCTAGAATGCGAGTTATACAAAATCATGTTTTCGAACGTGTTTCATACAAAATTTTTTTTAATTTTGAATATACGACATGAATGTTTATCAATACTGACTAAGAACAGAATTATTTTTTTTAATTTATAAATCACATTATGTTCATATTTGTGTACTGTTGCTAAGATACTTAAACTTTTTATTTACTGTTAAGTTGGACATTTGTGGAAAATAATTTTTCGTCAAAGTAAATCAGTAGATATTATACCAGTTACCATCATGTCAGATACCAAAAGCTATATTTCTAGTGATATAGAAAAACTGGCCCAATGCGCTTTATCTACTGTTATTCCGACATTTTTTGTAGTATATATTTCATATAACTGATGGTGAAGCAAACGTTTCATCGCCAGTTGTATAATATTTTACTTTTCATAACTACCTAGTTATGAAAAGTAAGACGTTTCTTAACGTCAAAGAGTTTTGAAAAATGTCACTTTAAATGTCAAAATTAGAAAAATGAATATACAGTAGTTAACAGCGGTACCACGTACTTTTTTGTCGAGACATGCGTTGCGCGCCTTGCAGCATAATTTAGCTCTGTGTTATTTAATAAATCGTTGGTTGTACAGAAAAGACTTATATAACTTTTTTGTAGAGAATTTCCTGTTCTTTATTTTTTGTAATAAAGCAAAAAGTCATACGACTCACGAAAAACTAGATATTTGAGAAAATAGGAGTTTTATGACCCTTGATCTTAAATAACTAAAATCGCAAGCGCGATATTGATGGTGACTTTTTAGACAGGCTTACTTGGATTTTTTTAGCAGATGCTGCTTTTTTCGGTCTAATGTAACTGGAGTAAAGTATAATCTCCTGAGAAATAATTCAACCACGGTGATAACGTGACCTTAAATTAAAAACAGGATTTCAATCGGTCAGAACTCTGATTTGTAAAAACAAAGAAATAACGTGCAGTTCACAAGCAACTTGTCAAGAAAAGAAACGTGGGTGTAAAGATATGATTCCTAAAGAAAGCAGCACTCGGCAGTTTGAGTCTTTGAGAACGAATCTGCTCCAACAAAAGTTTTTCGTGAAAAAACCAAAGAGATGGTCGCCACATTTTTTCGAATTGTGGAATATACATTTCTCCACTGTACCACACTAGAGGATCGTCATCTATTAATCTTGAATGTTAGCACTACGATTGGTCTCAAATTCTCCAAAATGTTCGCGAAAAACGTCCACGAGAAAGGATCTTCTTGCATCAAGATAACTCTCGAATCCATACTCCTGCTGGAACGACTTAATGTTTGAATGCCCAAAACATTGAAATAATGGGTCATTCGCCATATAGTCCAGACCTAGCACCTATTTATTTCTTTTTATTTCCACGTGTAATGAATAAGTTAATGGGTTTACGTTTTACATCGGTCGAAGAAGCGGTTGACACACTTAAATATGATATAAATCACTTTACACGGGAAAATTGGAGAAATTGTTTTGCAGATTGGTTTACGTATGCAAAAATGCATTGACCATGGAAGGGAAAATTATAAATAAATGCGTTTTATCAATGTGTATTACTTTACTGGGGTCAGCGGAAAGAGAACAGCCCTCTTATATAACTGTAAACTCTCGAGAATCTTCCAGACACTATCCAGTGGTGTCTGGAAGGGCCTTTACGCAAACCAGTCCCCACAAATCAAACCTCGCGACAAAGGCCGGTGCTGCTGTATGCATCGGTCCAAAAATAAACTTGTTGCTCTGTACGTTGACTTTTTATATTGCTTCTTACCAGCTACGCGTGCCACAGAGACATATCAAGGGTAACCTTTTCGAGGGGAGTGGTTTAATCCTGCAATATTTTAGTTTTACGTCACTATTAAGTGTCAGGTGCATGTGTACCAAAGAATTAGTACGTGTTTGTAACATGAAGGCACTTACTAATCAGCTATATACAGTCAGTTCCTAAAGTAACCCCTTATCTTTTGAACCAGTTGAGATATCGACCTCAAACAAAATGTTGGATGACTGTTATTAAAGGTACTACTGTCTACCCGCAAACGGAATTTTGACAATGGATAGATGGCGCTACAGTAGCTGCCGGCACATTTTTGATTAGCGGTTGCTGAAAAGTTAAAATAGAGTAATCCGTTTGCGAGTTACAAATGTTTCGTTCACTCTAATATTTAAATGTTTCAGCCGAAGAATGTTTATGTAAAGTAATCTAAGAAGTTTACATTCACAAAAAATGTATCTGTATCGAAGAGAAGTTCCTACAAATCATTTATTTCTTCTGCCACCCATAAAGAAACACCTTATGTACCGATGTCTATTAGATGATAGTAGGAGCAACGAATGATTTTCTTAGTAGCTTCAGCCAAATTCGTTACATTAATTACAAATGAATTTCTTGAACGAACAATGCCTATTCACTATCTTAACTAGGAAAATTCCGACTCAGCATCCATTAGAACCTGTCAGAACCCTCGAGCTTAGCGTCCTGTTACATTTCCATCAGAATTCGAACACAATCGCGAGAATTAAAGGAATTACTCCAATCAAGGAGAAAGCCTTATTTGGCTGAGGATTACGTAAGTCGGCGAGATGCGAGGAACGAAGCCACTGAACTTACGAACAAGTGGTCGACACCCGGCTGGGAATACTGCCAAAATTATGAAGAGACGTTCTGCCAAGATACACGTAAATAGCTATAGCGACATGACGACGCTTTCCATCGGGTTTAGTTGAAAAAAGTACAGCTTGTGTCAAAAGAAATATTTGAAATACCGAACTCTCTATTACGACCTTTTAATAATAATGATAAAAATATATCTACCTCCCCTCATTCTAGTCTCAGTAACACGCCTATGCTCAAATACTTGTGTGGGAAAGGGAACGGCATATTATTATTTTGCGGGCCGCAATTGCGCCCTTGACAATCTTAGGTTGATGGGCCACCAACTCGATCGTTGTATTAACACATTTTTTTTAGTACTGTCAAGCCAGGAAGAATTTTCAATGATAACAGGCGAAGAGAACAATATTTTCGAGGTGTTTAAACCATATTCACCTACGAACATTCACATACGGTTCTGTGAACCACCGCGACGCCCCAGTGAACAGCCGCAATAGTTTAGGTGTAAATAGGACAGAGTGTTAGCACAGTTTAGTTTTAATCATCCCCAGATGATGCCAACTGATTGGCAAAAACGCGCGTCGAGTGCAGTTTACTGTTTTTGTGTTATGTGGAAAACTACGTCAGTGTTATCGTCACACCAAAGGGTCCAACCCCTTTCCAACGTACAAAATACAAGTACTTAGTGGTAAACCTCTCCTTTTTGTAACGCTCTGTCTAAATGAAAATGATGTAAAAATGTGTTCCCCTTCAAACAAAAGTCGACCTGTCCGAGCATTTTCCATGGAAATCAATCCCTTGACAGACAGCGTCAGTGGCAGTACAAAATCACCTTACCACCCTGTATAGTCGTGAACGTTTTAAACAAACACCGTCGACTGCTGAACAAAAATGTTGTTCTACAGTGTTATTCAGAACTTATCCATAATAAAATTTGGGGATGTTCAACATACATGTACATACAAATGTGGTAGTGCAAAAACAAAATTTTTGGCGGGTTCTGAAAACTATTTAAAAATTTTTCATTGCACGCCGCTGGATACTGGTCCACTGTAATGGAGTGACCTTGGGACTGACAATGCAAACTGGCTAGCACGAAAAAAACTTCGGAAGTTCTGAGAGTATACCGACACACCCGGCGCAAAAAAGATTTGCAGCGTTTTTACTTTAAAATAAACTTAAAGATAGATAGATGTGACCAAAGTGACGTGTCTTTAAAATGAATAAAATTTTGTTACACTAATTTTCATGAATTGCGCTACTTGATTACTAGGTATTAGAAACATGAAATTTATAAAAAATTTGCAGATACCTTGTTACAAAAATTGTTCGAAATTTTGTCCCTCGACTTCTACACACTTTTGGGCACGCCTTATCCAATTTTGCCGCACTAAAGTGAATGTTCCTCCTGGTTGCTGATCTTGTAAACGCAAATTATTAAGTAAATTGGGAATTTTGAGCATTTTGCTACAACAACCACTCACAAAACCTAACTCGTAATTGATAACAGTGCTTGAACAAACTGGATATGATACGGATAAAACTGAGCTTCGTGTAGTAAGCGCCAAACCGTTGATTGGGCTAGGTACCCCAGGCACCTGCCTAGCGATCTGACTTGTACTTATTCGCGGATTTTCACGGACCAGATTCAACACTACTTGTTCTTCAGTTGCTAAAATACGTTGTGGTCGTCCCGGGCCACCATCTCGTCCACTCCAACTTCACCATAAATAAGAATCATGTCCATTAACTCAGCATTACTGTACACATGAGCCATTTTGAAAATTTTACAGTTTAACACTCCTACGATAAATAAAACCCCCGCACTGAGACAGCGACACAGATAGACTGATGGCTGCATAGACAATAGAGATATTATCCCCACTCCAACTCTATTCGTTCGGTCTTAACCAGGCGTTCCAGGTACAAAAACTTGTTTACTTTTTTTACCACATTCTTAGGAATGTGGTATATCAGATGTCGTTGAAGTACAGTTGCCCATCTATGTAGTCCTTTATAATGGTATAACTTTAAACATTGTTTACGGGAAATCCTAAATCTTTTATTATAAATTTTTTTGGTGATATCGATTTGTTATTTAAGGATGCACGTATCCTCAAAGTTTTAGAGATAATTTCTGAATAACCCTGTATATCGATTAACAGAAGGGAGTCACAGAAGAAGTACTGATTAAATACTGACCTTGTCAGTGTGTGTATATCTGAAATCCACAGCCAACGCCGGAATCAACTCCACTCATCCGAAGTTGAAATTGAGGCCAACGCGATTTAGAGTTGCAGTCGGTCGTACGTTCATTACGGGTATCATGTTTGTTAAATTGGCGGTAAACTACTGGAGAATCGTCGGGGCTCGGGTGGATCCATCATCGGGAGCAGTCTCGTACGTCCGGGCTGCGCTGGCTTGATTGCTGCTAATTTGCTTCCTTTGAGTGATTTTTGCTCGAGGCAAAGCCGATTTGGAGCGGCGACTGCAGTGGAGCGAAAAGAATCTGCTCTCCAGAACAGGCGATTGTTCTGCATTAAAGACGACGGACTTGTAAAATCTTTCCGATCTCTGTTGGAATAGCGTAAAAACGCCCGAAACAGGAGTTTATTGAAATCTATAACTGACTAGTAATAAAGTAAAATATAATTTTTTATTGTTTACATGTTTATTTGTAGATATTTTGCCAAAAAAATTTATGAAAAATTAATGAAAGTAGAAAAATATAATTGTTTTGAAAAAACATTGATCTCATTTAGATCTTCCAAGAAATATATAGAAAACACTCTATATACTAGTATTTCGGCTTATAAGGCCTTTTTCAATAGAGTAAATGTCTATTACTAAATATTTCCAAGCGCGTTTTCGTTATTTATTTGTTTACCAGCACTTACCCCCGATTGATCCTACCATCTGGTAAAGCCCGAGTTTTTAGTACTTTTTCTAAGAAGGACGAAAGTGTAAAATCTATCTGATCATTCGTAGTACAAGGATTTATAATTAAAGACTTTTTAATTTCCAATTGCTCCAACAGATCTAAGCGCTTTCCTTTCTTTTCACGATGTAGTACCTTTACATTTTTCTGATTTTTGAAATGATTGTTTTCTATACAATGCGTCGAAAATCCTGAATTTTTTGCGTTATTTAGTATGGATTTTTTATGTTCTTTAACTCTAGTTTCAATACTTCTACCGGTTTGACCCACATACACGGCATTACAATCCGCGCAGTTAATTTGATATACTCCCGATTGTTTTCATTTATTAATCCTTACTTTGTTGTTTATCAAAATCCTCCCAATAGTACGCTTGTTGACACTAATCGTTTTACACTCGTTTTGTTCTAATCTGCGAGCTATTTTTTCACTATATCCTGGGACGTGATTAATATAACTATAGGTGCCTTCTTTTTCCCGAATATTGTAAAACTCCCGACGAATTAATTTCCTCCTTTTGTTTTTTATCGCATAGATAAATTACTGTGCGTTTCACGAAGTTGTATCCCGTATTGGAATGTTAGTATATACCTCCAACGTATGGTATGCATTGCATTGGTACATTTCGGTTACGGACCGCTACAAATTGAGGTGGTGTGATTTAAAAGCGCGTGCAAGTCTCGCACAGGATTTGCCAGCGAATCCTGACAATCCGAACATTCCAATCTGGGATACAACTTCGTGAAACGCACAGTACAACAGGAGGATAAAAAACAAAAGGAGGAAATTAATTCGTCGGGAGTTTTACAATATTCGGGAGTATATTTTATTATTTATATAGAGTTTACAGTATATAGAGTATTTTCTATATATTTCTTGGAACATCTAAATGAGATCAATGTTTTTTTCAAAACAATTATTTTCACGATGTTTCATAAAGAACCATCCGCTTCGAGTATCCACTTTATTAGAAAAATATTGTGATTAGATGAAGTTTCTACATTGCAAATGTTCACGTTCGTATCTGGGGTTCGTTTTGAGGTTTCGTTCACAGCCAAAAGACAGCGGTGTTGCGATCGAATGACAATAAAAGGTATTTCAAGAGTACTGGTCGATTTGGTAAGTCATTATTTTGTCTAGTTACCTATCTATGGAGAAAACAAAATTAAATTAAACCAGATCTATATTAATTAAAATGGTGACATTCTAAAAAACTAACTAAAAACTAACTAAAAATAAAGCTGTATGAAAGTAATAGTATCTAATAATGATGTTCAGTTCATTGTTGACAGTTTTATAATTACTATAAAAAACTGTTCTTTATCGTGACTGTCAACCTCTAACATCCTGTACCTCAACGAGAAGCATAGTTTTTCAAGCATATTTCGTCAAGGTATGCAGTGTTCTAAAACCATAACGTATTATATACTTTTACTAGTACCTATGCAAGAGCAACCAATACATTCAATTAAAATATGAATGTTAACATGTCCAATATGTTAGATATAAATTATCCGCTTAAAACAACCCGGGCTGTATTGTCAAATTTAATTAATTTTTTCATAAATCACGCACAACGGCAAAAGGCGGTAAATTGTTGAATTTCATTATATTTATTTATAAAACCAGATCGGTATTAATTAAAATGATGGCATTCTGAACATGCTACGTTTTATTTACAAAAAATCTGTGTGAAAATAATAACTGAAAACATAAAATGTCTCTGCATGTGACTTTGTGATTTTATTAATGTTTTGAGCTCAAATACATAAAATAACTGAGTATGAACGAATTCAGATTAGTCCAGGGCGGGTGACAAAAATGTATCGCTGACGTAGTTTTCCAGCGAAACGCGCGTCGAGTGCAGTATAGTGTTTTGGTGTTATGTGGAAAACTACGTCAGTGATATCTTCACACCAAAGGTTTCAATCCCCTTCAAGGTGACAAATGTAATAAAACATTTAGAATTACTGTTAGAAGCGGTTAGATACACACCATAGTGCCCTCTTTGGGTCTTTGCTGCTATCTGTCTGACAATTATTGTCAAATTGACAGACAGATAACGACCTCCTTTTCCGCAGACGCCATTATAGCAGTGACCTGTATTGTCTTTGAGGAAGACAATCCTACTTATTTATTTGAAGAAGATGCCGAAAACCACTACTCCACGGACAATGTGCCCCGACTGGCATTGCATTACTTCGGCATCTCCATAGGACTCGCCACATCTTTCATCGAAACCAACCACCAGACATTGACCGGTTTCGCGTTTATTATGAGCTCGTCAGAGTGCCATAGGCCAATGGTCATCGTGCACAGATACCAACAGATGAATTTCAATAGAATTGTTTAATTGGTATGCATAACATTTTATATTATATTATATATGATACTACGAGTATATCATATTTTTACATCTTTTATATTCAATTTATTTCAGTTTGTCCTATCAACTATACCGATATTTGTATTTTCTTATACTTGAACAAGCTGATGAGTGATAGCCCTCTGCGAAAAGTTCTCCAAATAAGTATAGTCCTTCAAATAAATATACATCTAAACGATGTATGTTTATCTTAATATCATAAAAACATTTAAGCCTAAGTAATAAAAATACGAAGAGGTCCAAGAATGTATTATTATTATTATTATTATTATTATTATTATTATTATTATTATTATTATTATTATTATTATTATTATTATTATTATTATTACTGTTAGGTTACTCTCATTTGGTCCCTTAAATTCCTTAATCCCGCCGGAGTACGATTTTTCACTTTTATTGCCTGCAATTTGTGTTTATGGCGCTAAAAGCCTTTCTACTCTCCACGCGCCATT
Source organism: Pogonocherus hispidulus (assembly GCA_963924545.1). Taxonomy (NCBI): domain Eukaryota; kingdom Metazoa; phylum Arthropoda; class Insecta; order Coleoptera; family Cerambycidae; genus Pogonocherus; species Pogonocherus hispidulus. The sequence continues at coordinate 2,231,770 of OZ004700.1, read as the reverse complement.
AAAAAGCCTAACCTTCTCAGCTGATATTTTTTGGCATTAATTAACCAACCACCAGAGCCCACATTAGGTTTGGTAACACGTACATGGCCCATTTGAGCTGAGTAGCCGTCATTACCGACGCCATTTGCTGCTTTGCCTATCTCTAAATAAGCTTTAAGGGGAGGTGGGAGGTAAAAGCTTTCCAAGAGGAAGGGGTAATTTGTATCAACAACGCTGGAAGGTGTTGGTTATGGGTGTCTTGTGCCTTTCTTAGGTTGGATTGGGTTCTTAAAAGGATCTTAATGGCATAAAATACTTTGAATCCCAACGCCGTGATATAGAGGCCTACATTATCGTTAATAAGAGATTGACAATCAATTCAGCTGGCAGAATTTCCTTAACTTAATAAATACCTCTGCTTCTTGACTGCTCCATTCGATAAATTATTATTCATAAACATCTTATACATATGCAAGATTCAGTCAGGATCTAAGTTTGAATCTGGAGCAACACTTGACACATGTTAAATGAGATATAATTTAGGCCGAAATTGCAAACCTATTAATTAGTTCACATGGTTCGGCTTCTATGGAACTTGTGGGGGGATCAGGGGAAAGAGTCAGAGAATTCAGTCCAATGTAAATAAAATTAGACGTACTATTGAAAAAAATATCACATTAATTAGACAACCCCCACATCCAAAGATTATCGATAAAGGGGTTACACATTGATAAACGCAAACAAACACCATATACCCACCTTCGTTGCCAATGCCGAATCTGGGAATCTAACCCAAACCATAATAGGCAGTATAGGTTAGGTTAGATTCAAAAGTGAGTGGGCCGAAAACCAGACCCTCCACCGCGACCATGTGGTCTATTGTGGCTCACACCTACTTATATTTCACCCAACAGGTCCAGTCTCTTAATGAAGCTAAGATGATCAGCTTCATTGGGTGAGAACTTATTCAGATCCTCTGGCAGAAGTTGTCCTTTGCCAAATAAGGAGTATCTGATCCTTTTCCCAGCGGGGCAGGTGTATAATATGTGTTCTGCCGTTTCATCATCTTCTAAGGACAAGCGACACTCAGCATCTTCTGCTAGGCCGAATTTGTACAGATGATATTTTAAATAGCAGTGACCAGGCCAATTAAAGTTCGTAGGTACAACCTGCTTAACTCTAAAAGTTTTTTAGTTCTTGTTCTTGAAGGGTATATTATGAACGCCTTCGAATGAACTAATCTTGGTAGTTCTTGCCAGTACTGGAGGATTTCCCCCTCAGCCCAGATCAAGAGCATTGCTTTGGCAGTACTCGAGGATATGCCAAGCACCGGTTCTGGTTCGACAAATTCAGAAGCAGCACCCTCCCTGGCTAGAGAGTCGGTTGCTTCATTCCCTTCATGGCCAGAATGACCTGGGACCCAGACCGGAGTTACTTTATTTTTCATGCTCAAATGAGCCAGTAGGCAGTATAACCGAGGCCGTATATAAATCATTTTAAATGTTTTTGTTTTGTACACATTTGTAATATTTTTTAACTGTTTTTTATTCTTTATCAATAGTTATATAAGATTCCCGAAACTTGGAATCGCTTTCAAACTAAAACTCTCCTTAAAACTCGTGAAAGTGTTTAAAAAACGAGGTAATTCATTTAAAATTGTTAACTTATGACATGTAAGTATTTTTAAATATATTTGCTCCAGTGTTAATTTTTTTGTTTTCTTGGTGGATGAGTCTAAGTTAGGGCACAAACATAGATGTCCTTTTGTTCTTATAAAACCTGTGGCTACGTAAAAGTTGTATGTTTTATTTCAAAGTGATTACATTTTTGATTGGCAAAATGACGAGGAACCAGGGTACAACAAACAATATGGCGTCTTAAACATCACTTTGTCAAAGCGCGTGTTCTGTATATCTCGCTCTCAAAATTAGTATGTCTATAATATTCCAAATCATAGGAAACGTATCATATTCATTCAAAATGACTTCGTTTTCTTTAGTTACGTCTTTGCCCCACTCTCACCTAATGCTTCTCTTCAATCCCCGCTGGTTTCGCGTCTACTTCACAGGAATTAGCATAAAGATTACTCCGACGCATAATAGCGGTGTAACTCGAAATATTATGTATGTTAAGCTAATTAGGGGTACACACCCTTGGCTTTCTGAGAATTCGCTTCTACGACAATGCTCCCCCAGCGGTGGGGCTTCGCATCTGAAGGAGCTTCATGTGTGGACCATTCCAAGCCAACTTTAAGGACTCTGAGTGTGAAGTGACAGTTTATTAATGACGGGGGAACTTTAAAATGTCTTTCTTTGGTAATGGTGGCGGTAAAATGAACGTAAAGGACTTTGCAGACGCGAGTCTGTGCGGAATTTTACTGCTACTTTACTGTAGTCTTCCACATGACACCAAAACACTATACTGCACTCGACTCGCGTTTCGCACAACCAAAAAATCAGTTGGTAATCAAAAATTATTCACCAGGCAATAGTCCTGCGATATAATCTATTAATGCCTTTATCATTACGTTTCGGTTCATTATTGTACCAAACCTTCTTCAGATCTGTAATATTTTATCAAAATGGTAATTATTAAGTTAAAATTGATATTTACAAATACAGATGGTTAAAGGTTATACCTTAAACATTTTTTTACATGAGAAATGGAAAAATATTACTTATACAGGGTGTATACAAAAATTCAAGAGGTTATTCCTTGGACTATTCTAAGGATATTTTATCGTTTGATGATTTTTGAAAAAGCGCTTTGTTGCGAAGATATAGGGCGAAAAAAATTTTCAACAAATCCAATTTTGGTATTTTTCACCTTATTAATGTAGGTGAAATAAAAGTATGGCGTACTACACTGGACGTATCAAGTAAAAGACATGTAAGAAAAAGGAGTTGTTTTTTCTTACCAACATCCCGTGATACTTCGGAGTGATTATTTTGTACGTTTTTGTATGTTGTGTTTTTGTAATTTGTATGTGTCGCATTTGTTAAGATTGATTGACGTTTGGCTAGTTGACGTGTAAACGGTTGTTAGTGAAGTCCTCTATCATGGCTCGCTATACGAATGCCAAGATGGCTGACATTTATTTTATTTATGGACTTGCTGATGGCAATGCATTAGAAGCTAGGCAACGGTACATTGAACGATTTCCTAACCACATTGCTCCCGATAGAAAAATCTTTATTTATTTATCAACGTCTTCGAGAAACGGGAACATTGGAGCGAAGTGGAGGATCAGGAAGGCCAAGAACTGTAAGAACGGTAGACGTAGAAGAGAATGTGCTGGACATGATAGAAGAAGATCCAGATACTTCTACGCGAAGAATTGCAAATACTTTGAATGAAAGTAATTGGACTGTTTGGAAAATTCTGAGAGATAATTCGTTGTACCCATACCACATTCAACGCGTACAGGCACTTCTTCCTGCGGATTTTGCTCCACGTATTGCATTTTGTCAATGGCTTTTGCACACATTGGTTGAAATCCTTGAACTACTTACGCTGATTCTTTTTACAGATGGAGCCAGTTTCTCGCGAAATGCAATAAGGAATTTCCACAATAACCATGTGTGGGCTGACGAAAAGCCACATAAGATTTGTGAAGATCGGTTTCAACATCAGTTCTCGTTGAACGTTTGGGTTGGAATTGTTCCAGTTCCAGTGGGTCAGAAATGTTACATGTAATTTTTAGTAATAAATTGTTATTTGTTGAAAATTTTTTTCGCCCTATATCTTCGCAACAAAGCGCTTTTTCAAAAATCATCAAAGGATAAAATATCCTTAGAATAGTCCAAAGAATAACCTCTTGCCGCATGTTTAACTAACACCCTGTATATTGTATATATAACTGTAATATTATTATATTATTCGAGAATTTTTTGTTACCCCCATCGACAAATCTCCACTACTGTATTTTATAAAAACTACGGCCAATTAACTGTTGCTTTAGTGCTGTAATGTGGTCCATTCGCTTTTAGAACGTTATTAATAGATAAAGGTGACAAACTATTCTTAGTTTTTAAGGCTAACGGACTGGACTTCTAACATACTTATTTATATAACCTGCTAGTTTTTTGCTCCTAAAAAGATAGAGTTACGGAACCAAGCTATAATTTATAACACAATATAGAGATGTTCCTTCTGAATATTTGCCAAATACTTATATATATAAACTATTTGGTTTCGGTTAGTTTGTTATACAGTTTTGCACCGAATACTGCTGTTAACTAGCATGTAATTGATTTAACAGCTAGCTCTTTAAAATATCGTAATTATGTTGTCTACATATACATAATCATGTACTGTAATTTGTTTCAATTTTGCGTCATTATAATTGATAAATAAAACGTATCAATTATACATGCTCTGAGAAAAGTGTTTATTAAAAGTTCTGTCAATGTACCGCAAACTAAAATCTTTTATTTTATCAATTTAAAATTAAAATATAATGTTAGCTCAAGGGTAAAGCAGGACATTTGGGTGAGAAGTCAGGGGCGTCGTCAGAAATTTAAAAATAATTTAACTGTTATTAAATATATTAAAGTGAACTTCCAACGTCAGCGTCTTACTTTGTTGCAAATTAAAGGTGTACGTTAGTAGCATGTCTTTAAGGGCGCATTTGCACTCTCTTGTCGGTAAAGCAGTCAAAAGATGAATTAAACATATCTTCTATCTTCTTCAACAGTTCTTATGTGAATTTTCATTGAATTTCGTAAAATTGTGTAAAATGTGGTGCGTGTTGAATGAGCCGGTAGTAGCCATCATTTTTGGAAAATTTAATTCGACAACAAAGAGGACCCAAAACAGAGCCTTGAGGTTCCACTAACTCGAGTTCTTCAAGATACCTATTTAATCGCTTAAACTTTACCCACTGATCGTCCAAATGATATTAATAAAGTTTTGAGGGCAATATGTTGTGATTTACATTGTCAGATGACCTGCCAAATCCGGTTGAATTGAATTGCTGAACCAGTCAGACGGCTAACAACATACGCACCTGCCTCAATGTGCTTTACTATGTCCACATATAGTGAATGAAGCACAGCCATCGTTCATATATTTCCTAGAACACCACAAGTAATTTATAAATGCTGTGAGCCGTCCTAGAAACATATTCAAATACACTAACTTGAAAAGTTATCGCTATCAGTCCATTATTTTCTAACAAAAGAGCGTCACCTTTGTTAACTGTGGCAAATACTTATTTCGCTTTTCCTGGTAGCTATTATAAGTTCTTTACTGCTGATTATTGGATCTATATCTGTTTTAGAGACATTTCGCTGCCGATCGTCAGTGTTTTCAACTCATAATACTAAATCTATATAATAAAACAGTGTTTTATTGTAATTTGGGCATCCATAGAACACCCGGTATATCGAGATGGCTCTTTTTGTAGACACAAAACTCAATATAGGTTTATCTAATGTGAATCTACGTAACCTTTTGAAGGAATGACAATTGTAACGTCTACATTTCTGCAGTTGTATCCGAATAATAGTTTTTCTTTTTCCGCTACAGAGGATGTCGCACTAAAATCAAACCAACTCCAACAAAAGCGGAGTTCTCGTAATTATAATACCCTATTTAGATGCAGTTCTCAATTTAGGACGAACAGAAAGAACAAAGCCCTTTGTTTTGGTATTCACAAAATGTTCTTTTAAATTTCATCAGCCCTTTCTGTCGGTCTCCGATGCCGTTATTAAAATTCTAATTCATAGAGATCAAAATGAAAAATTTCAGCCAGGAAAAGATATAATCTTTACACAAAGGCAACTGTGGATGAGGGTATACTCCATCCTTTGTACCGCGTTGAAAAAAACTTGTGAAAATATTTAGTGATAAAATAAGCTTCGTATCGTTCGTAATTTTTTTGGAGTATCTACCATAACTTTTTTATTTGATCCAGTTTGTACGATGCCTTTCATTATTAATCACAATAAATTGTAGGTGGGAAACGATTCTGCCTGGGACTGACAAGGCAAAGTATCAGACAATTACGAACACGCAAAACATCCCCCAAATACTAAATCAGATTATTATCTGCAACGACAATAGTGTCACACAACGATTCCAGCAGCCATAATGGTGTATTTACCCAAACCCTTTGTACCCGGGCCCTGCGGCGCAACTTCCTTTTATTATTATTATCATGCATATATTCGGAAATGTAAACCAGATGAATTAGGATTTCCACCACTGAAAGGTACACCGTGAGCCAAATTCAGGTGTAGATACGCTTAATATGTCCAAATGTTTTTGTAATGCTAGTTGCTTCGTTATACAACACAAAATAGAATTCTATCTTTTCTTTCTCTTGACTTTGTTCGTTCAATATGTTTCTTTCAAGGGAAAAATAAAATAAAATTCTAAATGTTGCTACAGCACTCAAAACTGTTGTCTTATGCACAGATGCATAAGGGTTAAATTCTAGTTTTACAAAGTAGGCAACCGGTTTTTCACAGCTATTATGCAAGTTGCATAATTACAAGGATGTCAGTTTTTATAGTGTTAGTATTGGTCAGTACGCGAAAAGCGTTAAAATACGAGGTTTATGATCATTATTATACTTTTTCATAGCTATAATATATTGAATACAAAGCCAAAACAATGTATTTTGTTTGTTTATGTATATAGCTAGGTAAACTTTAAGCCAAAGTTGTTTTTAATTCTTATTATATAGCAACGTTTGTGTTTCATTCATAAAGAGAATAAACCTCGGGATAAACATTACAAAAAAATTTGTAGAAGCAAAAAAGATCCTATTAATTTACCTCACAGTGTAGATACATCCAGTGACCTGTGTTAATTGTTAGTGTTATCTCCAATTTCATAATTAAAACAGAACGGGTTACGTGCCTGCTCTGAGCTTAGTAAATACGGTTTTATTTAAATCCCGAATAGTTGTTTTAACTAGCTGGGGTTTTCGTTTCGTTATTTTTGATTTATTTTTAGAGATTTGCCATGGAAAGTAGCTTCCACGGAACGGAAAGTAAGGAAGTACGCTTATTCTAGTTCAGAATACTATTTATAGTTGTACTGGAGTAGGGAGCTGTCGAGTTGAGAGAATAAATTTAAATCTAAAATTTATCTGTTGGCCCAATGTTATTGTAACGCGTTTTCTCACACATTTGCCTCTTTTTCTAAATATCTGACATCTCTTGACGATACCTTTATATAGAATAGTGCGACAGGATTTCCCTTTTCGTAAGCTTGAGTGTAGGTATGTTATTTTTTCTATTTTGCGTCTATAAACCAGTCATTATGAAAAATAGATACTGGCAACGGATAGTTCTTTATGAAACACCGTGAAAATATGGTGAAGAAACGATATAGTGCTGTACTCTTCCAGAGACCCTTTGTTCGATTTGCGCATCCGCAGATATCGTCATCTACATGGCTACGGAAGCTGACACATTGTTTGTAGGCTGATAGACTTCCAACTTCCATTTTTTTTAAGTCGGTAGACAGAGATGTAGTATGTATGCTGCAAAAAAGCAACAGATAGAACGGGAAGGAGATATATCTGTTGTACAGATGTTTTGTCAGTGTAACATTCCCCGACATGGTTAACCAACAACCCAACAGACTGATAACGCTAATAACTTAACCCTGAAGCAGTGAACAGGTTATCAAAAATGTCCCCTCTGCTTCCAACGCCCCTTGCGGCTTTCGCTCGTACAATCGAACGTGTCGTGCTATTACCGCTGATATTATTATCAGTTTGCAGTTCTGTACTTATTTCTGTTTGAGTTTGGCAAGTTATTGTAGAGGGAAAAGCGGCCCTCTGCAGGATCAGGTACCTGCAGTATTGGGGCTGAATTTTGGAGTCAATATTAGCACTCCATTCCACTCTAAATATTTGATATAAAATTCAAACAGGTCTGGGATGTGTTTACAAGGCCGCTGTTTGTATAGGATGGACGGTAATTCCGGCATGGAAAACACGTCGTGCAGGTCTCCAATGAATCTATCAATTATAGTTGTGCTAAATTAGAGATTTCAAGCAACAGTATCTTAAATGCGACTCATTACCGACCTTCATAGTGACTTTAAAAGACTTTTTGAAAATATTTGTGTTCCTATTACAAAACAGATCAATACATCTTATAAAACAGCTTTAGAGCTAGTATAAAACAATAATATGGAGGTCTTGAAACAGTCAAGACTGCTATAAAACCATTTGAAGGCTATTTTTATAAAACCACCTCCTACAACAGCTGTTCGGTTTAATATTCTTATTTTTAAAGCAATGTTGGTCCTTATCTTTATCTTGGAGGCAACTAACAATCTCTGATTATTTAAAAATTTTTACAAAAATTTAGATACGTATCAGATCTTTAAATTTTAACTAGTTTCGTCTACTACTATTTTTAGTTGCTATTCGTAGTAGAAAATGTGGGCTGGGAAAGTTAATGATCCGGAAAATGCCAGTAAATTATGTGTGAGCTAACATTTTTCGAATATTTCAAATAACGATGCTCGTATTTCACTCAAAATGTTTAATAACAACTCATTTTTAAAAACAACTTTAGGTGTAGCACATATAGTTGCTTTAAATGTATCATGTAGTAATAGCTTCTGAAATTATTATAATAGAATGGTGTCAACTCGGTGCAACAAATTAAAGGACTTCAAGTTCTAACCTATCCTTGATAATTCTTCTACATGTTTATTTTAAATTTAGTCTTGAGTAAATACGTATAAAGCTATAAAGTATAATCAACAATAATAAAAATGTTTATTAGTTGCTCCACAGTTAATTGCGTATTTTCCAACTTTTCTTGAAACAATTGGTATATAAGATTTAATCAGAATTCAGCAGTCTTTGCCAAGATAAATCTGTCCGCAGTATATATGTATTATATTTTCATATTTTTCTTCGGAATTATGGCTCCATACCAAATCAAATAGAAATGATACAAATATAACTACGTCTTGAGGTATATAGAGTGACCTGTTTCTAAGATGTTTTTAATGAAATTTTATTTGCAGTTGATAATTGAAAATTCCTTTTCAAAAATGAATTATTTCGATTAGTTTTTAATTAGGTACTTATATGTCAGACTCATAAACAATAGAAAAGTATTCTATAGAAAAATATTAACTATTCATATACAGTTGATCCAAATTATTCATGGTATACCCCCCACCCCTCTTTCCACTCCTATTTTTTTAGATACAATTTTCAAATTTGGTACGGCAGAAGTACTTCTTGAAGGTCATATTTTGACATAAAAATGACCTTGTTGCCACTTCCGGTTTTACCGGAAGTAATACCAAGGAGGGAAAGAGGGGTATCTCTTGAATCTCTGTCACACTGTATATCTGAAAAACCTTCAAGGCAATTATTTATTCTTAATATTTAATTAAGTAATATTTAATTGTATATACACTAAGAAACAGTACTGTATGTTTGAAATATGTATTTTAATACAATTTGCATTGCAACTGAAAAATTTGTAATTCTATAGACACTAGATATAATTATCCACTTCTTCTTAATCCGTCTAAAAATATTGTACCTACTTATTTAAATGATTACATATTTAGAATCCTTAAAAACGCCAATAACAACTTTATATTAGCAAAATCTAAAGAAAGCTCATGTGAAAGCACTACGTTCCTGCTCTCTCTGATCCTTTTTACTCAAGATCACCGTAACAAACAATTCCCTGCACGTCCCCCAAAGAAACCGCAACAAATCACCCCATGTACTGACCCGTTAACAACCCCTTCCCTGCCACCCCAGCATCATAACTCACCGAAAACTTTCGACCACTGCGCTGGAGGCCTCCAGTCCGGGTAGTGCTTGGGGAAGGCATCCCTGGACCAGAAGGTGTGCAACACCACCTTGTAGACGGTCAGCTTGTCCGGCTGGCAAGGCTCTCCAGGTGCCTCTCTACCCCCAGCTGCCGGCTCTCTGCTTCCAGGGGGCTGGCCTGCCACCAGGGCCACCACACATAACGCAAAACACACAGAACACGTCGCGCGGGCCATCGCACTGCACCAGGTCTAGCAATCCGGTCTGTGTCGCGCACCGGAGACGATTGCCGGCCGTTGGAGCGAGACCCAGAGTCTGCGAGGCTTAGTCGGTGGGCGCAGTAGCCGTGGACGGCCATCAATTCGACTGAACGGGAGCTGGGTGTGAGTTAGTTGACAATAGACACGCGTCTAATGCCCGGCTCACATCGATTTGACGGCAAAGATGAGCGACATGTCGAAAAGATTTTTGAAGACAAAGTTTAAAGGAAACTATGTCGAAAGTGAAAAATGTTTTGGAACCTCTAATTTGCCATAGAACGCTGAGTTTCTGCTTGATATACGGTTATACAAGTTTGTCAAAGACATACTTGTGAAGCTTAACACTAAAAAACAATACATTTTGAATTCCGGTTGCATCTAAAATAATTTGTATTGGTTATACATAACTAACTTAACATAACATGATAACAACATCTTGTCATCATCCGCTCTTGTCCGAAAGTGTGGAGATACCCTGGAGGAGCTGACCAGAGGAAAAGAGGTTAAATTGGTATATCTACCAGGTCATAGTGGAATCCCAGGAAACAAAAGCCGATGAACTGGCTCGACTCGGATCTCAGGGACACATCCAAGGACCAGAATCGATTTGAGGCATTACACGAAGGCAGGTCAACATGGCTATTAATGATTGGGCTCATGAGACACTAAGTAAAAACTGGAGAAGGAGTGGAAGTTATAGACAAGCTCGCAACTTTATAATGGAGCCAAGCAAGACCAAGACGGCCTGGCTGTTAAGTCGTAGGCGGAAGGCTCTAAACCTGTTGGTGGGAGTTTTAACGGGTCACTGCAGGCTTAGAAGACATCTATCATTGATGGGTGTTGAGGGAGACCCTATCTGCCCAAGGTGCGGGGAGGGCGACGAAACGCCTTCCCACTTCTTAGCAAAATGTGTGGCTTTCGGCAGACTAAGACACGACGTCTGGGGAGCCGGGGAGCTGCAAGGGGAAGAGGTCAGTTCCCTTGAATTGACCGATATTCTGACCTACATTAGAAGGTGGGGAAGGTTCGACGAGGGAAGTGGTCAGGGAGTTAGGTAGGGGACGACAGGGGTAGGCAAAAAGGGCCCGCTTGTGGCCTACTTGCCAGGTCTTGGCCGCCCCATACCACCACTACTACTAACTACCGCACACTAAACATAAATGCTTAACCCTGTGAAAAAAATAGGCAATAGTGACAATTTTTAATCTTTCTCTTGAATTGTGTTGGCATAACAGCTTCTTTTTTTAAAGCAAGTTACCTATCGCTATCATGTTAAAGAGTTATATAATAAGTATAACTAACGTATTAAAGGTTACAATCTTTTCAGAGAAATCCCATACACGCCAGAGGGAGTGGTCAAGCTTTTTCCGATCTTTGAACTAATAGATTATAATACAAAGTGATATGCAGAAGTTGCGTTATTTCAGAACCAACATCGACCAAAATATGAGCTTTTTCCAACCTAGGTATTGTTGTTTCGTCGCGTTTTGATTGAGTCCCTCCCTGCTCGCGAAACACGTACGTACCTACTTTACGTAGTTTAAAAAGTACTCCTCTGCTGCTCCATAACCAGCAGATGCCATAAATCAAGATATAATAATAAAAAGAAGAGTAATGCTATGAACGCATTACACGACGAGGGGATAATGGTGTGTAAAAATAAATTTGTCTTACAGGAAATGGCCTATAGCGGGGCGAAATCTCGAAACTGAGCACATAAAACTTTTCATTTTCCGTTTTTAAATTACACCCACCCGGCCCTTTTCACTTTATCGAAGGAAGAGGAAGTCTCGCTAACTTTGTATTATGTCGCACGCATATCCAAGTTGGAAACTTTTTTTCGAACAATTACTTCTGAGGGTCGTAGAGAGGATAAATAAATGTCACTCGGGCCTTCGTGAAAAAACTGAAACCATTTACGAAGTCCTGCAGCCAACAAGCGTCATTTACTTTTCAAACACCCAAAATTAAGATTTTAAATCGGAAAAAAAATACATTAGTACAATTTAAAATAAAATTACACATTGAAACATAGCTTAGCGTTTGGCAAGATTCTACAGATTTCATTCTACAAGATTCTTTTTCCCTTCAATCAAAATTCGTAGCCTTGACTTGCTAATTCTATTAGGTCAACACCAGAATATCATACTCTCTATCAGACTTAGTGTAATATATGTTTCTTTTAGCAACCCAAATTGCTAAAATCAAGGTTTGGTATTTTATGCAGTGTCCCAGATATTAAAAACGATATAGAAGTGCAGACATTAATGTTTTTAACCATCAATACACTTAATTTTTTAAATGTGTGCATATATCATGTCTTATAAATAAAAAATACCAATGTATTTGTTTACAATCCTTGTTTTCATTGAGAATGTATAATTTTTATACCTCTATATTTAATAAAGCCACTAAATAATCAAAGTTGCCTCTTGTTTGACAGTTATCGAAAAATTGCAGTAAACGTCAGTCCAGAAAAAATGATCACAAAATTTGCGTTAAAACTCGTATAGAAACCTAAATTTTGAGTGTATGGTTATGGAAAAATCTTCCAGGAGTCAAATGAGGAGTTCCAACAATAAATCCCACCTCAAGAAGGTAGCTTCTGGTAAAATAACCCGCAACCCTTTTCTAAATTTCCTGCGAGACTTCCGAAAATCCAACAGACACAAGTATGACGTTTGTGAGTTGACTAGAAGGGGTGCACAGCTATGGAGGGGGATGACGGATAGAGAAAAATCACCCTACGTCAATCTCTCGAAGCAGGCGCCCAGGTACAAGAGGACTAGAAGAAGGGGCAAACGTAGGGGGAAGAAGAGGAGGAGGAGGAGGAGAAGGCGCCGTTCCAGATCGCATTCGTCATCAGTCATGACTGAGGACAGCGAGAGATTTTCCTCAGATAGAGAAAGAAGAAGAAAGAAAGCATCAAAAAGGGAACACAGGGAAGAAAGCAAGGAAGACAAACATAAAGAAGAGAGGCGGGAAAATAGGCATAGAGAGGAAAGGCACAAAGATGAAAGGCATAAAGAGGAAAGGCATAAAGATGAAAGGCATAGAGACGAAAGGCATAGAGACGAAGAAAGACGGCACAGAGATGAGAGACATAAAGAAGAAAGGCATAGAGGAGAGAAGAAAGAAGACAGGCGAAGAGATGACAGACACAGTCACAGTAACGATGGAGGTAGTAAGAGAGACAACAATGAAAGACGTCACGAAAGCAAGGAGTACACTCATTCGAATTCCAGAGATAAAAGGAACGATGAATACGAGGTGAAGTATAAGAATTCAAATTACGAAGATACGAGGAACTTCATTTGATGCATCATAATTTTTCGTTTAAATTTATAGTGATAGGTTTAGTGGTATAGCTCGTAATCAAATGCTATGCTTATGATAAAATATATTGTTTGTGCCTTTAATGTGAAATTTGGCGGGTTGAAGCTACTGTCCTTTTGTAGGGAGCTGCATTACTGTTTATAAAATAAATGTTTTGGATTGCCCTTGATATATTTTGGTTTTAATATGTCTATCTAATGTATATAGGATATAATCATAATGTTTTAAATGGTAAGTTTATAATAATAGCTAAGTAGCCGTTTTTATTTCAATATAAAACCATATATACCACTACAAAAAAATAGATGATGACCTGATGATTTCTGTTTTCAATATTTATGATTTCCTTTCTCTTCTTTTTATATTTTGGTTGCAATAAGTTGCCACATCAGGTAAGTACATTGAGAAATATTTTTGATCTAATTTATCAATTAACAGTTTCATTTTTGAGTTATTAATAGATAAGTTAAATATGTAATTATACTGATAATATGGAACACGTAATTAGGCTACATTTTTTCGATAAAATCAGTCCTTTGCTTTTCTAAAGAATAAAGTAATTTTGATGAGAATGACTTAAAATTAAATGTAACATTGACAGTTACTGTATGTCCATATTTATGGCAATACTAAAATCGATAATATTGTTAACACCACTCATTTGATAAGATAGACTAAATTATATTGTAGTATATAGAATTTACAGTTTATTTTAATGAGTATAAAGAGCCAAAGAATGAATATCACAGAGCATCCATGCTTCAGAATATTAAAATTACCTAAAATGTAATAAATTTTTAGTCAGACCATGATATTAAACTATTTCCAATTGTAATAAACGTCTTTGTTTGTATCGTAGACTTTCTGGCCACACCAAGGTAAATTTAACGTTTGGTGTTCCTCTCAAATAAAAGAACCATTCTCTTTAAGCATTATCTTTAAAACATCTTGCCTTTAACATCTACCTCACACGGAGTGAGGTTCATCCTCCTAAAAATCTGAGTCAGCATTAATTTGTATGCCAATTATCATGACTTTAACTCAACTCTGCCAAACATCCTATATCTTCCTATACCTTCCAATAAATATGTTATAATACTCTTTATCTGCAAATATCTCCTACATTGAGGTAATATACAAGTTTTAGAGAAAAAAAACACAACGCGTGGAGTGGAAGCCTATCTCGTGCGACAGGCGTCCACCTCATAAATGTCATTGACTCAGCCTCATCGTCTGGGAGGAAATACAGGAAGAGCCGGAGGCACTCCAGGTTGTATGCCGTTTCGGCGACGCGGCGGTCGGTTGAATCCACCGCCACGCGTCCAACTGGGCTCTTCTGCCTGACGGCTGAAACTCCAAGGGAAGGTCGCTTGTCAACTGGACTCAGTTGAGAAAAGTGCTGAAAAGAAAATGATAATAATAAATTCGAAACAAAGACATTATTTCCTGTTGCATCTCTTTATAGCTTTGAGAAAATTTTAAGAAATTCTATTCTAAAAAGTAATACTAAAATTATATTAAGTATTCCGGAAGAAATTTGCATATCCTTTACCTTTGGAAATTATTTACTGTTTAATCCTGCCTAACGACTGGATTGGAAGTCTGTAAAAAGGACGCTTGTCTGCTAATCATATTCTCAAAGATAATGTTAAATTCTAGATAATGTTACAATTTTAACAATTTTTTATTACAAACCCCAGAGTCTTCTAAATAATAACCCTAAACCTCTTTGAACTCATTTCTATGAGACACCATGCATATTACTCCATATAGAAAACTCGCTAGAAAACAAAGAAGTCTGTTCAGCAATATCCCTTGATGTTGCGCAGGTTTTTGAGAAAGTGTGGCATGATGGGTTAAAATATAAACTAAATAAGTTACTCCCATATAAATACTCAGAATTATGGGAATCATATATCTCAGATAGACTCTTCAGAGTCAAACAAGATGAAGCATACACTGAACTAAAATAAATCAGAGCAGGAGTACCACAAGGAAGCGTCCTAGGCCCTATCTTATACCTCATCTACACCATTGACATACCACAGTTAGAGCAAAACATAATAGCCACGTTTGCAGATGATACTGCCATTCTTGCGACAGGGAAGGGCTATGAAGAAGCTGTAAACAAACTGCAAACATCAGTTAACCAAATCAATAGCTGGACCAGAAGATGGCGTATCAAGCTGAATGAAACCAAATCAGTGTAGATTAATTTCACAAATAAAAGAGAACAACAAATACCTATTAACATGAACAATGCCCAGATTCCATATGCAAACTCAGCAAAATATGTAGGCATCACATTAGACCCAAGACTTCGCTGAAAAATCCATGTTAAAAAGAAAAGAGAAGAGCTAGACATCAGATATAAGAAAATGTACAGGCTACTTGGGAGACACTCCTGCTTATCAACTTACAACAAAATACTGTTGTATAAACAAATTCTCAAGCCAGTATGGACCTATGGAATACAGCTCTGGGGCTGTGCCAGTAAGAGTAATATATTAATCATTCAAAGATTTCAGAACAAAGTACTGCGGAACATCGTCAAAGCGCCTTGGTACATCAGAAACAGCGACCTTCATCGAGATCTTCAGATTGACACTGTAGAGCAGACAATTACTAAATTTGCAAGGAATCACGAACAACGACTCCATCAACATGTGAACATCGAGGCCATCCAGCTCCTCGACAACACTAACATAGTAAGAAGGCTCAAGAGGGTTAAGCCCTTTGAGTTAGTGAACTGATTAGATCAGTATAAAAGCAGAGTATTGTGCGGTTAGTGTTACACGTTAGTGTTATTAAGTTACTAGACTCTAAGGTATACTAGTAAGTAAGACCTTAGCTCTAAGATTTTCAACTTTAGTTAAATTAGGATAGAACCAAATTACTCATTGATCTCCCTTTGATCAGATTGTAATAGCAGCAAAATACCCTTCAAGGGGTATTTTCTATATATAAAAAAAACCATGTATATTAAAGCAATTCCCTACCTTTTTTCTTGGACTTTTCCATCGCCAGTGCTTCCAATATATGTGGTTCCAGCATGTACACATGCAAATAATAAAACAGTTATCGGAGGCACCGACAGGAACCATAAATCAATTATTTGGCGTACCGCTATTACGTCTAATTTTTTATTCAATTGTTTTACAGCGCCTGTCAATCGACTTTGATATCCGAAATTGAAGAGGCCACATTTTACAAGGCGTAGCACAGGAAATTTATCAACCAGATGTCTGTCGTTAATTTAATTCATATATAATTATGCCGTATCATTTATGGATGGCAATGGTGGAACATTTTTACTATCCTATAGTATGTAACTCCAGTTAAAAACAATATATCACTCTAATCTTTGTGATAATGATGATTGTTGGTATAATAAACATGAAATTAACTACATACGACACTCAACGAGATTGTCTATGTATTCCATATTGAAAAGTACAGAAAATGTAAGAAAATTGTTAATCACAAGACTATGTTTAGCAAAGCAAAGAAACTACATTGTAAATCGACCAACATGTCGATTGTCTTTACCGCGGAGGCTGAGAAAAATATATAAGAAGCGACTGATGAGCGCCTACTATTATTAAAGGTAATCTATATTATTAGTTTCAATTAGTTATAATTAGTAGAAGGTCGAGTAATTATGATTTCTTAGGAAATTTTAATACTAAACAGCTAGGGTTATTGATAATTATTGATAAAAATAATAGTAGATGGTTAAGAAGCCACATTAGTTTCAGAATCATACAAATCATACAAAAACATTAGTAAAAACGACGCTTTGAAATATTTATTCTTGATCTGCTGTTACTGCTGTTGTTGTTGTTGGAAAACATTGTTATTTTGACCCATTGTGCTTCTACCAACACCAGTTCTACTGGAAGCTCTCTAATGTCCTGGGGTAGGAAAAAGGCGTCCTCACCATCGTGTCCGCAAATCTGTACCTTCTAACGGCACACTAAGTCCAATAGTATTAAGGTGATTGTTAATATGTCCATGATCTGTTAATAGTCTTGTCCTGTGACAATCCTTATGATGTTGCTCAAGTATTGATCGGATTGTATTCAACAAGGGCCTTCAATTAAGAGCCTGTCTTAATCCTTCTTCCTCAGATCTCTTTCTGATCCAATTTTCAATGGACGTCGCCACATAATTCGGCGGAAGTCCGAGCTCTGGTTCGGGTCCAGTAAATTTAATACTTGAGCCTCTTATGGCTAATGTATATCTTGAACTGCTCAAATATGGCGCCGCAATATACCATTCTGTTAGTTACAAGCTATCACCCAGTACCTAACAGACTGAACAGAAGTGTAATTTCAATCAGGCAACTCCTGTAGTAGATTTTCATATACTTTGGATTGTAATCTCGACTGGATCTGGATGGTTCGCCATCCGTCATCGAATACCAAACAGTCTGTACATTTTCCAGTTGTACCTGCCCCAAAAGCCACACGCTGCCACTGACTGGAGTTGCATTTCATCGACAAATTTTTGTAACTACAGTGAACTACCCAGAGTGCAGCGTATTCTATTAAATACCCTTTCATTGAGTTTACACAAAGCCCAATGTAACCACTCACAACACCATGTAGACGGCTTGTAAACAACGTTATTATATTCCTGTCTGGTGAAGGGTTATTCATAGTAAAACACGTGACTTTGTTGCTGGATGTAAATAACACTGGCTTCGGAATTAAAGCAGCATGGTTCTTGTTTTCAGCCCCATTATGTTTATGTACAATAAACGCAAGCGACCAGCAGGTTGTACAGACGTGGATAGGGCTGTGATTACTAGAATTGTGAAACGTTCAAATTTAGTCGTCGACAGGATGCGTCGAATTGAATCGGACTGTTATAGCTGCAAATTTTGTATGAGGAGGAACAATTTTATACAAATTGAATGTGTCATTTTATTATCTTATTTTATTTTAATTGTATGCCATCCAACAGATATAAATATAACCAATCAGCAAAGTGAAAACATATGCTACATTCATTTGGAAAACGTCTCCGCAGGCATATACTATTTAAATAGATCTAACTGATATTATTGATGACTGTTGTAGTGATCATACATTTTATAAATCGGTGAATATTTCAGAATGTTGGTGTGAGGAGATGGAGATAGTGAGGGATGGCTAGATGGCTGTCAATTTGATCTTGGCATAATTTGTGAAGGAAGCTTATGGAGAAATCTGCCCTTCTACTTTCAAGCCAGGTTAAAAAAAACCTATTTAGGAGGTTCTGATGAGGATAGCCAATCAGAGGATAGATATTATCGCATTTGAAGGCCAAAAATTTTAGGAATTTACTTTATACTGACTCTAAATTACATATGTATGCTATATCTATTGGATTCCAGATAAAGCAGACATACTCTAATTAGGTACGAACAAAGGAGTAGTACGTATAGAAATTTCACGATATTGTTAAAAAGCTCCTGGCTGTTACGTATTACAAAACCAAGAGTTTTGTATGTTACAGAGGCTGTGGTCTGCATATGATCGATGGAAGATAGAGTTGTATCGAAACTCACGCCAAGATCTTTAAATGTCTCCACTTTCTTTTAAATATGTCCCTTAATATGATAATTATACTGAATGTCTGTTGTCCTACTAATAAATGTCATACCCAGCATTTTTTAGCATTTAAGGTGTGAATCCATTTTCAACGCTTCAATTGTATATTTTTATTAAATTTGACTGCAGCTAATGGCAATCACTAATACTTGCAATTCTGGAATAGATCTTAAGATCATCTCTGTACATCAAACAATCTACATCCAACTAATCGATTCTATCATTGACGAAGATATTGAAAAATAAAGGGCCCAAAATGTAACCCTGGGGACACCTAATTAACCAATGCATTACATGTAGATTTTACTTTACCTTCTTTGAGGATCTAAAAATGAAAATTTAGATATCTGGGAGGATTGTGTCCACAAGATGATGAACAAGATTAAGATATGAAAGAAAGTATAGAAGAAAAGATGCCGAAAGGTATAAATAGGCAAAAATATAGAGACCATAACCTATAGCTCAGAAATTTGGAAAGTACAAAGGAATAGAAACAATACAGAAATGGCATAACTAAGATAAATTGAAGGAAAAATAATTGGATAAAATAAGAAACAAAGGTATTAGGTGAAGGAGATGAATTATAAGGTTAACTACCATTATTTGGTCACGTAGGACCACGAGAAGAATAATAATAAGAGCAGAAATCTTAAAACATTTTTATTTTCAGCGACACACGAATTTGACAAATTTCGCATGTGCCGGTGTCTATTTGAATCTACATCCGATAGCTGAGATCCGAGATTCAAACTACAAACATAAAACCACTACTAGTTTACGAAATGTATAAACCGAAAACATACTAACCTCCCTGCGAATGCCTCTGCCGGCTAACTCACATCTGTGTGCTTGTCATTAACTAAGTCAATTAAACTATTACCCCCAAGTGCAATCGGTACATAAAGTGTAATTATTGTCCCAGACAGATAATCGTTCCGATGAAGTCGGTGCACGCTCTGTTACAGCAGGAATCAAAAGTTCGTTTCGTCAAGCTAATGCAAGTCGATAAAATAAACTGAACTGACAAATGCGTTTGTTAGGTTTCCATTTTCTCGAAAATTAACTCTTGGAGTGGAAAAAATCGACCAGGTGTTTCACTGGACATGAACAGTATTATCTGTATGCCTAAATCCTGGGCTTAAATTCTTAGGTCGTCAAAAAATATTCGTATGTGAAAATGACGTTAATATGACGTAGTTTGATAGTTCTTTATAATAAGAAAACTGTCAAACTACGTCATATTGACGTCAAAACTAATACAATTCGGAACAGAAATACTAAAGATGTATTTTTTATATAAACCTCCGAAAATAATTTATTCTGTGGTAGTTTGTTGTTAAGGGTAAAGCAGATTTGCAAATTATGATTTCAGAATTGCAGGTCCGTACTTGTCCGTAAAAAATGAATTGGATGATGATTCTGGAAAAACGAAACATCACATTGAAAATTCATATACCGGGATATCAAATTATCTTGGTCAATTGTGGTTGTGGAATGTAAAACGTGTGTCTTACTTTAAGTTTTTGAATATGTTTTGTTGTGTCAGAATCTGTCAAGTCATTGTGCTGAAATTTTCTAATCCAGTTTTTGAATCATGCCTCTTACCACACAGCACAAAATTTTCATGATTGAAGCCTATTTTCGAACGGGTGCGCTAGTTAATGGAAATTGGCAATACAGTCAACGTTTGTGTTTGGACAATTTTCGAGACCACTTCCCAAACGTGGCAATATTACCGGACAATTTTTATGCGTGCCTTACAAATTGTGTTGAAGTGTTTCGCGAAACTGGTTGTGTGACTCATAAAAAAGGTGCTGGTAAACCAAGAGTTCGTACAGAAGAAGTCATCAATGACGTTCGTCAACGTATGGAAGAGGAGCCTGCAAAACCTTTGAAACGTCTTTCTCAGGAAATTGGACTTTCTTATGGAACATGTCATAAGATTTTAAAGAAAGACTTGAACATGCATCCATATAAGATGCAAGCACATGAAGCTCTTCTGCCCGCAGACCACCCCAGACGCCTTGCTTACTGCCATTGGTTTGTCAATAATTTAATGAATGACGATCTTCTGGACTTAACTTTTTTTCTGACGAAGCGTGGTTCCACCTTTCGGGATATATCAATTCCCAAAATATGCGAATGTGGAGCATTGATAACCCTCATGTTTTTACTGAATCGCCACTACATGCTCAAAAAATTGGTGTTTGGATGGCAGTTTCTCGCAGAAGAATAATTGGGCCAATTTTTTTCGATTTCACCGTCAACGCAGAAAGCTACAGACACAACTTTTTGGCTGAATTTGTACAACAGTTAAACGATGATGAACTTCGGTACGGTTATTTCCAGCATGACGGTGCAACAGCACATACTACACGAGAAAATATTGCTTTCCTCCGCGAGTTTTTTTGATGACCGGCTGATAAGTTTGCATACGTTGAGTTTCCTCCGAGATCACCTTGTTTGACAATTATGGACTATTTTATATTTCCTTACTTAAAAAACAAGATTTTCGCAACTCCGGTAAATAATTTCCAAGAACTGCAACAAAGAATTGTTCAGCAATGTGCAACCATAACTCCAGAAATGCTGCAAAACGCTTTTCACAGCATGAGGAGGCGCGTCAACTTGTGCATCGAACAAAACGGGGGACATTTCCAACAATTACTGTAATTTAGTTTTTCTTGTTACTAAAACTGTTATTTCATAATTTGTAGTTCATTATTGTTTTACAACTGAAATAAATAGGTATGAAATTTGTAGGTTATTGATGATGTCAGTGTGACAGTGACATAATTATTTCAAATTTAAAGTAAGACACACGTTTTACATTCCACAACCACCCTTGACCAAGATAATTTTTGATATCCCGGTATTTGTAACAGCTTGTTAAAGCTGTTGTAAGATACTCTAGGACTTTAACTCTTTATAAAAAAATGCTGTGTCAGTGAGTGAGCCAGGTTTCAAATTTGCTCAGTCAAAAACTGAAACAGTTGAAAACCCAAACCAAACGGCAAATTATGCCAAAATTATATTGGTTTTGTATTTGTAATTCCTTTCCTTGGTTCCTTGGTGGTTCTTTTCTCTTGAACCATCCTCTATACGTACTATTTACCCTAGGTATTTACATGAAATACATATATAGCTACTCATTACTCTTGTAAAATGTGAATTTAATAAAAAGACGTTATGATAGAGCTACGAAATGTATGTGACGTGTGTTTTTAGAGAAATAACTCTGGTAGAGACAGTAATTTACTTAGTGATCCATTTTTATGCCGTACTTCGAAATGAATGCCATGAACTGGACGGAAAAAAGTAGAAAAAACACTGGAAATGCTCGTATTACATTTCCCTAGGCTATCCATATATGTGTATGAAATTCTATATCCATAGTTTACATTTTATGTTATGTGTTGAAACAGATATAGTTTCATGGTTGAATTCGACCGTTCCTATTTACTTCGGTTAATTAATAACAACGTGCAAATTTCCATTTAATTGTATAAAAATCGGTTATTCTAAATATCTAAATGTTATAAAAATGATATGCAACTGGAAAAATAGACATACAGGGTGTCCCAAGGGTTTGAAACAAAAAAGGGTCTTTTAAAGGTTAAATTATTATATTTTTACTATATTATGACTAAGTTTGACTAAAATATAAATAAAAAATCATTTAACATCAGAAAAATAGAAAAATCAAAAATAATTTGGTGTAGTATAAATTATTTTGTTTCTGATTGAACCAAATAAATATTATCATAGCTTAAATAATAACTATGATATTATTTATAACTTCAAATGACTTCTACCCTCTATTATAACATCAGTGGTGACCTTTGACTTACATTTAAATCACGATTTCAGCCAATCAAATGTCATAGAAGCATGGTTTAAGTCAAAATAATAGTTTTAGAAGACTTAATCGAATTCTGTGTGGAACTAATTTTCTTTTGTAGTTTATTTTGTCAAAAACAGCTTCTTAAAAGAATATATTTGAGAATATCAACTAATATAATAATAAAGTAGGCGTTTTAAGAAAAATTTCACCCTCTCCTAGCTTTGAATCGAATGGGTTTTCAAACAATTCCAAATGCAGGTTAATTTCCAATTGAAAATGTATGTAAATTGTAGAAAATCGAGGAAATAACCCCCTCGATCACTTTTGAACCAATCAAGAAACTTACAACAAACAAACACTATACCAATTGGTTTACTTCCTTGGTCTTGGCTAATGGGCCTTTTCCACTAAATTGAATTTTACTATTTTATTAATCTTAAACGTTATACTGGTACATAAGTAAACGTATAATCAACCCAATTTATTAAAGAATTGTAATTAAACGAAGTTATCCAAGTACAAAGTGACCGATCTTCATGAATCATTTCAAACTGCGCGGTTGGCTGACATCACACTCCAGTAGCTAATAAAATGTAGGCAAGTTAAAGAATGGATCAACGTTGCCACATATAATTTTACTTTTTTCTTGGCAACGATTAAATTTGCATTGTGGTAATTTTGAAATAAAAATATTATGTATTTTTAGGTGAAATGGTAATTTTGAAATGAAAATATGTATTTTTAGATGAAATATTCTCCATAAATTATTACTAAAGCAAATCAACATGATTATTTTACAATTTATCCCTTGAGCAAAATAATTTTTAGGCATTTTTCGCTAAAGGTGACAACACTGCACAATCTACGCTAGAATCAACTAAATGATGATTTGATAACTTAGATTATAAAAACTAACCTTCTTGTCTTAACATTGCGCACTTCAGCACTTAGAAACTTTATATTTGTGACGTATAAATCGTTAACCATTTCACTGTCAACTCTTGGAAGGTTGTCTGAATCAGCCTTAAGATATCCCTCTTCAATCTTATTCATTTTAAATCAAATTAATCAAAACATAAAACGAAAATTAGGTTAAGCACACTTAACTTGACAGAACACAAAATGCAGGGCAGCCAACAGACAACAACGAACTGGAGTTTGACGTCAATGGCGCGTTATTTGAAATATATGGTAATTTTTGCAAAATATATCTGGCGAAGAAAAAAATTTAGAAAAATACTTTTTAGGCATAGCTAAGGATATATTTTATAATAAGCGAATAAAAAAAAGATGTGGAAAAGGCCCTTTGGTCTAAGGATTTACTCCTTTCTTTGGTTATATTGACAATATAGAGATGGCGTTGAAAGCGATATTGAAAAATGCTGCAAGGCTTGTATTCAAATAAGCTTTTCTACGACTTGCCCACAAGTTTTCTCTATATATAGGCTGGTTCAAATGGGGGCAAATATTTTTTAAAAAATCAAATTTTGGAAATTTGTTTTTTTTATTTCAACTTTATTCGAGTGAATATTGAAAAAAGAACAATACGTTTTGTCTTTCTAGGACAAAACGTAAGTGTTTTGTCTTTCTAGGACATCATTAATTCAATTTTTTTAATACAAAAAGTGTATGTGAAGAAGTGCTGTTCATTTTTCAATATTTACTCAAATAAAGTTGAAAAATAAAAAATTTCCAAAATTTTTGAAATATTTCAAAAACCAATCAAGTTAGCCTTGACATTTTGATCCCCTTATTCCGCAACTTGGCCCCCATTTTACCGACTTCGTACCTCTTACCATTTCCGGGATCCCCATGCACAGACCCGAATTTGAATCAGCCTGTAGATGCAATTAACTAAATCCCAGCCTGGGCAAGGAAAAAAGGCAATTCATCATTTCACCACCTACACCTCTGCTATCACGACTGAGATAAGGACGCAGCCCGCTGCAGCGGACGGTTCCAGCGTCACCAGGAGGCCATTCTGGATGATCAACGGCTCGGCCGCGGTTTATCAGCCAGATTTACGGCTCATAATTCTCGGCTGTCTAATTGATTCGGACGGCGCTGGCGACGCAGAGAAAACACGGATTAGGGGAACTTGACGCCGCGGCGATTTACGTTGACCGCGATTTGCAGCCTGGCTCAGGTTTTAGGGCGGTCGGGGACTCTGTTGTGTAGCCGAGGGAGGTAAAAATGGACTAATCGTGGATTATTCTCATATTTGATGCTTATCAGTGGCGGCTCGTCATTTTTACATGGGAGGCACTGCCTCCCCTGTAAAAATTACAAAGAATTCCAATTTTTAAATACATAATATTTACTAACAACTAATAAATATATTAATAATATCCTCTAATATAATAAATAATAATGTAAAATGTAAATGCTTCTGTTCCCGTACTATTATTTGAAATTATTTCCAATCACAAACGACCCAACGCCATCTATGGTCATTCTTGGGCGCCTCAGTAAAAATTACCACGGTCTGCTAACTATTTGGTTTGTAGCGCGGGTAGCGCTGGTAAGCCGACGAGTCACAACAGCCGTCTTTCGTCTTTAAGACGGCTGCGGCCGAGTGTGCCGACCGGAGGCATAAGTATGAGATGCCTCCTTTGAACCGACGTTTTCGGATAAATGAATTATTTGCGCATGCGTGTGAGATCTGAACACGTGCTTTTTGAATAAAGCTAGAGGCAAGTAGAGGCAAGACGGCCCACTACTCCCATCCTTTCCCTCTTAGAAATTTGCGGGAAAATAAGCATGTGCGGATGAATATTGAAGACGTTTGCATACTATGTATAATTTTTTGATAATCAAATAGGTATTAAATATTACTTATTATTTACTATTACCTATTTTAATATTATTTAAATAATTTTTGTCGAGATTTCTGGCAATCGCATCAAAAAAGGGATATTTGTCTAACGAAACCTATTTCTTTAAACAAATACTTTTCCTCTGGGAATTTCTAATTTCTAATTTTAGGACGTTTGACCTTGAAAAATGAAAAATTTTCGCCTCCGGCGATTTTTTTTTTTCGTGCGCCCCTCGTACCCACCCGAATCTCACCAGCCACCACTGATTTATTTATGCCTCCCCTAAAGAAAAATTCACGAGCCGCCACTGATGGCGGCTTTCCGCCGCCATCATCCTTCTGTTTATTTGAAAGAAACCACCTATAAATTTGGCGAAGTTGAAGGTTATTGATAACGTGAAGATTACATCATTGATTTTTTTAAAAATAATTTTCTAATGCTTATAAAGTGGAAATTTGTACCGCCTT
The DNA here is from genome assembly GCA_963924545.1 of Pogonocherus hispidulus. NCBI lineage: Eukaryota > Metazoa > Arthropoda > Insecta > Coleoptera > Cerambycidae > Pogonocherus > Pogonocherus hispidulus. The sequence continues at coordinate 2,205,699 of OZ004700.1, read as the reverse complement.
GTGTACAATATTTTTCAGAATCGGAAGACGCAGTTAAAAAAATTGTGTTTGTTCAAGTACTTTGGAAACACTACTTGTCATGATCACAAAACGCTGTAGTAGAATGACAGATGAGTGCAATAAATTTTTTATTGCACTAGTGCAATAAAGAACCAGTTTTTTCACTAAATATAGTTCCATAAAGTTTTGTTTTTTTGCATGAACGTAGAAAAATATTTTTTAAATTATACACCCCCCCTCTAGTTTTTGAACCACTGGGTAGATTGTGATGAAATTTGGAACGATAATATATAACTGAATTTTTTTTTAAATGGAAATGGGGGTCGAGTAATAACTCATTTTGAGGCTATTTTTATGCTCAAAACATCCCCCAATTTTTATAACATTTGGTTGAGTAATTTCCAAATAAAAACCAGTAACATAATCTTTTTACCACATAATCTTTATAATAGAACTTACCCATGGAACATTTATTGGTTAGGAGGTTCGTGGTGGTCATTTTCAACATCTTTTGAAGGAACATGTGTTTTTTAAATTTGTTTTTGCCTCTATGTTAAATTTGAATTATGTCATAATTTTTTAATTTAGGTTATTTTAGGTTAGGGATGGTTTATTGTTATTTGTTTGATTTTAATTTTTGTTTTGCTTTGAATAATTTACAATAATTTGTAATATGTATGTAAAAAATGATATAACAGAAATCGATATTACTGGTTTTTATTTGGAAATTACTGAACCAAATGTTCTCAAAATTGGGGGATGTTTTGAGCATAAAAATAGCTTCAAAATGAGTTATTACTCGACCCCCATTTTCATTTAAAAAAATGTTCCTATTGCGCGCCCAACTGTCACTTTGACATTCAGAGCTATCATTGATGTGTCAAAAAATGCAGAATTTAGTCATATATTATCGTTCCAAATTTCATCACAATCTACACAATGGTTAAAAAATTAGAGGGGCGGGGCGGACTTTATGTTCTCAATGTACTCGTATATACAATTTTATGTGTTTAATTTAATGAAAATATTTATTTTTTTATGTTTCGGTCACACATCTTGTCATCTCACTACATGGTGGCCCAAAAAATACTGTTACCCTACTGCTAAATTTCTACAACCCGACCCTGCCCAACCTAACGACCCAACCCTTTTGACCATCTAATTCCCTATTACCAAAAACCAAATTGATCTAAACCACATCTATAATTAGTAATTAGTCACCAAACCGTCAACCCAAACACAATAGCATTTGTCTGCGGGATAGCGAGATTGGAAAAGTTGGTGAAAATTGTGACCAGTAAATCATGGGGGGAGCGATTTCAATGGCCACCATCGAGAGGCCATATTTTACAGCGCTAATTAAAACAGGTTCCTGAAATCCCTTATTTATTGACAAAAGTCCTGTAGAGGGATCAAATAGGCAGAGATTTAAAATCAGCGCATAGAATGATGTTGCAAAAGTTACATTCAAATGATGTGTTTCAACTTAGTTTGTTTCATATCTTACCTACCTACCAGATCTGAATCCATTCAATTATATTCTCTTTGAATTTAAATAGAACAGACTATATGAAATCACGTAAAACTATTTTGAGCCAGCGCGCTAACCTGAGCGTCCGACCCTGAGAATCGGAGTCAGGGAGCCCGTCGACTGGATTGTAACAAAGAAAATGTTAATAATAATAATATTATTAAGTCAGAGATCGAGGGATTCATAATGGCTTGCTAGGATCATGTATTTAACACCCTCGTCTATCGAAACCGTGTCATGGATATGGAGATCCCTGATGTCAACTGCAGGGCCTGCCGTAGGGCGCCGGAGACAATAATTATGCATCTGCTTTCCGCTTGTCCCTCATATGCAGTCTCGGCCTATATCCATAGACATAACGCGGCTTTACGAGTGATTTACTACTTTCTACGTCACTCGTACGAGGTAGATGAAACACCAGTGCTGCCATACGCTCCGGGAAATACTTAGTCTGTTGTGGGGAATGAGAAGTGCCGAATTTATTGGAACTACTCATTTCCCACTCTGAAGCAAATTCGAGCCAATAAGCCTGATCTAGTCCTCTTCGACCACCAGCTCAAGACAATGTTTGACATCGAGTTCTGGGCTCCTTTCGAGACCAATATTGTCTTGCAAGCAGCTCCGTAGACTCCATCCAGAACATATTGTGAAGCTTGTGGTACTGATTATAGGAGCCCTCGATAGAGCAAGAGATCACTGCTTTCGGAACTGAAGATCATACCGGCATGCCGAAACTCGACAGACTTCTAGCCGGAAGAATGCAGAAGGCGGTCATTCTTGGTCTGGCCGGTGTTAGACTTGGTATTAACCTGTGTACAAGAAAAATCAACCAATGCAGAACTGAGAAGTTCATGATGATAATAATAATAATAATAATATCTCTCTCTACCCAGAATTCTCACAAAGGGTAAAGAATTTAATAAAAAATTTTCCGACGGAATGGGAATTCGAACGCACTTCCCCTGATTTTTTTAGTGAACTTTTTAGTGGAACTTGATATCCCTGAATACGCAAGATTTTACTTTGTTTTCACAAAGTTGCAAATGGCACATGGAATCGTAACGAATTTGTCTATAGAGTCATGTAAAATATTCATCTTTTAGTCAATTCTCTTAACGGTTATGTTGTTTTTAATAGGTAGTTGCATATAGCAACTCAACTAGTTTATTGTTTCTCAGAATAAATCTAAGAATCTCCTCCCGTGTGCCTAGTTAACATAGTCATAGTTCTTTGTGACAAAAAACACCTGACCTATTTTCCGCGAAACTTTAAAAGTAGGGGAAGTCCTCGGGGAAGTCTAATCCAAACACGTTGACATATTAGACCTCTAAACGGGCTCTCGAAATTTATCGACAAGCCGGTCTGGTCTAGACCGGAGCCCGGGAGAGCAGTGAGGATAATGATGAAATAATATTTTCGAAACTTTCCACTTTGGAACTTTTGCATTATGTAAGGGTTTTGTCACAGTCGGCCTCAGCGCCGAACACCTTTCGGTAATTCAATTTGGCCAAATCGTACAAAGTTGAAAAACAGGCATTTGCATTTTAGATTACAGATGAGAAAAAACAGCGTAATGGCGTTGCGAGTTGAGTACCTCGCCTGCTTAGAGAATTGTGACGATTTCGAAGCCTTGGTTTTAAAGTTTTCTAGAAAGGCACTTTTGTTACCAATTATTATTTACTTGAACACAATTAGAGCTCGAACAAATCAATAAATTTATCCATACTTCAAATCACAATCATGGAGTATGTTTTTATACAGGGTGAGTCAGAAGTAGCTGTAAAAAATTTAACTCTAGATTCTTCTCACTAAAACAAAGTTTTTATTCAAATACATTTTTGATTTAACATGCCTCCTTACAAGGACTCGCGATGCCTGCCCCCATCTTCTAATGGCCTCTACGTCGGTGAATTCGCAGAAGCTGTACAAACTTAGGCAAGCTTTGTGTAGAAGACCTTGTGTATATAACATACAAAGTAAATAAACTCTCAATAATAAGCTAGCAAAGCAGCGTTTCGTAAAAAATTTAAAATATATGTTTGCATAACCTTTTTGCACTCCCTAAAAGTACCACTCTCTCTTTCATTTATATTTCATGCAGCTTTGTCTACTCCCCTCATTATGAATTCATGGATATTGTAAAAAGTAGGCATCTACGCAGAGCTTACATTAAAATCTATATTTGTGAAAGAAAATGCATAAATACATAATATGCAGCAGCGTCTCGACCGTGTTCATGCTTTTGTCTAGTTTATGGAAAAATTTGTTATGCAATCTCCAAAACGAATACTGTGACAACCAAGTAAGGTGTTATGGGCTTAGAAGAATATTCCGCCCCCTCCCCCACATAATGCATGAACTGTAAGGGTTTTCCTTGTGTTATAATAAGGGATAGAAGTACTTTTAACATTTATATTAATAGATTTAAATTCCTCACTATTCTTCAGAGTTTTCTTCCTCACTTATTGCCTCTTAGCACTTACTGCACTATTACAATAGAAAACACTTTGCTGAAATCGCTGAAGATTGTCCCAGATCATTAAGGTTTTAAAAGTTTAATATTAGCAAAAGAAAGCTATAAAGTTTTATATTAATTCGTGCATTTTTATCAATTACAATTAAACTATAAATGCATGAGGACAGTGGAATCATCCAAATACTTGGCAGGCAACCTTTATCCATCAGTCAGTCTACAAGTTACTAATATAAAGGCGGGTTTACATTGGTATAGTTACTAAGCCTAGTTACTTGTACTTGTAGCTAGCGTGGCTAGCCTACTGTCACATATGAGGGGCAGTGGGTGTTTACACTTGAAAGCATATTTTATGCGCACTAGTACCAGTAGTGCGGTCACATCGCCAGAACTAGGATGAATCCTTTTCGTTGTCATGTTTCTCGTCATTCTAGAATGTTGCGCAAGGAAAAATTAAGAAAAATATTTGTGAGAGTTAAAGAAATTGTTATTGGAGAACTTATTAGAGAGATTGAAAAGGAAAACTGTCGTTCAAAGGGAAGATGGGTCAGAGATTGGCTCAGTAGAAGAAATTCAAAAGGAGCATCAGCACTTCTTCTCAACGCACTGTTTATTCTCAATCAACACACAAACACCTGTGCGTATAGGTACTAGCAAGGGAGGAAGTGTTTACATTGGTGTAGTGGACACGACAGCCGGTAAACTGGTGCCTGGTACGGTGGTGGGGAAAGGACAGTGGCTTTGCAAGTGGTAAGTAAATAGCCTGGGTGACTATTCACTTTCCTGTCGTGATTACTTGTACCAGTACTAGTACAAATACTTTCCTAAGTAGTTTACACTAGGTTAGTAGCTGCCTTCCTAGTTACTAGTACAAGTAACTAACCCATTTACTATACTAATGTAAACCCGCCTTTATACTATGGCATGAGTTTGTTTTACTCTTCAACAGTTTGCTACATCGTATATTTTATTCTTTTGGAAGAACTTTTATGCTGTCATGTCGGTATAAAATATGGACATGGTGAGCGACCCCGTACATCCAGACTTCGTACTATTTAACAAAATTTAATAATGCATTCCGGCTGACCTCTTTTTATAAAACACAATTAATTCGTATTTGCAGCGAGCACTTTTCATCTAGTTTCGGTTGGTAGTTAATGCACGACCAGACTTGCAAGTCTGCATACAAAATCATGGACGATGCGACTGGTTTCAGAAAAAAATATTAAGTTGTTGCCAGTGGGGTATTAATTAAAAATTAGATTGAAAATTGGGCGCACGTGCGTGCTTTAACAAACAATTACGAAAGAAGTAATATTTCATTTTATTGACTTGACAATATTGCATATTTTAACGTAATATCCTGCATGTTTTTGTGTTTCCAAAAACTACATTGTATTTCATTCCAACGGACACCGCACTCTATATTTTGTTCAAATGCCAACTCGCTTCCCTGATCTCATCAGAGAAATTGTGGTATCTCAAAATGAAAACTTCATTGAATCTCCAGTAAACCATTCAGGTAATTTTAAATAAAGTCCTTTTACTACAACAGCCTAGGGACATGTTTGAAACCAATTTTTCAGAATTGTTACCCATATATTGTGCATTATAGATAATCAGAGCACTCGCACATTGGCCTCAATATCCAACGTGTCCCAATTGTTTTGTAATTTCTGTTCGTGTTCTGGCACTTGTCAGTCCCTTTTCGTTTTTGCACTTCATTTACGTTTTGATATTTGGTGGTTTTTGATTAATGATTAGCTATTCAAAGAAACAGTTCTTTTTGGAACTAAGTGCTGTGACATTTAAATCATACTTTGCCATACAAATGTTATAAAGTATTAAATTTTGTGCCTGCATTCACTTGCAGGAAATAAATCTGGCAGCATCAGATACCTACTTTCATCAAATTTGTCTACGGTAATTTTATCTGATTTACACCTCATTTGTAATAGCAACTGATAGGTTAACAATTACCACAAAGCAAATACATCTTTCAATCTTAAAGTATCGAAATAGCATTATTCCTTATAGGTGTATTTGAGTTCAAATTTAAGTCATTCAGCTTGCTCGTTAATATCTGTACAAGTTTCGATGAGTTGGCTCAATATCTAAAGTGGATTTTTAGACGTTGACTACAACTTGAAAGTGTACGAGGGAGAGAAGTAAATTACCTGCCAAGATGCAGACGCAGAATCGTTTGCTATACTCATTGTGACCTCTGCCAATGTATAGAGGTTTATTCACCTTAATTTACACTTTCTCATCAAGCCTGGTCTTTTAATAAGGCTGGATAGTGTTGTTTTTAGCCTCGTTGAAATGAATTATCTTACCAGAACCTTTAGCGATGTTTGGAAATCCTTCTGCTGCATAAAACCAATACTCTATATTACGAACAACATTTCCATACACAAAAATGCAGATGTAGATAAATGTATAAATTTAGCTCTTCAGAAAAGTACGAACCAATACAGCAAAAAATGCGATCAAGCAAGATTTTAATGGATGTTGGTGACAAAAGCGAAATGAATGATGCGATTCCATGGCATTTTTCATGTATTTATTAAAGTTAGGACATTCTAGAGACCTTAATGGACATTTCCTCCATTGGATTTGTATTCCATAATCAATGTACGTAATTTTTTCCTACGTGTCTAATAAATTTCCTACTGTCAAGTTAAGAAAATCGCGATATCATGGTACTTTTATAGTTATTTTGAGGTGAGAAAAAGTACTGACGTAATGGAGCAATTCTGAGGTAAGTTTCGTATTCAACAGCTCAAAATATAGAAAAGATATGCTGACGAACTCTCCGGAACGAGGACACTTTTTACGAGGAAACTATCGTTATTAATGTAGTAGGGTAGGTAGCAATTTTTTGATTTACCCTCGTATGTAGACGAGATCGAAGATGAGAGAGACCCGAATCTTATTTAGTTGCCAGTCGCGTATCTTTCGTGAGAAATTAAATGAGGAGGTCGATAGCGACGTCAGAGGTCGGCTAGCCTGACACGTACCCGGCCACCCTTCCTCGAGCTTCGCGAAGCTGACTAAAAATAATAATCCTGTCGTGTAATCCTGACGCTGGTTTGACAATTGTCGAGGCGGGGTAACGAATTGGGTGATGAAATGAACCGAGGCACAGCGCCTTCATTTTTAGTCATTTCCAAATTTAAACATTCTTCAAGTTTTGCACATACAAGAAAATGAAATCTGTAGAAATATTCAAATAACAATAATAATAACAGTAATAATAATAATAATAATAATAATAATAATAATAATAATAATAATAATAATAATAATAATAATAATAATAATAATAATAATAATAATAATAATAATAATAATAATAATAATAATAATAATAATAATAATAATAATAATAATAATAATAATAATTAAAGTTAAAGGATAAGTTAAGGATAAGCCATTGCACGGTATCTTCTATAAAAGCCTTGAAGACCATGGCTTATCTGAAAGGCTGAACTTTGCTTCTTTAAGGCCAGCGGGGCTTAAGTCGGAAACCGAGGGATTCATAATGGCTTTCTAGGATGGTCTTCGTTTTTCGAAGCCATTTCATAGGTATAGAGATCCCTTATGTCAACTGCAGGGCCTGCCATAGGGCGCCGGAGACAATTATGCATCTACTCTCCACTTGTCCGGCATATGCAGTCTCGGCTTATATCCATAGACATAATGCCGCTTTACGAGTGATTTACTACTTTCTACGGCACTCGTACGAGATAGACGAAACACCAGTGGTGCCATACGCTCCTGGGGATATTGAGTCCGTTGTGGGGAATGAGAAATGCCGAATTTACTGGAACAGATTCGAGCCAATAAGCCTGATGTACTTCTCCTCGACCACCAACTCAAGACAATGTTTGTCATCGAGTTCTCGACTTCTGCCGAGACTAACATTGTCTTGAAAGAGGAGGAAAAACGGACGAAATATCGAGACCTTATCTTCGAACTCCGCAGACTCCATCCAGAACATACTGTGAAACTTGTGGTATTGATAATAGGAGCCCCCGGTGGAGCAAGAGATACACTGCTTTCTGAACTGAAGATCATACTGGCATGCGGAAATTCGGCAGATCTTCTAGCCGGAAGAATGCGGAAGGCGGACATTCTGGGCTCATTGCGTCTATTCAGGGCACACGAATCCCGGACTCAGTAGTTACTCACCCCACGGACGTGGGGAGTAGCTACTGATAATCACCAGCGGCCGACCCTGAAAATTTAAAATTAAAAGTCTTAAAAATTGTTTTACACAACTTTTTCCTAATTTGTTCCAAAACCTCTTGGTATTTTTGGCTTTCTCTTACAAAATGTTTTCCATCGCTTTTATTTCCCCCTTGGTTAGACTCCGCAGCCTTTTATCGGATGACTAAACTGTTTGGCAACCTCTGTGGTTAATCGAACTGCGGTTTCACCTAGACAATAAAGCAGAACCCAGCACCTAAACGGGAAAGTTTCGGTCGGTTCATTAATTAACCAAATACATATAATACGCCCGTAATAATCTGCTTACCGCTAAATTTTACATTTGAGGGATCGTGTTTCGAATTGTAAACTTCGCAGCGATAATAGGGTAGTTTTAACATGAATAATTCCCCGGCCAGTGCCGGCTTCACGACATATTGTAATGGACCCCCTTTTATTTTTTGAATTGATGTATTTAATTAATAAATATCGGCGTATGATAAGAGATAGTACAAAAATACCATGTTATAGTACAAAAATTAACTGTCGGAAAACTTCTGATGGCGGCCGGACGCCATTTTGATTTGTTTTATGGGAAACGGGCGTCTAGTGATACATCGTTTGAAAGGTGTCATTGAATACTGTAAGAATATCGCGTCATTGTGTGGACTCAGAAGAAAATGGCGCCGTCAGATAAAAAATTCTTTCTTTATTTCTTTCTTTCTTTCTTTCTTTCTTTCTTTCTTTTTTTCTTTCTTTCTTTCTTTATTTCTTTATTTCTTTATAACAAAGAAAGTTATTAGAATTTATTTAATTTCTTTTTTTATTTAATATACTCTTATAGAGTTGTTAAGTTTTTTACTAAGAGTGACATAGACACTAATATAAGAGGATTACTAGCCTCTTGAAACTTATTGGTGAGGTTACTGAACTTGGTCCTCTCCTAGATCCTACCCTGTGATGTGCGCGGTTTCCAGACCTGCTCTATAGTTTTTGCTGAATAACCAGAATTATGCCGAAATTATTCAAACGACTCCTGTAATAATATCTTCAAGTTACTTTCGCACACGACAGTAGGGCCAGGTTAACCGCAAATGTGACCGTTTGGAATTTCAATTAGGTCTTGGGATGACGGGTCTTCTGGATCGACGATTTAGGGTCAAGATAGGGTCTTGTTAACAGGATTAACCTTTGTTTCCACACTTTATCAGCGGACTGAAGGCTACTGTACAGGATGTTCAGGGGTTGAGATTAATAAAAATATTTTTTATTTAATTCCTGACGTTTTGGTTTTATTAGGTCCTCGCTAGGAATGAGAAAATAACTAAAATTGTTTGGTGTCTCCAGAGAATTTACTAAATAAATAAATTTATTTGTTCAGGCTAACAAAATAGATAATTTTTTCATTATTATTGCCAATTAGTCATGTTATAAATTATTCTTGAACATTTTTTCGCTTCGCATGATCTAAATTTACCAATTAGGTAGACTTTCCAACAAAGAAGTGTCTCAAGAACATGTAAGGATGACATCTGTTGCATTGGTTTACAAATAAATCTGTCGTCCGATAATATCGCTCAAAAACTGAGCGATATTAATTCTATTTACTCAATGCCATTTTAAGATTTTTTCATCGAGTTAGTAGTTCCAAAATTTGCCTTACTCATTACTCATTAAAAATGAAAATCTACCTACTTCTAATGATTACAGTTGAATATCTACAAATAAAAACGGATCAAAGTTAGTGTAGAATGATTAGTTTAATATCTATAATTAAAAATGGATGAAAGTTACTGTCGAGTGTGAATGATTCAGTGTCGCTTTGTAGTTTATGTTATGAGCGACAGCGACATTTTGTCGCTGTCGAATCGTGTAAACCCACATTTAATCCTTGAAATTGCCCAAATGATAACGTAAATCGCGTAGGAGGCCGTTTAGCACGCGCTTCTTTTTAATTAGTCAGAAATAGCGATAACCAGAGAACGAGTAATCGAACGCCAGCCAAAGCGGGGGATAACAAGACAATGATGAGCCACTTCTGCCCATTAATCCCGGCCCAGGCCCCTAATGCCAGGCCATCAATAGCCCATCGGCCGGCGGCTCGGATTTCCGGCAGCTTTCACGGCTCGCCGCTTTTTACGCTTGTTTTTGATTAATTGGAAGGCCGCAGAGGAGTTTAAGAGTGGTTTGTCACGGGCTCTAAGGGGGTCATGTGTTGGCGCCGGGGGAATGTTGAGAATACCACGAAAAAGTCATATTAATACACAGATAAAAAAGGTATGTAGTGAGTAAACACCATATAGAGTAAATTTATTAACAATTCAATATGGGCAATAAATAATTTGAATTGAATGAAGCAATGATACGACGTATAATTCGTAATTACCAGATGTAGTTCGTAATCACGAGATACCAGTTGTAATTACGATATATTTTCGTACATAAGTGGGAATTGCAAGATATAAGTCGGAATTACAAGATATAAGTCGTAATAATGAGATGTAAGTCGGAATTACGATATAAAAGACGGAATTATGTGATACAAGTCGTAATTACGACTTGTATCACTTACGACTTGTATCACTTGTATCAATATGGAAAAGGCATATTGATACGCTGATTAAAAAGGGTATGTATATAGTGAGTAAACAACATATAGAGTAAATTTAATAACAATTCAATATGGCAAAAAATAATTTAAATTGAATGAAGCAATGATACGACGTATAATCCGTAATTACCATATGTAGTTCGTAATTACAAGATACAAGTTGTAATTACGATATATTCTCGTATATAAGTGGGAATTGCAAGATATAAGTCGTATAACGGAATATAAGTCGTAATTATGAGATTTCAGATATGATACAAATGAGGATTGCGATGTATAAGACGGAATTGTAGGATGTAAGTCATATCACATCGTGTAATTCATAATTACGAGATGTAAATTGGAATTACGAGTTATAAATCGTAACTACGAGATATAATATCGGAATAACTATATATAAGTGGGAAGTACAAGGTATAAGTCGTAAATAATGAGATGCAAGTCGGAATTACGATATATAAGACGAAATTATGAGATATAAGTCGTAATTATGACTTGTAATTCGTTATTTCGATATATAAGTCTTAATTACGAGATATAAGTCGTAATTATGAAATTTAAATAACAATTACGAGATATAAGACGGAATTGTCAGATATAAGTTGTAATTACGAGATGTAAATGGGAATTACGAGTTATATATCATAATTACGAGATATATTATCGGAATGACGATATATAAGTGGGAATTACAAGATATAAGTCGTAAATAATGAGATCTAAGTCGGAATTACGATATATAAGACGAAGTTATGAGATATACGTCGTAATTATGACTTGTAATTCGTGATTTCGCTATATAAGTCTCAATTACGAGATATAAGTCGTAATTATAAAATTTAAATAACAATTACGAGATATAAGACGGAATTGTCAGATATAAGTTGTAATTATGAGTTGTAATTCATATTTACGGGATATAAGTCGTAATTACGGTATAAAAGTGGGAATTGTAAGTTATAAATCATTGTTATGTCGTAATTATGAGATGTAACTCGTAATTACGAAGTATAAGACGGGAGTGTGACATATGAGTCGTAATTATGACTTGTAAATCGTAATTAGCAGATGTAAGTCGTAATAGTAGCCATCAATATATATTTAACAAAACCATGATGTCTCAAACTGTTCATTCGCACTGCTTATTTTAACTAAGCTTTAAGATCTGTACCTACTAATTTATATTGTATTACAAGGATCCATACACTCGTACACAAATCGTTAATAAACTGTAATAAACTTGAAATTGTTACAAAGTTGCTCCTTGAGCTTACATTGATTCATAAGATGAATAAATGAGGCAACCTTATACTATGAGCAAAATGAATTTCGAATGAATAAACTTCAGTAATTGCCTAACTTACTTTATGGCGGAAAGACGGTTGACGCATTGTAAAGAGGTAGTAAAAACAAAAAAGTTTAGGTGGGCTGCTCCAATTAAACAGCTTTTTATGCCCAAGAAGTTTTATGCTCGAAGTTTATTTTCTGTACCCTAATAAAAGCATTACCGTATTGAACCACTCTAGGAGCTTTGAGGAAGTAGTGCTAGTTTACAGCTGCAAGAAAAATCCAAACTTGTCATTCAGGATGTCCACAATTCATAAGGATCCTTATTCATTTGAGGAAAATATAAGTACCCGACATTTTCTAAACGCATAGATAATATAATATTAATATATAATGTGTAAATCCCTTCTTCTAATAACAAAAATTAGCCCGAAAGTCAGACATTAGTGTGAGGTGGAGGGGCGGCATATTATTATTCTGTATTTCACTATAATGCTCAGGTCACGATTTATGTTGAAATTAAGCACCATTTAGAGAAGAACTGAGTGATCGTCTACTGAATTTCGTATTTTATACTAATCTAATGACTCCGACGTTTTTATAAATACCTTGGAAATAGTTTAATACCAAATTAATGGCAGTACGAAGATTAATAATAATAATAATATATTTTGAAAATATTTCATTGATTTGAAATTATCAGAGATATGTCATCTGCATATAAAGTAAAATCTACTAGAAACGATAGAGAGTCTGTATTATTAATATATAAAAGAAAGCACAGGGCCCAAAATAGACCCTTGTGGAACTCCCATAGTTCTAAGCATTCAGATCTTGTTTTATCGATTGTATATTGATCTTGATATTACAGACTTTCAAGAAATGTGATGACCCAGTTCAGAGGAAGCCCCTATTCTAGATTCTAGAGATGATTGTACATAACTCGAAATTATAACGAACTAGAAAAGAGAAGATCCGCATACAAGTAGGTGAATATTAAAAAACACTGTAAGTGTACCGTCCTTTCGAATTCTTTTCCCGGGCCCTGAATTAAAATTAAAAAGATTTTACGGTCTCAAGAACTTGAACTGTAATAGGAAAACCGCTAGCGCCGAGCCACTGGCGGAGTATCCGACGAATAACGAGTTTTTAATGAGTAAATACGGGAATCGGAGTGGGGTCGATTAAACGATATATTTTGCGTCACCAGATAACAATTAACGGCAGATCGATGGGGTTGCCAGAGAAAAAATAAATCCGGTTCTTTACCAGGAAATTGGAAACAGGGGAGAGTTTACCCAGTCGCACCTCAGAGTCTAATGGGTTTGGTTTTATTACTTTCAGTGGGTTACATCGGCTATTGTACAGGGTGAACACCCGAGATGTCCCCTTCATGTTATTTCTACACTGAAAAAATGTAATAAAGTGGATACTCGAAGCGGATGGTTCTTTATGAAACATCGTGTAAATAATTGTTTTGAAAAAACATTGATCTCATTTAGATGTTCCAAGAAATATATAGAAAACACTCTATATACTAGTATTTTGGCTTATTAGGCATTTTTCAATAGAGTAATGTCTGTTACTAAATGTTTCCAAGCGCGCTTTCGTTATTTATTTGTTTACGAGCACCTACCCTCGATTGATCCTACCATCTGGTAAAGCCCGAGTTTTTAGTACCTTTTCTAAGAAGGGCGAGAGTGTAAAATCTATCTGATCATTCGTAGTACAAGGATTTATAACTAAAGATTTTTTTATTTTTAATTGATCTAACAGATCTAAGCGCTTTCCTTTCTTTTCACGATGCAGTACCTTTACATTTTTCTGATCTATAAAATGATTGTTTTCTATACAATGCGTCGAAAATCCTGAATTTTTTGCGTTATTTAATATCGATTTTTTATGTTCTTTTACTCTAGTTTCAATACTTCTACCGGTTTGACCCACATACACGGCATTACAATCTGCGCAGTTAATTTGGTATACTCCCGATTGTTTTAATTTATTAACCCTTTCTTTGTTGTTTATCAAAATCCTTCCAATAGTACGCTTGTTGACACTAATCGTTTTACACCCGTTTCGTTCTATTCTGCGAGCTATTTTGTCACTATAACCTGGGACGTGATTAATATAACTATATGTGGCTTATTTTTCCTGAATATTGTAGAACTTCCGACGAATTAATTTCCTCCCGTTGTTTCTTGCAATTTGTTTGATTGTACTTAATTCTTTTTCAAAATCTGCTTTTTGTAACGGAAACATTAAACATGGAGATAAATATAATTTCTTATTACAAATTCAATTATCTATTTCTATATCTATCAATGTTTACTTTCACCAAATGACTTCCATTTGTGCAACGGGCAGGTGTAGGTTTTCGAACAAGGCTAATTACACTTACTTTACTTGCAAAGAAACACACAACACAAGTTATTTCTACTTGAAAAATAACGTTACAAGAATGGCTTTTTCACGGCCACGACTCAGGCTTCTTTTTGACTGATGAAAAGTGATCAACCAGTTAATCTCTGTACGATTAAATATTGAATTATGGAAAATAGATATTTTCAATCTCGATTGCAGTAGTATAAGAACTTTTAACAGAGAAATTTGGTCAAATTTATAGCGGTAGGTTGAAAACAATATTTTAAATGTTAAAATAAATTTAAAATCGTTTAATAGGTAATTTATATTAATTTATTTATAGTTACAAAATAAACTTATTTATAATAAATAAATTAAATTATGCAAAACTTGTATAGGCTACATGGAACACTTCTCTTGATGGAACACTTCATGGAGAGACTCTCTGAATATACTCTCTGAAGGGATATTGTTTGAAATAAAGTTCCGTATTCCTTATTCGTCTGTTGTTTCTCTCTAGCATTTCATTCTAACCTACAAAAATTGCGCAATCCCATACTATAAAAGACATATCCCTCTCCTTAAATTTGTCCTGGATTTGTAATTTCTGGGCTGAGGCAAGTCAAGTGAATAGATTCAATTAGGCCATGTGAGACACAGATTTGATTGGGGGCTTTGTATTCCGCTCCCATTGCAAGGCGGCGTAATTGATTAAACTAATATTCAGTTTCGTAGGTGGAGGGAAGCGGCGTGTGAGGATTTGGCAACAATTTTAGGTCCTTGGAACCTTAAATGATTGAATTCCAGTCAGTAAAGAATGCTAAAATTCTTAAATTGTGTCTAAAAGTAACAATAAAAACGTTTCACATACTTGTGATGTTTATTAACAATATTTTAAAACCACCAAGATTTGGAAGAATTGGCTTTATTTTGCTACAATAAGTGTACGTGGAGAGACAAGGCAGATCAAGGAGAGACCGAGCTTGGCGACTCGCGAGTCCAAGGGATGGGAGGGAGTGTGCATATACAAAGCTTGTTAAGTAGCTCGTGATTGTTTAACTAGTCCTTCAGTCCTCTGTTGTCTTTAAACGAGGAAACACTGAATGGGTATTTTCAAATGGACATAACGTGTTTCCTGAGACACAAACATCTAGGTGCAGCATTTCTCCTCCCCCAGGACATTAGACAGCTTCCCCTAGAATTGATTCTTCTGATTATCTACTTATTCTTTTGGAAATTTGGTAGAATCCAAATCCATTTTTTGTGGCCCAGATTTATGAGTCATCAAATATTCTTCTAGAAATATGCTATCTGTTAAGCACATACAGGAAAACAGAAGAATTTAAAGCATTCAAAGATAATGTCAAGGTCAACTTTTAAGGTTTGCCTCATAAATAAATTAACCAAGTCTTTCAGTAGTTTTATAGTTGGAAATTTATTAAATAAAATATTCTACAGTTAACTATACTTTTCCTGAAAAGGTTTCCAGACGATATTCCGCTCTTTTATGTCTTGTTATTTTTTAATAATGAATTACAGATCGGTATTTCAGCTCTGAGTAGAAACTGGAACGATGCCCTTGTATTTACCAAATAGCGAGGATTAAAAATAATCTGAGCATTACCTCTACCCTGCAACCTCAAAGAAATTCTGTAAGCACTTCAAAATTGTTTATTTATCATCCTGCTGGCAATCAGGCTCCATTTTTAAGAGTCCGAGCCGGTTAATTCCACATGAATAGGCCAAGCAGCGTGAAGGGCGGGTCGACTTTAAATTTTTGATGAAGTCATTCAATGTTGGACGCTAGCAAACAAAGATGGTAATTTGCGCCAAAGCTGCATTCAGTGCCGGGGAGTGACGCACAATGGACTGCGGATTGAGTCCTTGGAGATGAAGGACTGATAAGGATGTCGGGCAGCAGCGCGATGAAAAATTTGGTATTTATAGAGTTCAGTTTTTGTTTGTATGTACATATAGTACGTCTAGAAAGTATGTGGAAATTAAAAACCATCGATAAAAAAAATAATTACTTTATTTGAGTAAAATTCAACCTTACACATAAAAAAAAACTTATTTTACTTGCTAATACATAGTCCATATGTAACCTCAAACATTTTTGTAGTCGATGAGGAATGCCCACAATTAAATTAGATGCATACGTCGCCGTAACAAGTTGCCATGCTTCTAAAACGGCTCTCACTAACTCAGGCTGTCAGGCTGTCAGGCTCAGACTGTTTCGAGGCGCTGTACGTTCTACCTCGATTTTCATGAGCCCCCATATGTTTTCAATGGGGCTTAAGTCAGGAGAAGCTGCTGGCCATGAAATAGGTGCGATTCTGCTATCGTCCAACCAACGTCTTGTATACCTGGAAGTATGGCATCGAGCGTTGTCTTGCTGTAATCGCCAACCTCAGGATACAGGATATTAGCTGTTTGGACGAGATATTCATTTATAATGGTACAGTAGCGTGCACTATCTACTGTACCATCGATAATGCACAGTTCAGTTGCACCACGTAGTGAAACCCCCCCCCCCCCCAAACCATGATTTTCGTAGGAAACTTTGATTTCTGCACCTCGGGCCTATCTCTGCTTAGTATCCTTAAACGATTATCGCCCAGCTGGAAACAATCTTCATCCGTAATGGAGACATTTTCAAAATTGTCCTCTCGTTAATCTTACGCAAAATTGAAGTCTTCTCTGAATTTGCTCTTCAGTAACAGTTGGTATCTTCCTAGGTTTTCTTGCTCTGTAACCACTACGTAGAAACGCCTGACGAACGGTTTCACAGCAATTCTTCGTTGTCTTGTAAACCGTTTTGCCAACTTTCGAAAACCCAATCGTGAATTTCTGCGGCCCAACTGCAGCAAAGACATCAAATTGCGACCTCGTACTTTGCGTGGTCTTCCAGAAACTTGCCCATGTTTCATATCAATACCATTTCTGATACGCTTTAACACATTATAAACCGCCGATTTCCCATTCCTGTTAATCTTTCACATTCCGGACTTCTCGAACACCATTTTCTTATAACTGTTCAACTAGATGCCTTTTTGGTACCTGTGTCATTGTTTTATTAATTATTTTGTGGTGCCTTCAAACGACAATCAAATACTGACATTAAATCGGACAACTGTCAGTCAAGACAACTGTCAGTCAAAGGTAACTATGACATATTTTTATTAAAAAGCCTTATAAATATATTTCAACGTGATAAAATAAAAAAGATGAAAAGTCCATATACTTTCTAGACGTACTATACTTTTTTATTGCGTTTAATTTTTTTTCTGTAATGTTCTATTTTTCTTTTCTAATGAGTTATTTTTCCAAATACATTTCTGTAATGTATAAAGTTAGCAAATAGAACAAACACTACTGAGAAACGAAATAGAAATAATATTATTATTAATTCATAAGAGTCACTAAGTTATTGAGAACATCATTGACCTGTCTCGAGTCTCAAACCGCAGGCTTCAAATTCAGAGGTAGCCCGGGAATAATGTATGAATATATGCCTCTCGTGGTGGTACAGACAAGTTAGCAGGGAATCATAAAGTTTGACAGACGCTATGGACTTTTAGAGGCGGTCGGAGGTGATAAATTATTGGAACTACACTCGCTTACAGACATACTAGGCGACGCAGCTTAAGGCGGGTTTACATTAGTATAGTTACTAAGCCTAGTTACTTGTACTTGTAGCTAGCCTGGCTAGTCTACTGTCACATATGAGGGACAGTGGGTGTTTACACTTGAAAGGATATTTTATGCACGCTAGCACCAGTGGTGCGATCACATCGCCAGAACCAGGATGAATCCTTTTCGTTGTCATGTTTCTCGTCATTCTAGAATATTGGGCAAGGAAAAGTTAAGAAAAATATTTGTGAGAGTTAAACAAATGGTTATTGGATAACTTATTAGAGAGATTGAAAAGGAAAATTGTCGTCCAAAGAGAAGATCAGAGATCGGATCAGTAGAAGGGATTTAAAAGGAGCATCAGCACTTCTTCTTAACGCACTGTTTATTGTCAATCAACAAACAAACACCTGTGCGTATAGGTACTAGCAAGGGAGGAAGTGTTTACATTGGTGTAGTGGACACGACAGCCGGTAAACTGGTGCCTGGTACGGTGGTGGGGAAAGGACAGTGGCTTTGCAAGTGGTAAGTAAATAGCCTGGGTGGCTATTCACTTTCCCGTCCTGATTACTTGTACCAGTACTAGTACAAGTACTTTTCTATGTGATTTACACTAGGTTAGTAGCTGCCTTGCTAGTTACTAGTACAAGTAAATAACCCATTTACTATACCAATGTAAACCCGCCTTTATAGTATCCAGGAAAAAGCCCGCGACACGTGCAATTCACACGGGCGGTCATAAATGGGAACGCCTGCCGCGGAGGAATCGGAAAAAATTAAAACCGTAGTAGTTAAAATGTCTGCCTTGCCAATCGCCACGTGTATTTGATTTATATAGTCTTGGTACACCCCTTATTTTTCAGATACAATTTTCAAATTTGCCATGGCGGTAGTACTTATTAAAGGTCACTTTTTGAAATAAAAATTACCATTTTGTCACTTTCGGTTTGACCCGAAGTAATAAAACTCTACATTTTTAT
Organism: Pogonocherus hispidulus; assembly: GCA_963924545.1. Lineage (NCBI taxonomy): Eukaryota > Metazoa > Arthropoda > Insecta > Coleoptera > Cerambycidae > Pogonocherus > Pogonocherus hispidulus. The sequence continues at coordinate 2,186,608 of OZ004700.1, read as the reverse complement.
ATAAAATACACTGTATATTATTATATTTTTTGATTTACGATATTGTCTGAATTCAACTATATGACATAACTGACATTCCAACTGTCAAATTCCTTTTGGGCTCTATTTTACTTTTGAATTTAGAGTGTTTTGATCATCCCTGAAAAACAAAAGAACTATGTGTATTTTGACATAATTTTTGGATTATGCACATGCAAAAATAGCCCCGGACCAATTTTTAGCCGAATATCTTTGAAAATGTTTAAGTTATGAGGAAATTTTTAAATTTTTCAGTTTTTTCAGGATATTTCAGATACCAATACGTACCGTACCGATTTTTAGCCGAATATCTTTGAAAATGTTCAAGTTGTGAGGAAATTTTAAAATGGTTCAGTTTTTTCAGGATATTTCAGAAACCACGTAAAATAACTGTAATAAGAAAAGTGTATTTTGTATCTCTTTTAGTTTCCGAGATCCCAATAGTGAGCGAACTTAAATAAGGCACCCTGTATAAAAATCGTAATCAAATAAAGTTGTGAGTACCTACCGTGGGGCAGGACTCGGTATCCTATATTCAGGAAATTCAATTTTAACATGAATATTGACGGGCTTCAAAGGGTATTCTATTAAATTTATAATATTTACGTACTGCACTACTGCACGTTCTTGGAAAATACGGTTCGATGCGGAACTGAATATTAAAGCCCTGCAAAATTTATGGATATTCCGCATTTGTTTGTATGGCTGCAAATAGTTAGATAAAAAATGTATATCGCGCTGTAAATTCGCTAAATGATCAAATGTTTATTGAAATTATAAAAGGGTAAATTAATTTATATAAATGATAATAATTTATAATCTGCAATGCATGACTTGTTATATTAAATTAAAATTTATACATATTTATGTGCTTCGTATGAATGTTGGCTACAATGTTACGTAAATGTATTAATTTAATTATTGTATTGGAAATATTACAGCTACGAACGTGTAACAAATTTATATCGCTAAAAGCCCACATTTTAAATATAAAATTTAGAAACTCATTAGATTAGCTAAATGGAAATCCCTTCAGTAATTTTATGTAGATATGAAAAAAAATCATACTTTTTTTATATATAGAAAATACACCTTGAAGGGTATTTTGCTGTTATTATAATCTGATCAAAGGGAGATCAATCAGTAATTTGATTCTGTCCTAATTTAACTAAAGTTGAAAATCTTAGAGCTAAGGTCTTACTCACTCGTGAACCTTAGAGTCTGGTAACTTAATTACACTAAAACTAACGTGTAACACTAATCGCACAATACTCTGCTTTTATACTGATATAATCAATTCATTAACTCAAAGGACTTAACCCTCTTGGGCCTTCTTACTATTTTAGTGTTGTCGAGGAGCTGGATGGCCTCGATGTTCACATGTTGATGGAGTCGTTGTTCGTGAGCCCTTGCAAATTTGGTAAAAATCATACTGTTACTATTTTCATAGTAGAAAATGTTGAGATATACAGATTGATTGAAAAATTTTAAATACATTAAAATTCAACATATTATATAGAATATATATACCGCGATAACAGTTTTTTTTTAAACCAGTGTCAAACCACTCTCCCGCCGAACTGCCTAGCCACCTTTCCACCTCTTCTTTTAATTGATTCTCATTTTCGAAGCGTCTTCCCCCGAGATGTTGCATCATCTGCGGAAAAAGGTGGAAGTCGCTCGGTGCAAGGTCAGGAGAGTAAGCTGGATGACCGAAAACATCCCATCGAAACTGCTCAAGTAGGTCTTGAGTTGCACGAGCAGCGTGTGGGCGAGCGTTATAGTGCAACAAAAAAAACTGTTTTGCTCAACTTTCCTGTCCTTTGGTTTTGAATCGACCTTTTGAGGCTCACAATAGCGAGCAGCTGTGATCATGGTCTGACGGGGTAGGTAATCGATCAACAATACTGCCTTGGAATCCCAAAAGAGCGTTGCTATGACCTTGCCAGTAGATTCAACAACTTTCGTCTTTTTTGGCGTTGGTTCGTTCTTTCCTTTCCACACCATACTCTGCCCTTTGGTTTCGAGCGTCCAGTGATGGATCCATGTTTCGTAACCGGTACCCAATTGCGTTTCATGATAGCTTGTTTATAGACGCAAAATAGAAAAAAAAAAAATTGCGTTGATGAAGATGTATCATTCTTTAAATGTATCTGTTTAAGACAATTATGACTGTTTTAAAGGGAGTAAATTCACCCCAACATATCAGAACATTGTTATTCTTGGGCTTTGAACTGCAAAAATATTTAAATGTCGACAGATTCAGTGATTTTTTCAACATTAGCCCAGTGACAAATGGCGTTTTATCCCCCAATTTCATTCGCATATGTATCAAAATTATCCAGAGGGATTATTTATCATATTTACCCTTTATCATCGCTGAGCCGACCATTAAATTTTAAATCGTTATTTCATTTTTGATTTGGCAGCGCCCTCGCTGGGTCCTCATGATTCTATTCATCATGGGCCTTGCTAATGGTGTCACATGACAAATGAGTGGAATATAGTCACAAAGTTTACACGATTTACTTATTTTAATAGATTTGTCATTGTTAATTACATTATACAGTATTTCAAACGATTGGACAATGCATTAGTTAGTTACAAGTTACTGCTAGATGACACTGCTGTCAAAAAGTAACTAAACTATTTAGGGATATTTTGTTTTAGTACGTTACTCTAGAGGGCAGGGCTCAACTATTTTAAGGGCAGTAAAAACGTATTGGAAAATGCTCTAATTATTCTTTGGCAATTACAAATTTATCATTTCATAATTCGTTGACCAATGCAGTTTAATATAATATTATATTTGTCAGGAAAGAGAACACAATTTAATTTCACATTTCACTTTGTAATTATTTGTATGTCACCTTAAATCTTTTATGTAGGTAAGATATACATACAAAAAATTGTCATTCACACGAATTCCAAGACATATCTGCCTCATCTGCCCAACCCCGCGTGATATACACTCCCTCCTGGCGAATATGTCTGCTAAAACCAGCATTTTTTATCGGTTTTGACAGTGATATAACCCAGCATTAACCGAGGCAAATGGGGGGAGTCCATAGCCATTTTCTTGGACAGCCGAATAATACGCTCCAGAGGTAGAAGTAAGTGTAACTCCGATTCTATAAATGACTTGACGACACCGGAGAGTTAGGCCCTGATTTCGAACGATTTCTCTGGAATACTCAAGGGTTGGGCTCCTTACCGCCACTGGTCGCTGAAGATTTAGCCCAGCAAAATGTATTGGTACCAAGTATTTACGATTCTATTTGTTTGAAACGAAAGAGGCGGCTTTGAACATTTGTTTACATACTTTGACAGTTGTCGAAATGGAACGCTGATCGACAGTACACCCTGTGTTTTGTATTAAATAATTTATGGAATTAAAGTCAATTGTTACTATTCAGAGACGTTTTCGCCGTGTCAATTCATCTTGGGTTAGTAAATAGAGAGCAAATGGGTCGGTTTTCGACAAAAAATAAAGCCACGATCCACATGTAACCCTGTTAATGAAAAAAGAGTGAGAAATGCATTTAGAGCAAACCCTACAAGATGGGTAAGTCAACATAAGACAGCTCTAAATTTCTCAGAGTACAGCACCCGTAGAATGTTAAAAAAATTAAGTTCCATCCTTATAGAATAGCTATAGTTCAAGAGCTCAGTGATCAAGATAGGATTTACTGACTTGAATTTTGCCAAGATTTCATGAATCTTCGTTACAGCAAAATTGCTGTTATTAGGCTCAGAATAATACTTGTGAAATTCAGCCACCACAGCCTACTGTTAGTGCTGCACGTTATGTTGAAATGGTAGAGATTTTCTTCTTGCCGCAAATCCAAGAAAAGTCCAAGCCAGAAATAAAACATTTTCGATGAAATTTAATCTCTTGGTTAAATCTGAAATTACAGTCAAACGATAGCTTCTGAAAAATTACGATAGGAATGTGCAAGCCGTTTTGCTTGATCTCAAGCCGTTGCAAAATGTCAATAGTCATCTGTCAATATTTCAAAAACAGTTGAAAATAAGTATAGGACATCCTACATGAAATGTGTTTAGAATTTAACGTAGAATCCAGAAATGATACAATATATAGGGTATTCCATTTAAAATAACGAAGTTAGGGTTAACTTCCGGTATTTCCGGAAATATTTTCACCTGGAAAATATTTTCCATAAATAGATCTTATCGTAGAATGCACGTTGCCACATTTTCAGAACAAAGTAATTTTTCGTTCTCGAGATACTTCTAACAGACGCCCAAAAAAATCACCCTGTATACAGGGTGTTAGTTAAACATGCGGCAAAAATTCAAGAGGTTATTCCTTTGACTATTCTAAGGATATTTTATCCTTTGACGATTTTTGAAAAAGCGCTTTGTTGCGAAGATATAGGGCGAAAAAAATGTTCAACAAATTCAATTTTGGTATTTTTCACATTATGTATTAATGTAGGTGAAATAAAAGTATGGCGTACTACACTGGACGTATCAAGTAAAAGACATGTAAGAAAAAGGAGTTGTTTTTTCTTACCAACATCCCATGATACTTCGGAGTGATTATTTTGTATGTGTTTGTATTGTATTTTTGTAGTTTGTATGTGTCGCATTTGTTAAGATTGATTGACGTTTGGCTAGTTGACGTGTAAACGGTTGTTAGTGAAGTCCCCTATCATGGCTCGCTATACGAATGCCGAGATGGCTGACATGCATTTTATTTATGGACTTGCTGATGGCAATGCATTAGAAGCTAGGCGACTGTACATTGAACGATTTCCTAACCACATTGCTCCCGATAGACAAATCTTTCAAAGTATTCATCAACGCCTTCGAGAAACGGGAACATTGAAGCGAAGTGGAGAACCAGGAAGGCCAAGGACTGTAAGAACGGTAGACGTAGAAGAGAATGCATGTTTAACTAACACCCCGTATATTGTACAAGTTGAAGCTACAACTTTAGAAAGACGTATAACAATTTTTTATTTTATCCGGATTGACGGAATCATTAATAGGAGTACGTCCAATATCCCTGACAAAATTTGAAATTTAGAACTGAAGAAAAACGAAATAGTGACCGCTGGCGGAGCACCGTCCGACCCTAAATGACCTACAATGTATCACTGTCGACACTAACAAAGGGCAAATCAGAGCCGGTGCATTACTAGACTCCGCGAGCAGCTTTCCACTGAGAATTAAAGCCAAAGCCGTCTCCAATTGGAGAGGAATGCCCGTTAAAATATTAGATTGTAATTGTTTTAAAGTACCCGGCCCACTGTGATTTACGATGCTTGACATGGATTCTGTCGGGAAATAAATACGGCCTTGCTATTCCTGTGAAACAGCGTATTCTTTTCGGTAATGGGGGTTTTGTAGCCGGGTGTTGCAAAAAACCAGACGGCTACACGAAGCTGGGTACAGATGACGTGCCTAAGCTTCATGCTCATAACCTTTTTCAATGGTATTTATACAGGTCCCGAAATAAACATATGTTCAATTTGTTAACAAAGACACAAAATGATCGTTAATAATTGTTTTGAAAAAAACATTGATCTCATTTAAATGTTCCAAGAAATATATAGAAAACACTCTATATACTAGTATTTCGGCTTATTAGGCCTATTTCAATAGAGTAAATGTCTATTACTAAATGTTTCCAAGTACGTTTTCGTTATTTATTTGTTTACGAGCACCTACCCCCGATTGATCTGGTAAAGCCCGAGTTTTTAGTACCTTTTCTAAGAAGGGCGAAATTGTAAAATCTATCTGATCATTCGTAGTACAAGGATTTATAATTAATGAGTTTTTAATTTCTAATTGCTCTAACAGATCTAAGCGCTTTCCTTTCTTTTCACGATGCAGTAACTTTACATTTTTCTGATCTATAAAATGATTGTTTTCTATACAATGCGTCGAAAATCCTGAATTTTTTGCGTTATTTAATATGGATTTTTTATGTTCTTTTACTCTAGTTTCAATACTTCTACCGGTTTGCCCCACATACACAGCATTACAATCTGCGCAGTTAATTTGGTATACCCCCGATTGTTTTAATTTATTGACCCTTTCTTTGTTGTTTATCAAAATCCTCCCAATAGTACGCTTGTTGACACTAATCGTTTTACACCCGTTTCGTTCTATTCTGCCAGCTATTTTGTCACTATAACCTGGGACGTGATTAATATAACTATAGGTGGCTTCTTCATAAAGAACCATCCGCTTCGAGTATCCACTTTATGATAGTTAAGTAAAGATAAACGTCTTCCTTCCATAGATATTGATACCTGGGCCCACCCATGCATCATTGCCATCCAACAGACACAAATCTATTTATAGTGTGGGAAAATGCATGGAAATATGTATTAAAGCTAAAATAATTTCATAAAATGAAAAAATAAAGAAAGGAAATAAAAGATACCTATCTAAATCGTATAACCAATCAGCAAAAACAAAAACATATGCAGCATTCATTTGGAAAACATAGTGTACCACAGGAATTTACTATTTTCATAAATCTAACTGGTCCTGATGACTACTGTACTAATTACACATTTGACAATGACAATAATCACTGATACTTGCAATTCAGGAATAGATCTTAAGATCATCTGTATACATGAAACAATCTACATCCAAATTCATCGATTATAACATTGATAAATATATTGAAAAATAAACTGCCCAAGATTGAACTTTGGGGACCCCCGATGGTCCAATGTTTACGACATAAGATGAATTTTTATATTTCTGTTTAGTATACAAATTTTACTGCGTAGAAACTGATAATTCATTGTAGTTTTTGTTTGGGATTACACCATCTGCAAAATAATAAAAAACAGGAAACCACAAGTATTCAAATTAAATATTCAAAGTGTAGTTATCAAGGCAAATTTCTAAAGTTTGCCCCAAAAAACCACTGTATAATATGCAATAAAGCATATACATAAGTATATATCTAAAGATGGCATACTTGTAATATGAGGTTAACATTTAAAACTATTAGTTTTATTATTAAACACAGGCTTAACAAGCATCACTCTCAATAATCCACAGCTCGTGATGCCCTCATTCCGAAAATTGGTTCAGTTTTCAACGACTCTCCTGCTATTCTATTTCTGATAGAGATAAATACAAGTACTGCAGTGTCAGCCTTCCAAATACAAATATGACGACTTGTCGTGAACAATAGACGAAACAAACGAAGAACAACAGCCCTACAAGTCGCAACGTGCACTGGTTGACCCATAAATCCGGATGTCCGATTTGGCAGTGGCTTGACGCAGTAATCTGGGTCGAATGTTGCGTCGTCTACGGAGCAAAACAAAAAAACGGATGTCATTTGAGAAACTAAAGCTTCACATAACAGGAAGCTAAAAAGTATTGTGTCGGGTAAATTTTATTCACTCGTATGTGGTCTCCTTCATACACAGTGTGACATATTTTTAAAAGAAACGTTCGACATCTGGGGACATGTTCTTGCTAGTAAATATGATTCCAGTGAAATAAACTCGGGCTGTGCTTTTCTAATACTAGGAGTTCCGCAGGGCTCAGTATTGGGACCTGTACTATTTTTATTATACATCAATGACTTTGATGCAATACTAGTGATGCATCTTTGACAATGTATGCTGATATAGCATATTAAATGCTATCATGAGCTGGGATTCTGATAATTGTCTTTATTTTAACGATAATAAAACCTGTTTTGAGGTTCCATAATTGGCAAAAAATTGTTCTGAGTTAAAAATTAATATCTCTGTCTAATAATTGTAGTAACACGACATTTTTAGGGTTGAAATTGGATTAATATCTTAACTGGAAGGAACATTTCAATGGTCTTAGCAGAATAATGACCAGTTGTACACAATGACATATAGAAGCTATTCCCAGAATATTCCATAGAGACCGCGAGTCAATGAACCGACGGTGCAATCTTTGTATTGAAGCAAATGGTCAACATTTTGAACACTTATTGTAAACCATCATTTATTTATCAATGAAAAAGTCCAAGACGAACAAAAAGTGATTTATTAATGCCCTCCTGGACATTTTTTGTAAATGAATATCAATTGAACAAAAAAGGTTTGGTTTCATGTCCCCTACTACCCATCAAATTTTGTCGGTATGTTTTTGGAACACTCTGTATATAGGTGATATGTTGATTTTAGGGATATTCTTATTGAAATTTGTAATAGTGAAACTAGTGTTTTATTAAGAATACCTAGCAATTAAATATATCTTATTATGATGATGGGTATCAGACGGACATTATTTATACCGACTTTTCTAAAGCCTTCGACAAGGTGGGCCATGGCATGTTACTAAAGAAATTAAGTTCTTTCGGACTTTCTAGAAATTTAATCGACTTAGTTGAGGCTTATCTTTGTAACAGAGTTCAATATGTGGTTTATCGTAGTTGTAAATCAGTCAGGGTGCAGGCTACCTCGGGAGTTCTCCAAGGTTCGATCCTGGGCCCCCTTTTATTTAGTTTATTTATAAATGACATTATCGAAGACGAAGCGACTGTCGTTTGTTGCAGAAAAACTTGGACTTAATTGATACCTGGTGCGTTAGAAATAATCTGCTTTTGAATCCTGATAAGTGTAATGTTATGACTTTCTCAGTGAAGCGAAATTTAATCATATATAATTATGAACTTAATAGAAAAGTACTTTGCAGACCTGAAACCTTTTGTGATCTTAGAGTCACGTTTGACAGCAAATTAAGCTTCAGTAACCATATTTCAAATATTACTGCCAAAGCTTATAAAGCATGGGTTTTGTGGTTAGAAACACGGTAAATTTTGATAACGAATTGGCTCTAATGGTCCTATATAATACCATAGTTCGATCTCAGATGGAGTATGCATCAATAATTTGGTACTCAAATTATGCGACACATATCGATAGTCTTGAGAGAATTCAACGCCGTTTCTTAAAACTTGTGGCTTATAGGACAGATGGTGATTATCCTGCGAGAGGTTTTCCTCAGTCAGAACTTTTAGACAGATTCTCTTTAGATGCCTTATTAAATAGACGTAAGGTTTCTTTTTTGATGTTTCTATTCAAGATAGTACATGCTAACATAGACTATAGTCAAATATTAGGTATGCTTAATTTGTATGTCCCTAGAGAGCATCGACTAGAGAGGTATCTCGTCAGTCTGATAGTTTTTACTTATCAACTCCAAGAACAAATATAAAAAAATATTCGCCGCTTTACAACATGTGCAATATTTATAATAACGTATCTGAATCTATTGATATTTTTGCTTGTACATTATCCTGTTTGAAGGAAATAGCCTTCTAGATTTCTTCTTATTTCTTGTGAACTAGTTTGCTGTTTTCTTGCAGTGTCACTGACTTGTACCTATATATCTTAAGCACGCATTGATTTTCATTTTTTTTTTTGTATTTTATCACTAAGATATTAATATTAGTTTGTTTTACTATGTATGTTACTCAATGTTCCTATTGGGTCATTAGACCTGTTGAGTAGTGTAGAATAAAAAAATAAAAATAAATAAATTATTATTAAGAACAATACATTTTGATAACAAAGTGAAACCAGAAATTGTATAGTGATAAGTCTCTCACTCTGTAAATATATTATCTCTTCTTCCACGAGTACCATCAACCGGTTCAAACCGAATCAATCCCTTGTAAATAAAACCGAAACCCATCGGATCAAAGACGCATTCCACCTCTCGGAAAGTGCTCCCTAAGCAGATTATTTAATAAAATAAGAACTTCAGTTGACCCGTTACTTAACGGAAAGAGAGAAACGCCACTAAAACCGAGTTATACGTAACTTTTCTTTGTTAAATCTTCTTAAAGGCCCAGTTATCGGCGGGCCCTGTAACTAGATTGGTCAATCGTATTCGGAGTGTCCGAGACGCTCCAGAGGCGTACGTTGTGAATTTCTCAAGGCGAATACCAGAAAGTAATTAAATAAATAATAAACTTCTACTGTAGGATAGAACGAATAGAAGAACTCATTCCCTGGGAATACACAGGACATAAAACATACTGTTAAGGGCTTGTTTGCACGCCCTTCTCGACGAAGCTGTCGCAATAGGAACTAGAAGTATTCTAGAAAACCGAAACATAGATGTCGCGGTGGAAATATAATTACGTAATTTAATTATTATACAGTGAGGACATAAAGTCTGTCCCCCCCCCTCTAATTTTTGAACCACTGGGTAGATTGTGATGAAATTTGGAACGATAATATATGACTAAATTCTGCACTTTTTGACACATCAATGACAGCTCTGAATGTCAAAGTGACAGCTGGGCGCGCAATAGGAAATTTTTTTTAAATGGAAATGGGGGTCGAGTAATAACTTATTTTGAAGCTATTTTTATGCTCAAAACATCCTCCAATTTTAAGAACATTTGGTTCAGTAATTTCCAAATAAAAACCAGTAATATCGATTTCTGTTATATCATTTTTTTGCATACATATTACGAATTATTGTAAATTATTCAAAGCAAAACAAAAATTGAAAGTAAACAAATAACAATAAACCATCCATAACCTAAAATAACCTAAATTAAAAAATTATGAAATAATTTAAATTAAACGTAGAGGCAGAAACAAATTTAGAAAACACGTGCTACTTCAAAAGATGTTGAAAATGACCACCATGAACCTCCTGACAAATAAATGGTCCATGGGTAAGTTCTATTATAAAGATTATGTGGTAAAAAGGTTTTGTTATAAACTGATATTACTGCTATTAATTTAGAAATTACTGAACCAAATGTTCTCAAATTTGGGGGATATTTTGAGCATAAAAATAGCTTCAAAATGAGTCCCCACTCGACCATTTCCATTTAAAAAAATTTTCCTATTGCGCGCCCAGCTGTCACTTTGACATTCAGAGCTGTCATTGATGTGTCAAAAAATGCAGAATTTAGTCATATATTATCGTTCCAAATTTCATCACAATCTACCCAGTGGTTCAAAAGTTAGAGGGGGGGACGGACTTTATGTCCACACTATAACTCTTTTATCGAAAACCGTTCTGGAATTTAGGGATTTTTTTATTAAAAGTGGTGAGAAACACACCGTAGCGCCCTCTTTGGGTCTTTGCTACTATCTGTTGGACAATTATTGTCAAATTGACAGAAACTGTATATCTAAGAAAAACATATTTTTTACAGAATTGTACACACTTAATTTTTATTTCGAATTTATAAATTTATGGCTATTTTTATTTCCAAAGGAAGTCCAATTTCAAATTATCCCTAAGTGATTTCAACCGCCGTCCCTGACACCGCCTCTTCCTACTCCCTCCCCTCCCCCTACATACAGAAAGTTTCCACTTTCCTTTGTCCCGCTCCGGATCTTTCTTTTGTCTCGCAACAAATAAAATGAGTTTTTGTACAGAGAAACACAGCCCTTAATTTATACTTCCCGTTGACTTTGCTGGCCAAATCGTTCATCTAGAAAATCTAATTGATTAGATTTCGTTTCAGATACTGCTTGAACGGAATCGATACGAAGATTTCCGAGTATTCGATAGCCGTCCGATTGCCATCCTAGTACAATGTGCCTAATATTAAATGCCCACACACCCTTACCATTTGGAAAAACGGTGTATTAATTGTACTTGCGACAGTGGCGTACGACTGACAAATTCTTTGGCGATTCAGAAACGTGTATACGACCTCTGATGGCAAAATTGCAAACATCCAAAAGGAAACGTATCATAATCACGAGAATAAATAAAAAACCAGAAAAAACTTTTTGACTTTCTATTTTCGACAAGTAAATATTTTGTATTTTGTCGTTCTAAAGTTTCTGTTTATAAATTTAAGTGTTTCACTCTACCAAACAGTTTTGTTAAATAATTTTGAGGAAAAATGATCGGAAAATATGTTGACATGTTGCTGAGGAGGATCTGCAATACCTACACCGAAACTAAATATTGTATTGCTACTTTATTGCTTATATTTTTACTTAAAAAAGTGTCGGAAACCACTATTCTGTGGCAAACGTCCCGACACGCGAGTGTTTTTACAGTCCATCATCGTATAGTCAAAGATAAAGTGGATACTCGAAGCGGATGGTCCTTTATGAAACATCGTGAAAATAATTGTTTTGAAAAAACATTGATCTCATTTAGATGTTCCAAGAAATATATAGAAAACACTCTATATACTAGTATTTCGGCTTATTAGGCCTATTAAACTATTTGTATATAACAATAAGAAAGGTAGAAAATAAATTAAAATTCTCGGTTTATAGAAAACCAACAACTTGCGACGCAATTATACCAGCAAGTTTGCAGCAGTCCTGGCAAATAAAAAAGTCGGTTTTCCATAGGGCTTTTAAAGTTTCCGCTAGAAAAAGCAGACTTCGAAAAAGAATTAAGTACAATCAAACAAATTGCAAGAAACAACGGATATAAAGATAAACTAATAGATAACATGATAAAAACCAAAAGGAGGAAATTAATTCGTCGGGAGTTTTACAATATTCGGGAAAAAGAAGCCACCTATAGTTATATTAATCACGTCCCAGGTTATAGTGAAAAAATAGCTCGCAGAATAGAACGAAACGGGTGTAAAACGATAAGTGTCAACAAGCGTACTATTGGGAGGATTTTGATAAACAACAAAGAAAGAGTTAATAAATTAAAACAATCGGGGGTATACCAAATTAACTGCGCGGATTGTAATGCCGTGTATGTGGGTCAAACCGATAGAAGTATTGAAAGTAGAGTAAAAGAACATATTAAATCATCAATCAATCCATATTAAATAACGCAAAAAATTCAGGATTTTCGACGCATTGTATAGAAAACAATCATTTTATAGATCAAAAAAATGTAAAGGTACTGCATCGTGAAAAGAAAGGAAAGCGCTTAGATCTGTTGGAGCAATTGGAAATTAAAACATCTTTAATTATAAATCCTTGTACTACGAATGATCAGATAGATTTTACAATTTCGCCCTTCTTAGAAAAGGTAGTAAAAACTCGAGCTTTACCAGATGGGAAGAATCAATCGGGGGTAGGTGCTTGTAAACAAATAAATAACGAAAGCGCGCTTGGAAACGTTTAGTAATAGACATTTACTCTATTGAAAAAGGCCTAATAAGCCGAAGTACTAGTATATATAGTGTTTTCTATATATTTCTTAGAACATCCAAATGAGATCAATGTTTTTTTCAAAAAAATCATTCTTTAAATTTAACCTCATCATCGAAGTACAGTATTGCCCATATTAAATGTCCATAGCAGTCTTGCTTCTGTGAAATGAACCATAGCTATGCTGATCGTTCGAGTCGTTCTTTTTCTCTACGAGTGTTCATTATATCTGGTTTCATTTAGAGCCATTACATCCAAGGAAAACCTATTAAAAAGGAACTTACTATTCATTGTATTCCCTTAATCGTGTCTTGAGGGTGGCGATATAATATCGGAGTAATTCCTGCTCTCTGCATCCCTTCTTTTAATTGTTGTATCTAGTTTATGTTACTTTTAATTAAAAGGGTGGCACCATTAAAAATAACAATAAACGACATCAGAATGGCTAAGGAAAATATATTATAGTTCAGTTCACACAATTGGATACAGCTCTTAAATAAATTGATGAAAATTAATAAAACTACATTTTTCCCAAAACATTTGCCAATTTCTAGTACTATTTTAATACTGTAAATAAACATTCTTGTTATTTGTTCTTGTTATTTTTCCTATAAACAAAGTGCCACATACAAATCAAAATGACACTCACTCACTCAAATGCCTACAATATTAATCACTTTCCCCCCTTATGGCATAGTGGAAGTACGTATTAGAGGTCACTTTTTGAAATACCGGAAGCAATATCCGCTCTCGATTTTTATATGGGACACCCTGTATATTATTATATGTTTAAAATCTACGCCATTGTCTGAATACAACGATCTAACATAAGTGACATTTCAGCTTTTGGACTCTATTTTACTTTTACCTGTATACTTAAAAGAAAGAAATGTCTAAAAATTTTAAAAATCCTTTCCTTGGTTTGTAATAAAGTTTCAAAATTTATTTTTGAGAATTTGCACCTACATGTATCTTTATAAATTGATTACCAATCTTTCTTATTTTTGTTTAGTCAAATTGTAAAATTGTTGATTGAGACCAATAGAATTATCGAAAATAAAATTGTGTTCCTCAAAAATATTTACATAAAAAAAATCAATAGGTATAATTTTAGATGTATGTAGCCTCAAATTTGTTAAAATGAAATTAAAAAAAAAAAATTAGCAGAGCGTGGTTTCGATCCACGGACCTCTGGGTTATGGGCCCAGCACGCTTCCACTGCGCCACTCTGCTCTTGTTCTTCACTTTCCATTAACACGTAAATTAAGAACATGAGGAAAGATATAAGTATAACGACTATTACCTCATAAAAATATTATTTAGGTGTGGCATCGCATAAAAAGTGTTGGAGATTGTGAACTATATACTTTCCTAGTATAAATTATGCAAAATATTCACAGGAGAAATAACCCGCATGCAAAGGTAGGTAAATATTATAATGGTTTCTCTTCCTGATCAAAAATGGCTGTCTATACAGTCAGTTTTATAATAGGTATTATTCGTATTTAAAATACTTATACGTAAAGAGTTTCTAAACATTCGTAGTACAAGAATTTATAATTAAGAGTCCATTCACTAGGTCGAAATAAGCCCTAAATCGGCGTTCGTCTCGTGTCTAATTATAAAAAAACTATAAAAGATAGCGACTTTTAGTAAAAAAGTATTGAAAGATAAGACTTTAATCTAAGTCCCTATAGTAGTAATTTTTGGTATTTCTTTTTATTTTTAAAATTCCAGGCAAACAATCTTATACTAAAATAGCGTATTTTCAAAAATTATTTTCTCTAAAATACATGTATTAAACAAAAATTTGCTACTGTAGGGATCTAGTTTATCTTTTGATCTTTCCGGTGATATATAATTTATAACATTAAAAAGAAATTTTGTTGCAATTATAAGACAAATCCGGTACCCTTGCAATGAGGGCTAACTTTATTTCCATGTGCCTTTTTACTTCGGCTTTACGTGCACCTCCGAAATCTTAATAATTCGATAGTTGGAATATATAAGTCTCCACCCATCGGCCACCCATCCTCTCAATCCGACCCAACATTCATGCCTGTCAAATCTACAGAGAATGGACCCTTAAGGTACCTATTTATTTTTATTAATATTCTGTAGGGTAGGTACCCTTAATAATTTGCCAGAAAAACTGAATTAATACCATGCAAACTTTTAATCAAGACGTGACGCGAGATAGGTATATGCGTTATCTAAATAATAAATTTAATATACTTAACAATAAGTATTGATATTAATGCTTATTTTATGAATACCGATAAGCTATTTTCTACGCTTTTTTATTATACTTTATTCTTCTAAAGTGAATAAAGTGAATAAACTTCTACAATAAGAAACTAACTCACTAAAGAATAAATCGCGGTTATAAATTTTCAGGCAAACTCCAAGGGAGTAAACTTTGACCGCGTTCGTAGCCCCAACAAAAGACATAATTGATTCGAAAATCCCTAACGACCTATTTGTAGTCAAAGATACGGGGAGGATGGGCTATGGCTGTCCAAAGCAGCAGCCAAGGGCCATAACCGGATGGTAACTTATAGATCTGATATCCGAATATTGGGCTCATGGAGTTCAGAAGGGTTATCGGAAGATTTATCTTCCAATGTATTGTACCTATAAAATATGATAATATAAAAAAACCTAATTATGAAGCCTTACTGGTTGGCATATATGCAGAAATGTTTTAAGTTTGTTGTAAAGAAAAACACGGGGCAATGTGTTTGTTCATAACCATGGACAGACTTTCAATTTTTCTGTTCTAAAATCAATGATGTTATGACGGATTGGTGGTGGTGGGGCAATAAACAAGTCCAACAAGATGATCGATCGTGAAGTATGGTGGGGTGAAACATCGACCATTCAACGACCGTCCGCCTATCTCTTTCACTCCTTTACCCACCCATCTATCTATCTATCTATATTCTTTTACATGTGGCTTGGAAGTTTGTCTTATACATGATTATTAACTTATAACGGGTTGGAAAGTCCACTCCTCCACTCTAACGAATAATGACAAGTGACCAATAACATTCCTATGCAATTATTGATAAATTACCTGTTAATCACCCACTAGCCATTACTTTTGCAAGGTCTATAGCAGTGGCGGCTAGTCATAATGGGCACAAGGGCACGTGCCCTATGCGTAAGCACATAAGACTTGTGAATGTTGTGATATTTTATAAACTTTTATAATTATTATAATTTGGTGGATTTTTTTATTAATTTTTCATCATGAATATTGAATCATTTGGTGCATACATATCCGTCTAGCGTCTAGACCGCTTCACGCTTCGCCGTTTGTCTAGTAATCCGTGTGTCCACTGGGCTGGGCACGGCCGCTGTGTGCCTGTTCTTTTTTCTTTTCTATTTTCATGCGCAAGAAAAGGATACACAGCTTCTATTTTTCCAGCGCGTCTTTTCTAATGCGTTCTGTTACGTCATTGAATGGACGCTGCCCCGTCGACCAGACGGTACAGAGTACTAGAGAAGGGAATACCCTATCATATTAATGAACGTACGTGAGAGATTTCAATTTACTGATTTTTTAACTATATCCAATTTGTTTGAAAAGGAGAAATTTAACAACTATAGAATAGTTTTTCCTCTGGAACATATTAAAACAGTGTGTGCCTTATTTCCAAAGATCAACATTACAAAATTAAAAAATGAGCTGTATATAATGTATTCTAGGGATGATTTCATACAACATAGTGATGCGGTTGCTTTATTACAAATGTTAAATAAAAATAATTTACTTACGTCGTTTTCGGAATCGGTTGAACTATTAACTATATTGTGCACAATTCCTATGACTACAGTCGAAAGTGAACGCTGCTTCTCAACATTTAAGCGAATAAAGACATTTTTAAGAAACACGATGTCACAAGAAAGGTTATGTGCTCTATCAATGCTTTCCATCGAGAGAAATTTAGTAAACACTATGACTGATTTTAACGAACAAGTTATCGAACATTTTGCAAATGATAAGTCAAGAAGAATGGAGTTTCATTTTAAAAGTTACTAAGTTTAGTTTTCGATGGATGAGCGGGTGGTTGCAGATTGTAAGGTAAGCACACCGATATGTTATGGGTTTGGGTTAAGTACTTAAATGGGTTTTATTATTTATTTTTTTTATCTATCTGTGTTTTTTCTGGTCTAGCAGAAAACAAAAGTTTCGCCTGCCATTTTTCTGACATGTATACTTTTTTTAACCGATTTAAATATTATTTTAAATAATTTTTCCATATTTCTGTCAATCGCATCAAAAAAGGGGATATTTGCCTAACGAAACCTATTTCTTCAAGCAAATATTT
The DNA here is from genome assembly GCA_963924545.1 of Pogonocherus hispidulus. Taxonomy (NCBI): domain Eukaryota; kingdom Metazoa; phylum Arthropoda; class Insecta; order Coleoptera; family Cerambycidae; genus Pogonocherus; species Pogonocherus hispidulus. Next base: position 2,169,159 of record OZ004700.1, on the reverse strand, counting down.
TTGCTCTACGAATTTTAATTTTAAGGTGTTTGACCTTGAAAAATGCAAAATTTTCGCCTGCGGCGCATTTTTTCTCCTGTACCCCTCATTCCCAAATTTCACCAGCCGCCACTGATCTATAGTGCATATAAATATAGTCCCTGAAGAGTTTCCCTTGTACCATTGCTACTCTTCACTATTCTCCTTCTCTGACCTATTTTCTAGGTTAATCCGTCCCCCTAATTCTTATCTGAATCAATATCGAATTGCAGGGCTGGGCGAATCATTCCCTGATTTTATGGCCTGCTTGATAAATACGCTCTGTCGGCCAGGGATTCTCAAAAATTCCATTAAAATGCCTTGCAGCGGTCGCATCTGTTGTACTGGGCTTGACGTGAGCCGCAGTATACCCAGGGAATCGACAGTAGATTTTACAGATTTACGAAGGGGAGGGAGTAAAGAAAGAAGTGGCCAGCCTTCCCAACCAGTAGGTAATGTATAGTTACAAATTTAAAACATCTATACACATTCACAACAACACACTGCTGTCGTTATAACGGCCACGTATTCATTACGAAGGGTACACAGCACTAAATCTTAATTTTATCGATACAGGAAAATTTAATTCTCCAAATAATCACATCCATCCTTTTCCTACAACACAATTAGTTGTTAAACATAGCTTTGAACAAACAATAATTAAACTGAGATAAATCCAAACTGCACAATAAAACTACGTCCCGAGTTCAGACCGACTGCTGTCGGGTAATCCTGGAAAACACACAAAAAGATGCCGGAGGGATAAATAACAAAAGATTTACTGGTTCGTCGAGTCAACAGAGAGTGAGTCGGTTTTTGTGAGCCTCATGGACACAGAACTGTTGAAAATTTAGTGCCCAGAAACGCGGAGTCTACTTTAAATCGCGGTTTTTCAGACTTCTCTTTGCGCTCAATAAAAACGCCATTCGGAAATTGAAAATTTGTGGCGGATCACGCGGCGCGATTAGCGATTGTTTTATGCAAGAGGTACGCGTTTTTTCGTCGCTAAGACGCGAGATATACTGTCAGTGTCGAGTGAATTGGATGACAGTTGGACCTGAGTTTAGTCACTCTAGAAAAAAAGTATAATGTTTAACAATAATTGCATCAGAGACTAGGTCACCAGGCAGATGAGATCATGATTGTATTAAGCTATTTTTTGGATGTGGGACGTGCTTACGAGTCGCGAAGCTTTTAGTTTTATTGCTAATAAATCTTAGACAACAAACAGGTTAAAGACATAAATTATTCAATCTGAGATTACTTCTAAGGTATACGTATACTCCTTCTGGGATAGGTGACCTAACGATAGAGAATTGTTGGTAAAAATAGGGTCCGAACAACTTTATACCGGGATATCAAAAATTATCTTGGTCAAGGGTGGTTGTGGAATGTAAAACGTGTGTCTTACTTTAAATTTGAAATAATTATGTCACTGTCACACTGACATCATCAATAACCTACAAATTTCATACCTATTTATTTCAGTTGTAAAACAATAATGAACTACAAATTATTATGAAATAACGGTTTTAGTAACAAGAAAAACTAAATTACAGTAATTGTTGGAAATGTCCCCCGTTTTGTTCGATGCACAAGTTGACGCGCCTCCTCATGCTGTGAAAAGCGTTTTGCAGCATTTCCGGCGTTATGGTTGCATATTGCTGAACAATTCTTTGTTGCAGTTCTTGCAAATTATTTACCGAAGTTGCGAAAATCTTGTTTTTTAAGTAAGGAAATATAAAATAGTCCATAATTGTCAAACAAGGTGATCTCGGAGGAAACTCAACTTCTGTATGCAAACTTATCAGCCGGTCATCAAAAAACTCGCGGAGGAAAGCAATATTTTCTCGTGTAGTATGTGCTGTTGCACCGTCATGCTGGAAATAACCGTACCGAAGTTCATCGGCGTTTAACTGTTGCACAAATTCAGCCAAAAAGTTGTGTCTGTACCTTTCTGCGTTGACGGTGAAATCGAAAAAAATTGGCCCAATTATTCTTCTGCGAGAAACTGCCATCCAAACACCAATTTTTTGAGCATGTAGTGGCGATTCAGTAAAAACATGAGGGTTATCATTACTCCACATTCGCATATTTTGAGAATTGATGTATCCCGAAAGGTGGAACCACGCTTCGTCAGAAAAAAAAGTTAAGTCCAGAAGATCGTCATTCATTAAATTATTGACAAACCAATGGCAGTAAGCAAGGCGTCTGGGGTGGTCTGCGGGCAGAAGAGCTTGATGTGCTTGCATCTTATATGGATGCATGTTCAAGTCTTTCTTTAAAATCTTATGACATGTTCCATAAGAAAGTCCAATTTCCTGAGAAAGACGTTTCAAAGGTTTTGCAGGCTCCTCTTCCATACGTTGACGAACGTCATTGACAACTTCTTCTGTACGAATTCTTGGTCTACCAGGACCTTTTTTATGAGTCACACAACCAGTTTCGCGAAACACTTCAACACAGTAAGACACGCATAAAAATTGTCCGGTAATATTGCCACGTTTGGGAAGTGCTCTCGAAAATTGTTCAAACACAAACGTTGACTGTATTGCCAATTTCCATTAACTAGCGCACCCGTTCGAAAATAGGCTTCAATCATGAAAATTTTGTGCTGTGTGGTAAGAGGCATGATTCAAAAACTTGATTAGAAAATTTCAGCACAATGACGTGACAGATTCTGACACAACAAAACATATTCAAAAATTTAAAGTAAGACACACGTTTTACATTCCACAACCACCCTTGACCAAGATAATTTTTGATATCCCGGTACTTTAATATTTCTGGCATCATCTGGAATTTACCTAACGTCATCGTCTGGGTCAGGAGGGGTCATCAAACAACATAAAATGCAGCTGAGAGTCACACCCACGACTATGACGTAATACTGCTGACCCTCTGTCAGCCGTTTTACGTCTCCCATCCATAAATATTGATACCTCAGCCCACTCATACACCGTTCTTTTCTCGGTTTGATACACACTTTACTTTATCTATCCGTCCTTGTCTCCAATTGAAGATATTTTTATTTAGGAATCCGTATTCCTTTTACAACAAATTTTAATTTTCTGTTTTGCCAATAGTTATTTAAAAGAGCATTTATATTATTAGCTGAAGTGTTTAAATTTAGTTTCATTGTTATTAGCACTGCCCTGAACGGGTTCTGTTTCTCTAGGTCTCATCAGACACGTATAATTCTGCTTGAAATATGAAAACTATCCTCATAGCACAGCAGACATCATACACTTTTAGCACATTAAGAACTCATACCACGTCTGAGGCCCGCTGCATATTCTACTTATTTTACATGCTTGTGTGTCAGCATACAGGTGGATTTACTGGAAAGTAAGGTGGCTCTAAAAGCATTCATATGTTTCCTTCAACATTTATAGATAGAACAGGGTAGAAACGACAACCACTTGCCGAAATATTGAAAAATAAAGTAGGTAGTTATGATGTGAAATATGAGAACATAGGTATTTAAGAAATATGACCAAAAACACACATGTTGTATGTATACCCTAGAATTGTTAAGCTGGAATAAAATTTAATGTCACAAGTATATACCTACTTAGAAGATTGTTGACTAATTTATAAAAATATAGATACTTTTTTATTATACAGGGCGTTTCCTAAATAGAGGTAAAAAATCCAGGAGCGCATTCTGTGGCAAAAAAGTTTTATTTGTTATATAAACCTGGGGCCTTAGAGCAGCCGTTGATGAGCTACAGGGTGATAAAAATTTAAAAAATCAGCTTTAATTTTTAATTTCTAAACCATTTGAGGTAAGTAAGTCTACCAAAATCAATAAATATACCAAATTTTAATTCAATATCTCAGGCTTAAGTATACAGGGCGCCCTATTTCTTGACCCGTTGCATGGATAACTTTTTTATTAGTAGAGATACAAAAACGCTTAAATGAGCAAATTAGTGCAGTTTCGTATTAGTAATTCTACGGTAAGGCGAAAAATTATATACGGGGGAAGGTTGAAAAGTTATTGACAAAAAACGAAAAATCCAACTTTTCTATTATCCCTCGTAGCTCGTTCATTTAAAGAGTTAGAGACAAATGCTTCACATGTTTTTTGCAGTATTTTTCATGTAAAATGACATGCACTTGCTACTTTTTATATATCTCTTAAAATGGTTGAGAATCACAGTAAAATATATTTTTTTTAAATGTAATGGATAGGTGGCTGTGACATTAACCGAAAGTCCCCTTTTTTCTCTTTCAGATGATATAACATAGTCCATATTGTATCCTTACAAAAGTAATAATAATCGTTGTTTTTAAAGAAAGTTTATTGTCACATCAAGAATGCTATGGAAATAAAACAAAAAATAAGATTCCTGATATTTTTAAAAACGTCTAGTTGGCATTTAATTATTGACAGATCATAAGTGACATTTTTAGTTTTTGTTAAGTAGTTTATTGTTTATTATTAATACTGCATACAAAATAATAGTGTTGCAAATATGTACACCAACGAAGAGAAAAATGATATGCTATTTTGTTATTATAACCAAAATCGAGATGCACAAGCTGCAGCGAATCTTTATTTTGAAACTTACATGGAACGAAGACAACCCCATCATAGAATGTTTTGACAGCTGGAAAATAATATACGATTATACGGTTCTTTTTCAAAGCCTAAGGATGAAAGAAACTTCAATGAAGACACTGAAATAAATGTTTTGGCTTATGTAAATTTTAAACCTGATTCTTCAACTACAGAAATTGCACATCACTGCAACACTTCCAAGGAAACTGTAAGAGCTATTTTAAAAGGTAACAATTTAAAGCCTTATCATTATTCCATATGCAATACTTTATATCCAGCTGATAATCAAAGAAGGATGACATTTTGTCGATGGTACATTTCAAAATGCGAAGAGGATCTAGACTTCTGGAAAAAGATTTTATTCAGTGATGAAAGTAGATTTACAATGGTATTTTTAACCGCCATAATAACATAATGTGGTGCCGAGAAAATCCACATCTTGTTTCTGAAAGAAGAAATCAACGTCAATTTGGGATAAATGTGTGGTGTGGAATTTTTTGTGGCAAAATTATTGGCCCATATTTTTACGAAGATAATTTGAATGCGAATAATTACCTTCATTTTCTAAGGAATACTCTAACAGAGGAATATTTAAATGAATTACCACTTCATATTTTTAGAAATCTTAAATACTTCCAACACGATGGAGCACCTGCGCATAATTCCCGCGAGGTAAAACAATATTTACATGAACAGTTTGATAATGTTATAGGAAATAGAATGGATATCGACTGGCCAGCGACTTCAAACACCTGATTTGACCCCCTTAGATTTCTTTCTTTGGGGGTTATTGAAAGATAAAGTTTATGTGACAGCTCCTCTAGATATAGAGGATCTAAAAGTCAGGATTCAAGATGCAATTAGAAGCATACATGGACATACAATAAATAATGTTTTAAGAAGTATCCAGAAACGTTGCTTACTATGTATCCAACAGGATGGTGGTCATTTCGAACATTTACTTCAATATAATTAATTAATTAATAATTTCTGTTCTCAAAACATTCTTTTGTTCCATAATCCATAGCATTCTTGATGTGACAATAAACTTTCTTTAAAAACAACGATTATTATTACTTTTGTAAGGATAAAATATGGACTATGTTATATCATCTGAAAGAGAAAAAAGGGGACTTTCGGTTAATGTCACAGCCACCTATCCATTACATTTAAAAAAAATATATTTTACTGTGATTCTCAACCATTTTAAGAGATATATAAAAAGTAGCAAGTGCATGTCATTTTACATGAAAAATACTGCAAAAAACATGTGAAGCATTTTTCTCTAACTCTTCAAATGAACGAGCTACGAGGGATAATAGAAAAGTTGGATTTTTCGTTTTTTGTCAATAACTTTTCAACCTTCCCCCGTATATAATTTTTCGCCTTACCGTAGAATTACTAATACGAAACTGCACTAATTTGCTCATTTAAGCGTTTTTGTATCTCTACTAATAAAAAAGTTACCCATGCAACGGGTCAAGAAATAGGGCGCCCTGTATACAATTAGCTTTACAAATTTTGAATTACATTTATAAGTATAACTTATTTATACAACTGAAAATATGTTCTTGAAAGGGGTTAGAACCTTTGGTGTGAAGATATCACTGACGTAGTTTCCCACATAACAGCAAAACACTACACTGCACTCGATGCGCGTTATCGCCAACCAAGTTGGCATCATCTGAATATAATTAAACCTATGCTAACACTATATGCCCTATTTACATTGACAAAAACTGTAGAGAACATGTAAAAAATCTCCGTAAAATCGACAGCTTATATGACTAAATACAAAATAGTCACGAACTAGTCTGAACCTTGAGGAACTCCGTAAGAAAACTGTCAGCTTTTACCTAGATTATTAAAAAGGAAATACAATTCGGCATGATATTATCCACATATACTTGTTACTCATCAAATACCGTCATTTAAGAAAGTCTAGGCAATAATTTATCACCATGCTGATCATCCTGTATTATTAGAAGTGAAATACATCTGCAATTGTTATTTTTATAGTTTCAATGCAACAATGATGTGCCACCTCAATCTTTTTTCAACTAATACACACACGATTTATCTAATCCGTAAATTTATAACCTGAATATATTTTCTCGCTAAAATAATACATTTCTGGGGATTATAATTCAGATGTGATTCAACCATTTCATAAGACAGTTTATCACACCCACGGTCACCTCTGAAGCCTTTGTTGTCGCCTTAAAACTGTCCATTATGACATCAACTTGGTTTATTTTTGAAATATGTGTTATACATTTTCTTAAGCGCCAATCGCATAGAGTAGATATGATTCAGGTGATTGCGGTAACTATTTTTATGTGATTTATGGCAAAAGTTAATCTTATTTATTACAACTAACTGACAATAAAATTTAATGTTTGTTGCATAATTGAAAGGTACCCATTTGGAATAAATACGTTTCATAATTTGAATATTGGTCATCTGATGTGTCTAACACTGAAAAAAAAATCCTAGTGTAAATTTAACACTGCATTAATAAAAAAAAGTAAAAAGAGACAGAACCATTATATACACTGAAAAAACAATCTATTTATGATAAATCATATTTATTAATTCTTAAATTATGCTTTATTATGGTGATATTTATGGTGAACTTATTTTAAATTACAATTTTTTTAATATACGATACTTATAAGAAACATATTTACATTTTCTGATAATATGTTCATATTTATTGTTACCAACAGTATTTTATTTAAAAATATTGATATATTAATAGTTAATATTCCAAATTATTCATTACCTTACCATCATATTATGTGATAATAAATGTGGTAACAATATATTATATTTTATTACTGATAAAAATATACTATTGCAAGACATTTCGAAAAAATATTTTATTTGTTAATAAATTTTGTTAATATTGATATAATATATTACTGTTAAATAAATATTGTTGGAATGAGGGCCATATTAAATATAAAACACACTTTTTCTTCAGTGATGCAGTTGCAGTTGTAGAGGGATTTTTAGTGTTCTTTTTAATTAGATCGAACCCAGTTTTACAGTATAAAATATGTATTACAGTAATCGTAAACTAAATTCACCTCGTAAAAATTTCAATGTTTTCCTCAAATTCCTCATAAAATTCAAAACGATTTCGATCAGTATTCGTCTGCCGCCATATCTACGGAAATACATCTAAATATTTACATGAAAATTGCATTTGCATTGCACCATTGAAAGCAGTAACATTGGAAGGGAGGAAAAAAGTGAAAAATTAATATATACGGTGTCCCACTGGCAAGGGCCGCGATCGGTATATGGAAAAGTACGTACAGAGTGATTTTGAAAATTTGGTTATTTACGAGGTCAGTGGGGCCTACCTTTTTAAAATATTTTCACGTTTCCGGCACTTCCGGTGTAACCGGAAGTCGACACTAACTTGCTTATTTTAAATGGAACACCCTATATATTACATCATTTCTGTATTGAACGTAAAATTCTAAACACATTTCATGTAGGATATCCTATACCTATTTTCAACTGTTTTTGAAATATTGACAGGTAAATATTGACATTTTGCAACTTTGACGCCCTGTAAATTCTAAAGGGAAAATCAGTTTACCCTATACTCGTCGGCTAAAATAATAGGCAGTGACGTATTACCGTGTGACGTATTAAATTGTGGTGGGGACTGCAATTCCATAGGCGTACGCAAAAAATCATTGGCTAGGTGCTAATAATGTCAAATAAATATAAAAAAATATCAAAACATGAACGTTGTTATAAAAATTGTGAGTGGTTTTTTAAACTCACCCTAGGTATATATTAGTTGTACATCGGACGAAATTGATGAATATTGCTACTAATATTAAAAAAACGCTCTTAAGAATTATTTGCCCTTTCTTCCATGATGAACTCGGTAAATTCTCTGTTCTCCTGCTATGGTAAGGGGTATTATATTATACATTACAAAAACTGCACCAGGTTCTATGTCGTGTAAAACAGATTCAAACCATTTTTGAAACACCTCATTGTTCATATCTTGGTGATAATCCCCAGTCTTTCGCGCCTCAAACATATGTAAACCATTACATCAACATCCATGGAGATGTTGATGTAATGCAACGCCAGGCGGGGCATATTGTCCGTGGAGTAGTTGTTTTCGGCATCTCCAAATAAATATATAGACCATTTGCCAAAAATCCCGAATCACTTCCAATATGAGTTATTAGTCCTTTTCCGGAAGGTGCTTTTAAATCTGTAGAAAATCCATCCATAAACGCTTGCCTTCTGTTCTGTGCGTTACAATCTTGCCATACTTTTACCACAGTATAACCTTCATTTAACCATGTCTCATCTATATAATATATTTTCCTATTTAAAGCGCGAAATTCTCTTATCTTCTCCAAATATTCTCGTCTCCATGTCACAATCTCATTTTTCTCTATAAGCATACTCTTCCGATTCCATTTGCAATATTTGAAATTCATTTCATGCATTGTCCTTATAAGCAATTTATACGAGACTTTGGTCAAATCGTTGTCTTCTGCCAGGGCAACCTGAACTTTACTTACTATTGGGATTTCATTTTTGAAAAAGAAACTATGAATTTTTCGCCGAATAGCATACCTATTTCACATTGTCGTTCATAATTTCGTAATTTTTTTTCTTCCCCGTGTTTCCATTTTCTTCTTCTTTGCGTCTGTGTCTCCACATTTTATTGCACGAAATACACTTCGAACGGAAACTTTTGTTAATTCACTATCAGTTCCGCCGCATCCACTACACTTAAATTTTTATCGCTTGTAATCCCTCATAGACATTTTTTATCATACGAATTTCCTCGCTTGTCAGATGAGATCGTTTACGCGTTTCTAATCCACTACTCCCCGCGATCGCTTCCATAATAAAATCCTTTTCTTCGAACACTAAATAAACTAAGTAACACTTATCACTTATCACTTCACAGCAAACATTTACAAGTTAACCAATTAATTTATGCAATTCAGCCACAAATTACAGCATTTCCCGCGTACTACGCTTATGTCAAGCTGCGATAAAATACTTGGATGTGTGTGAATTGCGCATGTCCGATCTTCTTGACACTCTTGACTTTTGTTGCATAGGTTCCATATCTCGCTCTTCGTTTTTTAACCCGTTAAACAAAGACGGAACTATATCTGACGTAAAAAATAGTGGTAGCATGGAATACAGAAGCATGGAGCGACAATTTACAGACAATTTATAGTTCTGTTCGAAAGTAATGCGTAAGCGGCATCAGTTTTCTATGTGCTAATGTTTGTGCCGCTATGTATTAAGTATTTCACTTCGTCCCTATTCTGCATCGAATTAGATCATACGTCACTGCCTATTATTTTAGCCGACGAGTATAGTCTATGAACAATCTTAATACATTGGGTCATCAAATCTAGGGTTCTGTGCCATCGACTCCGGGCCTCGTTTACATTAGAGATAATACTCCGGTTTATTCTACACAACCGCCCGAAAAGCAAATTGTCTCCCTGTTTCACGCACTCCAAGGCTTTAATTACAGGCGCTCACCTAAGTCCTAACTTTTCAGAGAGAACACCATCTTTATCCGCGTACATTAATTCAACTTTGATGACCCCCCTTGATAAACTTAACAAAGTTATTTATATTAAAATAAGGCCGGGTCCGGAATATTCTTCCACTTCAGCGGGTGTTTATCTCCTGGAAATATGTTTTTGGGGCATTTTATGTAATCTCCAGGGAAGAGAATGCTCAACGACACACTTCGAAGAAACATTACTTGAGATTATTTTTATCTGGTTCTATGGTTCAGTGGTCTGGTACATTAAGAAACAAGAGGATAAATTGTTGTGTAAGGAAGTTACACAGAAATATAACTTATCCATAGGTGCTGCGCTTTAGAACTTATTTTATGAGCTACGCCTGCTACCAGTAAAGAGGCATGTGTACGCCCCCAGTGCAAAGCACCTGTACACTCCCCCCTCCACTGTAACTATTCATGTCGCCGCCCTCTGGGCGTGACTGAGAACAACGGCAAATCCCTTCTACCTACTCTTGAGTTGTTTTGTGACACATACTGTTGCGATCGTGGAACAATGTAAGATATAACAATTTTTGTTCTTGTCTACTGTTCCTCTCATAACAGAATCGACCTAATTCGTGTACTTTCGTACCCTGTATATCCATTTATGTACTTGACTTTTTTGTTCTAATTATACCGCATTATACAGGGGGTTCCACATAAAAGTCCTCAGCCTCGTATCCCGGCAACGGAAAGATATATTTTGATTTTGAAAAAAACAGTTGATAGAGCTCATCTATGGCTTCGTCACGGAGTTCAACTTGATTTTTTTCAGAGCAAATTGGAGATGGCGCTGAAGTCGAAAGAAATTTTTCGTTGGCAGGAACTTTGCAACAAGGTTTATCCGATACTTTGTTCAATTCTAAACAATTTTTGTCAAATGACTATTTTTCAAAAACTTAATAGTTTCAGAGATATCGGGCTCTCCATTTAGTGAGGGTCAAACCCAAACATATGTTAGAGTCTCGAATTATTACCTTATACAATGAAACAAAAATTATCCAACTTCTCCTTTGGTACACGTAATCCCCATCTCACATAGACTTCTCAGTATAAAAATGAATTACTTGAAATGGGCCCCAGGGGGTGAAAAACTAGCACCCAATACATACAATTTCAATTTTCTCGAAAACTATTGAGCGTCCCAATTTCTCCTTTGGTACACGTAACTGCTCAGCTCATACAGACTACTCAGTATAAAAATGAACGACTTGAAATGGGTCCCAGGGGGTGAAAAATAGATAGGACCCAAAACAAACAATCTCAATTTTCTCGAAAATTATTGAGCGCCCCAACTTAGTACTTACAATAGTGAAATAATATGTATTTAATTTTGTTTCCTTCTAATCAAAACCTACTGTGATGAAGTTTCGTTATACATTCAGGATTTATTTTAGGACAAACGTACAAATAATTATGAATTACTTATTGTACAAAATGAATTAGGTATTTAAAAAACTTTTACCATATTTTACAGAAATACATATTATTTCACTATTTCTTAAAAAGAGCTATTATATTGACTGATAATTATTGTTTCATTGTATACGGTAATAATTCGAAACTTTAAAATACGCTTGAGTCTGGGCCTCACCAAATGAAGAATCCGATATCTCTTAAACTATTAAGTTTCTGAAAAATAGTCATTTAACAAAAACTGTTTAGAATTGAACAAAGAATCGGATAAACCTTGTTGCAAAGTTCCTGCCAACGAAAAATTTCTTTCGACTTCAGCGCCATCTCCAATTTACTCTGAAAAAAATCAAGTTGAACTCCGTGACGAAGACATAGATGAGCTCTATCTGTTTTTTCCAAAATCAAAATATATCTTTTCATTGCCGAGATACGATGCTGAGGACTTTTATGTGGAACACCCGGTATATTACAAAAATTAATTATAAAGGAATAGATAGATGAATTTCAGAAATAATATCCAAAACCAAATCTTTACCATCAAGACAAATAAGCGAGATTGCCATAAGCACAGAAAATGATTATTGTGGAATCATTGTGATAGACAATTGTTGCAAGGACCCTATTGAGCTGCATCTAAAAAACTCATAACGCGGAGAGCATTTCGGATTTTACAATGTAATTTTTTCCACCACGTTCTCCGTATCTACTATATCAATCATCGAGATGGATAACACTCGACCCCTTGTTGATCCTTTCATCCCCATATACCTCATTTTTGGTATACCCTATCGCTTGTTCACGTCTCGACTGTGACAGCCGAGCAGCTATAAGTTTGTCAGTTCAGCACAGGACCGTATCGAGCATTTTAGAGCCCAGTCACTAATAAATATTTCAGAAAATTAACGACAGATACCTACGAACATCAATGGTATTTTTAAAAATATGTAGATAATAGACAGGTGTATGTATCTTCACGATGTGAGTGTGAGTCAGTCCTAACACCAAAGTAGGCAGCTGTTTCGATATTCAGAACTTATCCATAATAAAATTTGGGGATGTTCAACATACATGTAAAAATGTGGTAGTGCAAAAAAAAATTTTTTGGCGGGGTCTGAAAACTATTTAAAAATTTTTCATTGCACGCCGCTGGATACTGGTCCGCTGTAATGGAGTGACCTTGGGACTGACAATGCAAACTGGCTAGCACGAAAACAACCGGCGCACCCGGCGCAAAAATGATTTGCAGCGTTTTTACTTTAAAATAAACTTAAAGATAGATAGATGTGACCAAAGTGACGTCTTTAAAATGAATAAAATTTTATTACACTAATTTTGAAGAATTGCGCTACTTGATTACTAGGTATTAGAAACATGAAATTTATAAAAAATTTGCACTTACCTTGTTACAAAAGCTGTTCGAAATAATATTCCTGGACTTGTACACAATTTTAGGCACGCCTTATCCAATTTTGCCGCACTAAACCGAATGTTCCTCCTGGTTGCTGATCTTGTAAACGCAAATTATTAAGTAAATTGGGGATTTTCAGCATTTTGCTGCAACATACACTCACAAAACCTAACTGTCGATGTGTCGGTGTGTCGATTGGGAAATCGTTCCGCATACAAGCGCGAAGCTGCCAATGAATTTTGTCCAACTTCGCCATAAATAAGAATCATGTCCATTAACTCAGAATTACTGTACACATGAGCCATTTCGAAAATTTTACAGTTTAACACTACTAAGATAAATAAAACACCCGCGAGAGCGACACACATAGACTGATGACTCATAGACAATAGAGGTATTATCCCCACTCCAACTTTATTCGGTCGGTTTTAATCAGGCGTTCCAGATGAAAACGTGTTTACTTTTTTTATCACATTCTTAGGAATGTGGTAGAAAAGTATCAGATGTGTTGAAGTACAGTTGCCCAGCTACGTAGTCCTTTATAATAGTATAACTTTAAACATTGTTTACGGGAAATCCTAAGCCTTTTATTATAATTTTTTTTTGTGATATCGATTTCTTATTTAACGATGCACATATCCTCAAAGTTTTAGAGATAGTTCTGAATAAGGCTGTATTATTGTTTAGGCCTCAGTAGACTGAAGACAACTCGTGGCTTGCGGATACGTGGGACATCAGTAACGGCATCTAGGATGAAAAAGAGTAACGCGCTAAACTGAAATTTTACGTGAACTGGTGAAAGGTTCCGAGATATCGCGGGGACTGCTAACTTGAAATTCAAGTTAGCTGACTGTAGATTTTTCGGAAATGGGTTGAGGCACAAAATTTATTTCAGTGTAACAAAATAGCAACAAAAGAGTAACAAAATCCCCAAGAGGTTTTTTGCAGTCTGCTAAAAGTTGCTTGCTAACTTGATATACCTGACGTCCCTGTACGTTTTAACTTGAGAACCACCTGAGTATAAGTCGACCCTATCCTGCTAAAATATCAATCAGCTTTTTAGTGGGAATAGGGGAGGAATTACTAGGATATTATTGGATTAGAAGGGTCCAAACCGAGACCAGGTAGCAATTATTATCTTGTATATGTTTCACATAAAGCATCCCCTAATAAACTGCCTCCAAATTAACGTGGAATAGTAGAGATCACATTCTAGATGGAAACCCCATTTGATACAACTACCTCCTTAGAATATATAGGTAAACAAGCAATATGTATTGACATTAATTACAAGTCTATAAGGAGTAATGCCTATTGAAGCGTCCCAGCTCATTCGTTGTAACGCTCTCGTTTTTAGTAACTAAAACAAAATACCTTTCTTAGTTGATTTAAACTAATAATTCTTGTCTCATTCTGTGTTTTTGCCTTCTTGTTAAATACCAATCCTGTATTTAAAGTATTATATATATTCGGTGTATATTAAGTGACTATAATCCCAACTTCACTCTCTGTGTTTGTGCGTTGGTTCTATTTCCATTGCATAGTCCTAGGTTACATAAACTAAAGTTCAGAACAATATAGTGACGCCATCTCGTGTTAAGAACGGGAGCGGATGGAGAACGTAAGAGAACGAGAGGGGGAGCGAAAAAAACATAGCGAGAAGACGTATTACAGAGCAGTTGGTGCAGAAGTCTCTCTAAATTTTTGAGATAGAAAAAAGGTGATGCAACAAAAATATTACGAGTGTAATATAGCAGCGACCTTGAATTTGATTTTCTATAGCGATTAGAAGAAAAAACGATCGTTTATTACGATTTCGTTGTGCTTGGACAGCAAACGTATGAAAAACGTTAAGTTCTGGAACCCCTGTAGGTGATGTGAGTACTTTATTATCTATCTAATTTGGAAGTGCTTCTTGAACACCTTGCGTATACCTTGCCTTATTCTACTAACTTACATATGCATAGGCCGTGTGTGCGAAAGAATTTAAGGGCCCTTACCGTTAACTCGCGGACTGAAAATATCTAAAACTTCACCTTTTTATGTCGAGTTTAGTATAGCAGAATTCTCTCTCCTGTATCTAAATTTGAGAGTACTTGTTAAAATATGTAACTTTATATGTTTCTATACGTGTTTAATGTTCGTAAATGTATAGTTGAATATCATTACATTAAAACTAACTTTGTTCTTGTCAAGTGTTTTTTTGCAATTGTCTTCACTTAGAGAGGAACTATACCTTTACTTAATACCATCAAAAAAGATCAATTGATGGTGCCCAAGTTTGGCAGACAATAAATAACCCTGCAGTACCTCACTCTGCCCACCCACATACATAAAAGATGTATGTGTGCACACCCCTGATAGAGAGTTTCAACAGAGTAGTAAGTATTTTTTTTGGTTAATAAATTAATTTAATAGAAGTATCAGTAGGTTATTATAGCCGGAATTGAGACTCCCCCCACCCCTTTTGACCTTGAATGACCTTGGATGACCTTTACATGACCTTTGGATGACCTTGAAGTGACCTTTGGATGACCTTGAAGTGACCTTTGGATGACCTTGAAGTGACCTTTGGATGACCTTGAAGTGACCTTTGGATGACCTTTGAATGACCTTGAAGTGACCTTTACATGACCTTGAAGTGACCTTTGGATGACCTTTGTATAACCTTGAATTGACCTTTGGATGACCTTAGAGTGACGTCATTTAGTAAACAGACACGACTCCTCCCCCACTCCCCAATTCCATATTTAAAAGGAGGGAATGGGCAAGCTGAAATCATTTTGAAGTAAATTCTCGTGAGGAACGTGTAATACAACAAAAAAAAAATGCATTTGTGTAGTAATTGTGGTAAAACGTTTACGCGCAGTGACAATTTACGTCGTCATGAGATAATGTCTTGCAAATCGAAAATGACTAGTGATGATGGACCCAGTGCTAAACGTGCTAGAATGGATTCCTCAAGTACTCAAACCATTATTTGTTGTAACAAAAATATACCTGCTAATCAAATAAATTCGCATCGCAGAACCCTCGAGCATAGATCAATGTCTTGTACTCCTAAATGCGATGGCGTACAAATTATTAACAGTGCCTTCAAATGTAGAATTATTAGTTATCGAGTGCATAGTCAAAATCAGCATATAGATTACAATTTGTTTTTCGACGAAGTAAAGGAGAAGATATTGAAATTGTTGGAAGAAATTGTAAAAGTCCACAAATCTGCAAAAATGAATATGGAAACATTTGCTAAATACACATTACCGAAACAAGAAACAACGGATGTTAAGACTTTCAATAGTTCTAACAAGATTATAGACGAATCCAAAGATCTGAATAATATTTATCAAGAATTTGTCGATAAAATGATATCTCAAACATCTGAATTTGAAGAAAAAGATTCTGGTATGTAATTCATAAAATACAATTAATTAGTTTTATACATATATGTATTCAATGTTTCAGGTTGGGCTATCGTTGAAGTTTTATATGTGGAAGTAAATATAAATAAAAATAGTCCTCTGTGCGCATCGTCATACATGAAGTTACCAAAGTTTATCGAAAATAAGAAAGCTGTAGTGAACATAAGAAACGATGATCAGAACTGTTTTGCATGGGCCATTACTTCAGCACTATATCCACCTAGAGGACCAGTTCAGGAGGTCTCTTCGTATCCACATTATTCTACAGTTTTAAATGTGACGGGTATGGAATTTCCAATTAAATTAAAAGATATTACGAAATTTGAAGTGATGAATAATATATCAGTTAGCGTTTACGGTTTAGAAAAGGAATTTGTTGATAATAAAATGAAATACGAAATAGTAGGACCGCTGCGCTATGCATCAAAGAAATTACGTTATCATGTAAATTTGTTACTTATTACAGAGGACTGTGGAGAGAACCATCATTGTAGAAAGGAATGTATAAAAAGTCACTACTGCTGGATAAAAAATTTTTCAAAATTAGTTTCCAGTCAAGTTTCACTTCACGAACACAGAAAATATTTTTGTGACGGTTGTTTAATGTATTTCAGTAGTGAAAAAGCGTTATTACAACATCAAAGTAATGATTGCAATCATGTTTATACGACGACGCCTTCAAATAAACTTCGTATAGATAAGTTTGGAAATAGCGTTCCCGAAAACATATTAAAATTTGAAAATTTCGAAAAGCAATTGAAAGTACCTTTCGTAGTTTATGCCGATTTCGAATCAGTTCTAAAACCACACGACACTTGTGAACCCGATCCTACAAAATCTTTTAGTAACAAAACGTTCAGTCACGAACCGTTCTCATTTGCATACATAATAAAATGTTCATTTGACGATTCTTTATCTAAATTTGTATTATACAGAGGGGAAAATGCCGGTAAAGAATTTATAAAGCGCATCGAGGCGGATTTAACTGATATATATAATAAACATTTGAAAGAGTTCGTTCCAATGAATCCTTTATCTGCGGAGGAAGAACAGGACTTTTCGAATGCAACCGTTTGTGGTATATGTGAAAAACCGTTTCTTGAAGGGGAGGTAAAAGTCAGAGACCATTGTCATTTGACGGGCAAGAAAAGGTTCGGAGCTGCTCATTCTGTTTGTAATTTAAATTATAAATTACCTAATTTTGTCCCAATTATATTACACAGTATGAGTTCTTACGATTCCCACCTTTTTATTAAAGAGTTGTGTTCTAATAAAGATAGAATAGAAGTAATAGCTCAGAGCAAAGAAAAATACATATCTTTTACTAAAAACCTGTATTTGCATGATTATACGGACAAAGAGGGAAAAGTAAAGAAAAAATATTTGAAGATGAGATTTATCGATAGTTTTAAATTTTTATCCACTTCACTAGAAAATTTAGCGCAAAACTTGAGCGATAATCAATTTCAAGAAACGGTTAAACATTTTCCAGATTACGAACAATTTAATTTAATTAGGCAAAAGGGCGTTTTTCCTTATAGTTTCTTAACGACATTGGACAAACTAAACAATAAAAATTTACCCGCGAAAGAAGAATTTTATGACAATTTATCAGAAGAGCATATATCAGATGCCGATTATCGTAGGGCGCAAAAAACTTGGAATATATTTAAGTGTCAAAATTTGGGGGAGTATTCGGATACTTACTTAAAATCAGACGTACTTATATTATGCGACGTATTTGAAAACTTTCGAAACATTTCATTAGATAAATATCATTTGGATCCCGCACAATATTTTACTGCCCCGGGATTAGCTTGGGATGCTATGTTAAGACTCACGCAAGTAAAATTAGAATTACTGACAGATATTTCAATGATTCATTTTATTAAAAAAGGAATTCGTGGCGGTATTAGTCAGTGTTCGGAGCGAAAACACATCGCAAATAATATTTTTGTTCCAAATTATAACCCACAAGAACGTTCATCTTTTATAACATATTTGGATGCAACAAATCAATACGGCCATAGTATGTCACAGTATTTACCAACCGGCGGATTCGAATGGTTAAACGATCAAGAAATCGGTAATTTCAACGTCATGAATATTCCAGATGAGAATCGTTACGGGTATATGTTAGAAGTTGATATTGAATATCCGCTGGAATTGCACGACGCACATAGAGATTTACCATTTTTAGCCGAAAGTATGATTCCACCCGGTTCAAGATCAAAAATTCCTAAATTGATACCCAACTTGAATAATAAAAGTAAATACATAATACACTTTAGAAATTTAAAACAAGCCATAAGAAACGGTTTAAAATTGAAAAAAATACATCGCATAATAAAATTCGAGCAGAGTTGTTGGTTAAAAGTATACATAGATTTAAATACCGAAATGAGGAACAAGGCAACAAATAAATTCGAACGGGATTTATACAAATTAATGAATAACGCAGTGTACGGAAAAACAATGGAGAACGTGGATAATAGAAGAGATATTAAACTGATAACTCATTGGGAAAGGAGGGGGAAATCCTTAGGGGCAAACACATTAATCGCTCGTCCTAATTTTAAAACTTGTACAGCATTTTCAGAAGACTTCGTGGCTATACATATGGGGAGAACAAGAACTCATTATAATAAACCGCTCTATCTGGGGTTTTCAATTTTAGAGTTATCCAAGACAGTGTTGTACGACTTTTACTATGACACCATAAAGAGAAACTATAAAGATGAGGCCTCTTTGCTATATACGGATACCGATTCGTTAATTATAAAAGTGTATACAGATAATTTTTATGAATTTATCAAGTCAAATCCGAGCATATTCGATACGTCAAATTATAAAGAAGGTAATAAGTTCGGTATTCCCGTAACGGCATCCGTATTGGGAAATATGAAAGATGAATTCCCTTCGGATCCCATAATGGAATTTTATGGAACAGGTGCAAAAGCTTATTACGTAAAGTCGGTGAATACTGAAGTCAAAAAGGCTAAAGGCGTAAAGAAATCAGTAATAAAAAAGAATTTAACAGTCGAAGATTATAAGAAAATCGTAGAGCAAGGCGGTACCATATTCAGAAAAATGAGTTCGTTTCGGAGCGAATTACACAATATATACACAGAAATAAAAAATAAAGTGGCATTGTCTTACTTCGACGACAAAAGATTCATAATACCAAATACAACACGAAGCCTACCGTGGGGCCACAATGATATACAATATTATTTAACGGATGCGGAGAAAAATTTTGAATGGTTCGTAGCCGCTTTAAGTCAAACAGCTGGGTGCAATATCGATAATAGTCAAATTAGATTGAGATATTTGATAAACGCGCTAGAAGAATTAATATGATGATTGTACATAGAGACGAAACGAATATGTGTGTTTACTCGTACCATAAGTAATTAGAATAAAGTTAAATGTAAAAGTATGTATTATGACGTACAGTGAAGTAAGAAAAGATGTAATTATAATAAAAAAATATTATATAAAGTAACTGTAACATATCATAATATTCGAACGCATGTAATAGATGTATGTATAGATGTATATGTATGTAATCTCGCATGAGCTCGGTACAAAAAAAAGTATGATATTAGCATTAAAATAATTAGAAACGTAGTAAATGTTTAAGATTATAGAAAATAATTATATTATTAAGTACAATGTAATTATAGGCTATCGAAGAACAAATGTAATGATTATATGTAATGTAAGCAATGTCGTATTAACATGTGATTACTTGTACAATAATTAGAAATGTAACGAACGTTAAGGATTACAAAAAAAAAATAATTATAATTATTAAGTACAGCGTGACTATAGGCAATTGAAGAATAAACTTGTAACATTGGTAATGTACACAATGTCTCATTAACGCGTAACTATATGTACAGAAAAATAATTATACTTATTACATACAATGTAATTTGTATTTGTACAGAGAGTAATTATAATTATTACATACAATATAATTACATGTAATTGAAGAACAAACTTAATAATTATATATAACGTAAGTAACATAGGTAATGTACATGTAATGTTTTATTAACGGGTAACTATTTGTACAGAAAATAATTATAATTATTACATACAGAGTAATTATAGGTAATTGAGAAACAAACATAATAATTATATGTAACGTAAGTAATATACATGCAATGTCTTATTAACATGTAACTATTTGTACAATAATAATTAGGAATGAGAATAAAATAATTATTAAACAAGTACTCTTTCATTCGTACAATGTCATTCACGCTACCTCATCCACACTGAGCATCAGAACGTACTTTAAGGTATATATGATCTCTTCGTGGTAGAGTGGGGATGGTGGGGAGAAAGTCATATCCTATAGAACGTTAAGAAGGATAGGAGGAGCTAATACTCGTTCGCTGTAGTACAGTGGGAGGGTGGGCGGAGCGAGTCGGATCCTATAAAAGCTGAAGTCGAATCGGAGGAGTTTGTCACTCCTTCAGTCGTCGTCGAGTGTAACAGTGCTAGTAACAGTTTGTCAAAGTACTAAGTTTAATACAATGGGTAATTGTAGAAACGTTAATCAAAAAGTACATGGAAGTCGAAAGCATCAATCCAAGGATAATTCAACATCACGCAGAGCACCGCAGAAGAACATAGAAACACTTAAAGTATTATCCAATATAATAATACCAGGGGTTAATATGCAAGACAACCAGTTGCATTCATTATTTACAAACCCAGGTAATGGACAACAACAAAACGCAACATACCCCACGGCTTCGACATCACAGCATCCGGGCTACTTCACAGAACCATATCAAAATGTATGGCGGCAAGCAGAATCGTTGAACGGTCAGGAGACATCCCACGGCGAGGCCTCAATTCCAGTGGATATCGTACACCAAGCTCTGGCCGAAGTAATCAATGAAGAGGGTCATGAGAACGTAAGCAATGCAGTGATAGCGGATATGATCCATCAAATGTCACCATGGAGCGAGGACGACTTTATAAAATCAGAAAAATCGACAAGTGAAAAAATTAAAGATAAAGGACGATCCACAAAAAAGTCCCGTCGCACCACCGAGAAAGATGGATCATCCAAAAAACCAAAAGTGAAGGAAGAAGAAGGAGCAAGTACACTAAAACACTTGCTAGGTGAAGTCTCTGCTATACCGATAGGGAACAGAAGAGAGCAAGA
Organism: Pogonocherus hispidulus; assembly: GCA_963924545.1. Classification (NCBI taxonomy): domain Eukaryota; kingdom Metazoa; phylum Arthropoda; class Insecta; order Coleoptera; family Cerambycidae; genus Pogonocherus; species Pogonocherus hispidulus. The sequence goes on along the minus strand of OZ004700.1, from coordinate 2,147,556 downwards.
ACAATCGGCAGCAACAGAGAACCCTATCACCATACCCGACGACGACGAGGAGAATCTCAACATGTTTTCTCAAGAAACAGACATGACAATAATTAGACAAGCGATAGCATTAAAAAATAAATTGCTAAAGGAAAAAATGGATGCGGATCGGGAGTTTACAAGTACCCAACAAGAAGCGAACGGGTTGGAGGAGGAAATCACTCGTTTAAACCATCTATTCACAGCCACGACTAGTCGACTGGAAGAGATAAGTAACCGTCGCGACAGACTCACACATAAAGTAAACTGGATAAGACCATCCTTAGGTTAACAATAGTATTAAATAAATGTATACATATAATTAATGTTAGAGCAGTAAGAATAGTGTAAGATAGAAAAATAAATAAAGGTTGAAAAAAATAAATTGAATCTTGAATGGAATGAAAGAACAGAATGTACAGAGACTGAAGTATGTAAAAGGGAGCAAGTAATAAAATTGAAAGTTGGTAACACTGGTAATAAAGAAAGATGGAATGAATAGAAAATGAGGTTGGTAACATTGGTGAGTTGGTAACACTGACAAACGGGGCGCATAATCAAAGGTGGAGGGAGTCCAAATCTAACCCAAGCTGCGTAGAATCACTGCGCAAGTTGAGAGGGGGAGTGGAAGACAAAACCAAAAATATTCTAAGTCGCTTAGCCTTTTTTTTAGCCTAAATTTTTAAAATTCATTTTCTCGTCTTCTAAGAATACGTAGTACCCCGTGTAACGTATCAAATTACTCGTCTTGACATTTCCTATCGATTGATACCGCTTTTATTAGCATCCGAGAAAATTTCAGAAAAACCATATGTAAAATTTCTAAAAAAATTTTTCTAAGTTGATTTAAAAATGAGAAAAAAAATTTCTTTTTCAATTACGATATTACGGATACATGTATGACCTTTCCAATTACCCATCTTTACATTTTCTATCGATTGATACCAACATTCGTTCGCATCGGGAAAAAAATTCATAATTCGTGTCACCTTAAAAAAAATTAGAAGAAATTGTTAAAATATTATTCTATGCGATGGTGATTTCATAAATTACACTTGTATATATGACAATGTTACCCCCTCCACTCGATGATGTCACACACTATATTTAAACGGAGGAGGACCCTACCTTAACTCAGTTTCATTTGATCTGCGAATAGTAAAGTATTAAGTAATAGAAAATGGCTGTAGGGCAACCTCATATTGAATTCCTTACCTGGTTAGCTACCACGAATTTTCAAGAAAACAGCTATGAAGAGAGTGATGAGGTAAGTATTATAGTATGTAATTTTTCATTTTAATTGAAGGTAAATTATATATTTTTGTGTCATTTAGGCCGATCCCCTTAACGCTGCTAACGTTCCTCAAGCGAATTTGTCAATAAGACAATTGGTCGAGGCGGGATTGAATGTATTCCAAGAGAAAGATGATGAAGGTATGGAAGCTGATGCCGACCAATGGCTTGCTCGTGGGGTATATGTGGAAGCTATAGATATCTTTACAGGACAAAAACAGTATTGCAATACGGTGTCTTGCATCGTAGTGCCAGGTGATAGACTTTATTTCCTGTGTTATAGATGCTTTGAGTGGTTTACCGTTAACGTTACCCCCACCTCCAGATACCAATACATCGAATCACATAGGACAATCAGACTGGAGGATGCTGTATTACATACCTGCGACTCTTGTCAATTACCCCTTAATCAACTGAAACTAACAGACTGTTGTATACTTTGCAATAAATAGTGTTAAGTAGTTTTTGATAGATTAAACGATGCAATTTGTAAATAAACTGTATATGAAGAAACCTCATCATTGATTACGCGGTAATTGACATATAGAAAATACAAGCATAATGTTAATCATTACCCGTAATGTAACGTGTAACGTAAATGTTTAACGTGTAACTATTTGTACAGAAAAATAATTATAATTATTACATACAATGTAATTTGTATTTGTACAGAGAGTAATTATAATTATTACATACAATATAATTACATGTAATTGAAGAACAAACTTAATAATTATATATAACATAAGTAATACAGGTAATGTACATGTAATGTTTTATTAACGGCTAACTATTTGTACAGAAAATAATTATAGTTATTACATACAGAGTAATTATAGGTAATTGAGAAACAAACATAATAATTATATGTAACGTATGTAATATAGGTAATATACATGCAATGTCTTAATAACATGTAACTAGTTGTACAATAATATTAGGAATGGGAATAAAAATAGTTATTAAACAAGTACTCTTTCATTCGTACAATGTCATTCACGCTACCTCATTCACACTGAGCATCAGAACGTACTTTATGGTATATGATGTCTTCGTGGTAGAGTGGGGATGTCTTATATTAAGTAGGAGGGGTTAGTGGCCAACTTTAAAACCTACCATTCAATAGTAAGTGGAAGGGAGGTTCAGATTATCTCTCTCATTCAAAATGCGAGAGGAGGGATGACTTTTGCCTATATATATCCGTAACTTGAATCTATTTGACAGTTAAGCTCAACAGTTCAGAGTTAAAGAAAATAAAATGAATATCTTAGAATCTGAAAACTGGGATGGAGAATGTGTAGAACCTGGGATGCCAAACCCAGGGAAAACACTTATTAATCCACATATAGGACCAGAGCCGCAGCCAGCAATGGAGGAGAGCTGGGATAATGAATGCGTCCCAGGACGCACATACAACCCCAGGGAGGCGATCCAGGACCGGTTGGTAATCCGGAGCTGCCATCCGGTAGTCAACAAGACCAAGACGGAGAAGAAGGCATATAGATATGCCGAAAGAGCGCGATGGCTCCACCTGATGGGTCGCCGAGAGGAGGAGAAGAGCCAACAGTTCTTAAGTAGCAAGAAATAATTTTTCTTGCTACTTAAGAACAATTATATTTTTAATTGTATATTTTTATTTTTTTAATTGTGTATTTTATTTTATTATTTGTATTATATTTTTAGTTGTATATTTTTTAGTTGTATTATTTTGTATTTTAATTTTTAAATATAGTGTGTTTTCTGTCCAAAGTGTGTTTCTTTTTATTCCAAGTTCTCCTCTTTTGTGCAATATGCATAAAAAAACAAAAAAAAAATAATACTTGAAAAGTAATTTTATTGTGATAATAGAAAAAAAATATAACTATAAGTGTTACATACAACTGCAAATATACTAAATTAAGCATATATTTTACCATATCATTTTACAAAGCAAGATAATTACTATACATATATTAAACTATATCAGTCTTGTTGATCCAACCATTCTGATCTGGTGGTAGTCCGAGCCATTTGACAAACAATTTATTACCTCTTTTCTTTAAAATCTTTTCCACTAAGTATACATCGGGGTGTTTAGTCTTCTGAAGTTCATAATCATAAAAACATCCTTTAATAGGTTGACCTCTCACATCTTCTATCATGTATGTGACGGGATTTGTTACATTAACTTTAACAATTTTAAAAAGTTCCGTTGAATAGTTGGCTGTATACCCCTTTTCAAATATTCCTTTGTATTTGCTAATCCGAACCATGTCACCAACATGGAATTTTGATTTTAATGCGACTTTGGGATGATTATATACACTTAACTTTGTTGTATATTTTACATCTATGGGCTTCATCCCTATTGTACGATGGACTTTATTATTGTACAACTTTATAATATCAGGAAGTATATCAAACCATTTGTAATTGCCTCTGGCCGAGAATTCTTTATATAACCAATTTTTTAAAGTTTTAATTACACGTTCCACGATTGCTGCCTTTTTTGTACTGAATGTGGAATAATGATTTATGCCATATTCATGCATCACTGTGGAGAACTGGCGATTGTAAAACTCGAGTCCTTGATCGCTCTGTAAGTTTGTTGGGGAATAAACAGCTTCTTGAAGAATTTCTTTCATCGCAATAGAAACTTCCATAGCAGTTTTTTTCTTTAGCGGTTTGGCCCAAACATATTTAGAATAGCAATCAATTACTATGAGTATATAACGATAACCTTTATTTTCATTTGCAAAATTCTGCATTTCTGCCAAGTCAATCTGCCATAAGTCTGCCAAACCTTTTATTACGGTTCTTCTCCTTCTAAAATTTTTTCGTGCTGGTTTATGTAATTCATTGACAATTTGTCGTTTTGTGCCACTAATGAACATTATACCTTTTTTATTATTCAAGTTTATTAATAATAATAGTAATATACATTTAGATGTTCCACGTTCTGTTTGAAATGACTTATTGTGATGAGCTGCTCCTTGTTTTATTTATATAAGGCATAAAATTTTTTACTCAACTTGTGATGATCTTAGAATCGGTTTGTCGTAATGAAATACCTGGCCATGCTAATCCTCCTGTGTCTCTCGGGGGATGATATTTCGCAATAAGTTGTTCAATTTTTTCTACATCAAGTATGAAACCAGTCATATTTTGTACCAACTTAGTATGAGCATCCGAGTTTCTCTCACTTGTATTTTTTAATTCATCTATTTCAGTTTTCATATCGCTTATCGTTGTATCTATTTTTAGTTGTAAATTTTGAAACGTTTTTGTTATTTCATCCACGATTTCGTTCCTTTCTCTCTTTATGTAGTTTACTAAATTATCGGTTATAAGATTAGCTGATTTTTGTAGAGCGGAAAGGATATCTTTTTTGCAGGCATCCATAACTAAATTCACGTAGTTTAATGTTGCACCATCATTTTCATCTCTAGGATCTCCTATATTCTTTAATTGCTTTCCTTGGATGTCATACTGTTTTTCAGTAGTAAGTTTAAAACCGATGCCTTGCGGACCACGATGACCTTTACAATTAGGTCCTTTTCGGCGTCCAAATTTATCAATGGAGCCCATCGTTCTATTGCGTTCAAATTACAATTGACAAAATAAACTGATATCTGCTTTATATATGTATTTATGGTTGATGAAATAAAATGCGATAGTTATTTCTCTAATAGATGATTCCTTCTTCCCTTAATTCATCAATTAGGGATATTATTTCATTCTCATGACCTGAATGTCCAGCCATTTTAGAACTCCACAATAATCTTAAGCGGTCGATTAATTCTTTGGGCTTATTCCAGTATATGTAATCCACCTTTTTGCCTGTATATATTTTCTGAGATGACATTAGACCCGCACCTTTCTTGGATCGAGTTGACATTCCACGTTGTAAAAGTGGTTTTATAATTTCGACGTACTTTTTTGATTTACTAGGATTGTATCCCAATGTTACATTGTAATTTTTATATGCCGCATTCGTTATATTCAATATGTCTCCAAATATATTTTTATTTTCATCGGTGATTCCATAACCCGCACTGTTTAGATCTGGGGGAAATTTTAAAAACAGTAAATCGTATAACTGAGAATTTCCTTTATATGTTCCGAGTTTCTTATTATTTCTCCAAAATGATATAAGGTCACCCTGAAATCGCACTTCGGAGTTGCCCATGGCTAACTTTCCAGTATCGACATCAACTCGCACCCCATACTTGTTATCGAACGTAGATTCACCAGCTTTAACACCATTGATGTAGGTTGAAACGACATCAGTTAAATTTCGCAAATTACTACTAGACGTGGTAGAACTTGAAGGTGTCCCTACAGACGATGGTGGCGGCGTTTCCATATAAGAATTACTTTCCCTAATTGTTTCATCTGATTCGAATTTCGGTGTTTTGATTACTGCAGAGGGTTTTTTAGGCTGTGTTGTTAAATACTGCTGTGTGGTTTGAAATTTACGATTTGTTTCCTGCGTTGTTTCAGAAATAGTTTTTAATGGCTTCGTTAACGGTTCATATATTTTTTCCAAGGCCATTTGACTTTCTACATGTTTATTTTTTATGTAATTGAATTTTTTGCGAACAGCGTCCGTGGCTTCTATTAATTTACGTTTCAAATCTATTTCACTATCATTATTTTCGTCCTTATCAACTACTGATCTCTTCATTTTCTTTCGATGTGCACCCACCATCACTACCTTTACAATTGATATATATATTGGCATGCATTACGGATATATGTAACTGTCCAAACCTTTTCTGTATCTACCATCTTTTAGTTCTCTATCTTTATCGATTACTAAAAATCCATATTTATCTTCCCAGCATTTTGCACACATATCCAAGAACTCTTTGAAGGTAACGTCCGGTGATACATGATCTTGAAATATATGATGCAAATTCATTTCATCTTGCTTAAACATTATAATAAAATTCGAATTGTCTCTAATCAATTGTTTTGGTACTCGGGAATATGTTTGAGCCAGATAAAAACTATCTATGGATTTGTGTCGGCCCATACTAAAATATGACCTAATAATATCTTGTTTTTCACATATGATATCGTCGAAAATGAAAACGGAGTCCGGTTTTGCTTCAGATGGTTCCACAATTTCTACGTTATTATTAAATGTGTAAAATCCTAATCCATCAATGGGTTTTAAAATCTTCTGAAGATATTCATATTTTGGTTGATACAGTGACTTGGAATATAAATAAATATTAGCAAAACGTAAACCGTGGGGATGTGTAATAAGGGAAATCATAACATTTGTTTTCCCACAGTTCGAAGGACCGATTAACAAACCCCGAATTGTTGAAGGCAACAAGGGTCCATGGCGTCTATTGTTGATATTTACACCACTTCCTACACGTTCATCGAAATTATCCACTACAAATGTTTGCTTTTGCTTTACAATCCGCATTGTTTGAGGGTTGGATACAATATAAATAGATATAAATAGATATAAACGGTGTATTCAATATTTTAATCGATAACTAGCGTTCCTAGTGTTACCATCGAAGTAATCGGTGTTATAAAGAAAGTTTTACTACGTTTTGTTTATTTTAATGCCGTTCGTCAGTCAGTCTAGACGTAAAGTGTCTAATTCGCGAACAGGAAGGGGATTTATAAATTCTTTAATAAATAAACTACCCTTTGAATTACATTTACCCGGTGGCTACCAGTACTGTGGACCGGGTACAAAATTTCAAAAAAGGATTGCCAGAGGTGATCCAGGCATTAATGGTCTGGACCAAGCTTGCAAAGTTCACGACGCTGCTTACGAAGATCATAAAGATTTACCAACACGCCATAAAGCAGACTACGAATTAGAACAGCGCGCCTGGGAAAGGGTTAAATCTAAAGACGCCAATTTTAGAGAAAAAGCATCCGCCTGGTTAGTTACAAATATCATGAAAGCAAAACGTCGTTTAGGTATGGGATGTAAATCTAAATCAGTTCCCAGAAGAAAGGCAAATAAAAAGAAGAATATTAAGAAAAAGAAGGTCAGCTTTGGTGGTAATATTGTTCATAAAGTACGAGATGAAATACGTAAAGCTGGCGGTAAACGATTCGTTTCTAATGATACAAAAAAAGCAACACATTTTGCTTTACAAGCAGCACGAAAATTTGTGAAAACATCAGGGGGTAAAAGGAATATTCGTACTCCGCGAATTATACCTATACCGAAAGTTGGTGGAATTTTACCATTAATTCCTATATTTGCGGGATTATCGGCGCTGGGAAGTTTAGCCGGCGGTGCTGCAGGTCTATATAAAACAATAAGTGATGTAAAAAATGCAAATCAGCGCATGGCTGAAGGGGTGCGTCATAATAAAAAAATTGAATCTATGCCTCTTGGAAAAAAAGGCGAAGGATTGTATTTAAAACCATATCGAACTGGATTAGGACTTTATCTGAAGCCGAACAATCCAAAAAACTTCTAAAGTCTCTACCTCGAAGAGCTCTCAGCGACATTGATATTAGTTATTATGCTAATATTTTTAAAATTCCATATTTTCGAGGTGTATTTATGCGAGACAATCTTCCTGAGAGTGGTGCCCTACATACTGAATCTGCAATTTTGAATTTAGACGGTATAAATGGTAGAGGAACACATTGGGTAGCCTACAAGAAAATTGGTAATATTATTAACTACTACGATAGTTTCGGAGATCTTCCCCCACCCAGGGAACTCTTAAAGTATTTCTACATTAAATCAAATCCGATAATCTATTACAACTACGACCGTCAGCAGAACTACAATACAGTGTGGTGTGGACATTTGTGTTTAAGATTTCTAACTAACAATGAATTTTCCAATGACTCCAAAAGAAGAACGTGAAAAAATTAAAAAGACGGCGGATTCGTTGCGAGCTTTCTCAAAGTATAGGACTCTTACAAAATTGACAAAGGAACAATTAGCTGATTTTCCTAAAGAAGTGATGATCACCTGTGCTTCAAATGAAATCGCATGGGTGTGGGATAAATTACCTGAGCATTTAAAAAGCGATATTGATGTAATGAAGTATCAATATTGTTTGGAACATTACAGTGACGATAATACATCACAATCTATTGATGTGAATGACGGACCTCCACCACGAAAATATTTGTGTTGCTATTGCAATATACGCGATGTTACTGTAGCGTCCGAAAATAAAGTTTCTGCAAGGTTTAATATGGTACCATCAAATTCAAGACAGGAAATGTGTCTCAACTGCTGCTGTAAGCAACAATAAAACGATGTGTTAACAAGTTATATGTGTTAGTCATGTCTCGTACATTCACGTTCTCAGGACAATCTAGTGTGTTAAGCGCTAACTTTTACCCTCCAATTGAACTCGATACAAGTTGTCGATATGGATTGGGACTACATGGATTCTATTCTTACAATTCAATATTAAATGTTGATGAGAAAAATAATATTATTGGATTCAAATTGAAGAATAAATCACCTACTACTTTCTTTCAAATTCCTCCAGGAGCATATGAGTTGAACGAAATCAATGGAGCAATTCAAAGTGCTTTGGAATCTATAATAAAACGCAGTGTTAAGGATGACAACTTCAATATTAATAAATATTTCACATTAAAAGCCAACAATAATACGCTGAAATGTGAAATAGTATCTAAATATGAGATCGACTTTACTCACAAGTATTCTATTGCAACTATATTAGGATTTGAAAACAAAGTATATTCTGCAAATAATTCACTTGAATCTACATTACCAGTTGACATAATGAAAGTTAGAATTATTCGTGTTGATTGCAATATCACTTCTGGAGCTTATATGAATGGCGAAGAAGCACATACTCTCTACGAATTTGATATAGATGTTGAACCTGGATTCAAACTCTCCAAGGAACCACAAAATATTATTTATATGTCTGTAAGACCTGAAGGACGTCAGTTTATCGAAAACATTACATTACGTATATTAGATGATAATGGTATTCTGGTAGACTTTCGTGGTGAGAAAATTATTGTGAAGCTAGAATTAAAAAAGCTATATTAAACTATCAGGATATAATGGGCTTTTGTTTTAATCAAAGAAAACATTTTCCATCTCTGTTACATACAAATAGTAATAAAGTTTTGAACAAGTGTGACAAGCCATTTATTATACGAAAGAACGTTAAACGGTCAACATCTAAATTGTCTGCTAGAGATCGTATCTTTCTTCAGTCAATTGGATTAAAGCTGAAACCTTAATATTTGTAATCATGACGTCAACTAGTGCAAAGTTGGACGTGTTTGATGAACCTTTCTTTGATAATTCACTTGTTAGTCTACATGAGCACACTTACAAACCATATGGATCACCGTACTATAGAAATTCGGATGAAATAAGAATTCCTATTCACTGCCAAGATCTTATTCTCGATATTGCTGAAAGTTATATATATATCGAAGGTAAATTTACCCCAAGTGATGCCACTAAAATGTGTTACCTATCCAATAATGCGTTAGCATTTCTTTTCGATGAAATTCGTTATGAAATGGGTGGAGAACAAGTAGCTGTTATTCGAAAACCTGGTATAACAACAACAATGAAAACCATGGTGTCATGGGGACAAACACATTTAAAATCATTACTATCTTGTGGATGGGGACTAACAGTGAAAAACCAGGACGTTTTGGATACCAACAGTCACTTTTTTAGTGGCAAATTGCCTCTAAAGTATCTTATGGGTTTCGCCGAAGATTATACAAGGGGCATTCTCAACACCAAACAAGAGCTTATACTAATAATAGCTCGATCTTTTAAGAATTGTTACATTGGAGAAGTTGATGCAGATCTCGAAATTAATAAAATCGAATGGAGGCTAAGGCACATCATCCCTGAAGATACACAAAAACTGAAGTTGCTGAATCGCATTAAGAAAGGTGGTGTAAATGCTACGGTTAAAATGGCCTATCGCATGTGGGATTTATATGAATTACCGACTCTAAGAAAAACAGCTACTGATATATGGCCTATAAAAACCACAACAAGTTTAGAAAGACCTCGATATATTATTATCGGCTTTCAGAGTACTGACAGTTCTGATAATATAAGCAAGGACGTTACTCAATTCATTCATGCAGATGTAAGTAACATCCGACTATACTTAAACTCAGAAGTATATCCATATGAACGCTGGAATTTAGATTTTGGAAAGAAATTGTATTCTTCAGCTTACTATGCTTATGAAAAGTTTCAATCCAGCTTCTACGATAAAGATAATTATGAACCGATGATGGATATTGGTGAATTCCAAAAAAATCCATTATTTGTTATCGACTGTTCACATCAACAAGACGCCATGAAGTCATCCACTGTAGACATAAAACTGGAATTTGAAACTCGAAAGAAACATTTTCCTGAGAATACACGGGTTTATGCATTGATAATTCATGATTCTTATTTGGCTTATAATGCTTTGGATGGGTCTGTACATAATGGATTTAAGTAAACTGATGAACATTTTTTTTTTACATCTTCCAATTTTTATATGTTAATGTACTCTATTTTATAAGTATAATCTATTTTTTAATACATTTTTTTTTTGTATTTACTTATTATATTTATATAGTGTGTTTTTTTTTTTGTACTTATGTGACAAATAAATAGAAATAAAAGATTTAAAAATTTTTTTTATTTATTTTTTATTTACACTACATCGTTTTTTTTTTTTTTTGTTATACAACAAAATAAGAGAAATATTTAGTACAATACAATTTATTACTATAATATACAATGTATATAATAATGTAAAAATAATGAAAAAACTTATAAAAAAATTAATTATATTACTTTTGATCATCATTATCTTGATCATCACTATCATATTCTTGAGATGCTAACTTATATTTCACAACAATTGCATACGGTAGATAATCGAGCAAATTGGAATTGAGAAAACATTTTAGTCCTTTCTCCACCATTTTCTCACAAAAATTATTCAAAGTTAAAGTGTTATTTAAATAACTATCACACAACGAAGCACCAAGGCGATAGTTTTCAATATCTTCCTGCAATTGTTTAACCAATTCTTCGGAAAAGCAGTAATCCCTGTCATAATTACAAGCATGAAGTCTATCCATTACCAAGCAATCCAACTCACTCTTCATTCTTTTCACAGCTGACTGGATGTCGATAGCTTCAGTCCAGTGTTGGCTAGCATAATGCATCCACATTTTAATAGTTTTCTACAAAATAAACGTTATTGTTAAAACTGATAGTATAATATAGCAAATTATTCATTACCTTTTAGACTTATAAAACAAGAAAAGCAACCTTATATGAGATACTGCTAAATAGTGTAAATAGGTAAATATACTAAGATATGATCTACAAATTATATTTATTACTAATAGATATATGTTTTTAAATAAAATTAGTTGACAATACCAAATTTTATCAATGCTTTAGATCTAATATCTTTATATGTAGGCTCGCTTTGACCTAAATAAGTTATCGTGTACTGTTCCCAAGAAGAATTCATTTTATTCATAACGTCCTCTGTTATGTGTTCTATAACCCTCTTTGGTAAATAACACTTAAAGCTTACATTGCTCTTACTATCGAGCAGTATAGCCAAAACGCACTTTCCAAAACGTGTATTGACAAATGACATTTTTTTAATCAAATAAGGGGTATCAATTTCTAACGAGGAAATTGATCGTCGAGCAATATCAATAAAGTCTCTGTTAATGTTACTATTAATTTTGTTTAAATCAACACTTGGTAATGCCATTTCTTGTTTAAAGATAACTAGCTGTAATATCTAAATAGTAATAAATACAACAATTGTTCTCACTTGAAAATATTAATACAGGACAACACACAATTTGCACTATTGTAGACGTTGACTATAAGGTTGGCAGTGAACGAAGTGTGATTCCTTGCTATAATCTCCTCTCTATATATACATATTATAGAATACCCCTTCCCTAAACATTCGATTACGTCATGTCTTGTGTTGACAATTACAGAGGTCAAACGAAGGTCAATTCAAGGTTATACAAAGGTCATCCAAAGGTCACTTTAAGGTCATGTAAAGGTCACGTAAAGGTCATCCAAAGGTCACATAAAGGTCATCCAAAGGTCACTTTAAGGTCATATAAAGGTCACGTCAAGGTCATCCAAAGGTCACATAAAGGTCATCCAAAGGTCACTTTAAGGTCATATAAAGGTCACGTCAAGGTCATTCAAAGGTCATACAAAGGTCACTTCAAGGTCATCCAAAGGTCACTTCAAGGTCATCCAAAGGTCACTTCAAGGTCATCCAAAGGTCACTTCAAGGTCATCCAAAGGTCATGTAAAGGTCATCCAAGGTCATTCAAGGTCAAAAGGGGTGGGGGGAGTCTCAATTCCGGCTATAATAACCTACTAGTATCGTTATACAATTGGCGACCAATGTGCCGTCAATTATTATTAGTATGTTTATACCTTTACCTATAAATCTTAAATAACGAAGTAATCGTTATATCGTAAAATAAGAGAGGTGGCTGAGTAAAAGACAAAATGAGACAATTCGTCCGTAAATGGGCCAAATAAGCCACGCCCTGTGATCATGGTTAAATAAAAATATCGTTACCTTATCTTCCATACAAATCTTAACAGTGTTGTTGATCATTACTTGGATGTCGATCTCCCTCAGCCACTGGCCTTTGTTGACTGTTGGGGGTATGGTGGAAGGTGTTTTCTTACGTGTTTTGTTTCTTCTCCTCTCTATGACAACGCTATGGCAACACGTGTCATAACCCACCATTGAACAGATCTGAATCCTTTCTCCGAGAATGTTCAAGTGATATAATCCATATCATTTAATTTTAATTATCTTTTCTATTTATTCAAAGACTACTTTCAAGTATTTTGCTTAATATGAATTAGATTTATAAGTCAATTATTGAAATGTTAATTGGGTTGTTTCTTTTAGCATAAAAACTAGAATATGGGTGACAGTATTGCGTGTACAGAAGACGTGCGTAAGGACCTTGAGCTTGTAACATAAGGAAGGATAGTAGACTCCCCAATAGAAGACAGGGTTTGATTTGTGAGCCACCACCTAAATAATAGGGTAGATAAACGAATTTTCCCAAAGGAATGGTAAGCTCACAACGTATATAAGTTGTACGTTTTTCTGTCCAGATTTTCTTTGATTTATTTTCCGTCTTCGATAATGCCGCAAAGAAATATGTTATCAACTTATCACGAGCAATGATACAAAATGATGGATGCGATACGTGTACACTAGCCGAAACAATTTAGATATAAGAAGGAATTAATCTATTAAAAATATTGCAATTTACTACGGAATTGTAGCACGGGGTGTTATCGATGTACAGTAAGTTGTAATATCGTAAAGACACTCGCAGAGAGTGTACAGGGTGGTTCAAATTGGTATGTTTTAGTATCTGATGGACGAGTCCTGTGATCTTTTTTCGAAAAAATAACAATGGCACAACGATGAAAAGATAGATATCTATATCTAATCATTTTCAGACTACAGGACGTTTCTCGATTTTTGGTAAAACTGGCACTTTTTACACATACAGGGTGACCCATTAAGAATGGAAATACTCGCGTACAAAATTTGTTTATGGACCGATTTCAACCGGATTTCTTTCAAAAGATAGATCTCCAAAAGCTCTATGTTGATGCAAAATTTGAAGACGAAATTTTGATTTTCAAGGCCTACTACGAATTTTTTTTATGTGAAAAATAGCAAAATTTTTTTAGCGGTTTTTTTATAAAAAATCTGACTACACCACTGGATTTAGGAACCCCTCGAATGCATTTGTACCAATTATTGCGAAAAAAAGTTTGTTCCTAAAAAAGATATGACAATATCGGCATCATCAGTGTTTGTCTTTGTCGGTGAACCTATTCTTATATAAAAATCGAATAGAACCCAAAGAGAAACAAAATTAAATAACTTAAACACCGGTGTAATTATTAATAAGAACCATAAAAACCAGTATACACAAAATAACCAACAATTACTCTAATATAAACAACAATTGATAGGTGAGTTCGTCAAATTATTATTATTACGTGGTTATTATGCCAAAACTTATAATATTACCTTTTTAGATAAAAACTAACTACATTATAATTTTTTATTCAAAAAGTGTGAATCAATTTGACAGAATCCTTTTTCATTTTGAAAAATGTAATTTTCTAATCATTACTTTTTTTTATCAATTGTTGTTTATATTACAGTCATTGTTGGTTATTTTGTGCATACTGGTTTTTATGGTTCTTATTAATAATTACACCAGTGTTTAAGTTGTTTAATTTTGTTTCTCTTTGGGTTCTATTCGATTTTTATAAAGGAATAGGTTCACTGACAAAGGCAAACACTGGTGATGCCGATACTGTCATAACTTTGTTAGGAACAAACTTTTTTTCGCAAAAATTGGTACAAATGCATTCGAGTGACTCCTAAATCCAGTGGTGTAGTCAGATTTTTTATAAAAAAATCACTAACAAAATTTTGCTATTTTTCACATAAAAAAAATTCGTAGTAGACCCTGAAAATCAATATTTCGTCTTCAAATTTTACATCAACGTAGAGCTTTTGGAGATCTATCTTTTGAAAAAAATCCTGTTAAAATCGGTCCATAAACAAATTTTGTACGCGAGTGTTTCCATTCTTACTGGGTCACCCTGTATATTCGAAGGCATAAATTAGATTTTATTTTTCGTTTTCCGAACCTTGTTTTACCTTCCATTTTTAACAAATGTAATATTTAAATCTAAAAGAATAAGACTTATAAAAATCAAGTACCACTGTAAAAACTCACATATCTACCTTTTTTTTTTTCTTCCAGTGTACATATCAATTTTCGCGACTGAAAGAACTGATTCATTTACATGGTACATTACATCGTAAGATATTTCACATCTTGCAGCAAGCAAGTCTCCTATGACCTAACTTGTTCTTCCAGTGTATATTCTGTCAATTTTTTCTCCACAATATCACCAAATAAAGAATGACGGCTCACGCATTTCACACTGTCCACGGCCCACTCTTCAAATGGAATTGTCAGATCGGCTGCATCCGCGTCCGAAATATTCCAACAAAACCCTTTGTTCGGCTACTAAAATCTGTCCCGCGTGGCCGCATAACGCCCTATCAAAAGTGCCAACTTTTAATTTGTACCATGACTGGCTCCTTTCTGTCGCTGTGTGTAAGGACAAGCTTTTTATGCGGTTCTTGTATGCACGTCTATCACCCTAAATGGAAAGCCACTTCAAAAAATGCCTGTAATGCCTAGACATCCAGCGGTAATCGGGTTACTCTCTACAGGGTGTTCTGTCAGAAGTAACAAACGCGACATTGGCCGCAACTTAGTTGTGGCTTAAAATAATAAGTTATAACCTTAAACTCATTAAAACGACGTATTTAACATTTCGCTTAATACATATTGCTCGTAATAAAATTGAAAACATGAAAACAGTTGTATGTTTGTTGTTTTTGGAAGGCGGCACGGTTACCCGCAGCACTCAGGCCTTTCAACCCATTGTGCTTGCCGCTAGTCGAGAGCTATTGGAAGAGACCCGTGCTATGCGCTAGGCCAACACCAGTTTTAGTTGAAGCTCTCTAATGTCCTGGGGCAGGAGAAACGCTGCACCCAGATGTTTGTGTCTCTTGACCATGAGCCAGGCACAGAGACAGAGGATGTGAATGGAGTCCTAGTCATCGTGTCCGCAAAACCTACACCTTCTAGGCCAATAGTATTAAGGTGCTTGTTGAGATGTCCATCACCTGTAAACAGTCCTGTGACAATCCTTATGCTGTTACGACTTAGCGCAAGTATTGATCGAGTTGCGTTCGACCAAGGCCTTTCAATTAAGAGCCTGGCTTGTCGCAGCCCAGTCTCGTTCGACCATCTTTTCTCTGATCCCAGTCTCGTTCGACCATCTTTCCTCTGATCTCTTCATGATCCAGTTTTCAATAGACCTTGTTACATAACTAAGCGGAAGCCCACCTACTAGTTCGGGTCCTGTAAACTGTTGTATGTTTAGGGAAAAATTTAATAATTTAGTTGATAGAATAGTAGCTATTAGAGATTTGTATTATATTGTGTTTAATAATAAGAGAATTTCCGATGGTAGCGTACTTAAAAGTAAGGGAACGACAGAAAAAATTAAGGAATCCTGTATAGTATGCAGATTCGCCAGCTAGACTTACACAGTCGACCGGCCTGTCTATTCAGTTGATTACGGCCGGACTTAAAAGAGAGCATGCAGCCTTCCGGTTGAGGAGGCCGCAGCGCCATGCGGCAAGACGTTACATCCGACACATTGAGCACGCCCTGGAATTTATGCAGTCGGGGAAACTGCAAGGTTGGCTAGATGTCGCTGGGTCAAAGCATTAAACGCCAAGGGGGTCGTTTCTGTTTGTTTACGTCCCGTCATAAGTGGTTCAATTTGTGCCGGTAATTCGTCCGCATTGGGTAATTACTGTTCTAGAAATGCGGAGGAATGGAGGAGTTTATGGGGTGCTTGGGGGTTTCATTTTTCTTAATACCAACAAACTTTGTGTGTCGTGGAAAAGTTGCCATAATTAACAAATACAACGTTGGCCAAAAAGGCGATACGAATGGTTTACATTTATATTATTTTTATTTAGTGCCTATCTGATTTTTTCAGGCTGTAAAGTCAAGACCAGAAGTAAGCAAAGTGGAATGACCGGAAAAAGAGTAGATTTGTGTTGTCACATTTATTTCTAAAGTATTCTTATTTAATACCTTATTTACCTATTTTTTTACTTGTCTTTAACGTCCCTTATCCCTATTGTACTTTATTAAAGCAAACACAATGTTTAATTTGTCTTTTACTTAATAATATCACAAGTATAAAGATATATTATATCTTTATACTATTTTGATAATATCAAGGAATTTCCGAATATGTGGCAACTGCGAAAGTCGTAAAGTTGACGACAAGCTGTTCATCCTTATTTAACATACATATTCTTGTATTTACGCTTTCTTTTCTCTGAGCTTCACCGACGTTGATTGGTCGAATCAGGAACCAACAAGCGACTGCGCTCGAGGTAGTAGGGAAACAGTGGCGTGATGTTGGGTTATTTCGCGCGCGTTTCTTAACGGTAAAAATTGTATATAAATTGATAATAGGTATCTATATTATATTTTTACATGTATACATTAGTTTTTTACAGTTTTCCCCTGAAATTTTTCGGTAATTATTTACTTTAGCGTAAAACTATCAAAGTTTTCTGAAATTTTGTAACCACCATTTTCGTAAATGCTGCTATTTTTCCTCAAAAACTACATTCGTCCACAAAAAATAACTTTAGATTTGTATTCAGCATACCCGAAAATAGGGGGGATAGGCAAAATTTCAGGACAATTTGAGAGTTTTACGCTAAAGCAAACAATTTTTCACCTAATGACAAATCTAAAAATGTCTATATTAACTAGGCATTTTTAGATTTGTATTTTTTTACCACTGGGCATATTTCAGTTAATATATACTAGAAGTATTCTATAGAATAATATACGAGTATATATTAACTGAAATGTGCCCAATGGTAAAACAGAATACGCACGTCCATGCGTCACCGCATTTTACCAGATCGGCGAGGTTATTCCACTTTGCTTAATTCTGGTCTTGACTTTACCTTAAATCAAAGCAATGCAGTAACCATAAGAACCACGTAGTCGATTATAAAGAGCAATGACGAACAATAAACGATGAAATAATAGACGCAGATTTTTACAGATTTTTTACAGATTGCAAAAATTTAGAGATTTCGCAGTTCTTGCAACCATGGGAGACATTTGAAATTATATATGAAAGCATATATGAACCACCATGAATATAGAACATGTAATAGGTAGATATGCTTCTGGTTATTCTTTCTAGTGATTTTAAACGTCTGATATAGTATTTTATTTATATTATTTCTTATTTTCTGAAGATTTCAAAACATCGTTGACATGAGGGTAGTGGTACGAGAATGATAACTATTTATAAACAGATTAAACCGTTTTATGCGATTCCTTCGTGACTTACGCAACTGTCACGCCCCTATCGTAACTGTTTCAGACAACGCGACATGCTCCCCAAACCGCCTCCCGTGTTATGACACATCCGTGAGAGACATTTGAATGCAAAGTTTATCCGAACAGAAACGGAAACCAAGGCCTGTCTCGTAAACGTGAACCTCCTAAATATTTTACGTCCATTTCGAAGGGGATAATATGTTTTTTGCGTTACGGCCGGCCGTTTGCCCTCGGAGTTTATTAGCCCCAACGCAACAAATAGTTTATTAGTAAATAAAATTCGCGAAGAAGGGGAGCTTTCAGGTTATTATTATTAAAAATAGAAACCCTCGCCGCGGGGTTGTAAATCAAAGTATATATTGGCCCTGCCACAAAAAGTGCGTACAAAAAAGGGTGGAGGTCTAGTAAATTTTACTGATATAGCAAGGAAAATACGTTGGCAGTTGCGGAAAATCACGACTTGACTACCAAGTAGGTGGTACACTGTGGGCCAAATAAATGACCAATACAAGGAATTTTACCATAATCCGCGAAGGTAACAACTTCGCAACTAAAGAGTCGATGTAGCTCAGCTAAAGTAAAAGATCTATGGCATAAATATAGGGCCAAATTGCAGGGTAGTTGGGATGTATTTAAAATCAAGCAACCGCGTTTGCATTCTTTTACCTTAGAACAATTATGCGAAAGCGTAGAAAGGACATCGTGTGAAATAATTTTATAATTGCCAGTTTAAACTGTCAATTATAGATAATTGTCAGTTTAAACTGGCAATTATGGATAGTTGTCAGTTTAAACTGGCAATTATGTATAATTTACAGTTTAAACTGGCAATTATACATAATTGCCAATTTAAGTTGCCAGTTAAGATAAGTTTAAGTTGCCAGTACTGGCAATTATGTATAATTGACAGTTTAAAGTGGCAAATATGTATAATTGCCGGTTTAAACTGTCAATTATAGATAATTGTCAGTTTAAACTGGCAATTATCCATAATTGCCATTTTAAACTGACAATTATCTATAATTGACAGTTTAAACTGGCAATTATACATAATTCCCCGTTTAAACTGTCAATTATACATAATTGCCAGATCAAACTGACAATTACAAACTGTCTATTATACATAATTATTAGATCAAACTGACAATTATCTATAATTGACAGTTTAAACTGGCAATTATAAAAGGACATCGTGTGAAATAATTTTATAATTGCCAGTTTAAACTGTCAATTATAGATAATTGTCAGTTTAAACTGGCAATTATGGATAGTTGTCAGTTTAAACTGGCAATTATGTATAATTTACAGTTTAAACTGGCAATTATACATAATTGCCAATTTAAGTTGCCAGTTAAGATAAGTTTAAGTTGCCAGTACTGGCAATTATGTATAATTGACAGTTTAAAGTGGCAATTATGTATAATTGCCGGTTTAAACTGTCAATTATACATAATTGCCAGTTTAAACTGACAATTATCCATAATTGCCATTTTAAACTGACAATTATCTATAATTGACAGATTAAACTGGCAATTATAAAAAGACATCGTGTGAAATAATTTTATAATTCCCAGTTTAAACTGTCAATTATAGATAATTGTCAGTTTAATCTGGTAATTATGTATACTTGACAATTTAAACTGTCAATTGTGTATAATTGACAGTTTATAATTGTCAGTTTGATCTGGCAATTATGTATAATTGCCAGTTTGAACTGTACTTCTATTATAGATAATTGCCAGTTTAAACTGTCAATTGTACATAATTGCGAGTTTAAACTGACAATTATCTATAATTGACAGTTTAAAGTGGCAATTATGTATAATTGCCGGTTTAAACTGTCAATTATACATAATTGCCAGTTTAAACTGACAATTATCCATAATTGCCATTTTAAACTGACAATTATCTATAATTGACAGATTAAACTGGCAATTATAAAAAGACATCGTGTGAAATAATTTTATAATTCCCAGTTTAAACTGTCAATTATAGATAATTGTCAGTTTAATCTGGTAATTATGTATACTTGACAATTTAAACTGTCAATTGTGTATAATTGACAGTTTATAATTGTCAGTTTGATCTGGCAATTATGTATAATTGCCAGTTTGAACTGTACTTCTATTATAGATAATTGCCAGTTTAAACTGTCAATTGTACATAATTGCGAGTTTAAACTGACAATTATCTATAATTGACAGTTTAAAGTGGCAATTATGTATAATTGCCGGTTTAAACTGTCAATTATACATAATTGCCAGTTTAAACTGACAATTATCCATAATTGCCATTTTAAACTGACAATTATCTATAATTGACAGATTAAACTGGCAATTATAAAAAGACATCGTGTGAAATAATTTTATAATTCCCAGTTTAAACTGTCAATTATAGATAATTGTCAGTTTAATCTGGTAATTATGTATACTTGACAATTTAAACTGTCAATTGTGTATAATTGACAGTTTATAATTGTCAGTTTGATCTGGCAATTATGTATAATTGCCAGTTTGAACTGTACTTCTATTATAGATAATTGCCAGTTTAAACTGTCAATTGTACATAATTGCGAGTTTAAACTGACAATTATCTATAATTGACAGTTTAAAGTGGCAATTATGTATAATTGCCGGTTTAAACTGTCAATTATACATAATTGCCAGTTTAAACTGACAATTATCCATAATTGCCATTTTAAACTGACAATTATCTATAATTGACAGATTAAACTGGCAATTATAAAAAGACATCGTGTGAAATAATTTTATAATTCCCAGTTTAAACTGTCAATTATAGATAATTGTCAGTTTAATCTGGTAATTATGTATACTTGACAATTTAAACTGTCAATTGTGTATAATTGACAGTTTATAATTGTCAGTTTGATCTGGCAATTATGTATAATTGCCAGTTTGAACTGTACTTCTATTATAGATAATTGCCAGTTTAAACTGTCAATTGTACATAATTGCGAGTTTAAACTGACAATTATCTATAATTGCCAGTTTAAACTGGCAATTATAAAATTATTTCACACGATGTCCTTTCTACGCTTTCGTACAATTAACAGCCATTATCCATATTGAATTGTCTTTTACCATTTCAAGATATAGAGTAATAACATTTTTTTTACACATAATCAAACGTTTTTGCGAGCACCCTGTTTAGATATTAATAAAATACCACGTTTCTACCGTCAACTACTCTTTAAACACCCTGTATTCGCGTGAAATTTTACCAGCTCCTCATAAACAACTTCTTATTAATATTTCACTGGCTTCAAAATTGCGGGACCAGGGCCTATCTCGATTTAATTTAATCTAAGCATAACTTTTTCATAAATGAGCGGTACAAGGCACATTATTAAAAATTCCCCTGTACCGTAAATTACAAACCTCGCTTCTTAACTTTTTCCAGAATAAATAAATAATGGACAATATACTTTTTCTGTCGCTCGTGCTACACAAAAGTTGATATATCGGGTGTTAACAAGAAATATATGAATTACGAATGATTCATTACAGTCTTTCAACTTTATTTTTTTTCAGTAATAATGTTTTCCAGAACGCAAATGGCACCTATGATAAAATATTTGTCAATTGATGCTTATACTAGCCAAAAGTTCCGTGTCCCACGAGGTTCAGTTCTGGGCCCACAACTATGCAGTGTGTACACTAACGACCTTGCAAAAGTTCGATCTGACATTAATACGTATAGGACAATCACAAATTATTTATCCAATAATTTGTATTCTTCTTGAGAAAAATTAAAAAACCTTCGAGGTTGGCATACTATTGTATTCTTTAAATTTATGCAGTGTTGTTACTTAGATTTGCCTCTACAAATAAATTCAGATAGTTTTTTAATCTATTTTATACTATAGTCAATCTAAATAGATCTATTATAGTTGAGAAAATACTGCTTGTCCCTTACTGATCTCATTCACAACCTGGGTTGTGTTCAGGTGCGTAGTACGGTTTTGGTACTTCGTGCACACTTTTTATTCGTGTTTTTGTGCTTTCTACGGTTCTATAATGGTTCAGGACCTTGCTACGGTTTTTAGTCTTTACACTATCAATACTTTTTAGATCGACTGTAATTACATGCCTTAGAACTACCTCAACACCTGTAGATTTAGGTTTCAAGTGTAAGTCTCTTCAAGAAACATACTGCAAGGTTAAGTTTTCCCCACACTATGATAAATAGGTACATATATTTTTGCGAAGGATAAAAGAAATTACTTTGGAATGTCTATTTTCTAGCAATCATATGTATTTTGAACAAATTTGTTTTAATTTTTATGAGCAGTATCTTGCGGATACCCCGTACACTTCTTAGCCGTCTCAGGTGAGCTATAAATTATTCCTAGGAGGTTCCTCGGGAACCTTGGCCCCGAGGTTGTTTGTTTGCCGTCGTTTTAGTCTTATTACAGCTCAGAGAGGGCGCCGTTTTCGTGCATATTCATAAAGCAACTCTCTTCAAAGAGACCCACACTGGCATATTGAGCATTAGAAGGCGGCGGTGGTTTAGGAAGGGAAAAATAGGTACACCTCGAGTAAGTAAGTATACTAGGTAAACATAATTAGGAACAGATTCGCGCAATGTTTTTAAGTTGGTGCCTTATAAGTTAAACATAGATATCTTTTAATATATTCTCTTTAGTGATTTTCTAACGGTCTTATACTAATTTATATAATACATATATAAAGCTAACGCTTTTTACTAACAGATGGCGCCTTCAATTACACTACAATGTTTTTACAGGTACACAGTGGTACCAAAGAACTTAAACTCAACCCATTCGCCATTAGCGGTCTCTAACCCAATGAAAAACTATAAACAGTGTTGGCATCCATTCACCATTATCTGTAGATGACCCCTAACACCGCTGTTTCGACCTATTAGGGCCATTCTGTACAGTACTTAATTCACTGTAGATTATTCAAGGTTCCTACTCATATATAACAGACAAAATAATTATAAATCAATAGATTATTATTAATAATTAATATTCAGGTGTTATTTAATTAATACAACCAACTTCCTGGAACGTATTTATTTTGGCATTTAACTTTAACATTGAATTTGATTTATTTTACTTTATTATTATATTTCATAAAAGCGGACAACAGAATAATAATTAGTCACCCCTTTGCCACACAAGTGAAAGACTTTGGGAATAATTTACACGTTAGAATGAGACGGATGTAAAGGAGTAAGGAAAATGATATTATTTCGCCGTAAGTCCCCAAGCGTAGTCCCCGGTTGTTCCGACACTGCCCTAATCTACCAATTCCATTCGATAAATCCGCTAATCCACTCATGAACTACACGCTCCATCCGCTCCAAAGTTGCACCTCTCCGGCGCTGCAGGATTTTATGGATACGAAATTATTTCCGAGTACTTTCCAGGACGATCCCAGTAGTCGGTGGCTCGCACTCGGTAGTCACCTCGGGTCCATTCGCAGAGCCGATCGTCTGGAATAAAAATGCATCGTAAAATAAACTCCATTTACTTTACAGCGGCTTAAATGGGAGTTAAATATTAGCGAGTATAGGTATAGAGCGTTTCGCAATATCGTGGACGTTGAGTAGTCACAGATATGCACAGGGTCCTCAAGCGAAAATGTCATGTTTTTAGTACCTTCATTATTTTTCGCAAACAAAGAGAAACAAATATATATCATAAGAATTTTTTAGTATTGATTGGATTCTTGATTGATCTTCTTGAACGAGACACTATACATTTTCATAGTCATAGTTATATGTCATTTTTTCATCAGAATACATTCAAATCACTACATGGATTTTTGTTGTCGAAAATGTATACCTTTGACTGGACTATTTACGATTCCGCTTTAAATTCAAAGGAATCGCTTCTTAAATGATTTTTCTAACCGATATGCTCAGAGGGATTCTCGGTCGTTTTAACTAATTTGTAAATTTAAGACGTCTGTAAAAACGACTTCCCGAACTTTATGGTATTTTCCACTCAACTGATAATAATTGCACACTCGCATTAATGATTCTCTTATAATAAAAGACCCAGAAAGGAAAGACAAGTCCTTAACATAAGAAGCGAATAACACAAAGCTTTAAAATAAATCAGTCTTTAGACAGAAAAATATTGCATTGGTATTTTTTCACACTTTTTCCTATTGCTGACAAAAGGTAAAGTGCATTAAAAAGTCCATTTTGCCAACCTAAACCCATTATTTTAAAATCTTATTGACACTACGTCTGTGTTCTTGACTGATGTACTGTCATTTTGACAGATTTTGCTTATATTTTTATTTAAATACACGGAAGATGTTATCTGAAGAAAAAGAAGTAGCGAATAACGTAGAAAACGTAAGAGTCTTCATACGCATTCGTCCTCTATCGGAGCAAACCAACAACATAATCACATTGGACAAAAACATAATAACCTTAACAAAGTCATGCAGCCTTAAGACCTTCAAGTTTTGCAAGATCTTTGACCAGACCACCAGCCAAATCGACTTGTATCGATCCATCGCTGTACCAATCGTAGAAAAAGTTCTCAAAGGCTACAACGGCACCATCTTCGCCTACGGCCAATCGGGCAGTGGAAAAACCTACACCATGATAGGTGACATAAGGCAATCCGAGCTCAAGGGTATTATACCAAATATATTTTCCCATATCTTCGCACAAATAAGCTTATCTAACAAGGATATCTCCTACGTTGTCACAGTAACATTCTTGGAGATCTACAACGAAGAAATCAGGGACTTGTTGTCTGAAACACCAAAGAAAAAATTGACTGTACACGAGAAACCAGGGCTAGGCGTCTACGTAAAGGACCTTCTAGGTTTTACTGTAGATTCTCTAGAAGGTGTCACTGAAATTTTATACAAAGGTAACAAACATAGAGCGACAGGCTCGACGAACCTGAACGATACCAGCTCAAGATCGCACGCCATCTTCACCATTCTGATCGAATCCAAAAATAAAATCAACAACAAAACAACCTTTGGGAAACTGAACCTAGTTGACCTTGCTGGCTCTGAAAGAGTCAACAAAACTTTGGCCACCGGGGACAGGCTCAAAGAAGCAGGAAAAATCAACTTGTCCCTCTCAGTACTTGGTAACGTTATCTCTGCTCTTGTAGATGGTAAAGCAACTCACGTACCTTACAGGAACTCTAAACTCACTAGACTGCTACAGGATTCTTTGGGAGGAAATTCTTTGACTGCTATGGTGGCTACCATAAGCCCTGATCACGTAGATGTCGAGGAAAGCCTCTTCACTCTCATGTACGCTGACAGAGTAAGGCACATACAGAATTACGTCAGTGTGAACGCGGAGAAGAAGAGTGTTATCGAAACCTTTGAGCTGAAAATTTTAGATTTGCAGAAGCAACTTCAGATGCTGATATTAGAAGAGCAGAAAGAGACGCAGAAAAAGAAAAAGAAGACCAGAACTTCCAACAGTAATGAGGAATTAGAAAATATTGAGATGGAGAAAAGTATACTGGAAAATAAAATTCATGTAATTCAGAAGAAGATATTGGTGGGAGGGGAAAACCTACTTGAAAAGGCACAGCAGCAAATGGAGCTCATTGAAGACACAGCCAAAGAACTGGAGCACTTGGATAGCTCTCATCAGCTGCTTGAAGAGATATTACACTTTAAGGGACAAGAAAAGAGTATCGTGGAAAAGCAGTATGTCAGCCTTCAAGAAGAGGACAAAGAACTGGACAGGAAGATCGAGGAGACAGAGAAACTGATCACTAAAGCTAACGATATTTTACTGAAGAAGGAGAACGAGTATCAAAACGAGATAAGTACTCTCCTGCACACGAACAAATACTTGGCTAAGGAAATGGGGCTGTCGAATTTTATAGTGAACAATTACTTTCCCAAGGAATATCTGCAGAAGATTAAATCCAATATGGTGTGGATGGAAGACATTCAAGAGTGGCAAATTAGAGGAATAGCTTACTGTGGGAATAACATGAGAAAGAACAGGTTAAGGGGTAAAGGTAGTACTAGATCTGATTGTAATAATGTATTTTATAATTATTGTTCAAAGCAAGACCCAAAATAAAAATTTCGTGGTGCGATTTGTACTTTTGCTTCATAAAACATCTGTGAATTTGTTGATCGCTACAATTAATTGGAGCATCAACATATAATATAATATAAGGAGCATAAGCATGCTTCTTAATTGTTTGGTGTAACAAGAAACCTTTGAGTTAAGTCTATAAAAACTGGCGTAAGATATAATGTGGGATATTTACATACCATGAGAATGGAATACAATGAGCAAAGGGATTTATAATTGGATAGATTTAGTTTTTAAAATTATCGGATCCCATTACATCAAACACCAACGAACACCAAAAACGACTAACAAAGAAACGTTTAAGGAAGGGAATTTACAATCTCTAAGGATATACACACTGAAGAGTATCATTTCAAATGATATGGTGTAGCGAACTAAATATAACGCAGATCTGTATAAATGAAAGTGCAGTAAATATGAGAAGATATATACGTACCAAAAAGGCCAAGAAGACTAAACAGATATCAATGTGAAACGTCTCCGAGTGTCCTTGAACACCGGATTGGATTCAAATTTAGCGTCCCGACCCTATTTTCCGGTAAATCCGGTAACGCGGAGAATAAATGAACACTCAAGTTTGGATCTCTTGACACGCCGATACAGTCGCATGTGACGTGGGACGACTCCATTTCACGGAAATTCGCGAAATAACGCGTTTTCCCGCCTTATCGCAGATAAATAAAGGAAATTGATCCGCGTGGAGGATAATTTTATATGGGCTCCTTAGGGATGAAGGAAGAGGACGCTAGTACGGTCAAAATGTACAGGGTTTTCACTTATAGAACGATATCTATCCGAAAAGTTTACTATAAGAGATAGAAGGTTTCGCTCATTCGTTTTACTCTGGAAAATATCTATGGCAAAGACTTATTTTTAACTATCTCTCGTCCTTCCAACTGAGAATCTTTCTAACCTGTTGCTATATGCACATATTCTGTCAACATTTTGCTTCATGGAACACCCTGTTTTTACATATATGGATAGACGATTACATTGAGAAGAAGAAGTGAATGCTAACATTAAGTATAACGAGGGACTAAACATTTACATCATCTAATATTTCGTGTAAAACATACCTAGTTCAGAAATAACATAATACCAACGGTAAATGTGCTCATTTCATTTCATAAAGAATCAGCGTAAGTAGTTGAGGGATTTCAACCAATGTGTGCAAAAGCCATTGACAAAATGCAATACGTGGAGGAAAATCCGCAGGAAGAAGTGCCTGAACGCGTTGAATGTGGTATGGGTACAACAAATTATCTCTCAGAATTTTCTAAACAGTCCAATTACTTACATTCATAGTATTTGCAATTCTTCACGTAGAAGTACCTGGATCTTCTTCTATCATGTCCAGCACATTCTCTTCTACGTCTACCATTCTTACAGTCCTTGGGCTTCCTGGTCCTCCACTTCGCTTCAATGTTCCCGTTTTTCGAAGACGTTGATGAATACTTTGAAAGATTTTTCTATCGGGAGCAATGTGGTTAGGAAATCGTTCAATATACAGTCGCCTAGCTTCTAATGCATTGCCATCAGCAAGTCCATGAATAAAATGCATGTCAGCCATTTCGGCATTCGTATAGCCATGATAGAGGACTTCACTAACAACCGTTTACACGTCAACTAGCCAAACTTCAATCGATCTTAACAAATGCGACACATACAAACTACAAAAACACAACATACAAAATAATCACTCCGAAGTATCACAGGATGTTGGTAAGAAAAAACAACTCCTTTCTCTTACATGTATTTTACTTGATACGTCCAGTGTAGTAGGCCATACTTTTATTTCACCTACATTAATAATATGAAAAATACCAAAATTTGATTTGTTGAAAATTTTTTTCGCCCTATATCTTCGCAACAAAGCGCTTTTCCAAAAATCATCAAAGGATAAAATATCCTTAGAATAGTCCAAGGAATAACCTCTTGAATTTTTGCCGCATGTTTAACTAACACCCTGTATAGAAGACCTACGGTGTACTATCCACATGCTGACAGTATAAAAACACGCGTTATATTTTTCCTCTCAATGGCATAAGACCGATGAACTGGACTATATGGAGTAGAGTGTGGTTGATTCCTTTCGAATGGGAGATATTTATTTTGTATACGGCCGGGAACGGCGAGGCATTAGGGAATGTTTTTTTCTGGATTTGATTCAATTACGGTGAAAGACAGCAGAATCCTCTCGAACGAGAATGCCTGCTAATGGACGAATTCAGATGCGTGTGCCCAATACGCACCAACAACATTAAAATTAATGGATTAGTAAATACATGAATTGCCTTCCTACGCTGTGGGCCGAATTCAACCACAGCCTCCTTCATTTTACTTCAATAGATATTTATGCAACAAGTAAAAGTTGGCGTTTATGGGAAAACGAGTAAAAATTACCTGCACTATCATTTTTATAATCGTGTTTATAAAAAAAGCGTAAGCACAGTTAAATGAATTACATATCAGTTGCCGCACTGGCTGTCGGGCCTTTGTCATGTCCAGATCAAAAGCGTGCCGCGGCTACCTGCACCACAGAGGACCTAGGTCCTCTGTGCCTGCACTCGACGGTAAATCGGCGCATTTACGAGGGACTACCAAGCGTAGTTGAGTTTCGCCCGGCGAATATTAGTGTACGAGGGGTTTCCTAAAAGTAATATATAAAGAGAGTTATTATATATTACTAAAATATATTTAATATGTAGTTTTAGAAATTCACCCAAATAAGAACCTTGTTTAGGTATAATAAAATAAACTTGTTTACATAATATAATAAAATAATCAATTTAATAGTGGCAGTTCCCAACAACGTTAATCTGGTTTACGTTTCTGTTATTTATTTTATATCGAAATTTTTTGTTTGTTTTAAGATAGAGCAGGAAATAGAACAAATTTAAAAAAACAATATTTATTGAAAATGAAACATTTATATTTTTTAATATTGTTAATTTTGTGAGACTTTTATCTTTATCCTTATTTAATTTTTTCGTTTTAATGTCAATATTATGAATTTTAAGGTATAATAAATACGAACTCGTGTGTATAAACTCAAAAAATAATCGAAGGGAAAGTTTTTACAAGGATGAATGTACGAATAAATAACTTCACAGAATTAATTTTTGAGTTTTGTGCCAATTTCTTCCCCAATGGCCAAAGTATTAAAAGTGTTAACAAAAATTTGTCATAGTCTGTTGTACTTGTGTGAATGTCGTCTATAAATATGTCAAGACAGAGAAATAGTTCCGTAAAATTATTAATATGAATTATAAAATCTACCTTTTTCAACAGATTTGATCGTTAACCTCAAAGATGGGACAGCATAATTATGAATACGACTTCTAGAAGAATTGGCAAAACTATCTTCATCAAAATGCAAAGCACAAATTCTAATAGACGTGTAACATTGTTCTGGCGTAAAATCAGAGTACTTATGTGATCCTGTAAAGCCTAGAACATTCTTCCAAATTTGCCACCTATAAAACATCTTTATTTTGTTCGGGAAAAAATAAATATTATGTAAACAAATGGCTTATTATTTCATTAAGTAATTTACCACTTGGAGGGCAATGAATAATAAAATAAGTACTTAAGTACTTTTTATCTCTGAAAAAGTGCTAAAATGGTTCAGATACATACCAACGTTGGTCTTTGGGGCATCTAAAAAATGACAATCCGCCTTCGATTCGCGCAACCGTCCACAGAACAAATTTTATTACCGCCCATTTTATTACAAAATTAATAAAGTACTAATTGAACGCTTTCCCGAGACACCGTGTATATTGCGCTCTCAACGACACAGGCAACGTAACTGAGCGACTCTATACAGCCGGTGGCGGCGGATTGCTAACTGCTACCAGTCCGCCCGAGTCGACGGGGCAAGGGGCATGATGTTTTGAACTTTTAATCCACTGCGGCAACTGATATGTAATTCATTTAACTGTGGCGTAAGCCACACTGTTTCGGAACACCATAAAGGAATATATGTTACAGTTTTTGAGGTACCGTTGACCCGCATCCACTTGGAGTCACCCTGTACACATCCTGCGACCTACACTTCAAAATAACTAACCGTATTTTACCGAACCCCTGCCGGGGAGTGTTTCATTTTGTATTAATGACTTCATTTGTTATTTACCTTTGCCTACGTGATGAAGCGACATGAAAATTGTGTCGCTGGGATTGATCCTCTTGAAGCGTCGCCCTCCTGAACATTTTGATTGATTCTCCACCTCGAACGAGCGTAAGCAACTGCAAAAACAATCGTGATTCCGTATACAGTGCTTACCGAGAGTCGTTAAAAACTCTACCTGATCGAATTTGCAAAAACCATATTTATTTATGCTAATTAATACAATCCGTTCTTAACTCCCCCCTCACCTTCTCGTTTGAATAATGAATGGTATCCGCGATTCTTGCTAAGCAATACGCTACCTCCTGACGGCACGCACAACTAACGCATGTGGTATTGGTTCAGTTTTGCTTATGTATGTCTATTGTGAATTTTGAAATATCCGTTGTTATATTAGTTAATTGCTTTGATTAGATATGAATCATTATTGTTGTGAGCGTCATTGTTCCTCTTGTACAAAGAAAAACCCCGAGATCAGTTTCATACTTTTCCAAAAGCGGGAAAATCTGGTGCTATCGCGGAAACTATAAGTTGAGCATTACAGAGTTACAGGAGACAAGTATGGATAAAGAAGCTAAAGAACGCAGAGTAGAGAGTGTGTTCTTTACCTTTCTCTAAGGATGACTATTTCCATAAAGGTATGTATGCCGTATGCCCAATAAAGAATTTGACATATTTTAAGGTTAAGTTTCATTTTCAGATTGAACACTCGAAAAATATTGAAATCTATTTTAATTTTATATCACTACTTACCCCTTTCAAAATAGTTTTACAAGCTTTTTACCTGGTTTAAAGTTCTCGACAACAAATCTTTGATGAATAAAATTTCAAACGTCAGTGTCAGTGAACGTAGGTTAGTATAGGTTACTGCCATTTTGGCGCTTCGATCTTAAAATGAATCGCGTATAGAAAATACTTCTTTCTACCCCCAAAAGGAATTTTGACAAAGTCGCTATCGTCGACTGTGGCGCACTGTAGCGACTTAAATAGCGCAGTAGGCGACACGGCCTCCTGCGCTATTTAAAAAAAACCTGCCGACTACCACTCTGACGCCATCTACCAGTTGTCAAAATTCGGTTTGTTAGTAGAAGGTAGTATGTTTTATACCATTCATCCTACATTTTTAGGGTAGTTTAGAGACGGATTGTATTTATGGACAAACCAATCTGAATACCGTCCATTGTTTTAACAACTTCTTGTATTTTTCGTCTACCTACTTTGTACGCTGGTTTTTATACTTCCAGGTGATTAACACTTCATTCCAGGTTATATTGAAGACAGTTACAGAATGTACGATCTTTGGAAAACGTTTCGGCTTGCTACACAGACTTATAAGATGGACACTAGGAATGGTTAGCTTCAGAGGAACGTTCAAAGTTGAGTCTTTTATAGCAGTTGGGTCAATCAGACGTCTTGGTTCCTTGAAAGAGTTTTTTCTTTAGTTAGTAGTAGAACAATTTTATTTTGTTGTAACGCTAAAAAATGTCTGCACCCAAGATCAATAAATAATTTATCAATCTCGATTGCAATACATTTTTACTAAGAAAAATCAGTACCTCCACTTCCCTCATCTTCCGCCGTTGATACCTGCTAGGAAAGACAGGTCGGCCGAATGCCTGCCACACCTTGTAGGGGTTGGTATGGACGTTGTCCAGCCGGTAAATCAGGAATCTCCAGTCCCCATCCGGCACATTCCTAAACACAACATTGATAACTCCTGCCGTTCCCTCGTCAGATCGAGTCTCATTTCCGTAGGCCAGAACGACGGAAACAAATGACTGTTTCCCTTGCTTGCGACGCGTCGCGGCGACGGTTAACAAGGGATCGGGTTGCTTCGCCTCCTCCAGAAAATATTCATTTCCCAACTGGGATAATAGGGACATCACCGAGTATACCGGCTTTCTTATAAATTGGCTGTGGTGAGGAATGCTGATATTTATCTGAAACCTGACCGGGAATTACGATAAAAAATGGATCAGCATTGAGTAGTGAAAGTTGAAACTTTCATTTGGAAAATATCTCCCCTAAAGGAAAGCGCTGAATCGTTCCACAAAAACGTAGGCCTTAAATTTATTTGAACGTACAAAGTAAAAAAAGTTGGTGAACTGTATTAGTTACTGAACATAGTCACGGACTTCAGTAATTTTAAAAGACACTGTATTGCAAAAATCTATCAAAACATACACATAATACATTTAGAAATAATAACTACACATCTCCCATACAGACATGTGTTATAGTCTACCCCTTCTCCTATTCCTTTCCTACTCCTACTCATACTTGTATTCTACTAATATTCCTACTCCCATCCCTACTCCTCTTCCTAGTCCTATTGCCACACCCATTTCTGCTTCTACTTTCTTCCATATCTTATTCCTACTCTAATATTTTTACTCCTACTCCTGCTGCCACCCTACTTTGTGTCCAATTTGAATGCACAATTCAATTCAATTCACGTACAATCATCCCTTATATCTGCGGCGCTATACAGGGTGTCCGGAAAATTCGGGGGGTGATTCTACAAGAGAAGTTCCATAACCAAATTTGAAAAGAATCCGTTAACCACCAAAAAAATATTGAAAAAAATCGTTTTTAAAAATCTAACTTCAAAGCCTTGTACCGTCATAGGACTTGGGACATTAATTTTTCTTGCAGAATAACCCCCTCCTCTCCTGAATCATTTCCAGACACTCTGTATCCAAATTAGTAAAGTATGTCGATTGAGTGGCGGGCTGTGGTGTGGTGGGCTTCACCGCCGAGCATACCTCGCGAATAGGGTCCTTTGCGTGAAATAATACGGGTGATAGTTCAAGAAGGCGTTATCGTTGCTCAAAACCTCTATCTTCAGTTTTCTCCCTTGCCCAACTGATCGGTAGTAGTCGACTATTACCCGCACCACCATGGCGGCGTATCTGACGTCGCCCCTCCAGTCCAGGGATCGGGACCAGTTCTGTTCAATGTCAGCCTCACTGAAAGGGAGGAAGAATAAGACGGTTAAATAGATAAATTTTCAGTATTTGCGTTTTGAACAAAAGGAAGTCTAGGTTTTTATTAGATATGTCAATGGAAAATGTGTGTAAATCGGGTTATTGGTACCGGGATATCAAAAATTATCTTGGTCAAGGGTGGTTGTGGAATGTAAAACGTGTGTCTTACTTTAAATTTGAAATAATTATGTCACTGTCACACTGACATCATCAACAACCTACAAATTTCATACCTATTTATTTCAGTTGTAAAACAATAATGAACTACAAATTATGAAATAACGGTTTTAGTAACAAGAAAAACTAAATTACAGTAATTGTTGAAAATGTCCCCCGTTTTGTTCGATGCACAAGTTGACGCGCCTCCTCATGCTGTGAAAAGCGTTTTGCAGCATTTTTGGCGTTATGGTTGCACATTGCTGAAGAATTCTTTGTTGCAGTTCTTGCAAATTATTTACCGGAGTTGCGAAAATCTTGTTTTTTAAGTAAGGAAATATAAAATAGTCCATAATTGTCAAACAAGGTGATCTCGGAGGAAACTCAACTTCTGTATGCAAACTTATCAGCCGGTCATCAAAAAACTCTCGGAGGAAAGCAATATTTTCTCTTGTAGTATGTGCTGTTGCACCGTCATGCTGAAAATAACCGTACCGAAGTTCATCATCGTTTAACTATTGCACAAATTCAGCCAAAAAGTTGTGTCTGTACCTTTCTGCGTTGACGGTGAAATCGAAAAAAATTGGCCCAATTATTCTTCTGCGAGAAACTGCCATCCAAACACCAATTTTTTGAGCATGTAGTGGCGATTCAGTAAAAACATGAGGGTTATCATTGCTCCACATTCGCATATTTTGAGGATTGATGTATCCCGAAAGGTGGAACCACGCTTCGTCAGAAAAAAAGTTAAGTCCAAAAGATCGTCATTCATTAAATTATTGACAAACCAATGTGCTTGCATCTTATATGGATGCATGTTCAAGTCTTTCTTTAAAATCTTATGACATGTTCCATAAGAAAGTCCAATTTCCTGAGAAAGACGTTTCAAAGGTTTTGCAGGCTCCTCTTCCATACGTTGACGAACGTCATTGACAACTTCTTCTGTACGAACTCTTGGTTTACCAGCACCTTTTCTATGAGTCACACAACCAGTTTCGCGAAACACTTCTACAAAATTTGTAAGGCACGCATAAAAATTGTCCGGTAATATTGCCACGTTTGGGAAGTGCTCTCGAAAATTGTCCAAACACAAACGTTGACTGTATTGCCAATTTCCATTAACTAGCGCACCCGTTCGAAAATAGACTTCAATCATGAAAATTTTGTGCTGTGTGGTAAGAGGCATGATTCAAGAACTGGATTAGAAAATTTCAGCACAATGACTTGACAGATTCTGACACAACAAAACATATTCAAAAATTTTAAGTAAGACACACGTTTTACGTTCCACAACCACCCTTGACCAAGATAATTTTTGATATCCCGGTATTTATAAAATTAGAAATACTCCAAGGGAAATTCCAATATATTTAAAGTTACTGGAAGCAGAGAGCTACCATTTTCATTGCTTCCGAAGATCATCTGTTACACTGTTAACTGATTCTGGACCTGATTTTGCACATATACATGGGGGCTGGCGGTTATCGACGATCCCGGAGGAATATTGGTGAATCAATTGAAAAGAAAATTTAAATTTCTAACAGTATCTTATCTGCTTCCAAATCTGGTGTTTGTTCAATAATTACCCAGTGAATTATCAAGAAACTTAGTCAAGATAAATTTACCGGATAAATTTTGATTGTTTAATGAGAAACTGTTGCCTAGCAATTAGACGAGAAAAACTGTCAACTATTAAAGACGCGACACCGAAGGTGGAGCGTTTTTAGGTTGACAGTTTTTCGAATCAAATTGCTGAAGGAAACAGTTTAGAATTTAAACAATACAAATTTATCCGGTATCAATACAAACATCGAGTGTAATTCGGCAGGACAATTTAATGAATAAGAAATTTAGAAACATATAATGCAAACTTTATTTATGAAACACTAAAAATAAACACATTTTTATTTGAGCATCACCAAATCGATTCATTGTTAGTGCTGTAGTGTAGTGTAGTGTGTGTAGTGCATATGCATTCAATAACTTGTTGACAGAAATTTCAAAGTATTTATTTTGGCTGCGGGCACCGCGATAATTGATTAAAAAATTAATAATTGAAAAAACCACTAGTGCAATTGTCACTGTAAAAGTTGCAGGTAACTTTTGTCGCTATCAAAGTGACAATTGCACTGTGGCATATGCGATTTTTTATATATAAATTAAATTGTCACTATAATAATTGTACAATTACGAATTTAAATTTTAACGTTAAAAAAGGAATGATTATCTGTTAAATTGATTAATGACAATTTAGCTTTCAATAAATACCCACAGTTTTATTATTTCCATATAAGAGAAACAGTTGACTGATAAATCAAAAACATTCAACTGGTCGTGTGTTTACAAGTCACATTTACATCAATTTGCAACGACAATATTGCTATTAAGAACGGTGAACTGCAGCCTGCAATTTTGCAATATGCAGTTAATTGAACAAGGTCGCGTGGCACAAGCGGCCAATTTAATTTAACGAGAAAATATGGCTGGATCAAAGGCAATAACCGATATTCAGAATTCTACAAATTGCACAAATAGGTGCTCCCACGGTCCCCGGGGACCGGCCATGCTAATTGACAGGAACAAGTATACTCCATTCGTGTTTCATCGAGTGTATACTCCGTAGGTACTTCATACTCATATACATTAACTATATATGTACTACATTCGCGATGCATTCAGTATATGTTTATTCGCAATGCATTGATTGGACACTATTGGTGACTTATGGACTTCTCAAAAAGATTTAGAGACATTTGCCTACCTATATTATATACATGGTGACCCATTAAGAATGGAAACACTCGCGTACAAAATTTGTTTATGTATAATATGTTGATGCAAAATTTGAAGACGAAATTTTAATTTTCAAGGCCTACTACGAATTTTTTTTTTAATTGCCAAATAGCAAAATTTTGTTAGGGATTTTTTTATAAAAAATCTGACTACACCACTGGATTTAGGAGCCCCTCGAATGCATTTGGACCAATTTTTGCGAAAAAAAGTTTGTTCCTAAAAAAGTTATGACAATATCGGCATCACCAGTGTTTGCCTTTGTCGGTGAACCTAGTCTTTTATAAAAATCGAATAGAACCCAAAGAGAAACAAAATTAAACAACTTAAACACTGGTGTAATTATCAATAAGAACCATAAAAATCAGTATACACAAAATAACCAACAATTACTGTAATATAAACAACAATTGATAGGTAAGTTCGTCAAATTATTATTATTTCGTGGTTATTATGCCAAAACTTATAATATTACCTTCTTAGATAAAAAATAACTACATTAGGTATAATTTTTTATTCAAAAAGTGTGAATTAATTTGACAGACTCCTTTTTTATTTTTAAAAATGTAATTTTCTAATCATTATTTTTTTTAATCAATTGTTGTTTATACTAGAGTTATTGTTGGTTATTTTGTGTATACTGGTTTTTATGGTTCTTATTAATAATTACACCAGTGTTTAAGTTGTTTAATTTTGTTTCTCTTTGGGTTATATTCGATTTTTATAAAAGGATAGGTTCACCGACAAAGGCAAACACTGGTGATGACGATATTGTCATAACTTTTTTAGGAACAAACTTTTTTTCGCAAAAATTGGTACAAATGCATTCGAGAAGCTCTTAAATCCAGTGGTGTAGTCAGATTTTTTATAAAAAAAATCGCTAACCAAATTTTGCTACTTTTCACTTAAAAAAAAATCGTAGTAGGCTTTGAAAATCAAAATTTTGTCTTCAAATTTTGTATCAACAAAGAGATTTTGAAGATCTATCTTTTAAAAAAATCCGGTTTAAATCGGTCCATAAACAACTTTTGTACGCCAGTGTTTCCATTCTTAATGGGTCACCCTGTATATAATAAGTTGGCAAATACGACAAGATAGGTTTAATCTCGGTTAGCTTATTTTAGAAAAATAAGATAGACCTAATTTGAACAAAAACTAAATAGACTACAATAATTAGTAATTACATTCATTGGCCGTTTGAAACTAGCCGTAGCACCAACAACTTACGAGCTTAGAACACTGCTCCTAGTTACCAGCCCCTGATAAATTGGTTTGTCTTCATTTTAAAAACTATCAATTCAAATCAGCGACGATTAATACCGATCGTGTACAGTCCATTGCTCCGGACGACTAACCAAGGATGAGCACGGTAAATTGATGTGCCACAGACAGACAGAGCAGCCAAGTTCTGACTGATTGATAGCAGTAGTTCAGCGCAATTAGATAGATGATAGTTGGGCAGATATGATTTCGAACTTGACTAGAAATATTAGTACAGATATTAATAACGGACGTGGGTAATCTCTGAATTGAAATTGGTGTGCTTCAAAGCACAAAGTGGTTTTTAAAGCGACTAGAAAACAATTTCAAAACTCCTTTTAATGTTTGTAGTAACAATAACAATAATAATAATAATAATAATGTTTATTATTCCAACAGGACAATGTCCCAATTACAGGAATAAGCAATAACAATAAAAAGTTAGAAAGTACATAAATTAGAAATAGACACTTAAAAATTACGTATAAATTAACATAATTATCTACAATTTTAACATAACTACCCTAACTGAGACACACAATAACAAATCAATTTTAAGCTATCATTAAAGATATCACAGTTTGTAGCAATTCTGTTATATAAATTGCACATTAGAAAAATTGGAGACTTGATCAACAAATTTGTTCTAGGAGCACTATAATAAAATAATCCTTGTTGCCTAGAGTTATCTCTTGAAACCCGAAAGAAAATGTTCTTTAGAAGTGTAGAGCAGTCTATCTTATTGTTCAAAAGGTTGTATAAATACCGTATTAGAGCAATATTACGCCGTACTTCCAGTGCCTCTAGGTTAAAACGGTTTAATAACTCCATGTGATTAAAACCAATAGGTGGATAGAATCCATCTTGTGAAAATGCTAAAAATTTAAGGAATTTTCGTTGGACTGACTCCAACCTTTGACAATGTACGTCGTATATCGGGTACCATATAATAGACCCGTATTCTAGCTTGGATCTAACTAGTGAACAGAATAGGGTTTTAAAAGTATGTACATCCCTGAATTCTCTGCAATTACGGTATATAAAGCCATACGTCTGGAGTGCACTCGATACTACATTATTAATGTGCTCAATAAAGCTAAAATTCTTATCGAAAGTAATTCCTAGATCCTTACAAGATTCAACACGACCAATGTTACTATCATTAATAGAATAATCGTAAATTATGGGATTAGTTTTTCTGGTAAAAGACAGCGTTTTACACTTGGAAATATTGAGTGATAAATGATTGATTTCACACCATGCCGACATACGATTAACACAGAGCTGAAGGTCATAGCAATCAGACAAAGAATCAATTGCAGAATATAATTTAAAATCGTCTGCGAACACCAATTTATGACAAGCAACAGTGTTAGGAAGGTCGTTAATAAACAGTAAAAATAACAGTGGCCCTAAATTAGAGCCTTGCGGCACACCTGAAGTAGGGATAAACGAGCGAGAAATAAAGTTTTGGTACCTAACCACAAATTGTCTGTCCGTTAAGTATGATTCAAGAAGCCTTATCAATGAATCGGAAAAACCAAATCGAGGCAACTTCGCTAGTAAAATAGAATGATTTATCTGATCGAATGCTTTTTGGAAATCGGTAAAGATTACATCGACTTGCCCTCCACTGTCTAATGTTTCGGAAATATATTGCGAAAATACAGCAAGATTTGATATGGTAGATCTTCCCTGCATAAACCCATGTTGATGTATGGATATCAACTGCTTTGTGGAACGGTAAATTTCATTATACAACGAAGATTCAAAGATTTTCGAGAAGTTACACAATAGTGAAATAGCTCTATAATTCGTGATATCATTTTTACTGCCCTTCTTCAATATGGGGCAAACGTAGGCCTTTTTCCAAAGTGAGGGAAATTGAGAATGCTTTAGAATACAGTTAAACAAGACATATAAAGGTTCAACGAGTACATATGCACAATCTCTTAAAATAAAGCTTGGAATACCATCCGCACCCATAGTGAAGGAATCCTTAGAGCATCGTAGTTTTGCTAGTATATCATCATGTTCGATAGTTGGAAAAATTACGGGTACACCAAGACTAGTTTTATCATCATATCTAGCGGGATCCGTTGGTTGAGATTGTATAAAGACACTGTTAAAGTATTCGCCAAATGCATTTACTATATCCGTAGGGTTGGAAAACTCAGTGTTTTGAAAAGTCATAACAGATGGGATACGTGACGTGCCCTTTTTCTTCTGGATAAAATTCCAAAATTTTTGGGGATTATCAGACAAATATTTTTCAGTATCCTTCATGAAAGTTTTATAAGCCTCGTTGATAAGACGTTTACAAATGGTACGATGCTGGCTAAAGGAATTGTAGTGATCGGCAGTTTTGTGTAGCTTATATTTTTTATATGCAGTAGATTTAGCACGAATTGACTTGACAACATTGCCCGTAAACCAAGGCGGATAATGAAAACGGCGTACTTG
Source organism: Pogonocherus hispidulus (assembly GCA_963924545.1). NCBI lineage: Eukaryota > Metazoa > Arthropoda > Insecta > Coleoptera > Cerambycidae > Pogonocherus > Pogonocherus hispidulus. The sequence continues at coordinate 2,107,335 of OZ004700.1, read as the reverse complement.
AGACAACGAGGGAGAATATTTCGGAATAGCTACGTCAAACAAACTGTATAGCTTTTGATAAAATATAGAGAAAATCTCCTCCACATTATCAACATTTGCAAGAAAACTCCAATCAGTATGCAAAATGAGATCATATAGTAATGGGAAGTTTGCCTTTTTAAAGTTGTAAGCGTTGTTCGGATACCTCATAAGAAACTGTGTTGGTGTTGTTCTTTTACTGAAGTAAGTCGAGAGAGAGGGGTGGTGACGATCCTCATTAACTAAAGGATATTCAGATTTTTCCACTTTACATTCAATATTAGAAAACACAAGATCTAGAATGTGGTTGTTGCAATTAGAGATGTTGTTGTATTGATGAAAACCATAGAATTGCTGAAAGTTATCAATAAGAATACTACTTCTATCGGCCATATCTGCAGTAAAATTTGGTGCATTAAAATCTCCCACAAACAACACCTCAGTATCACTCATTAAGCACTCTACCAAAGCCATGGCATCTAGGAATGTCTCCAACTCCTGAGGGGATGTTCGAGGTGGAATATACACAACAAATATTAATAACTTTTTGTTACATAAGTTACTAACTTTGATTCCCAAAACATCAATAATAGTAGTGTTAACCACGATGTTAGATAAATTAATTTCAGCACAGCTAAAAGTGTTTCTAACAGCAAGAAGAACTCCTCCGCCCTTTGATAAACCTGTGGATGTTACGCAGCGGTCTTTACGATAAACTATATATCCGTCCGGAAATAATTCGGAGCTGCTAATATCAGGAGTTAGCCATGTTTCTGTTAGAGCAATAAAATCCCAATCATTAGCTGAAACGTTATTATAAAACTCAGGGACTTTAGAACGTAGACCATTGACATTTTGGTAATATAAACCGGGGCTGTAATTGGGCAAAGAACCTAGTTTAAATTATCCTTGACTATTTTAGGAACACCATGAAAATGCCGAATTTTTATTCCGGCCTCACCATTATCTCTGCGAGTATTCAGTTCCTCTTTGAGTTGATTAAAAAATTTTATTTGTCGTGGCGTTCTGTCAGAGGAGATGAAAATATTCTTGTACATTTCAGAGTTGCGTAGTTTCTTACCATTACGAATAAAATTCATGACCTCAAGTTCATCGCGAAGAACAATTTTTATTGGTCTGTTCCGGTTCAAAGTGCGACGACCAAGCCTCTGAATTTTTAAATCGTCATTTCTGTAATCAGGTACAATACTCTCTAAGACGTTATGTAAAATTTTCGAATCATGTAACGCGGCCTCTTCACCGGTACTAACAGAGGGAGGCTCCACAACTCCAAATATGACAAGATTTTGCTTCCTTAGTTGTCGTTCCATAACTTCATTTACGACTTCCTCAAAATCATAAGAAGAGGTCTGTTGTTGGTCCCTTGTAAATGCGGCTCTTAGTTCTTGAAGTTGAGATTCAAATTCCGCTTTCAATTTGTTAATCGATATGGTTACCTCATTCTGCATAGTTGAAATCATAGTCTTGATGTCTTTGAACTGAGACAAATTAGTACTGCAAGAATTACAGACGACCTTAATAGCTTTGGATCTAGCCCTCGTTAACTTTACATCAGATTCAGACAAACCCACGCACTTCAGATGTAAAGATCCTTGACAAACATCACAATGAATAACTGAAGAGCTACTTGATTTTAATTCGGTATTGCAATTTAAACACGAAGACATTGTTACATTTAATAGGTTTAATAAAAAAAAGTAAGTGTGCGAGTAATTTACAAATTTATAACAGGGTTACACAACTTCTGCACCCAGGGGCCTATCAGGGTGACTAACAGTTCGACAAACAATAAGGGCCACGGGAGGTAAAGACAAAAGGATGTGTAACACAGGAATTAAAACTCACAGTATTTCGCCTCGCAAGGCACAATAAAAACACAAATACAAACAAAACAACAGAGTAGTTCGCCTCCCAGAAAAAAAAAATCACTGATAAGTCTTAGGTTGATAACATAATCAGATAAAGTGTTTCTGGGGAATTGAGAATGTTAACTATACAATTATAAAATTAGCGCATTAATTGCCTGCAACTAAGTCAGTCGACAAATTATTTATCAGCAATTGGTAAATAAACAAGTTAGAAGTTACTCAGAAACTAATAAATTAATAATATGACTCACTTAAGCACAATACGGGTAAAAATCCAGAGCGCACAATAAATGCCACAGCACGTACTCTCAGTAACAATGCCGAGTCCAATGTAGTGGCGAGATACAGTGAAAAAACACTGCAGTGCCCTCTTTGGATCTTTGCTACTACCTGTCTGACAATTATTGTCTAATTGACAGACAGATAACGATCTGCAGAAAAGCAGATGCCATTACAGCGACCTCTATTGTCTTTGAGGAAGACAATCCTACTTAATTATTGGAAGGAGATGCTGAAAACAACTACTCCACGGGCAATATGCCCCGACTGGCGTTGCATTACATCAACATCTCCATGGATGTCGCCACATCCTTCATCAAGACCAAATACCAGACAATGACCGGTTTCGATCTTGTTATGATCTCATCAGATTGCCATAGGTATCGGAATCGATGAATGATCTGGCGACATTGATTGCCTAAGAGGCATATATGTGTATGTTTGTAGTGGCGAGATACAGTGAAAAAACACTGCAGTGTTTTTTCACTGTATCGGTCCTATTTTTTCACTGGTATTTGGTCTTGATGAAGGATGTGGCGACATCCATGGAGATGTTGATGTAATGCAACCCCAGTCGGGGCATATTTCCCGTGGAGTAGTTGTTTTCGGCATCTCCTTCCAATAACTCCTTTTATATGTTAGGTAGATGCCTAGATTAAACAAGGTAGATGTTATCTAGCAGTTAAGATCAAGTACTTTGTTTTTATCAGGAAAGTTATATTTTGCAATAAAGACATCCTGATCCAAACAATATAGATCGCGGCTCTAGGATTTAGGAAGGTCACACTTTTTCGCAGGCTTTATATGGATCGCCTTCATACTAAAAATGTAAGTAGTATTTGTCGTTTTAGAAATAGGATCCTTTTGTATGACATTCTGTCCATTTTTTTATAGAGTCGTGATTTGTTGATGGTCTGCTCTCAAATATCAAAGAGACATAAGGAAAAGGATAAAATTAGAAAAGTAACGTAAATTGTAGCCTATTATTACATCATATTCAACAAACTTATTACACTCACTCATTTGCAATAGGCATTTCCTTAAGATGAGGAAACCGATCACGAATCAAATCCAACAACTCCAGACTTCCATTTAGGACCCCTGAGGCACTCCCCTGACCCTTCCTATGAAAGGATAGGAAGTGTAACGGGCACTGGAATCTCTCTGGATTATTGCAGGCCTCCAATAGGCCCCAGCATAATGGGTGGCCCTCTTTTCTGAATAACCCTGCAGGACCTCCCAGTTTCCAGGTAAATTTTGTTCCAGAAAATGCTTCTTTCAGACCTGAAGAACAGCCATCGACATAGTCTAGGTATTCTGCAAAGATGGGATGGAGAGTCTTAATAATTTTGTGCTGATTCGTCTCCTTTTAATATTATTAGTTTATAAGTGATATATTTGCATTTGTAATCCTGCTGTTTCATAAAGGAAAATTTGTAAAGCTAGGAATTGGAAAATACAGAAGAAAAAGTAATTATCGATTTCCTACCTGGAATGGTAAAATTTAGAACATTATAACCCTTTAAATCCGGTTCATTCCATGTTTCAAATCTCCATTTGGCAACCTGTTTGGCTCCAAATTTATCTAAAAAAAGTTGTTCAGTAATATTAACTCTGAAGCCATATTTTACTTTATGTTGATCTACCTATATATCTTCCCACAATAGTATTTACCAGCTGAGTCCAAAAAGATCCATTTTTCTCAAATTTAATAAACTCATTTGAAGATCCCATGAATTCAAAAGCAGGTATTAAACCATTTTTATTCACATGTGACAGAAAACTGTCCATATGTGAAAAATTGTACCCACCACCATTATGTTTCGACCTGAAATATGATGAAAGGTACATAGGTAATAATAATTTCTTAATATAATTTCTTACAGAGATGTATAAGTAATAATTTAATATTAAATCTGATGATTGAGCGTGGTATTTTTATTTTATTACAAATAAAAGAACGTATGAATCCAAACAACAATAAAATTCAATGCAAAAGTCAATCAAGAAAGTAATTTAATCCAAGAGAATTGGTGTATGCTTATTTATGATTAGGTATTTATTATTTATACTCACTGAGTGGTCAACAAATTTAGCAGCCAATGAATCCTTACATACGAAATTCCATTATTGGGCAATGCACCAATAAGAGCAATATTCAGTTTTTGTTCATCGCTTAGAAGGTATCTTGGAACATTTTCTTTGGGATCAGGAGGGCTACATTATAATTAACTTATTTTAAACTAGGTACAAAACAGTAAAATCTATTTGCTGGAATATTAAAATGCATTTCAAAAAGTATTTGGTTTCGGCACCGCCATCTATAGGTAGGTAGTTAAATTTAGCGGACTAAATCTAAACCACAACATAATCACTGGTAATAATGAAGATATTTGCATTTTTTTATTATTTACTACATTTTTACTTTTACAACCAACATTGAATTTTTATGAAAAAAGCCAATGCTGTCCCTATTTGTTGTATCGACGAAAACTAAACCACAAAATCTAAACCGTCAAATTCTATTGTCCTGTGATTGTCTGGAATACCTACCAAAATCCGGTACTTCCCCAAAAATGGTAAAAATGTGTGGACTTTGAAGTATTTACATCAATGTTAATTCTTAAATCTGCAGCACAACCGATAGTTCTTAATAAAACACACAATATAATAACAAAAACCATATCTGCTAATAAGCAAATAATAATGATTTATGAATATCAAAAATATAACTGTAAAAATACAATCGGTATGAACCTGTAGGTATACGCCATATATATAATACTACTATATTGAGCTATTCGAGCTTTTCTTGAAGCCGGTTTATGAGATGGAGTTATATATTTCGTTCTCTTTCACGGACAAATCTTCCTGTGCACATGCCCAAGTGTTGTCCAATCCAATCCAAGAATTTCAATGTGGCGCGAAAGTAAAGAAAGACCGGGCTTTTGTTGTGTCATATACAGGGTGTCCCAGTATGAGCGTACAAAATTTACCAGTGGGTAGGCCAGAGCATAATAAGAATAAAATTCTTATAAAAAAATTTCTCTGATGCTCGCCTAACGAGTTACAGGGTGTTATTTTGTAAAAAAAAAACAACAATTTTCCGTAATAACTTAACTTAAATAACTTTAACAACTTAAAAACCGTTTCGTAGATTTAGGTAATTTTTGGGTAACGTGTACATCCATTAGAGGTCATTAAAACTATATGGTGTTTGTTTAACTTTGACACTTGTGGTGGCCTAGGTCTACTGTTCCTTATGGTTTTGTCTTCATAACTCTTGTATATCCTACTTTTTCGTGAATTAACTAAGTTTTCCTTAATCGGCTATCAATTCTGAACAAAAAAGGTGCTCTTGTTACACAGCTCTAAAATCAACCATTTTCGAGTAAATTGAGTGTAAAGTACCGACTGTATTCCTTTATGCAGAAAAATATATGCAATGATTTTAAAGTTTAGAGTTAAACAAACACCATATAGTTTTAATGACCTTTAATAGATGTACACGTCATCCAAATATTACCTAAATCTACGAAACGAGTTTTTAAGTTATCTCGGAAAATTGTTTTTTTTTTTACAAAATAACACCCTGGAACTCGTTAGGCGTGCAGCGAAGAATTTTTTTTTATAAGAATTTTATTCTTATTTTGGTCTGGCCTACACACTGGTAAATTTTTGTTCGCTCACACTGGGACACCCTGTATGTGTTCTGTCATATATGCGTTTTGTGGTGTGGTTATGTCACAGTTTATCTTTTGTATTTCAGGTATGTTTGTGTTTCACAGAAAATAAATTTGTGTTTTTCGTATAGCCGGCAGTTTTAGAAGTGTTTTATTTATGTGTAACTTGTAGTTTTAGTTTTGTTCATATACCTATTAGACTTATTAGTGATTAGAGACATTTGCTCATCAAATTATTTCGACGGTATTTTTACAGTCGCAACTGCAAGTTTAGGTATATAAGAACATTTTGTAAATTTAAATATGTAGTGAATTATATAGGTATATGAATTATGCTGTACCTCATTTTCATTAATTTCATTCCACAGATATCGCAAAATGCCGAAACGAAAAACTCAGTCGAGGTTTTGTCTTTTGTGCGAAGGAAATATTCCATATGAAGTCGGATAGGTACCTGAAGTATGTATTTTTAAAATTTTCTTTTCAAATACAAACTGCATCCACTCTTTTGGTAAACTTGATAAATACGAGAACATCCCAATAACAAGATTGAAAAACCGTTATATGTAGATAAAATACAATATAAAATAAAGTTAATTTATTGTATTCTACAGTACCTATTTGGAGCAAAATTCCCGCGGTTTGCTGCGCATGAGTATTTGGTATTTTCTCCGTGAAAGAGACAATAGATATGATTCTGGACTACTCTAATTTGGCTTCACTTGAGAAACATGGTAAAGATTACATAGGCTCCATATAGTAGTATTATATATATGGTATACGCAATAATACCCATTCCTATTCCTATTTAGGAAGGAAGGTACTTATTTTATTTTTTATTTCTACCATCTATGGACCAGAAGTCTAATTCCAAATACAATTTCAAGTTGCCGCCATCTGTAACTTAAGGGACGAATTAACATTCAAAGATGTTCTAATTATAACAGTATTCTATATTTTCTTAATTATAAAAAGTAGATACCTGTATCAGAGAAATTCAAGATATAAAATAGGTATACAGCGCCTCCGCGATTATCTTGGTTAACTAAACGGAGTAAATCTAGAAGGCGGTGTAGGTATATATATTACTACGACTACTGTACATTAGGTGGCGACCGCTAGACGGATTTTCCTTGCAGCTGCCACGCCAGTTTATGATATTAAAGATATGTTACAAGGTTCTGCTCTGCGCTTTTCCAACAACAAATATATTTAACAATTACTAACTAAGTGATACCTGCCTTGACAATCAACTATTTTATTATCCATTTCATTACTCATATTACCCACTTAAAAAGGAATACTGGGTCCTGGTCCAATGACTTAAAAGTTCATATACCGTTAGCTAATTTTTATGTATTTTTTATTGAATGTTGGCCACATTGTCACGATTTTCTACCCAAGAATCTTGACGCTGTTGCGCAACTTTGACATCTCGAATATAATACAATAAATAAAAAATATAGTGCTCCGTTGCGTTAAAACGACAAAAAACCAGTGCAAGAATGCATCGCAAAATAGAGTTTGCGGAGAAAATTGTGCGTGTCCCAGAAAAACAAGAAAATGTGTTATCATAATCAGCTGGTGGCCATCTTGTTTAAAAGTGGAACATAAACATGGAAATAGACTTTTATTATAAAGATTAGCTTAATTATTTTATCATTTTTTGATAGAATATGGTTTATTTTATATAACCAGTAAGTTTATTCCGCCAAGATCACCTTTGAATAATCCTTTGCGCATTGTTGAAATCTACTTAACATGGCGTAGCTTTATTGTTTTTTGTTGTTTTGTTTTGGCGCCAATTATTGATCAGTTTGAAAATTTTACCCTATAATTTAAGAAATAACCGATTTTTTATGTTCTAGAAGTTACAAAAATGGCTGGAAATGATGCCACGAGTACAGAATTATTTCCTGGGTGGTCATCTGTTGTCCACCAACCAGCAGATGAGCCCGAAGAAACAGATTTACCAAGTACTGTGGATATCGCTGCTTTCAGCACTGGTTTGAGCGTAGAACCCAACAACACCACTCAAAATAACGACAATAGCGACTCAGATAGTGATTCTGACGCAGATTCTAGTGTAAGTGTTATTTTAGATTGCCACAATCTATGTCTGTACTATTTTAAGTGTATGTATTTCCAGAATTCCGGTACTGATGCTTCCCAGTCTTGTAGCCAGTCAGATTCTTCGGATTCTGACAGTTCCACATCAAGCCAAGAGTCGTCGTCGAGAAGTCCAAGCCCAGAATTTTCAGTCACTACGTCTCAAACGAATGGTCTTCGATTAACGATAGCAACTATTCGGAAACCAAGCAGCCCTTCCGGTGACAAAGCGATGGGCAAAATAGTCTCACACGGTAAATCTAACACAAAGAGCAGCAGCTCCAGTTCTGAGAGCGCAGCATCTACTGATTCAGATAGCGACTCCGACAAAAGTGAGATAATTTCGAATAAGGGTGACGCGGTTATTTTAAATAAAAATGAGTCCGTTGCTACATTAAAAAGTGATGTTCCTTCGAATAATAGAATTAGTGCTAGGAGTGTTAAGGACAATAAGAAAGTTGTTAGTAGAATGAGGACTAGAGCCACGGCGGAAAAAAGGGAAGAGAAGAATATTAAAAATGTGAAAAAGGATGGATCTGCTGCAAATAGAAACACTGGTAGGACTAAACTCAGGCAGAGGAGGACCAGAAAGGTAGGAATTTTATTTTTTATGAAACTATATAAAATATTATTTTCGGTTCTCCCAACACTAATTGAATAACACATATATTATTTCTGTAACCGTCAATGTTTTCTGTCATACTGATGTACTGAGTAAGTTGACATTAAAGGCAATATATCCCGTTGCATTGAGACTTGCAATCAAATTAATTTTCCATTCAACACTATATGTATCTCTGTTTGTTTCGAAAAACGTGTTAACACAAGAAAAGGCTAGTAACCACATCACAATTTCTTGGTGTAAATGAGACCTCTAACTTTGAAAACAAATATTTTTATACATAAGTTCTGTAAAACTTTAGCTTCTCTTACTACATTGCACTCTCAAAGCATATTGAATCTGAGACCAATTTAAATGTTGAGAAGTTTTAATCTGCATGTCACCCAAAATTAGTTTTGAACTAGATGGCGGAAAGCATGGTAGCTTGACAGTTGTCAAACCTATCTGCTAGTACCTATTTTTACGATTATTTTGATGCTATCCATCTTTGTTATTTTTTATTATTTTGTCGTGTATATGAATTTTAAAGTTTAGGTTACTTTTATGAGTTTTGTTTTGTAGTGCCGTAAAGTACAACTACTGTCACTAGTGTTACTGTAAACTTGTAAACTTTTGGCAGATAGAGTAAGCCACAGTGACACTTTGTATTTCTCAGCGGCGCAATGTGGTGGCGCCAGCTACCAAATCTCCGGGGCAACCATGAAATGAATTGCAAACCCCTGTACCCAAATTGGGCCGAATCGACAGACTAGAAATAGGAGCAGGCGACGTGATTTAGCCGACTATGCTTGTACACTGTATATAACCTTCAAAATTACACCTATATGAACTATTCTCGATAATCTGTCTTGGACCAGTTGAAAGATTATGTGGTGGTTCAAAATTATAAATTCCCAGTTCTGAAACAAGCAAAGTTGGTGAAATTATAGACCTAATGAACACATTTTCTAAGCAATGCAATTATGAATTGCTTTGACTTTACGTTATGACAAATCTAAAAACATGTTCAGACTGATTTTCTGCCCCGTACAAGATGCCGAATGAAACTAACCATGTTATATAATATATGATTATTAGATTGCCTCCCATTTTTCCTTTAATTTTCCTTGACTTCAGTATATTTTGTCATATTACAAATGTGCATTTTATGAAGGTACTTTATACATTTAATTCTTATTGCATAACAAATGGTGGTCCATGCAGGTATCCATACCTAACCGAACACTCAAAAGTCATTAATTTACTGTTCTAATTATTCTTCTAGCATATCTTATAAAATAAAAAAAACAATGCACAAGTAAATATTAAAAGGCTACCAATGCAGAAGTACCTATTTAATTACCTACCGAGTTAAAATTACATTATGTATCTAAATAAATTGGTCGAATATCAAATGCTTATTCATCGCAGCCCTGTATTTATAGCTACAGTGTTTCTTGCTTGTATTAGGTAAGGTATATACTCAGATATCATTAGCACTGTTTAATCTGTCCCATTTAGACCTTTTAAAGCTGCAAATAAAACCAATTACTAATTTTACCTCGTAGTTTTCTCCACCACCAAAAAGGGTTTCTTAATTCTTTGATAGTTTTATTCTAGGTTTTATCAACCCAAGAGTATATTGTCATATCTTTCTTCCTATGTAATAATTAGGTACATTTCTTTAGTGTACCTACTCGAAATAAAACTTTTCTGCTCATAAATTCTTTACGGTTTTCTTGGTAGCTCCAAAATTCTAAAGAAGTACTGAATTACACGTACTGAACCAATGTCACATAAAACTTTATTTCAAGCTATTAGCACATATTATCACTAATATGTGCTATAAGTAAACACTAGAAAGCACAGAAACACGAATGCAAAATGCGCACGAAGTACCAAAACCGTGGTACACTTCTGAACTCTACTAATCTAATGTGGTAATGTGGTGGATGAGACAAGCAGCGCATTTTGAATGCGTAGACAGAGTCCCGACACGTTGGGTACAGAAATATTTTTTATTTCACAGTGAATTTTGAATAATCGCATTTTCAAAAGACTTCAATAAAACTGGTAACTCAAATTTACGCTAATTACCTAGTAAAATTAACCACTAAATGTACGTATTTTTCAGCTGATATAAGCCAAAAAGTATTACTTTGGTATATTAGTGTCCCATCAATAGAGAACGATTCCAGAATAAAATGTCTAAAATATTCCTTTTAAACATGAAATGTATTAAAACCCAAGGACTAATCGCTTCATCTTGATTATTAATTAGAAAAACCAGGGCTGAAAAAACCTCCCTGCCAATCAATTTTCCATATTTACACAGAAAGAGGGGGATGCGTGCTTTTTGACAGCTTCAATTTTAATTCTGATATATCACCTACTCTCGCTGCTATTCCTGCCTGTCATGACGAGCCATGGGGGCGGCTAATAAGGTGGGAACCCCTCGTGAGAGTTGCCTTCTTTGTTGCATTAAGGACAGGCAAATAAGGGTTGTTTGATTTCTGAGAAACCCGTGGAATAAAAATAGGGGTTTGGAACGAAAAATTGTCGGGGGTGGCCATAGGCGGCGCGCCATCGACTCTTGGAATTTTAATTTAAAACATTTACAGGGTGGTTCAGTTTTAGCCCTAGCTCGCTAGGTTAATATTTATAATGATTAAAAATATAAAATTTGGGGATTTTCTCGATTTTTGTATCTCTAATAGTATTGGCGATTCCATAAATGAATGCGGCCTCTGCATGAAAATATTTGAACCTACTAAAAAGATAATTTTTTGAGGCTTATTGCTTATATAATGATAAATAACACGTATTTGGGTTTGTTTAACGTAATAATTTGGTGGTGCTTGTGATTTTTTGGTATTACAAAGTTAAAAACGACGTGGTTAGTACCTATTTGTACATCTTTATTTTTACATTTTTAAATGGCATTCAAAAGAAATCAGCACAACACAAACTGCCGTGTTTATGGGTGTCATTCCACAAAATGTGTCAATAGAAGTGTTTCAGATTGAAGATAGGTAGAAGTTTGGCCCTAGTATAAGAAACTGTTTCGCATTCATTTCTCCAAAAGGCATTTAACAATTTAATAACAGGGAACACGTTTATTTACACAACATAACCACTTTGTTGCAGTTTGTCTTTACTTTTCTATTATTAGTCTTATAAAAGCAGAATATATTTTAATTTAAACATTGTTTAACAAAAAACAAGCACTAATATGGTATCACCATACAGTTTATCACACTTATTTAAGCCCAAAATGTAAGTAAACAAAAACTAGGGCACCTGTTCCAACCCAAAAAATTCATATAATTAGCAATGAAGCACTTATGGCACGTTTGACTGCTTTTACCACTCTTTTTATCCTTTATTTCACCCTAACTGGCACATGAAGTCACTATTTATGGCAGATGAATGCTAAATTGCTAAATGATGTGATTATGAAATACAAAATTTTTACTCGTATTCCTTCATATTTGTTTACAATTTGCAGCGCCCTCATCGGTAATTCGAATCGCCAATAGTCTTGGGTTATAAACAAGTTTTTGGAAAAACTAAAGTGTGATATATTATTTGTTACAATTATGGAGCTAGGAGTTCGTTTTTATTAGGATATCAGGAGAGATTTTTATTATTAAAAAACGGCATATTATTAAAGATATAAAGGATTTTAATTTCCCAAAGATTGTAAAATCCTAAATTACACCTAAATTAGTACCTGTATTTTAATTTTATTACGTTTAGTAATTTTTTTCTACAAGTTTAAACATAAACGCCCGATTTCAATATCTGAACGTGTTAAAAATTATGATGGACCAGTGGTGAAACGTCTCGAATAATGTTTTTTTACGCATTGCATTTAATAAGACATTTTATCCAATTTTTTAATTACAGCACCTTCGTTTCGTTAATTTTAGTTACTCGGTTAGTTTGTAGTTAACACCAATTGCAGAAACGAATTTTTGTAAGGTATTTAGGGCAGGGCAACCCATGAGGGGTTACTTCATGGGGCAACCCCTACAAATATCTATAACATCAATATTATCAGTCCATTTTCTGGCAGTGTCTTCGACGATTTCAATCATTGACAAAGAGTTCCGCCTTGTATATTTACTGTGACGGGTAGGTTATTTATCGCCCCCTACAGTAGCCCGATAGACGCGCATTCGCCCCAAACAAAACAAACGAGCAACCCGCGTAGCCTCCCAGCCACTCACTTCCACAGTACTCGCATCGTTCCTCGTGTGATCCTCCGATTCATTCATTCGTCATTCTCGCGTTTAAAGCTCTGCGGCGCGCGAGGCATCGCGGGCTCTGGAAGCTTCGCGCATTTCAATCGGGAATCAAGTCGCCGTGTTTACCGCGCGCCTTCAAAAATATGAACAGTGCCTGCCGCGACTCAAGATGTTCGCCACCGCGTTTCGGCGCCAATATTTGAAGAAGTAAATGAGTCGCGTAGATTTCGACTTTGGTGCGTGGAAAAGATAGTGTAGCCGACGACGAAAAACTTCAAAAAATCAAAAGTTGTGTGACGTTTCGTTGACCAAACGCTTACATTGAAAAATTGTTGGTCCAGAATGGAAAAGTGTAACTCTTGGTTGTTGGTGGTTCAAAATAAAAACTGAAAGAATCGAATCGGCCCGGCGCGGTTTGAATTACAAGTTGTTAAGTAAAGTAACGAGACGCAAAAGTTGTAGGTATGCATGTCATTACCTACAGTCGTCAGTTTTAGCGGAAATTTCAAGGACGCGGTATTTGCAAAACATTTGCAACGCCCAGCAGTACTATGGGTTTTTATATAATCTCCATAAACTCTGATTTTTAACCCCCGTTTCTGGCATTTGTTTTACAACGAACTCCCTACTTCTAATTATTCAAGGAATTCATATAGTACTTCATGTTATTTGTGAACTGTGGATTCTACCCGAGTTGTTGATGTTGCGGTGTGTGCGTGTGTTTGTGCCACATCGGGGGTGATATAAATATAATGGTGAGACACGTGGATTTCGGTGCAGCCTCCATGGACAGCGGCGCGCTTGCCGAAGGGGTGTGGGAGTACGTCAGCGATCTGGTGAAGTCCTACAGGAGTCAGGATGTCGAGTTCGACACGGAACCATACAGGGTTGGTTTGTTATATAACATACCTAGTTTTATATTCCTTTGGTGTTTCAACAAGTATACAGTGTTATTCAGAACTTATCCATAATAAAATTTGGGGATGTTCAACATACTCGTACATGTAGAAATGTGTTAGGTAGTGCAAAAAAATTTTTTTGGCGGCTTCTGTAAACTATTTAAAAATTTTTCATTGTACGCCGCTGGATACTGGTCCACTGTAATGGAGTGACCTTGGGACTGACAATGCAAACTGGCTAGCACGAAAAAAACTTCGGAAGTTCTGAGAGTATACCGACACCCGGCGCAAAAAAGATTTGCAACGCTTTTACTTTAAAATAAACTTAAAGATAGAGATATGTGACCAAAGTGACGTGTCTTTAAAATGAATAAAATTTTGTTACACTAATTTTGAAGAATTGCGCTACTTGATTACTAGGTATTAGAAACATGAAATTTATAAAAAATTTGCATATACCTTGTTACAAAAGCTGTTCGAAATTTTGTCCCTAAAGCTATCCAATTTTGCAGCACTAAAGCGAATGTTCCTCCTGGTTGCTAATCTTGTAAACGCAAATTATTAAGTAAATTGGAGATTTTCAGCATTTTGCTGCAACAACCACTCACAAAACCTAACCTGTAATTGATAATCCACTGGTAACAGTCCATTAACTCAGCATTACTGTACACAGGAGCCATTTTGAAAATTTTACAGTTTCACACTCCTACGATATAAATAAACCACCGGCATTGAGAGAAGACACAGATAGACTGATCACTGAATAGACAATAGAGATATTATCCCCGCTTCAACTGTATTCGCTCGGTCGTCGTTCGAGGGACAAAAACGTGTTTACTTTTTTTACCACATTTTTAGGAATGTGGTAGGTATATCAGATGTTAAAGTACAGTTGCCCATCTACGTAGTCCTTTATAATGGTATAACTTTAAACATTGTTTACGGGAAATCCTAATACTTTTATTAAAATTTTTTTGGTGATATCGATTTCTTATTTAAGGATGCACATATTCTCAAAGTTTTAGAGATAAGTTCTGCATAACCCTGTATTTTTCAACGATCGCGCAAAAACTAAACATTCCTGCATGTCATTTATAGCTTCAGTATTTGGCATTTCATTTGAAATATTCAAACTGATATTTGTGAAGATTCCAAGTGTTTAATACCCAATCGTCGGTATCTGTTCGAGCGATCGAATTTAACAATTATTTTCTCTTCTTTTTGATTACAAATTTGAAAATGACAAGCAATTTTTCCGCGAATTTTGGAAAATATTTCAAAGATTTATGTAACAAAGTTTTTTAATCGGTCTCTGTAGCATTTTCATCAAATTCAATTTTCAGGAATAGCGTAATTTTGAACATTCACCCTGTGTGTGTATAAAATCTGAAATCTAATTCAGATTCATCCAAACAATTCACATAACCCCACTGTTAAATTTTGATTTGTAGTTCAAAACCGACAGGGTTGGAGCGTTTTGTTTTGACCACCCTGTACGCGACCCCAATCTCCTACTTCAAACGAGGTATTTAACGGGGCAGTACCATGATATGGGAAGAGAGGAAGACGCGCTCTTTCCATGTCACGTCCATCACTCAAGGACGACGATCCCTCGTGGCACACTCACTCGGCATGGTAACCGAGTCGAGCACACCCTGTAGACGCAACACCGTGAAGACGCGCGAAACCGGGTGTATTTATAATAAAGGAAATGCTACTTTGGTTCTTTGTTTTCAACTGCAATTATCACAAAGGCTCATACACACACACACACACAAACAAAACTCTTAGTATATGTTTTGTTAACAAAACGGTCTCGTTCGCAGACCGTGGCAAGGTCAAACGATCCATCAGTCTCTCGTTATTGGTAGCCGACCGGAAAAAGTGGAAGAGATTCGCCGTAAGACGTGTAAGTAATGCCCCTGCCTCGGAATGGAAGCCCGGGTTTCCAGTTTTCAATTAAAAATTCCGCACCTAACTTAAAATTTATTATTTCTCTAAGAAAGTAATATTTATCATTATCAAATATATTCATATGGGAAGTTGTTGAATGTCTATGGTTTCTAGCTGTACCTTAACAGTTGTTCAACTGTATACAGGGTACTGAAAATTTAGTTTCGTTAACTTCAAGCCAAGAAACGTTGATTTTTTTTTAAATAGGACACCCTGCATATTATAGCATATTCTGATGTAAATAGAATTTTATTATTTGCCAATCTGTATCACACTTCCCTATACCTATCTCTTTTTGTTTTTATGTTATTAAGAGTCTTTCCATCTCCTTATAAACATCTTTTTAAATTTATTTTCCTTGTAACTACAAAATGGGTCTTTTCACTGTATTTTAAATTAAATCCTGTCTTTAAAGTTCTCTATCTGCTCTTTAACTTATCGGTCACTTTTACTGGCCTATAAGTTGTTATAAAGAGATTTCTAACCTCAGAAATTTTACAAATTTGAGTTAGTGAACAATTTGATTAATAAAACGTCAAAAATTATATTTTTATAATGGAAAACATTGTTGATTTTGAAGAAGAAATATTATTAGATCATGAAATTATAAACATGGTAAATATTGCAAATCGCGAATGAAAAATATATACTGTAAGGCCTCATATAGACAATTTAAACATCTGGGATAATGAAGAATTTATGAGGAGATTTGGTGTATCAAAAATAACGGTGTTAAATGTTCTAGACAAAATCGAGCAACATTTACGGCATCACACTAACAGGTTAATATTAAAAAAGAAATGATATCTACGTATGATACTAGACAAGTTGTTGGCTGTTATAGTTGAATTTATTTCTTCAATACGTAGATATCTACGTATTTGTTAGATTTTATGACATGTTTTATTGAATCATATTTTGAAATGAGGACTGAACTGCTACGATTTGTACTAGTGATGGCCTTAAATTCTTGGGCAATTTGATTCCAGGTCTTTTTACTGTATCATCCTGGGAAGACATTTTTACACTTCTGTAAATTAAATTTAAACTAGAGATCTCAGAAACGATTAGAACTTTAAAAAAGTTATACTTAGTTGGTTATAGCCAAAGTATGTTATATTTAGCTAGGTAATGTTGTCATAATTGACATATTTTGTTGATTATGATTGACGCATTTCGTCTGTCTCACTTTATTATATAGACTTTCATATTTAATCAGTATTGCCAATATCATTAAACAGTCTTTTTACAAAAGAGCAGTTAAATTGTGTTGGAAAGACGCAATTTTTTAACTGCCAGAGTAATTCACTTGTTAACTCTCGTGTTAACTTTTAAGTTTCTTTTAGTTAAAAGCAACTTTATAAAGAGATGGAAAGACCGGCCCTTAATTACAATAACAAAAATCTTTAAATTTCTTGCAAAGTCCGTGGAGTAGTTGTTTTTGGCATCTCCTTCGAAAAGTTTTAACTACAAACTGTGTAATTAAAATTAACGAAACAATTAACACAACTAGATGTCTTATTAAACCCAACGCTTAAGAAACAATTCGCCGAGAACGTACTAGCATTCGCCTTGAAACTTCCCCTTAACAAAATTAGTGTATCGGTCTTTCACGATAGAAGAAGGACTAGGTACGGATCGTCGATCTGACCTTATAAATGGGTCAACTAGAGCACGGAGACCTGTAAATAACCGGAAGTGATTCCCCGAAGGGTCCATATCCCCACGTGGAAATGTTCTTTGTCCGGATTTACAAATGCCGTGACCCCTAGTGACCTAGCGTACCCGAAACTTCTTTATTGGACAGAAGGGCTTCCCATGCGGGCTTTTTAGCGAAGGGTGATTTCGGATCTTTGCGAAATCTAATTTTGTGACAGAAAAGGGAGATTTTGCCCCGGATCTGGCAAGCAGATAAAAGAAATGCAAATCGGACAAATATATGCAGTAGGTATTAGGTGATAACGACTATCCGGGTACTGTTAACATAGAATGTTGAATAAGGCGTAAAGCCCTGGTTGATTTTTATTATATTTTAATCCTCTCGAAAAAAAAACTCTCGGCTGCGCCTCGAGTGCTCATTTTTTCTCGTGGATTAAAGGCTTGTTAATCCCCTTATATAATTAATAATTATTATAATTGCCAAAGAATAATTAAATCAGTTTCCAATACGTTTTACTGTCATTAAAATAGTTAAGCCCTGCCCTCTACTACAGTAATGCACTAAACACAAAATCGAGTGCTCCTTTTTAAGTCATTTTTTTCCCTTAGTTCATGTAATTTAAACAATTTCCTCTGAAGGAACAGTTTCCATGTTTCATAGTTTCCGGTACCACGTCATTTTTGGAAAATATTTGACAACTTACGATAGAAAAATTATCGGCATTAACTTGACCTTAAGTACACGTGATGCTGATGAACGTATGCTTTTGGAAAAGATCGCTATTGGCGATTCAAATTCCCGATGAGGGCGCTGCAAATTGTAAACAAATATGGAGGAAGACGAGAAAAAATTTTGCATTTCATATCACATTAGCTACCAATTTAGCTTCATCTGCCATAAATATAGTGACTTCATGTGCTAGTTAGGGTGAAATAAAGGATAAAAAGAGTGGTAAAAGCAGTCAAACGTCCCATAAGTGCTTCATTGCTAATTATATGAATTTTTTGGGTTGAAACAGGTACCCTAGTTTTTGTTTACTTAATTTTGGGCTAAAATAAGTGTGATAAACTGTATGGTGATACCATATTAGTGCTTGTTTTTTTGTTAAATAATGTTTAAATTAAAATATATTCTGCTTTTATAAGACTAATAATAGAAAAGTATAGACAAACTGCAACAAAGTGGTTATGTTGTGTAAATAAACGGATTCCCTGTTATTAAATTGTTATATGCCTTTTGGAGAAATGAGTGAGCAACAGTTTCTTATACTAGGGCCAAACTTCTACCTATCTTCTATCTTAAACACTTCTATTGACACATTTTATGAAATGACACCCATAAACACGGCAGTTTGTGTTGTGCTGATTTCTTTTGAATGCCATTTTAAAATGTAAAAATAAAGATGTACAAATACTAACCACGTCGTTTTTAACTTTGTAATACCAAAAAATCACAAGCACCACTAAATTATTACGTTAAACAAACCCAAATACGTGTTATTTATCATTATATCAGCAATAAGCCTGAAAAAATTACCTTTTAAGTAGGTTCAAATATTTTTATGCAGAGAGCGCATTCATTTTTGGAATCGCCAATAGATGCCATTTTCGCCCTATCATTTCTTTTAGTTATGTCGTGTACCCAGACAACTTGGTGAAAATAAAGACAATTTATTATTGTTCTTAGATTAGGAGAAGCGAATTTGACAGTTACCGATGGCGTGCTGGAAAAAAGGCGACAGGTCGCCGTGTTTCCGTTAAAAGCCCAGAGCGCGAACACCCCGCAATCGGCATTTTTATGTAAATGGGCGCACCGTAACAAACAACTTTACGGCCAGTTTACAAGAAAACCCACAAGATAACTAATGATGCAGTAATAAAGTTATAAATAACCGATGGGCGCTCGTCTGAATATTCAAATCGGCGCGCAAATCGAAACCGAACGTGATTGAGGCGACAAATATTCTGAGGTCAGCCTCTTGGCCTCGGATATTGACATATCGCGAGGTTTTTTCCAGTGATGGCCGATGTAACCCTTGTTTTATGCATAAGATGAGTTAAGACTACCGGGACGGCAAGCGCGTGTACGATCTAGACATCTTTTTACTTAGGGAAACGTTGCGTAATTGGGTGATCAATAATATGTCTAAAAAAATCTTGAGATATTCGAAATTTTGAAAATTCGTTTGTGCAAAATTCCAGGGTTGTTTGAAGAGCTATTGAAAAAAGAATACTCTCATGGCAACTTTTTTACGCTCTATCGAGTGGCACAATCAGGTTTTTTTTATAAGGTTTCCTTTCTTCAGAACCATCATCAACTCGACTCCATTTTTCCTTGCGAGTTCAATGATACTAGAATAGATAGATACTAGAATAGATAGGTATAGATGCTATAGTTTGATCACCACGATTTTAACGTGAAAACCATCATTTGCACCTGTCTATATCTATTAACAAAAGGATAACGAAAAAGTAACAAATAATTAGCAATAAATAACAATGTATTAACAAATTTAAAGAATAATTAACAAAATAACAATGAATGAAAAAATTGAAAAAAATATAATGAACAGTAGGTAGTCAATGGAACAATGTTATTGCATTCAATTCGAAACACACTGTATACTGCATTTATCAACAAAAACTAGATTCATTATTAGGCATTTTAAAAAGTCATCTCGCGGTTGAAAAAAAACAGATAAACAGAAAATTATACCGGGTTTCCCATTTCATTTGACTAATGGCAATTAACATGGTCTATTACATTTCATTGAATTTTATATTACCAGGGAACACTACTTAAGCGAAATATTGCTAACGGAATCGATAGTACTGACTGTCAAACACTTCTGATTACCAAAATACTGAAGCGAAATGCTTTTTTAATTAAAATATCAATAAATATTCGTTTTAAGTTAACAGGTGTAGTTTACATAACTGTTTTAAGAGACATTATTAAACGTCATCCGGTGGACTAGTTGGTTGAGCGGCAGTATTTCAAACTGAGCCGCAAAGTTTTGCAGGTTCGAATCCTGCCAGAGACAACTTTTTTTTTTACTTTTTCATTAATTACAAATTGTTAGTGTAATTATTAAAACATGATTTAATTGGTTAGTTTCCTTTATCTTTAGCTAAAGCTACTATCTTTTAAAATAAGTAATCAACAAGCAACATATTTTTATTTATTACATGCACTGTGCTTTTAGTAATAATAATGTACTTATCTCTGCTAATAGTTACTACATATTATACCTCAATCTGGATATTGAGTTAAACAGTTACAGAGGAACTGTCGTGAATTAGTAATAGGTTTTTTTGGAGGAGTTTTTTTAAAATATGATGAGTTGTTTTAAACATATTCTTATTTTAAAAAACTCATAATTTTAGAATTATAGTTTTTTATTTAAAAAAAACCTATTACTAATTCACGACAGTTCCTCTGTAATACTGTTTAACTCAATATCCAGATTGAGGTATAATATGTAGTAACTATTAGCAGAGATAAGTACGCTATTAGTAAAAGCACAGTGCATGTAATAAATAAAAAATATGTTGCTTGTTGATTACTTATTTTATAAGATAGTAGCTTTAGCTAAAGATAAAGGAAACGAACTAATTAAAACATGTTTTATTTTTTTTTTTGATAAGCAAATATTGTGACTTTCAAAAATAATAACCAGGTACTGACAATGAACCATACTTATTCGAATAAGTAAACACTAATAATTTGTAATTAATGAAAAAGTAAAAAAAAAGTTGTCTCTGGCGGGATTCGAACCTGCAAAATTTTGTGGTTCAGTTTGAAACACTGCCGCTCAACCAACTAGTCCACCGGATGACGTTTAATAATGTCTCTTAAAACGGTTATGTCAACTACACCTTTTAACTTTAAACGAATTTTTATTGATATTTTAATTAAAAAAGCATTTCGCTTTAGTATTTTGGTAATCAGAAGTGTTTGACAGTCAGTACTATCGATTTCGTTAGCAATATTTTTCATATTGTGCCCTGGGAATATAAAATTCAATGAAATGTAATAGCCCATGTTAATTGCCATTAGTCAAATGAAATGGGAAACCCGGTATATTAGCATAAAAGTAAATCAGCGTGAAAGTGTTTCCAAAAACGACATTTGACGGACTCCGCAAATCCCACAACTTTTTGTTTTTGGCTAAGTATTAATTAAATATAAGTAACACTAAATTATTACCGCTTAAACGCATACACAAACAACACATTTATACATGGGAGCAGTATGTGTTAATTACATTGTTTACGGATTGAATTTTAATAACTGTTCGTAACTTTAAATGTCAATAAGTTTACATATTAGGGATGTTGCAAAATACTTGGTAGAAATTGTTTGGTGAAAAGATTTGAAATCGTTGAACCTCTGTTTCGCGATTATTTATAGGCGTGATTAATTAAAGATGTATACAAATTTAACGACATACAATAGGCGGGACATCATAATATTACTATACACGGTGTCCCACCGGGAAGGGCTGCGATCGGTATATGAAAAAGTATGTACAGAGTGATTTTGAAAATTTGGTTATTTACAAAAGTCAGTGGGGCCTACCTTTTTAAAATATTTTCACGTTTCTGGCACTTCCGGTATGACCGGAACTCGGGACCAACTTGCTTATTTTAAATGGAACACTCTATACAGGGTGTTAGTTAAACATGCGGCAAAAATTCAAGAGGTTATTCCTTGGACTATTCTAAGGATATTTTATCCTTTGATGATTTTTGAAAAAGCGCTTTGTTGCGAAGATATAGGGCGAAAAAAATTTTCAACAAATCCAATTTTGGTATTTTTGGTATCCACATGAGATTTGTGAAGATCGGTTTCAACATCAGTTCTCGTTGAACGTTTAGGTTGGAATTGTGGGTGACTGGCTAATTGGACCGGTATTTCTACCAGGAAGACTTACCGACGAAGTACACCGCAACTTTTTTGAACAAACGCTACCTCAGTTTTTGGAGGATGTACCATTGGCCACAAGACAGGCAATGTGGTTTATGCATGATGGTGCACCACCTCATTTTAGTGTAGTTGCTCGAGAGTTTTTAACAGCAACATACGGAGATCTCTGGATTGGTCGAGGTGGACCTCACTTATGGCCTGCTCGATCCCCGGACTTAAACCCCCTGGATTATTTCCTATGGGGCCATCTAAAGTCATTAGTTTATACTAGGCCAGTGGAAGATGTGGACGATTTAAGAGATCGGATAATTGCTGGGTGTAACTCAATAAGAAACGACCCTGGTGTTTTTGAAAGAGTTCGGGAGTCTATGAGGAGAAGATTGGATGGTTGCATCCGAGCTGGAGGTAGCCATTTTGAGCAATTCTTGTAGGTTCAGAAATGTTACATGTAATTTTTAGTAATAAATTGTTATTTGTTGAAATTTTTTTTCGCCCTATATCTTCGCAACAAAGCGCTTTTTCAAAAATCATCAAAGGATAAAATATCCTTAGAATAGTCCAAGGAATAACCTCTTGAATTTTTGCCGCATGTTTAACTAACACCCTATATATTATATCATTTCCGGATTCTACATCTATACCTATCTTGAACTGTTTCTGAAATATTGACAGGTGAATATTGACATTTTGCAACTTTGACATCCTGTAAAATCTAAACGGTTTGAGATCAAGCAAAACGGTTTGCACATGCCTATCTTGACTTTTCATAAGCTATCATCGTTTGACACTAATTTCAGATTAGTGAACACATATAATAATGTTTCGGTGTTATTGGTCCTCACCAGTGTAGCGTGTTTAAGCTTTTTCGATATACGTGTCCACCCCTAAATTAAAACCCACATCGGCTTTCCCTGTGAAAATACCGAATTCCAGTTTTCGCGAGTAACTCGCTGATCCAACGTCGTGTTTCCAAAGAAAACCTCGACCGGCGGCGGATTATTTGAAACGGGCTGCCGATCGTCGCTTATATACAGGGGGAAATATTGATCGGATCCACCGCGCCGAGGAGTGTACGTGTGAGTACGATTGCCCGTGGCGTTCTCGTTGAAGTCAAGGCCAACCGGTTACATTGTTGTCTCAGCTCTCGACAGAGCGCGAATCTCTGACCACCGTCGTGGCGGCGGGAACGAACTGCACGGGGTGTCCATATTACAAGCGCTGCGTTTCAATTTTGGCGATTCCAAAAATGAATGCGCTCTCTGCATGAAAATATTTAAACTTACTTAAAAGGTAATTTTTGGAGGCTTATTGCTGATATAATGATAAATAACACGTATTTGGGTTTGTTTAACGTAATAACTTGGTGGTGCTTGTGATTTTTTGGTATTACAAAGTTAAAAACGACGTGGTTAATATTTGTACATCTTTATTTTTACATTTTAAAATGGCATTCAAAAGAAATCAGCACAACACAAAACGCCGTGTTTATAGGTGTCATTCCACAAAATGGATCCATATAGAATTGTTTAAGATTGAAGATAGGTAGAAGTTTGACCCTAGTATAAGAAACTTTTTTCTCATATAACAATTTCATAACAGGGAACACGTTTATTTACACAACATAACCACTTTGTTGCAGTTTGTCTATATTTTCTATTATTAGTCTTATAAAAGCAAAACATATTTTAATTTAAACATTATTTAACAAAAAACAAGCACTAATATGGTATCACTATACAGTTTATAACACTTATTTTAGTCCAAAATGTAAGTAAACAAATACTAGGGTACCTACCTGTATCAACCCAAAAAATTCATATAATTAGCAATGAAGAACTTATGGGACGTTTGACTGTTTTTACTACTTTTTTTATCCTTTCATTCGCCCTAACTAGCACATGAAGACACTATATTTATGGCAGTTGAATGCTAAATTGCTAGATGATGTGATATGAAATGCAAAATTTTTACTCGTCTTCCTCCATATTTGTTTACAATTTGCAGCGCCCTCATCGGTAATTTGAATCCCCAATTCTGAAAGTAATTGACATTACGTAACATTGAAATATATTATGTATAGTATCTATAAGCTAACTGAGCAATTATTTGAATTATACTAATTTAGGTTGGGGTGATTTGATGTGGGTAACTGTTTTATAAAAAAAATATGTAGTTCGACGAATAAACCAACAAAATATATGAAACAGATATACAATTTTCAACTAAAACAGAGCTATATATTGTATTGTTTTTCACATTTAATAATGTATCTTTAAAATATTACGTAAAACGTAACGTATCTGTATATAAAAGAACACATCCATGGATTATCCTAAGGCAAGTCTAATTGAACTTACTATAGAAAACGATCAATACGAAGAGTTTGCATTATTTACTAATTATCCCTAGGAGGTTCATAGTAGTTGATTCTATGGATATCCACGTAGAATGTCATTAATTGTTATACTACATTTCTTGTAGAAATGTCCAATTGTTTGGCGTTAATTTTATTAGAGATTAGAAAGGGGTCTTTCTTATTTTGTCCTTTATATAAAGTATTTTTGTTACGTGTAACAAGCGCAAACCAAATTTTCAAAAATGGTAACCACCAATTTGGAACGTTTCTCCTTTAGTTAGGTTATGTTTTTGCCGATTTGCAATCAAAATTGTGAAGACTAAAGTAAATAAGAATGTCAGGCGACTGATCCTATTCAAGTTGTTGCTGCTGGTACAACAGATATTCGCCCCAAAAATTGACTTCGCGTTCCAAGGATTATAAGATGCAAGGCGCGTGCAATTCCGACGTAGCCGGAGCAACTCGGTATCCGCGGACCATTGCTCTCATATTACCCTGCCTTTTAATTAATTATTACAAACTATGAACACTTTTTGCTATCGCTGGGCGTTCGCTACCACCGATACAACGAT
Organism: Pogonocherus hispidulus; assembly: GCA_963924545.1. NCBI lineage: Eukaryota > Metazoa > Arthropoda > Insecta > Coleoptera > Cerambycidae > Pogonocherus > Pogonocherus hispidulus. The sequence continues at coordinate 2,082,137 of OZ004700.1, read as the reverse complement.
CGACGAGTCTGTTTCAACGGATGTCTGGTAATTCTTATTGGATACCCGTTTTTTTTTTTCCATATATAAATTATACACCTCCCGGATTTTTATACAGCGTTTATAAGTTGCAGCTTGAGTCTGTGTGGCATACCTACATTTTATGTTCATATATGTATCATATTATTGTTAATTTTTTTTTTTTTTGTATTTATCCTTGTCACTCTAAAATTACAATTACAATATTCTAAATGCTATATCTTTATTTTTCACGATTATTGTCGGTTACCCGCAACACATTATATAAGTTAGGCATGACACCGTACGTCAAGCTGTAACCTTGCGAACAAAACAATGCGAAAAAGTCAGTTAACAACAAAGAAGATTTATTTCTTTGGATATAATTGTATAATAGTTTCAATAAGTTCCTGCTAGATGACACTGCTGTCAATAAGTAACTAAATCATTTAGGGATATTTTGTGTTTAGGGCGTTATTGGCGATTCAAATTACCGATGAGGGCGCTGCAAATTGTAAACAAATATGGATGAAGACGAGTAAAAATTTTGCATTTCATATCACATCATCTAGGAATTTAGCATTCAGCTGCCATAAATATAGTGACTTCATGTGTTAGTTGGGGTGAAATAAAGGATAAAGAGTGGTAAAAGTAGTCAAACGTCCCATAAGTTCTTCATTGCTAATTATATGAATTTTTTTGGGTTGAAACAGGTACCCTGGTTTTTGTTTATTTACATTTTGGACTAAAATAAGTGTGATAAACTGTATGGTGATACCATATTAGTGCTTGTTTTTTGTTAAATAATGTTTAAATTAAAATATATTCTGCTTTTATAAGACTAATAATAGAAAAGTATAGATAAACTGCAACAAAGTGGTTAGGTTGTGTAAATAAACGTGTTCCCTGTTATTAAATCGTTACATGCCTTTTGGAGAAATGAATGAGAAACAGTTTCTTATACTAGGGCCAAACTTCTACCTATCTTCAATCTTAAACACTTCTATTGACACATTTTGTGGAATGACACCTATAAACACGGCAGTTTGTGTTGTGCTGATTTCTTTTGAAAGCCATTTTAAAATGTAAAAATAAATATGTATGTACAAATACTAACCACGTCGTTTTTAACTTTGTAATACCAAAAAATCACAAGCACCACTAAATTATTACGTTAAACAAACCCAAATACGTGTTATTTATCATTATATCAGCAATAAGCCTCCAAAAATTACCTTTTAAGTAGGTTCAGATATTTTCATGCAGAGGACGCATTCATTTTTGGAATCGCCAATAATTATGTAATAGTTTCAGTAAGTTCCTGCTAGATGGCACTGCTGCCAAAAAGTAACTAAATAATTTAGGGATATTTTGTGTTTCGTGCGATACCGTAGAGGGCAGGGCTTAACCAAGGATTTTTAACTTATATAGGATTGCTCGATCCCTATTCCTCAATATTGTCCGTTTTAGTAACGTCACTACGAGACCCAGATACTCTGTCTCTCTCTGTATTGTACGATTCCTTATCTATGACGCGTTGACAAATCACTGTCACTATCTAACTCATATATTTTGTATATCAATCCGATGACGTAGCCGCAAGACCCAATCACGTGATACGGCTTATAAATTCTATGGATCGAGCAATCCTATATAAGTTAAAAACCCTTGGGGTTTAACAACTTTAAGGGCAGTAAAAACGTATTAGAAACTGGTCTAATCATCCTTTGGCAATTATATATTTTAATAATGGGACACATTGACTGTTTCATATACTGGTTTAAATATTTTTATTTAAAAAACCGGACAGTTCCTACCTACTGTCAACACAGTTTTTTATTACCTATTATTTTAGTAGTAATACGTAAATACTAACAATACGTAAAACAAAATTTTCGAGTGACATTTTTTAACTAAATATATCTGGACTACTTAGTATATGTTTATGATGATAAGATAAACATATATGAAGATCGCACATCAGCTGTTGTCAAGAATAACATTTTCTTTAACAAGAAACCGATAATATGAAAATATCCCGATACCTCCAAACTTTGTGTGCTCACCGTATAAATTGGGATAATTACTATACCCGTGCATACCTCGCTATAATCATTATAATTGACTAGAACAATCAAGCCGCCTCCAAAGTCGGTCATACGAGCGAAAGATCATGAAGTAAAGGTGCCAGATTTCGTAACATTTAACATTTCATAGTATGTTCGAGTAGTTTTATGGTTTGTTGCGATTAAGTGGAATTTTAAATGACTAAATTAAAAATACCCAGTTCGATACCCTGAAATATTGAGATTTTTCAGAAAGGTTTGATTGTTCAATATTTTCTGTTGGTATTTCTTAGTATTATTCTATATTTTGTTTCGTGTACGGGGTTGTAAGGTAGGTATAACCGTTTCTTTTTGAATGACCATTCAGATACTGTCGTAATTTTTTTCGCGCAAAATTCCTTAAGGGCCGAATCCGAATGTCCGAACCTTCTGCTTCAAACGATAATATGGAACAGTTTGCTCACACAATCCAAAGAGAAATATGAAAAAGCGTATCGCTTATTTGAAGATTGGAGTGATCAAGAGGGAGTAACTATTATTCACTGAGGCAGTTCTACCGGGATATCAAAAATTATCTTGGTCAAGGGTGGTTGTGGAATGTAAAACGTGTGTCTTACTTTAAATTTTTGAATATGTTTTGTTGTGTCAGAATCTGTCAAGTCATTGTGCTGAAATTTTCTAATCCAGTTTTTGAATCATGCCTCTTACCACACAGCACAAAATTTTCATGATTGAAGCCTATTTTCGAACGAGTGCGCTAGTTAATGGAAATTGGCAATACAGTCAACGTTTGTGTTTGGACAATTTTCGAGAGCACTTCCCAAACGTGGCAATATTACCGGACAATTTTAATGCGTGTCTCTTACAAATTGTGTTGAAGTGTTTCGCGAAACTGGTTGTGTGACTCATAAAAAAGGTGCTGGTAGACCAAGAGTTCGTACAGAAGAAGTTGTCAATGCGACGTTCGTCAACGTATGGAAGAGGAGCCTGCAAAACCTTTGAAACGTCTTTCTCAGGAAATTGGACTTTCTTATGGAACATGTCATAAGATTTTAAAGAAAGACTTGAACATGCATCCATATAAGATGCAAGCACATCAAGCTCTTCTGCCCGCAGACCACCCCAGACGCCTTGCTTACTGCCATTGGTTTGTCAATAATTTAATGAATGACGATCTTCTGGACTTAACTTTTTTTCTGACGAAGCGTGGTTCCACCTTTCGGGATACATCAATTCTCAAAATATGCGAATGTGGAGCAATGATAACCCTCATGTTTTTACTGAATCGCCACTACATGCTCAAAAAATTGGTGTTTGGATGGCAGTTTCTCGCAGAAGAATAATTGAGCCAATTTTTTTCGATTTCACCCTCAACGTAGAAAGGTACAGACACAACTTTTTGGCTGAATTTGTGCAACAGTTAAACGATGATGAACTTCGGTACGGTTATTTCCAGCATGACGGTGCAACAGATCTCGTGCATACTACACGAGAAAATATTGCTTTCCTCAGCGAGTTTTTTGATGACCGGCTGATAAGTTTGCATACAGAAGTTGAGTTTCCTCCGAGATCACCTTGTTTGACAATTATGGACTATTTTATATTTCCTTACTTAAAAAACAAGATTTTCGCAACTCCGGTAAATAATTTGCAAGAACTGTAACAAAGAATTGTTCAGCAATGTGCAACCATAACGCCAGAAATGCTGCAAAACGCTTTTCACAGCATGAGGAGGCGCGTCAACTTGTGCATCGAACAAAACGGGGGCCATTTCCAACAATTACTGTAATTTAGTTTTTCTTGTTACTAAAACCGTTATTTCATAATTTGTAGTTCATTATTGTTTTCCAACTGAAATAAATAGGTATGAAATTTGTAGGTATTGATGATGTCAGTGTGACAGTGACATAATTATTACAAATTTAAAGTAAGACACACGTTTTACATTCCACAACCACCCTTGACCAAGATAATTTTTGATATCCCGGTACTAGTCTATTTTGAACAAAAATCCAGAGAATACCAGAGTTCCACGCTGTGGAGTCTTTACTCAATGATAAGTACAACATCGGCAGTGAAAAAGAATATTGACATAAAGGAATTTCCAAGTTTAATTGCTTTCCTTAAACGTAAATCGGTAGGATATAGATCCAGGAAGTCTAGTGTTTTAAGAAAATCAGAAGTTGAGAAATTATTGAAAGAAGCAGGTGATAAAACCTACTTGATGATGAAGTTAATGTGTAATTTCCACATTTCTCTCCAAATATTGAAATTGTTTCTTATTTTAGTTAGTGTTGATTGTTGGTATCAGTGGAGCATGCCGTCGAGAAGAACTAACATTTCTTCTTTTTTTCTTTTTTTATTATCTTAACACTACAAAAATTTTATACTAGTCAGATGTGTTTCGGTCACCCTGTAGCCACTCATATTAAACAACGTCCGCAATAAAATAACGTTTTATCGGTTCCGCGAGGTGTCGTAAACATTCCCATACTAACAAAGTACGAAATACTCCACTACCCATAGACGTCACCTTAACTGTCCGGAATAATAGAAATTATATAAGGTCTTAATAAGGCACGGGGAAAAATAATAAACGGCCGACGTATTTCTCAGTTTTATAATGCTGGCAGTATATCCGCACTGAGACGTGTGGAATGCCAATAAATATTCAGACAATGCACCAACGGCCGAGGTTAGAACCGTTCGGCATCGTTTGCTTTATTTAATAACAGTAGGTGTGCTGGAAATTGAAATTACTGTCTCCATGTAGGTTTATAGGCAACAGAAAACACCTCACGGTACAGATATCTGTATGCCTTCACCCTAAGACGTGTACGGTACCGATGAGAACTAATTGATCGAAACAGCTGTCTGTCGTTCGTGTAGGAGTGACCGTGCGCACACACTTTTGTCTGTATGCTTATTGTTAGATAGGCGCGGGAATTATTTACTAAATAGAATGAAGATATCTATATATTATAATGGTTTACTACTATCAAAGCTGTTTTTTCATTTTCACCCCTCATGCCACTCAATTTTTCACAATAACTCGAAAACTAATTGTCTTACAAAAAAAAACATTCACTATTGGTGCCGGTTTTTAATAATAATAATAATAATAATATTTTATTCATCCCTTTTGATCTTACAGCAAAGATATAGGACAAGTCACTATACAGAAATACAATGAGTATTACACAAAATAACACACAATACACAATAGTATTCAAACTAAAATATAACATAGCTTGCACATACATACACCTCGATAACATAAACTATTCTTTAAAAACATAGAATTTAAAATGTTTCATCCAAAAATTCTGCAATATTATAGAAACATTTATCAGATAAAAAGTGTCTAAGTTTACGTTTAAAAACATTTGGATTACTCTCCAATCTTATACGCTCAGGCAAATGATTTAAGAGTTGAATTCCCATATAGACTGGGCTTTTTTCAAAACGACTAGTTGCATGCTTAGGTGGCCTAATAGAATGACAGGATCTAGTAAAATGATCATGATAATCGGAATTTCTGCAGAAATTTTGATAGTTCCTCTTTACATAAAGAATACATTTGTATATGTAAACAGAATAGAATGTAAGTATACCATGCTTTTTAAAATGTTCTCTTACAGGTTTCTCTGTATTTTAAATTAAAAATTAGTCGTACAATTCTCTTTTGAGAAATGAAAACTCTGGATGCCGCACCCTCATACTTCCCCACAAAATAATATTATAAGAAATGTAAGAGTACACAATAGCATAATACACATTAATCAATTGACTTGTAAAAATACTCTTCAGTTGTAATATAGCATAGTAGCTGCTGTTAAATTTTTTGCATACATTATCTATGTTTGTATTCCTACTCATATTGCTGTCAACATACACACCTAAAAATTTTGTATATTCAGACAAATATATGTCTACATCACTAACTAAGGTCCCACCACAGTCAGGGATTTCAGCCCTGGTGCCAAAATGCATACACGTGGTTTTAGCAGCATTTACAATCAGCGAATTTCTTCCACACCACGTGGTAAATTCTCTGGAGAGAATATTAATTTTTTTAATAAGTTCTTTCGGAGATTCAGCATCAGTTGCCAAAGTGGTATCATCAGCATATAGAATCAAGTGACTTGTACTGACATAATTCGAAAGATCATTAACATGTAATAAAAACGTTAAAGGGCCAAGTATAGACCCCTGAGGTACACCAGTATCCATATAATGGGGAAGAGATCGCTGACCATCCACCTTTACAACTATTTTTCTGACCTCAAGATAGGAAGCAAGCCACGCCAGAAATGTTCCCCTAAAACCCAAATCCCTTAATTTATTAATCATAATATTAGTGTTTACTGAATCGAACGCCTTTGAAAGATCAATGAAGAGTTTATTTCCCCTTAGTTAATCTATTAAATTCTCGTCAATTATATAATGGATTAACTTTTAATTGTGTTAATAGTATTTCATTTATTTAACTTAATTTCAATAATCGATATCTGGAGGGCGGTATCCTCAAAGTGTGTGGGTTGTGTGTCGAACGTCCCTGCGCCTCGATTTATCAAAGATTAAGCTTGGAAACAGACGGACGCCGTTTTTATCCCCCTGTTACTTTGATGCGAGCTGCTGATAATTTCCCTCGGGCGCCTCATGCAAGGCGTCGCGACGTCGAACTTGGCAACTCAATTTATTCACCCTATTATTCACTTGTAGCCGTTTGTAGAAGTCTGCAGGAAGAAATGTATTCGATAATTCGGCGACAGTCGATTAAACCTCGATTTTATTTATTTTTTCTTTCCATCGGCAATCATTTTTAATGTTTTTTTGTTACTAAAGTAAAAAATGTCGTACCAACCTAGTCGAAAACATTGAAAATACGAAAATACTTTAAAATATTCTAACAAATATATATATAATAGCACCCCTGCTTTCTACTCTATAAATATCTCCAAAACGACGGGGTTGGGGTATAGGATATGGTCACATATAACCAAAAATAGGTCACAAGTGCAGGATGTGCCATTTAGAATAAATAGTCATGGAAAATAACAGACTATTTTTAAGTGATATTGACTGAAATAGATGACCCGTCAAAATTCCGGTCACTTAAGGGCATTTTTAGATGAAGATTAAAAGGGTCCATTCACTGTAGACTTGACAGACACGAATTCGGGGTCCGGTTGAGAGGTTGGGTAGCCGATGGATGAAGACTTCCATACTACCGAATTATTTAGATTTCGGAGGTGCACGTAAAGCCGAAGTAAAAAGGCACATGGAAATAAAGTTAGCCCTTATTGCAAGGGTGCCGGATTTGTCTTATAATTGCTACAAAATTTCTTTTTAATGTTATAAATTATATATCACCGGAAAGATCAAAAGATAAACTAGATCCCTATAGTAGCAAATTTTTGTTTAATATATGTATTTTAGAGAAAATAATTTTTAAAAATGCGCTATTTTAGTACAAGATTGTTTGCCTGGAATTTTAAAAATAAAAAGAAATACCAAAAATTACTACTATAGGGACTTAGATTAAAGTCTTATCTTTCAATACTTTTTCACTAAAAGTCGCTATCTTTTATAGTTTTCTTATAATTAGACACGAGACGAACGCCGATTTAGGGCTTATTTCCACCTAGTGAATGGACTCTTAAGGGTCCATTCTCTGTATATTTGACAGGCATGAATGCGGGGTCGGATTGACAGGATGGGTAGCCGATGGGTCGAGACTTATATATTCCCACTATCCAATTATTAAGATTTCGGAGGTGCACGTAAAGCCGAAGTAAAAACGCACATGGAAATAAAGTTAGCCCTTATTGCAAGGGTACCGGATTTGTCTTATAATTGCTACAAAATTTCTTTTTAATGTTATAAATTATATATCACCGGAAAGATCAAAAGATAAACTAGCAAATTTTTGTTTAATACATGTATTTTAGAGAAAATAATTTTTGAAAATACGCTATTTTAGTACAAGATTGTTTGCCTGGAATTTTAAAAATAAAAAGAAATACCAAAAATTACTACTATAGGGACTTAGATTAAAGTCTTACCTTTCAATACTTTTTACTAAAAGTCGCTATCTTTTATAGTTTTTTTATAATTAGACACGAGACGAACGCCGATTTTGAGCTTATTTCGATCTAGTGAATGGGCTCTTAACGTTTAATCCATAAGGGAGTGCAAACGTGCCTATCAATAAAGATATAAACACCCCTTCTCTATTTTTTATATCAAGAATTAACATCATTACAGACAAAAATACAAACCATGTCCGCTATAAACTCATCCTGTATACCTTTTCTTATTGTTCCTGTACAATTGCACCTTTCCGCGTTAATCGTGCACCCGCTACAATAATATTAATATCTCACATTTGCTTCTGTGAAAAGTATATCCTTGGCCAGATCATCTGGCGGAGAGAAATTGTCGGTCTCTTTTTTTTTTTGTTAGAGTGCGTCACGTTTCATAAACGGTCCGAAAAATATAGCAAACACAGTGATATTCTGTAGCATGTGCGGTTTCGAGCGCAGATAAGTGACGTGAAATTATGCCAAATATGTGTCCATTAAAGGTTCAAATAGTTCCGATTTTCGTGCCATCCTGTTGGTCAGTGTTTGAAAATTATTTTTCTCTTAAAATGTGGTTTGCTGTTGGTTGATAATGCATATTATGTGATTGTTGAAAAAGTGATTGGAAAGGGTGTTGTGTTTTCTGTTAAATAGCTTGCTATAAGACCTCAGAAATCTGTGATACTTAGTCTAGAGTAAAGGTTATAAACTTTACCATAAGTCAACTATTTCATACCTTGAAAACCAGGTCACCAAGTGCCAGTGACTGCGGTCAGTAAAGGACTTTCGAAAATGTTTCCTAACGATTCTAGAATTGTTGGGAAAGTTTGGTCTTTACACATATCAAAATTTCAGTATTTTCAATTTTGTATACAGTTTTATTATCTGTCACGAAAAATTGCTAATATGTAGAAAAAATCGAAGCAAAACATTTTTTCGTAAATCGCTCTTACGAGAGCCTTATCCTAATTCCTATTGCTCCTTTTTATAAAAAATAATTATTATACATCTTTTTATAAACAGCCGTCTTCAAGTATACAAATATTTAAACAAAATTGTCTGCTCTAGAATCTCTGAATTAAAGTTACATCCAGTGATATTACACAGTCAACCATTTACTTCAAGTCAGGATGACTTTCAGTTCCTCTCAACAGTTTGATATTTCCGCATATTAGGTAACCAGGAATTCAGGTATGGATTGAAAAGTGTATTGGCGATTCAAATTACCAATGAAAGCGCTGCAAATTGTAAAGAAATATGGAGGAAGACGAGTAAAAATTTTGCATTTCATATCGCATCATCTAGCAATTTAGCATTAAATCTGCCATTAATATAGTGACTTCATATGCTAGTTAGGGTGAAATAAAGGATAAAAAGAGTGGTAAAAGTAATCAAACGTCCCATAAGTGCTTCATTGCTAATTATATGAATTTTATGGGTTGAAACAGGTGCCCTAGTTTTTGTTTACTTACATTTTGGACTAAAATAAGTGTGATAAACTGTATGGTGATACCATATTAGTGCTTGTTTTTTTGTTAAATAATGTTTAAATTGAAATATATGCTTTTATAAGACTAATAATAGAAAAATATAGACAAACTGCAACAAAGTGGTTATGTTGTGTAAATAAACGTGTTCCCTGTTATTAAATTGTTACATGCCTTTTGGAGAAATGAATGAGAAAGTTTACTAGGGCCAAACTTCTACCTATCTTCAGTCTTAAACACTTCTATTGACACATTTTGTGGAATGACACCTATAATAAACACGGCAGTTTGTGTTGTGCTGATTTCTTTTGAATGACATTTTAAAATGTAAAAATAAAGATGTACAAATACTAACCACGTCGTTTTTAACTTTGTAATATCAAAAAATCACAAGCGCCACTAAATTATTACGTTAAACAAACCCAAATACGTGTTATTTATCATCAGCAATAAACCTCCAAAAATTACCTTTTAAGTAGGTTTAAATATTTTCATGCAGAGGGCGCAATCATTTTTAGAATCGCCAATTATATCTTTACGATGCAAATTGTGTGCTTAAAAGCGCGTTTGCACTCCCTTGTCGACGAAGCAGACAAAAGATATTCTTTGGCAATTTATAATTACCAAAGAATAATTAGGCCAGTTTCCAAAACGTTTTTACTGCCCTTAAAATAGTGAAGTCCGGTCCTCTACAGTTACGCACAAAATATTCTTATTTTGGACAACTTACGACAAGGAAAAACTTTCGGCATAATCACGTATGTGTTTTATTAAGGACATTTATGGCAAATGTTTATTTTCACCAATGAATTTTTCACGAAAAAAGACACCGAGTTAATTTATCTGTCTCCTATAGTTTCCAGTGTCCCTGTACAACTCTAACGAATTGATAGGCTGAAAAACGCAATGAATTTTATTATGGAATGCCTTTAATTAATGCTCAGGAATTTCCTACACCTTGCAATAATGCTCCTTACAGTCGTTGCACCTGGCTTATTTCTTATCGCCCGCGGTTCCCGCTCGAAATTTTTCCTCTCCTTTCCCCCGTCAGATGCATATTCAAATACATTCTCCCTTCTGTCCTCTACCGGGGAATGGTAGTGTATAATATAGCCGCACGTACACACGATCGTTTTGAAGCAAGGGGAGGATTCACTTCCACCAGCGATCGGTCGGAAAAGCACATGGAAATGATTAGAGAATTTTCATTGGTTTTGATTCCTTTATTTTTAGTTTTTATGTTGATTTTTCCAAAAATGATTAAAAACTGAATAGATTAACTTTGAATTCAATCAGTAGTGGTCTTGAAACGCGTACGTTATAAGAGAAAAAAGTGAAACTAATCTTGAAAAGGAAACTTCCATATCAAGAGATGTAAAATTAGCATATTTAAATTTTTGTTTGCAAAATTTTTGCAAGTATAGTATTTGGTTCGACGAGGGATGACACGGGTTTCCCACTACTACCGCTTTTAGACCAGCACTCTATAATTTTTTTCTACGCCAACATTTACCAAAGTTTGCGGCTAGTTATATTTTGTAAACTTTGCTTTTACCGTGGATTAAATTCATAGATTTATAAGACAAGGGAGATGTAATTGTTTACATTTTAAAGCAATCAGAGATCCCCTTGTTTACTCTTTATCTGGTCAACTGCAAGGTCTACTTTATGATTGTACGAAAAACTGTTGCCAAACTGTCAATTGTGTAATTTATATTTTCACATTTAAACTACCATGATTATGGGTTAAGGTTAAAATATTACATAAAAATATTTTCCCGTTTCCTAGTTAAGTAGATAAATCATATTTTGTTAAAAACGTTGCGATAAAAACTAACTTCATAACGCAAAAATGGAATGAACAGGCATCATTGCTCCCTACTCCAATCCGCATGTCCATTGATGCACGTGAATCGTAGTATTTTATAGTATTTCTTTTGTGCGGTGTTGCTGGCAGTCGGAATTTTGCTTTTGTGAATTTTTCCGTGTTTTTCGTAAGGATTTTATTACTATTCTTCAGAAAATGGTGCGTCAGTGTCAAGTGTATGGAAAAATGAATTCTTTATATTCAAAACTGTCTTTCCACAGGTAAATTTTGCCAAGTTTTGTTTGGTTATTCGGTCGCTATATTTGTCACGCCATATTTACGGATTTTCAGGGGCGTGCTGGCTGGCTTCCTTATCATTTTACGGAATATAGTATATATATACTATATTATATTATGGAATTGCTTTTGTTATTTTTTAAAATATGGCTGATGTGTTAGTTTTTGGAGTTACCTACACACATACTTAAATACGATCAAAACAAGAATCCAAGCAAGAAGCTAAGGCATCATTCAGCACTTTGCTGCATAACAAATTAAAAAACCTATAATGTTTGGTAAGTGTGAAGCCAACATGCAACATTTGCACACAAAAATTAAAATCAGTTGCGTAACCAAGGTAATTTTTAAAGGTATCCTTTATACTAATCTAAGAGAAAATCACCATTATCAGGCTTTTAAAGAGTTATTTTGAAAACAGTAAGTCAAATAACTTGAAACAAAAAGTTGAATTAAAAACTAACACCATGTACATCTTTCTTATTTTAAATTATATTTCACTTTTAAATGTAATTGAACCCTGTATACAGAGTTTGGGTATCTTTGAAAAACTGAAAAATACTTTTTTACACCACTGCATATATAAGTTTTTGTAATGTAGTAGGTGTACCACCTTTACTTAATTCAGAATTTTAAGTGTTCAAGTTTCAATTCATATTCCCTACATTAAAACTCCGATACTAATTTAATTTCTAATCTCACAAGCTTTTGCTGTTGCAATGTATAGTACTGATTTTCTTAAAATTCCTTTTTTGATGTTTTATTATCATACCCAACCCTTCCAAAAACAGTACGCCTTTGGCGTCGGAAGCAAGTTCTCCCAAAACTTTTGCAACGTTGCACGGAGTCGGAATTTTGCCGTTCTTTCTCTCGGTATTCTTTGTCATACACATTGCCAATGATTGATACAAAACAAAAAGGTTATTTATGAATGAACCGTGAGGTCTCCTCTTATTAAGGTTGTGTTCCAATATTATCCGCGACCAACCAGGATTTCGGTTAACCGAAATATTGGTAAACCTGAAAAATGTGTAATTAAGGAACTGGCTGGTTAATCAACATGGATGATGAATTGTTTTTATTGGGATTCATTCAACCTTAAATACCTTCATATTCCGTGCTTAACTATTACTCTAGTCTTCAGTCAAAAAATAAATGAAACAGCAGATAATTTGGTATATTATAGTAAGATATAAGTAGTTTATAAGTAGATATAAGTGTAGCTTTCAGTCGACTTGGTCAAGTGGACTACAGAATACAATACAGAAAAGTAGAATTTATAAATATTTATTATAACACTTAACGCAAGAACACCACCCCATCTGCCTTCACCATCTAAACAAAATATAATTAAAATCGTTGAGAGAATTGATTTTTCTTCTCTCAACGCTAAAACCTAACCTGCTAACTCTTCGGTTGACCAATGCACCGCTCCCAGAGCACGGTCAATATTTTGACGTTTGGTTAACCTTTTTCAGGTGACGACAGTTCCAAAATTAAACAATTTTCAGGAATTTTTATTTAATGGAACGCTTAACCGGGATTTTGGTTAACCAAGTTTAATATCGGAACACAACCTAAGTCTATGATTAAATTGTATGACGTAAAACTGGAACAGCTGACCGTTGGCGTGCCGGGCCTCTAGCCCCACCTCAAGTACACCCTTTTATGCGTGTGCTATGTACATTTCAAGACCGTAGTGAGAGTGCCCTGCGGCAATTCATTGCACATTACCCAACGCCCTTTCTAAAGGTCCTTGCCTGCCTGCTGTCCCCCTATTTTATGCAATGGACGCCGAAATACTTGCATGTTTAAGCGCACTAGCTTGCATGCCTCAAAAAGGGGTAAGCGCTGCCCCAGACGTCGATATATAGTGTGTGCGTGCGTGTGTGTTTGTTCCCGAGGCCCGGAGAATTATTAAAATCGTGGAATTATCGATCCTTGCCGTTTTTATGAATATTTTAAAAAAAGTTGACGTGGGTGTGCTTGTTTGACTTGTAGATTTAATTTATGTGTGAAATTTTCCCGCCTCTTTCTGTTCCCATGGCCGTGGAATTTCAAGTTTTCAACTTGTGCCGCTGATTGATGATGGTCGGTGGTGTTTTTAATATGGAAATGTTTTTAATTTCCTGAGATAAGATCACTAAGATGTTTACAATGGGCGACCCGAGAACTTTGAGGATTATTTTGGAAAAGGTTGAGTTCAAAGTGCAATAGAGATAAGAGATGAAAAAGAAAACTTGTTTTCTACTTACAAATAAATCTAATGCTCGTTGTTTCGTAATAAACACTTAAAAATATCGAATTATATATGATACAGATATACATAATTACAATTACTATATTATTTGAAATAAAACGAAGAGGAAAAATTTATAAGCAAAATATGTTGTTTATCTCCATCTTATTTAAGGTTATATTGAAACAGTTCTTGAAATATTTCTGATTCTTCTTCAAGTACTTGTAAAATTGTATAAGACTTATTTTTTTCAACCCTGATTTTCATTTTATACTGGTTCTGCTGTCAGTTTTATTTGGCTCTGGCGGAATTGCTATTTGAATTTATTATATCTTGAATTTCTACCTTAATAAAAAATATTTAGTGAGTTCAATGTTTTTAATTGAAAAATTTTAATACTGTGCAGTAAATGTTGCTGTAGAATTAAAAATCCATTTATTGTCAAATGGATGCAGCTTATAAGTATATTAAAATAATTGAAAATACACTAAAACGTATCATAACATAACCTTATTTAAACGGTTACACTAAGAAAAGTATTCATCCTAAATATCTGGAAAAAATTTGACCTCTGGGGGAGGCTTTTGTATAAAATAATTATTGTTTTTCTTCATAGTATTCCATGGACCAAGACATTCTATTTTCTTTGGTAGCATGTTACAATTATTGTAAAAAGCTACATATTTTTTATTAAATACATTCGAGATTCCAGTTATACTAAAACTCTTCTTCTTCTTTCAGATGGCCTCGCTGCCCCTATCCCGAGGTTCCACTTACTCCAGCTCGGATTCAGAGGAATCAGACGCGGACAGCGCCATGCTGGCATCCTGCAGCCTGCAGGAGATCCGCCAGGAAGACCTGGCCGCCATCTTACCCGACCAACAAGAAATAGACGCCTTCAACGACTTCGAGTGCAACCGTACCGACAAGAACAGTCCAGCGACAGGCGACATGTCGGGTTCAGACATGGAACTGCCTCAGCAGGCAGTCAACGCACTCATTCAAAGGACTACGGAGAGTTCCAGTGAAGGGGAAAGCCACGCGCCACCAAATCCGAATACTCTGTACGCTAACAGCCTCCTGCAACAGTTCGTGGTGCAGACGCAGATGTTGAACGCCCCATGTCCGCCCATTCCCAGTGTTAGTGATAATTTGAAGCCTTCCGTACTACCTTTGAGCAATGCGGATACACAAAGCAGTAAAACTGAGAACGATAGTGGTAAAAGGCGGAGGGGAAGACCGAAGAAAAATGATAAAGATGCTAAGAATGCCGAAAAGCCTCAAGAATACTGCACGAATCCTAATGTTTCCCCCGATTCTGGCATACAGAACAGTCCGGATCATGTGTCGAGTCCGGAACCTGCACTCTCACCAAACGTTAAACAAAAAAGTGTCGCGTCGAAAGAAGATACGAAGAAGGTCGAAAAGCCACCACTTAAAAATGCTATTAAAAATGAAAAATCAGTGACGAAATCCGTAACTACAGTTAAAACAATTACCAACAGTGCAAGTGTAAATAAAACAAAAGAGGTCAACAAAATTCCAGTTACGTCCAATCGTTTCGACAGAGTTTTGTATGCAAACGCTGACAGGGTTCTATACCCACCGAGACGAAAACCTGGTAGACCGGCATCTAACCGAAAAGGCCCTGGAAGACCGCCTAAATATAAACCGGCTACGTTAGAGTCTTCCGAGATGAAACCTGCAGAGAAAATTGTGGAAAAACCAGGACGAACATCCAAAACCAAACATAGAACACGAACGGTGCTGTCGATTAAAAACAAACTGGAAGTCAAGAGTAAATTTCAGACGCTGAAGGTGCCGAAGCTCATGCACAGCAAACACAAGCATAAGAAGCACAAGAAGTACAAATTCAAGATCTTGAAGCCGTTGACCGCAAGCGATCCGAAGGTCAATTTGGAAATCGATAAGTTGATAGCGGATTTTGTGAAATGTTGCGCCATTGCCACCAAACAGCCCAAGGAAAACGTGCCGGAGCAGTTGCTGAAGACTCTGAAGAAGGTAACGAAGAAGCGGAAGACCGTGGAGCACACCGAGAAGAAGAAGAAGAAGCAGAGTGTCAGTACGACCGTTAACAAGGTCAATAATTCCAATGAGCAGCGTTTGCCGCTGAAGAAGAGGCATTACCACTTGGTTAGCAGTAATGAGAGCAAGAATGAAGTTGAAGAGGTTAAGGTTGAACCGGAAGACAGCGCTGACGTTAAGAATAAAGTGAAGCAGAGTTTGAGTGTCGGTAAAGTGGATAAGCCTAAACCAGGCAGTAGCACACCCAAATCTGAGGCCCAAAAGTCGCCCATTGCTACGAAATATGTGCCTGTGATTAAAACAAACGCTGCTTCTCCGAAAGTGTCGAATTTAAACAATAACGAGTACGACGTTAAAGAAGCCAGCACTAAAGCTGTTGGAAGTCACATAGACGAGGCTATCGAGGCTTGCATTAACCGCTTTTCGGAGAAAAAAGTCTCTCCCAGCTTGGTAAAAGTCGACGAGGAAAAGGTGGAGGAAAAGCTGAACTCTAGCAATGGCTCTATTACAGCTACTACCCCAAAGAAGAGGCACAGACTGGAAATGGCTAATTCCGCAGAAAAAAAGACAAACTCGACAATCAAGACCGAGACGAGTCCTGCAGTGGAGGAGAAGTTCAAGCCGAAGATCACTATAGAATCATTCATAACTGAGTTAAAGGCGAAAAGGAATCTCATTCCGAAGGCGACTGAAGCGGAAGAGAAGACGGTGGAAAAGGTCGAGGTTAAGGAAGTGTCCGTGGCACGTGCGGAGCAAAGGGTTATGACTTCCCCGGAATCATCGAAGAAGAAGGTTAGGAAAAGAAGGGCTATAAACCGGACAGGTGAGTTCTTTTTTATCAGTATCAGTTTATTTTATTTAGTATCCTTGGACGATCCAAATATCTTGGATATCTTCCAATATCTTCCACAACATCCAAAAGATGTATTCTTATATTTTTAGCGTTCAGACATCATTTTAACAATGATAAATAAAATTATATGCATAATTACGAATCATATTCCAGGTTTTCCGACAGTAAAAAAGAAAAAGAAGAAACAGCTGATCCTCGAATCAATCGTCCCCGAATCTAAAGATCCCCTCCCAGTGAACACCTGCGATAGAGTCCCTAAGGAAGGCGAGGAGTACACCAAGTTTGTCCAACGGACCGAGAAAACCGAAATATTGACGCTAACCCCAGTGACCCCCGAAAAAAGCAAACTCGACGATTGCCCGTCGAAATGGGAGCTGATGAGCGAATGCGAGAGTCTTCCTCAAGATGAAAGAACGGAGTTCGAGGACGATTTGAAGCCAGAAAGAATGACTCTGAGACATCGCGACTCTTCTCCCGCTACGTCCGTCGATACCAGAATCAGCGAACGCAGCAAAACCAAAATGGAAGACCCTGACCTGGACCTGGAGATGTCGCTGGAGTCTAGCATTGAACGGCTAAGGTCCAGGCTGGAGGAGCGGAGGAAACGTAAGAGGAGTAAAGACAAAACCCTGGACGCTAACGGATATCCGAAGAGAAGGCTTAGAGATGTTTCCCCGGCCAGTAGCATTGAACCGTTGGTTGAAAGAAGGTTAAAGGATGAGAGGGCTTCCGCTTCTGGTGATGAGATGAAGAAAAGTAAGAAAGCGCCGAGGTGGAGGAAAAAATATCTGGTTGCTGGATTGTTTTCAGATTACTACAAAGAGGATGAGTAAGTTTTAAAATAATACTTTCTTCAGTAAAATTTTCCTCACTTTATCTAATGAAAATTTATTATTTCAATCATAATTTCACCATGAAATATGCGGAAAACAATATTCGGGAAATTTTATATAAAACTTTCTATGAGTGCATAAAACTTTCCTTATTAATTTAATAAAACTTATAATAAATAATATTAAATTAACTGCATTTTTTATTCTCTTGTAAAACTTTTTAAATGTCCTATTTTGATTTTCTTGTAAAATAATAAATTAGGTCTACATACCATCAATTAGAATAACACTTTCATAAAACTTTCTTTAAATAAATTCGACATTTTCCAATCATTATTGTATTTTTTTAAACTTTTATTTTCAGCGAAACTGTTCGGCAGAAACGCACCGAAAACGCCCAGAAATCCTCCCGTCTCATCTACAACCCGGTGGAACACCCGTACGGTCTGCTGCCCCCGCCTTATCATTGCGGAAAGTATCTGCGTTGCCGCAAACTTCCATTCCAGCTTCCGTTCGACCTCTGGTGGCAGCACACCCATTCCCAACTGCCGGGTAGGGACATCGTACCGTCTTGGAATTACAGGAAGATCCGTACTAATGTTTACAACGTCAAGACGACTACAGGCGCATGCGAGCCTCAACCGTGCAACTGCAAGCCTTCCAGCAACTGCGGAGACGATTGCATTAATCGTTTGGTGTTGTCCGAGTGCCCGGCCAGTCACAGGTGTCAGAATCAGAGGATACAGAGACACGAGTGGTCGCCTGGATTGGAGAAATTCATGACCGAGTCGAAAGGTAAGCAAGAGGGGAATTTTTATATTGATAAGACTGTCAGTCAACAATTTTTCTTGGCTAAATGGAAAATATTATCAGTTTAACTACTTTTCCAAGAGAAATAATAGACTTACATTCAACTTTAGTCCAAATATTTCTTAAATAAAACTTTCCTTAATTTCTTTAGAACATATATCTTAGAACTCATGTAACGAATAGGGTGTATCTTGTTACATATGAAAGTTTATAAAACATTCTAGATGTAGATCACGTAAAGCTTGTAGCCGTAAATCACGTAAAGTTTAAAGAAAGTTTTATTGGAAGATATTCTCTATTAACCAAGAAATTTTTCCCCAGAAAAATGTATACATACATACAAAATTTCTTGTTTAATAGAGAATAACTTTCTTTAAACTTTACGTGATTTTTCTGGGGAAAAATTTCTTGTTTAATAGAGAATATCTTCTAATAAAACTTTCTTTAAACTTTACGTGATTTACGGTTTACAAAGTTGAAAATACATATGTATAAGTTTTTAACTTGTTAATAACCTCTTAAATTATTAGTAGGTACACCGTACAAATAAAACTTTCTCTGATATAATAATGTTTTTAAATATTTTGCGTCTAATAAAACTTTATTATCAGTTCAATGTTCTATTTGACCCGTCAGTATAACTTTTTGAAAGTTTTAATCAGTGATATGTCATTCAAAAATAAAGTATAAATAAAACTTTCCTTACTTTCAATAGTATAACTTTTTGAAAGTTTTAATCAGTGATATGTCATTCAAAAATAAAGTATAAATAAAACTTTCCTTACTTTCAATAGATTAACTTTTTGAAAGTTTTAATCAGTGATATGTCATTCAAAAATAAAGTAAGTACCAATAAAACTTTCCTTACTTTCAATAGTATAACTTTTTGAAAGTTTTAATAAGTGATATGTCATTCAAAAATAAAGTACCAATAAAACTTTCCCTACTTTCAATAGTATAACTTTTTGAAAGTTTTAATCAGTGATATGTCATTCAAAAATAAAGTAAGTACCAATAAAACTTTCCTTACTTTCAATAGTATAACTTTTTGAAAGTTTTAATAAGTGATATGTCATTCAAAAATAAAGTACCAATAAAACTTTCCTTACTTTCAATAGATTAACTTTTTGAAAGTTTTAATCAGTGATATGTCATTCAAAAATAAAGTAAGTACCAATAAAACTTTCCTTACTTTCAATAGTATAACTTTTTGAAAGTTTTAATAAGTGATATGTCATTCAAAAATAAAGTACCAATAAAACTTTCCTTACTTTCAATAGTATAACTTTTTGAAAGTTTTAATAAGTGATATGTCATTCAAAAATAAAGTACCAATAAAACTTTCCTTACTTTCAATAGATTAACTTTTTGAAAGTTTTAATCAGTGATATGTCATTCAAAAATAAAGTAAGTACCAATAAAACTTTCCTTGCTTTCAATAGTATAACTTTTTGAAAGTTTTAATAAGTGATATGTCATTCAAAAATAAAGTACCAATAAAACTTTCCTTACTTTCAATAGTATAACTTTTTGAAAGTTTTAATAAGTGATATGTCATTCAAAAATAAAGTACCAATAAAACTTTCCTTACTTTCAATAGACAAATACCGGTGTAATCAACTATTAATATTAGATAATCAGATTGGTAACTAATACAGCCGTTTCCTTAGGTTGGGGTGTGAGAACGAAGCTTCCCATAAGAACTGGCGAGTTCATATTGGAGTACGTTGGCGAAGTCGTGTCCGACCAAGAATTCAAGGAACGCATGGGCACCATCTACATGCAGGACACCCACCACTACTGCCTACACCTAGACGGAGGCTTGGTGATAGACGGGCACCGAATGGGCGGCGACGGTCGGTTTGTAAACCACTCCTGCGCGCCGAACTGCGAAATGCAGAAGTGGTCCGTCAACGGGCAGTTCCGCATGGCCCTTTTCGCTCTTAGGGACATTCACGCCGGGGAAGAGTTGACGTACGATTACAATTTCTCACTGTTCAATCCCGCAGAAGGTCAAGAGTGCAAATGTGGCAGCGAGATGTGTAGGGGGGTGATCGGGGGTAAGTCGCAACGGGTGAGGCAGCTGCCTGAACCGTCTGTGAATAAGAATCCCGGGAGAGTGGGCAGGCCGAGGAAGACCGAGGCGAAAAAGAAGGCGAATAGTTGCAAGGAGGTGGAGAAGCCCCCGGCCGCCGCGCAGGTTTTGCCGCTGATTCAAGTCAAGCCGATGAGTCATCAGCAAAAATGCTTCATTTTGGAGCATCATTGTTTCCTGCTGAGGAATCTGACCAAGGTAGGTATCCACCTTGTTAAAACTTTCCTGTTATGTAGAAAGTTTTATTTTTTGAACCACAATATGTATAAGGATGTTTTTAATACCTGTAAATTGACCGCCTATGTTTTTCTTCTGTATTTTTAGGTTAGGAAAGTACGTGACAGGTCGCTGAGCACGTCGACATTGGCCATTTCGAGGCAACAGTCGGCAACTCCAACGGACACCAGCGCTTTTATGAACCACCTCAACGCTCTCCAGAAGCCCAGGAACATGAAAACTAGGAGGCTAGCGCAGGCAGAAGACGATCCGGAGTTGAATAAATCCGTTAAGTTAGCTGCCCTTCTCAAGGAAATCTGGTTGGTGGTTGTCAATACGAAAGGTAAGATTGAACAGATTTTATTCTTAAAACCATGGATAATTGATTAGTTTTTCATTATAAATATTTGGTAAATAAAGAACTTGGAACTTTCTGATGTTTATTCGGTAAGACTTTCTGGTTTTGATAACTTTTTTGACTTGTTAAGACTGGTATTCTGATATGCTTCAGTAAATTTGTTAAGGAACGGTAAGACTGTCTGGTTAATTAACTGAAAGTAGGTTTATATATTTCAGTAAAACTTTCCAAAAGCATTACCTTCATATAATTTGAAATTGTCTGTCTGAAACTGAAAGTTCTCAATATTCAAAATAAATGTATATAAAACAGAAAATATTTGTAATAAAACTTTCTAGAATCAAACATTTTTAAAATTTCTTCACCTGAAAGTTCCTTCTATATAAATAGGTGAAAGCTCGTTTACTTGTTCAAATAAACTTGCTGTGTACCTTCCAATAAAACTTTCCAGTCTCTGAATTTGTAACACTAAGCACTTGAAAGTCACAAAGGTGAATTTGATACATATTTTTTCCAAAGACGAGAAGGGCGAACAGCTCAGCGCCCCCTTCATGACAATGCCTTCCAAACGCAAGGTGCCAGACTTCTACACCCGCATCCAGAACCCCATGGACCTCATCACAATCGAGCAGAACATAGCCACGGGGGTATACAAAACTCCCAACAGCTTCGACGAAGACTTCAACAAACTCTTCCGCAACTACATCAGATTCTACGGGCGGACGAGCGATATGGGCATCTGCGCCGCCAAACTGAAGAAGATCTACACGGAATCGAAGCAGCAGAGCCTGCCGAAGTTTGAGGACACCTTGGGGGAGAAACCGCCACCGAATTTCGTCTCCAACAGGAAGAAGAGTAAGTGTTTTTGTTCTAGATAGAAAGTAGTTATACTTTTTTGTTTTACCTTTTTAATTTCTTACCATTATCTCGTTTTTCTTTCAGACGAGGAGGAAGATATAATAAGGTGCATATGCGGCATTCCTCGTGACGAAGGCTTAATGATACAGTGTGAACGTTGCTTGGTGTGGCAGCACTGCGAATGTGTCAAGGCGGACGCTTCGGCTCCTAGTTATCATTGCGAAGTCTGCGTGCCCCGTGTTGTCGACTACGAAATACCTCTCGATGAATTCACAGAACATGGACACAGGTAACCCATTAGATTGGCTAAATTTGCCAATATTTTCAACAATTGTTTGTTTAAATTGAAAAAAAAAATTGTTTACACAATAAGACTTTCCAGAAACACCTAAAAAATTCTGTTTATAAACAATACAATTTTTTAAAAATTAAACACTTATTTGTGTATTTTTCTTTTCAATATTTTCTTTGAATTATAGTTTATTGTAATTTTCAGTAAAACTTTCTGTAAGAACTAGAAATTTTTTATTTTATAAGGAAATGCTCAAGAACATTAATTTCTCCATTCCCTCAATGAAATTTCCCTTTTTTAAGATGGGTGCTTGAAATTCTGCTATTTTTGTCAAAATAAGACTTTCCAAATTTTCATGCAAGTAAAATACTTTCTGTAAAAATGCTGGGAAAGTATGGAAACTTTCTCTATTTGAAGTGGTCTTGGAATTAAAGTCCAAGGTTACTATTTTATGGCAAATAAGATTTTGAAGTTTTAATACTACTTTCTATTCATAAAACGTTCTTGCTTTCCAAATTTCAGCAAGAATGTTCTAGTAAACTTTCTTGTACTTTGTAATTTGATAAGTTCTCCCACAAAAATATACTTGAGAAAGTTGTAAAATCATAATTTTCCCAATAAAACTTTCCCTGTTTTGAATATTTTCCAATAAAACTTTCCTAGGCCTCACAATTTCTAAAAATATACTTGGGGAAGTTCGAAAACCTTTTTGTTTTTGTTTCTTTGTCAAAAGACTTTCGGAGAGGAAAACTTTCTTCCTATCCCATTGATTGACTGATCTATTCCAGGTATTACATGACTCTCATGAGGGGCGACCTTCAACTAAGGCAAGGCGACACGGTGTACGTTCTACGTGACATTCCGATAGAGGGCACCGACCGCAAGCATACCTACGACACCATAGGGAAGATCGAGTATTCCGAACTGGACATATTCCGGATAGAACGGCTGTGGAAGGAAACGGGCACCGGGAGGAGGCTGGCGTACGGGCATCACTATCTGAGGCCGCACGAGACTTACCACGAGCCCACAAGAAAGTAAGTTAGTTTTCGGAATATCCGGTAGACACCGCGGAAGGTTTGAATGTCGGAGACACTCGAGGATCTGTGCTAAGCCCCTTATATGTTTTATCGTGTCAGAGGATTGGATGGAAGTTACAGATTAGTTTTAAGTAATTTCAAAACGTTTATACTTGCGTGAATGCCACGAGGTTTTGTTTAGGCTCATGTTCCTTGCATTTTCTATAAAAAAGTTCGGCGCCAGTTCCAAAATCTCGGTTGTAGTTGAAGAAGCTCGAACACTAATTATTCTCCGCTCTTCCAGGTTCTTCCCGAACGAGGTGATGCGCGTGCCCCTCTACGAGGCGGTGCCCGTCGAGCTGATCATCTCCCACTGCTGGGTGATGGACCTGAACACGTACTGCAAGGGCCGGCCGATCGGCGCCCCCGAAGAGCACATCTACATCTGCGAGTACCGCGTCGACAAGGGCGCCAAGATGTTCAGCAAGATCTCCAAGAGCAAGTTCCCCATCTGCACCAAGAGTTTCGCCTTCGAGAGGTTCGAGACGAGGCTGAAGATCTCGAGGACGTACACGCCGCACGATGTGGACGCTGCCCTGGTAAAAAGCGGCGGCAGGAAGCAGAAGAACGAGGAGGCGCAGGCGCCCCCGGTCGTGCCCGTGCCGCACAGGGAGGTGGTAAGCGCGATGCAGGTGCTGCCGCCCATCATCAGGGTGAGTCTAGATCGATTTTTAATATTAAATGTTTTACGGTGGTGTTGCAGAGTTTCCTCAATTTTTATAGGAATGTGCGTGGTTTTGTGTGTAAGAAAATTAAATGGAAATGTTGTTTCGCACGATTTGCAAGAACTAAATTTGTCAAGTTACGGGAAAAGTTACATGTACAAAAAAGTGCGTAGCTGAATGAAAGAAATGAAGATATTGATCTTAAATAAATTGCAATACAAGTACAAATAATCCACAAACCTCTAATAGCTGCTTCTCAAAAGATTCTAAACTAATTTCTTGTCATTTTCTTGGTAATCAACTAATTATCATAACTGAAATTCTGGGAATAATACAAACTTATTGAAAAAGGTGATTATCTTCTTTCAACTTTATTGGCAGCATATAAAAGATAAGAAATAACCCTTTGTTTACTCAAATCAAATAATTATTTCAAACATGTCAGAGCTCTTGGCTGCCATCTTGCCACCATGTTTGTTTTCAATTGTTGAGGTCATAGCACACTCATTGGTTATTAGAATCACCAATGAGACACAGATGATTGTCCTTAATTATAGTCAACTTGTTAAACACATGTTTACGTGACTGGTTGCCTATACTGTACCCTGAATTGCCAAAGTACATTTTAAATTTAAACAAGTTTTTTGTTAGCGAATAACATTTTTCGTAGCCAACAGGTTGATTAATTTTGACGGGTGTTGCGCCTGGAGGGTGCTAAAACCCGACAGCAATGAGGAATTTTAAATGTTGAGTGTTAGAGTTGCTTTAATTGAAAACTTTCCTCTGCAGACTCCAGCGGAGCAGAAGACGAGGTTGAACAAAATCCTACTGAATCTTCTGAGCAAGATGCCCGCCAAGCAAGTGCTGGACGTGTCGTACCTTCTGGAAGGGGGGCGTAGGAGGAAAAAGCAGTCACAACCGGAGAGTGCCGGTAGCAAGTGAACCTTCTGGGTCGCCGCTGCTGATTTGGGTGATATTTTTAGATATTTCTCTATTACGTTTTACAGAAAGATGCTAACTATGTAGGATGTTAATTTTTAGTGTTGTCGAATCTGGCGCGACGCCTCCGACATCTACAGGGTGGTCAGAAAAATTGTGCTTGTAAAGGTGACTCGAAACTGTTTTTTGTTTAATTTTTTTTTGTTTGGGCTTTCTGGGCGCTAAGATTCTCCCGATCCCAGGTATATCTTTAATTTTTAAGGATCGGTGAATTGAAAAATCTCAAAATCGAATAATAAATAAAGGAGTTGCGAGCTAAAAGGGAAAGGTGCCGGTTTTTTCGGCTCTCCCTGTACGTAAGGGTTGTCGGAGTGTCGTGTAAATTGTTCTGTTTTCTCACTTGTAATTTTAATAGCTAGTCATAGTATTGTTAATAATTTTATCGATGATGATCGCTGATTATTTATTTGTACATAAAAATTGTTGCTTATATTTTTGACATTGACAATTTCCTAGGAGGCGATTATAAAAAAAACGTACTTTTACTATATTGGTGAATTTTAGGGTACAAATTTTATTGTTCTATCGATTTTATTTAATTATGTATAACTTTTCATACTCTCATTTGTAATTCCATGTTTTTACTGAGCGGTATTATTTTTCAATCTTATATCATTGTAATTGTATATATTTTATTTTTTTTTAGTATTTCTATTTATTATACTTAATTTATTCGGTGACATTTTTTAGGTTAGTTATTCTTGCCTGACTAGAAAATAAGAATTTAATAACACTTATATTATTAATCAATGTTTATATCACGCTAGGATATATACTTTTTATCATTAATAAAGTTGTTATATTTTCTAAGTTGGTACTTCTTTACTTCCTTCCTCGCTCATTATAACCACGAGAAGAGCCAGCGGATTCCCAAAATTACGATCCAAAACTTGTTACTCAGTATGATAGTGATAGAGCGATATGCCCCTACCAAGATGGAAAGGGAAGCATTGTGTTTTATATGGAATTCCCTGCTGAATAATCTAAAAGCTTCAATCAATATATGATCAGCATGAACAGATTGTTTGCTGTGAGACGCAAATTAATGCTAAATAATACAACAAGCATTACATTTAATTTGTATATTGGGTTGCCTATAATTAATACTACATGTTCCAGTTTCATTCATATGGTATGCAATACATATTACAGTATATTGTATATTTGGTTGCCTACTAATCATTAATTTGTAATTAAATGATTTCATTAATAATATATTATGTATTCATTCATATTGTGGCTTAATTTTGAAAAAAGAAGTTTTGTGTTATTCATTTATGTTGTCAAAGCTACTATCGTTTAGATTGCCATAATCTATTAGGAATATCTGCTTTTTTATTTTTATTATAAAAAACTAAATATAGGAGCAACCAAATATGCAGTTACAATGATTTATGAGTTGCCTATACTAAATTTGATGGATAGACAACTTCATATTATTGTCCATTGTATATTTGGTTGCCTGATGGTAAAAACACATTAGGCAACTTCATATTTAGCTATGTTGTATATCTGGTTGCCTAATTTTACTTTTATGTCATGCATTTCAAATAAATGATAAATCTCTAACTTACTAATTATATTTATTTCCAGACATAATAAACAAGTCTATTTACCTGATATATATAAAATTTGGGTATTTTACGACAATGGCGCCACAGTGACGAAATAATGCTACCAAGACCCTTGGTTATTTAATTTCATTAATCAGTGCATAGGAAAAAGATATTATTTATAGGTATCTTCTTTCTATGAATCAGTGTACACATTATCCAAGCCACCTTTTACTAGTGCAAATGCAGTTCCATAACTAACATTTCTATCAACAAGGATGCTAGTGCTGGTTTATTTTTCATAAAATTGAATTAATAAGAGGATGAAGAAACTTTACTTCCTATGACAATGCCCGTAGGAAGGCAAAACATGATGGTTTTGGTTCCAGGAAGCTAGAGATTGACTAGACTGACTCCCTCGCATGAACTGAAATCCTGCCTTGCATTAGTCAGTCAGGTAGGTTCGAGGAGGGTCAAGGATTGATCTTACTATCGTTCCAAGAAAGCAGGGTCAGCAAAGTGGCCCCACTGATATTCTATCTACCCTAGTGTCTTAAATATTTGGTTGTCTTATATTATATTGAATCTTAATATTACTTCTATGTAATATAATATAATTATAATATTTAATATATTTTAAAATATAATGTCTGCAACCGAAC
Source organism: Pogonocherus hispidulus (assembly GCA_963924545.1). Lineage (NCBI taxonomy): Eukaryota > Metazoa > Arthropoda > Insecta > Coleoptera > Cerambycidae > Pogonocherus > Pogonocherus hispidulus. The sequence continues at coordinate 2,054,839 of OZ004700.1, read as the reverse complement.
ATCAACACACTTGCGTGTTTAGTTCCCTGTACATGCAGTATAATAATTAAAATCGCATGTACAGGCAACTGAATATGCAGGTCCCTTGTATTTTCAGTTGCCTATAATAAATATTTTAATAACTAAAACTGCACGTACAGGCAACTGAATATACAAGTGTCTTGTATTTCTGGTTGCCCATCATTAAGTTTTAATATTTACGTGGATAGGCAACTGAATATACAAGTGTCTTGTATTTCTGGTTGCCCATTAGTAAGTTTTAATATTTACGTGGATAGGCAACTGAATATGCAAGTAAGTTGTATTTTCGGTTGCCAACTATAGTAAATAAAAATGCACGTATAGGCAACTGAATATACAAGTGTCTTGTATTTCTGGTTGCCCATCATTAAGTTTTAATATTTACGTGGATAGGCAACTGAATATGCAAGTAAGTTGTATTTTCAGTTGCCAACTATAGTAAATAAAAATGCACGTATAGGCAACTGAATATACAAGTGTCTTGTATTTCTGGTTGCCCATCAATAAGTTTTAATATTTACGTGGATAGGCAACTGAATATGCAAGTAAGTTGTATTTTCGGTTGCCAACTATTATATTTTAATAAATAAAAATGCACGTATGGGCAACTAAATACACAAGTCTCATGTATTTTTGGTTGCCAACCTTTATATTTTCATAATTACTACATGTATAGGCAACTGAATATGCAAGTATCTTGTGTCTTGGGTTGCGAACCAGTAATTCTAAAAATAATTAAACTTAGACAACTCAATATGCAAGTAGGTTGTATATTTGGTTGCCACTATAAGCTTTTATTAAACTTATTAAGTTAAATGATGTTTAGTACATATATATCTGCAAAGCAAATTTAAATATATTTAAAGAATATACTAATTCTGCAATAGATGAGCTCATATAAAAATGCTCATATATAAAGTGTAATAGATTACGTTTTGTTCTATAAAAATAATTTATTGGGGAAAGTTGATTTGAATAACAATAAACAATAATCCAGAATTTTAAATATAAATACATAACTATATGATCAAATTACATTATATTACATATAAATAATTATGAAAACAATTTAAACATCAGCAACACCTTCCAACACTTGACTGTCTTGCATTGGTCACTCGGGTGGATTTGAGGAGGGTCAAGGATTGACCTTACTATCCTTCCAAAAAAGCAGGGTCACCAAAATGGCCCCACTGCATATTCTATTTACCCTAGTGTCTCGAATATTTGGTTTTCTTATATTAAACATTAATATTACTTACCTATGTAATATAAATTATAATATTATATTATATTAAATTAATATATTTTAAAATATAATATTGGCAACCGAACATTAACACACGTGTTTAATTGTCTGTACATGTAGTGTAATAATTAAAATCGCATGTATAGGCAACTAAATATGCGGTTCCTTCTATTTTCAGTTGCCAATAATAATATTTTAATAATGCAAAATAAAATACACTTACAGGCAACTGAATATACAAGCTTCTTGTATTTTTGGTTGCCAACCATTATATTTAATAATTGCTACATGTATAGGCAACTAAATATACATGCGTTTTGTATCTTTTGTTGCCAACCATTAAATTTAACGTCTACATGGATAGGCAACTGAATACGCAAGAGATTTGTATCTTTGGTTGCCAACCATTATATTTTAATAATTGCTACATTGATAGGCAACTAAATATACATGTGTCTTGTATCTTTGGTTGCCAACCATTAAATTTAATGTCGACATGGATAGACAACTGAATACGCAAGAGCTTTGTATCTTTGGTTGCCAACCATCAAAGTTAGTTATTACTACACGGATAGGCAACTAAATACGCAAGAGATTTGTATTTTTGGTTGCCAACCATTATATTTTAATAATTGCTACATCGATAGGCAACTAAATATACATGTGTCTTGTATCTTTGGTTGCCAACTATTATATTTTAATAATTGCTACATCGATAGGCAACTGAATATACATGTGTCTGTATCTTTGGTTGCCGACCATTAAATTTAATAATGTCTAATGGATAGGCAACTGAATATGCAAGAGCTTTGTATCTTTGGTTGCCAACCATCAAATATAGTCATTACTACACGGATAGGCAACTGAATACGCAAGCGTCTTGTATCTTTGGTTGCCACTACAAGCCTTCATTAAACTTATTAAGTTAAGTTAAAGAATATATTAATTTAATGCTCATATAAAAAGATTGATAATTGATTATTTTGTTCTATAAAAATAATTTATTGGGGAAAGTTGATTTGAATAACAATAAACAATAATCCAGAATTTTAAATATAAATACATAATTATATAATCAAATCACATTTATATTACATATAAATAATTGTGACAACAATTTAAACTTCAACAACACCTTCAACAAAGAAATAATAGATTAATTTACCTCATACTTAAAACATAATAATTGTATTGTCTAATACTACAATTACCCTTCATGATGAACAGTTTACAACAAACTATTGTAAGAGGCATAAATTAAACCTGTTCAAAAACATATTCTGTCTTTGGGTATAGATATAGTTATTAAAACAAAAATGTAGGACCTGTAAGTGTTCGTAATATCTATATCCAATTTAAGAAGCTGAATTAATTCCTTCTTTTCCTTTATATAGTTCCTGCTTCTCCAATCTGTAAGATTAAAGACGTTTAAAATTTATTTCAAGCTTCATTGAAAATAACAGCAACAAATAACAAATTTACAAAACAAAAATTAAATTTGAGACGAAAACAGCCGATATCTGTAAAATCTACATATAACTCTTATGGAAATAAACCAAAAAAAACAAAGATAAGTCAACTGGCATCAGTAACAGTTGACTCTATTTGATTACTATTAAGTACCTATTAAATGGGTATGGGCCTCAAATACTCACGTTTCACCAAATCATTTTGGAAAATCTACAACACTCTTCATTAGATCCTTCCCTGTGACGACCTTATCACTTAAAATACAAATTCGAGCGCCTGTCATGGTTTCCAGCAAATTACACGCAGCTATTTCGGCGTACGTCACGCCACCAACAACATAAATCAGCACCGATCTAGTCTGTAAGGGATAACCCCTGTCGTTTCTCACAGATAAAGCACCCAGCGGCTCTAACTTCGATCTTATATCGTCCACTGGCAGAGAATTCAGAATCATGCCGGCAATCTGGGTGATCAAAGGTATGTACGCACCACCGTAAACATAACTAGCACAAGTTGGATATTTCAAACTGATTTTATCAGGATCCGTTGGGATCTGCTTCAGATTCTTGGCGTTTACATAAAAATCGCTGGAAGTGAACTTCGGCATCTTAATCTTACTCTGTAGGTTCAAACTACTGGAGCTCTGTACAGGCTCTGCAATGAACCCTGCCTTCACCAAGTTAAGAAAGCCAAAACCGTTCCCAAAACCAAACTGGTGCAAATACTTGCGCCAGAACGTCCTAACTTCACTTTCGGACAACTTCTGGGTAACACCAAGCAAACAAAATAGACGTAACGTCACATATTTATCATTTTCAGTAACTAAGAGCTCTTCCAAGAAATTCAAACTACCTGCCTTATCGGTGTCTCTCATTATATTCTGTTCGACATGCTTCTGATTTTCGTAACGGTGTCCTAAAATGTTAATAATGCTTTCCGCGGCCAATAAATGATTTGTAATAAACTTTTTTCTAGATTTAGAAGCTTGCAGCTTGGTCTGAACGTAATGTTTGATTTCGTCGAGTGCCATTTCTTTTGAATTCACCTTCTCTGATTTCAACTGCTTTGTCAAGTTGCTCAAGACCGACGTAACTTCAGTAAAATATCGATTTTTTATATCTGCATACACGCTATCCTGAGCACTATCCAAACTAAAACTTACAACTTGTTTACCCACAACAGGGTTATATTTTTCATCCAATTTATCAATTACTTCTTCCTTATTTTCACAAATGCCGGTGTGGCAAGTGTAAACTTCATTTAGTAACCCTGAATAAGTACCAGGTGTAAGTAAAGCACTCGGGTAATCCACATTACGGTCCACTATCACAAAAGCACCAAAATCAGAGTCTACCTTATCCGTATCAGCTCTGTCGTCGCACAGTCTGTCATATTGATTCAAAAGAGTCACTGAGTACTGTCCAAGGGCTAACATGAACTTCGGTTTGCCTATCACAAAGCATAACTGCCAAAGAATTTTTGACAAAATTGATAGAAATAAAGCGTTTTGACTAATAAACAGTGAACTGAACACATCTGGTACCTCTAAGCTTAAAACCCCACCGTCCAGATGTATAGGCATCCACTGAAAAGAGTGTAAAGTGATTGCGGTATACAGTAAGCCAAGTTGTTCCAATTCTTGTTCGAATGTACAAATAACACTTGGGACCACTATAATGTGGAACTTGTTCTTTGGAGGGTTTTCAATGTCCACTTGAGACCGTATTTGGTCTATAACTTGCTTAAACGTTCTTGTTTGGGAATATATAATGTAGAAGATTGCATTTGCTGTGAAGTTTGGAGTGATGTCTTCTATCTTGAAGATTTTGTCCACGCCGAAGCTCCTGTAAAAAGTGTATTTTATCTATTGTTAATTTAAATATGTTACTACGTACTTTAACCATTTTACACCGCACACCCTCTCTAAAGGTCTAATAAGGGTGGGTTCTAGGATCAAATACTTTCTGTTGGGGTTAACACATAATATTTTAGACAGTTGAGTTTTTGAAATCTCCTGCAATGAAGATAGCTTCTTTATAACATCCATTTTACAGCAGAAATATCGAACATAATAGTTTGTTGATAAGAACTAAAAAATTATAGATTTTTATTTATGATTAATAATTATTATTCCTTAAGACATTTATGACAAATGACAATAATAACTTAACCTGAAATAAAATATGTATATTATTGTATACGCAACTATATTTTATCGAGATGAGTATTTTGAGTTGCCTAATAATTTTTTTAAATTGTTTATGCAACCATATTTTAGGAAATGTGTATTTACAGCTGCATAACGATTATTTATTTTTTAGCAAAGATTTATTTCATTCATCGTTATCAATGAAACTATGTATTTTGATAGATATTTACAATAACTAAACGAAGACCTTTAAACTTAGCCAACTAGGTACTATCTTTATGACTCTTGAATAAAACATAGGTAAATATTTATCATGACAGATACAAGTGAAAGGATGTGTCACATTTGTATTTTCAAACGCATAATTACGTACGAGCTAATTTACGTATCCATTATTCATACTAAAATTATTTTTAGTTGTTTAAATCCTTATATTTAACCATTCATTACATTTTCTAAAGTTAACAATAAGATGAAATGTATGATTGTGTTTTAAATCGATCATTACACAAGCCCCTGTGGCCTAATGGATAAGGCATCGGCCTCCTAAGCCGGGGACTGTGGGTTCGAGTCCCACCAGGGGTAAATCAATTTTTACATTTTTTTTTTAATATATTTTGTTCAATTTTATACTGATTGCATACATATTAGTTGACATTAGTTATCTTTAAATTATTGTGTTTATAATATAAAATATATCTTCAACTTTTCGTTTGAATACTGAGGGGTTTATAAAAATATGATATTTTCGAAAATATGAAATATAGGGGCGGTCAAAGTCGTTAGGAAGGCTGCTCGCTCTCACAGTGGATGCAGGTACGTGCGATTTTGAAAGTTTTGTATTAACTTTATTGAGTGCTGTCCCAATTTTGATTAGCAAGTTTTAATGTAAAATAATTACGTGTTCTGAATAAAAATGAACAATCATCCAAAATTATGGTTGATAAAAACATTATTCCACTTGCCTACTCACAGCTACTTAAAAAAAAAACAGTTGATGCAATCAATCATCCCTACTGAATCTTTTCTTTCTAGCCGCCCACTCACCAGACCACTTCCGACGTCGCTGTGTCTGGCACAGCTCCTTTCAGCCAGAACCTGACAGCAGGAAAGTGATGCTCCGCAGGGAGATAGCACTCACCTGTTGGAGGGGTGTTTTCCCGATGACGTCAGCGGGTAGTTTCGTGCCTCGTGGCGAGGAAGCTGGTCGCTATAGCTACTCGACTCGGCGGGGTTGCCAGATTGCCGCGGAGGTCCATGGCAACCGCATAGGAATAATGAAATACCGATATTGCTGATACTCGAAAGGCTGAAAGTACCCCGTTGAGAAACTTGAAAAAGATCAGAGGATAGAAGATGCAATTTATAGATTTAAATACTGATAGTAGTTCAGAGAGCCTTATACAAGGTGTTCTGGAAATATTGAACAAACTACTACATTAGATTTTATAACGCAAAACCATCTTTAATAAGAACCGACTTGATTAAATAAATGTTACGTCACTGTGTTAAAAATACAGCCAAATACAGAAAAAATCAAATAAAATTTCCGGCGCACCATAGAAAAGATAGAAAGCTGTACAGAAAACAATTGCTCATATACAGGGTGTCCCAAAAACATACCGACACACTTATGAACCGTTTTGGCAGAAAAAAAGGAAAAATGGTTTTGGTAAGTTTTGTTTATTTCAATGATAATGTTCAGGAGGACATTATAAATCACTTTTGTTCGTGTTGGACTTTTTAATTGATAAATAAATGATGGTTTACAATAAGTGTTCAAAATGTTGAATTACTTGAAGCAATTACCGAGAAAATGCATAGTCATGCTGACGTACCTATTCAATGCAGCCTTTAGACTGAAACACGTTCCTGCCAGCTGGAAGGTAGCGGAAGTGATCATGTTGCCTAAACCAGGCAAGCCACCAAATGATGTCAAGTCTTACAGACCTATCTCCCTGCTGCCAACCATTTCAAAGTTCTTTGAAAAACTACTTCTCGAGAGATTAAGACCACTAATTGAAAATGGTAATCTTCTCCCGGATTACCAATTTGGCTTTAGACAAAAGCAGTCAACTATTGATCAGGTACATCGTATTACTAACATAATAAAGCGTACACTTGAAGAAAATGAAGTCTGCTCTGCAGTCTTCTTAGATGTTGCTCAAGCCTTTGACAAGATATGGCACGAAGGATTGATACATAAATTAAACAAAATACTTCCAAGACAATATGTAGAGATTCTGTCATCGTGTATCTCAGGCAGACTTTTCAGAATAAAACAGGAAAATGAATATTCTGACCTGAAAGATATAAGAGCAAGAGTGGCCCAGGGTAGCGTTCTTGGCCCTATCCTTTACCTGCTATATACTAGTGATATGCCAGTACTAGTAGAGACCACTGTAGCTACATTTGCTGACGACACTGCACTTCTTGCGGTCGGTAAAGATCAAGGAATATTCACTAGAAGACTGCAAGTCTTCTGCGAACTCAAATCAACTCATGTTAACTTTACCAACAAAAGACTAGTTAACCCTCCGTCCTTGGATATTAATGGTACTATTGTACCCAATGAGAATAACGCTAAATACCTAGGCATGACCCTGGATGCCAAGCTCCGGTGGAAAGAACATGTGAAGAAGAAAAGAATCGAACTTGGTTTGAAATATAAACAGTATTATTGGATGCTTGGAAGAAATTCTAAGTTGACAATACATAATTACAGATACTAATTTCAATCAGATCTTAAAACCAGATTGGTTATACGGTATTCAACTTTGGGGTTGTGCTAGAAATAGTAATATTAAAACCATTCAGACTTTCCAGAACAAAGTGCTGCGTAACATAGTAGACGCTCCATGGTACATACGCAACTCCGACTTGCATCGAGACCTTAACATCCCAATGGTTAAAGATGAGATCAAAAGGTTTGCTGGCAGACATGAGGCCAGACTTCACCTCCACATCAATGCAGAAGCTCTTCAGCTGCTGGACAACCAACATCTTGTTCGAAGATTGAAGAGACCCAAACCATTTGAGCTGGTGTAGTGTGCTGTGTAAAAGCAGGACATAGTGTGCCAGTGAAATTGTTAAAAGAAAACAATCTAAAGGACGTCGTTGGATGAACTTTAGTTAATAAATGTTTAGTTTGTAAGATTATTAGAAGAAAATTAATGGTTGGTCATCAGACCAGTTTTAATAGAAATAAGATTCTCCAACAAAGAATCTTATATAGAAAAAAAAAAAATGTTGAAAATTTTCTTCAATACGAATAAAGATTGCACCGTTGGTTCATTGACTCGCGGACCCTACGGAATATTCCGGGAATAGCTTCTGCATGTGCACAACTGGCCATTATTCTTGCTAAGAAATCTTCCTCATTACGAATAGGCGTTTCCTAGAGGGGTTAAGATCGGGAGAACGCACGGGCCAGACCATGGGACCTCCTCTTCCAATTTACCAGCGGGAAAATTGCTGTGCCAGATACTGGCGCACATTCAAACCAAAGTGGGGAGGTGCCTCTTCATGTAACAAAATTTGTAAGAGGGTATTTAATGAAAAATGTCTCACCACATTGTATCATACATTTCGTTTCTGAAAAACTAAAAATTTGTTAGCTCTATTAAAAATAAAAACCTTGCAATCGCTTCTATCGCTTGGCAAATCCTCCGGCTAAAACTTAACTACTCATCCCATTGATTGGCTCCTGCAGGAAGCCGCTCGGGACGAGATTCGTCCCGATTACAGTTGGCAACGTCGCCCTATCCTCCCAGTCCGACTCGAGGAACTGAAGCCCGCCGCAGCAGTCAGTCCGAACGGGCGATGGAAAGCTCCCGCGTGGAGTGCGTCGCGACGTCCTCGAGCGGTGGTGACGCAGGTTGGGGGTCGCTGTTGCCAGACACGTGTTGAATGCAGACCGGTAAAGACTTTGTTTTATGTTTTTACACCGGGGAGATGGTTTTCAGCTGATGTGAAGGTATTTCAGATCTACTACCACCATCTACTAGTAGCACAAGTATAAAGATATTATACTTGTGTTACTACTAGATTTGTTGTTTGCTGCGACTTTTGCTTCTTGCTTGTAACGCGATTAAATGTAAAAAAATGATCTGACTCCCAATTTATTGATAAAAGGTTTTTTTATTAAATGTATGTTGCGGGTTTCAAGCAGAAAATGTATAAAGGAAATTTAAGTTTGTTGAGAAACGGTACTTCCTTTCGTAGAAATAACCTTTCTATATAATGCATTACCCAAATTTTAAACACCGATTAAATTGGATTGAATAAGTACATGATGGCAATTTATATTTTTCTTTCAATTGACACTGATCTGAGTTTTTGTATCTCACAAAAATAATGTACCGAGTGGTACATAAAAAGCCACTGAGAGCAGACGTTGAGTGACCTCTTGGTCGCTCAACGGTGCAGATATAGGACGACAACTAAATAAGAAAGTAAAAAAAACTTTAAGGGTCCATTCACTGTAGACTTGACAGACATGAATTCGGGGTCGGGTTGAGAGGTTGGGTAGCCGATGGGTGAAGACTTATAGGTGAAGATTTCCACTACCGAATTATTTAGATCGTAGGTGCACGTAAAGCCGAAGTAAAAAGGCACATGGAAACAAAGTTAGCCTTCATTGCAAGGGTACCGGATTTGTCTTATAATTGCAACAAAATTTCTTTTTAGTGTTATAAATTATATATCACCGGAAAGATCAAAAGATAAACTAGATCCCTATAGTAGCAAATTTTTGTTTAATACATGTATTTTAGAGAAAATAATTTTTGAAAATACGCTATTTTAGTACAAGATTGTTTGCCTGGAATTTTAAAAATAAAAAGAATTACCAAAAATTACTACTATAGGGATTTAGATTAAAGTCTTATCTTTCAATACTTTTTTACTAAAAGTCGCTATCTTTTATAGTTTTTTTATAATTAGACACGAGACGAACGCCGATTTTGAGCTTATTTCGGACCTGTGAATGGACTCTTAATACCTAATTGTTATTCTTTAATTATCTGGTACCCAAGTTCTTATCATGTGTGAAATGAAAATATACATTTTCAGGGAGATGTTGAAAATCAGGGGAAATCGATTATGAATATATTCTCGATTTATTTTGCCATAACTTTCTTGATACCTCGAGTCAGAAATAAATTGAAATATGACGAAATTTAGTCAGAAAGAAGCCTTACTATATGTTTAGTTATGTTACAAATACTCTTACTTTGGCATCTTCACTTGCAAACTTTCAGTTACCTATCGACATATTTGAATCGCACAGAATTTCATCTTTATTTAAAAAATCACTCATTATGGTATTTCTTAAATACCTATTTTCAAAACAGTTAAGTAAAGGACAAAAATTCTTTAGACAAATTGACTACGGAGAAAAATATTTTCTGAAACTGGGGTCAAATTTTGAAATAATTTACGCCCATGCACAAAAAAAAAATATTAATATTATTAAATCACATTTTGAAATTTTTATGATTACAAGGATTATTTCTTTATTTTATAAAGAATAATGTAGGTATGTAACAGTACTGTTCTTAGGAAAAGATTGTATTTTATTGATTTAAAAAAATATCAGGAAAAATTATAATCCCCAGCTAGAAAATGGGACGAAGTGATACGATCTCTAACCACCAGCAGAGAGTTACGGGTATTCATTTACGCGCTGCATTGGGGTGTTTCCTATTTTTTTTTACATCGGCAATGGAAAGTAGTTGGAAAAAGAAGAGAGACGTATTTCTGAAATTTTAATATTGGGTTCATTTAAGTCCATAAATTATTTTTTTATTGTGCGCGATATCTATGTGACGTCACCAAGCGAAAATTCAAAATTTGCGCCATTTTTTAGTGATTTCTAGGATATTTTCATTTGTGTGGTTGGCGTCACTGCGTGACAACTTTACTTTTGTTTATGTTTGAATTGTTTGGTTAGGGTAAACATCATGGTACACATGAAACATTGCTTTTAGTTTAAATTTTTATCTGTGAATTGGTGTCTCTGCCTGTGACTGATTACAAGTGTATTTATTAGTAATAGAAAAACATCGTAATTTGTAAAGGTAATTTTTGAATATATTTAACCGACTTTGCAGTATACTGTTAAGTTAAATACTAACCTTACATTTTTCATCTCTTTTATTTCTGAAAGGATCTATAGGATCTTTATCATAAAAGGATCTATAACCGGTAAATTGTCGGACTTAGCCTCTACAAAACCCTGCTCCATGTTTAATAAAAGTTTACTTTACAAGAAAACAACAATACAACACGTCAAGCTGTCAAGCCAAACACAAACAGGAAATTTCAAATGTTAATTATCGAAATGTCGACTGTCGTTTGTCGTCGTTACAAACTGAATCTAGCCACATATTATCAGCGTAGCCTCTTTACAGATACATATTCCCTAGTTTTCGCTTAGTGACGTCACGAATATAGAATAAAATTTCAAAATTGAATTAAAAATTTTCTACCTATTCAATCTTAGTAATTTTTATCCTAATAAATATAAAAAAATATATATTTTATAAAAATACAGGTTTCCACTTTCATTTCGATTGAAGGAAAATACCCCTTTCACACAAACAGACCCTCACACTCCTGCCTACGCGTGAGAAGCATAGCTCTAGCTGTATTGAAACAGTTAATCAATGCGGTCAATTACTGTGCTCCTTTCACATATATGAGCTGCTATTAGCAGCTCCTGGTAGTTTGTAGACTGTTCCTTTCATTGGGCTTCTTGCACATGTGTTGCTGCCTTCTTACCCCTGATGAATACCCCGCAATGGGTGTTTTTGAAGTCAACAAATGAAATTTAGGTTCTGTTTCTCTCTTTTGAACTGTTTGTCAGTTAAACGACTTTTCGTAACGTTGCCCAAAAAGCCGGGAGTGGAAAATGGTGCCTTTCTCTCGGTGGTTTCATCCACCACCTAATTAGAGTCCTGGTGCGTAGCACAGTTTGGGTACTTCGTCTACATTTTGTACATCGTCTATGAAAATATCGAAATTGCTATTTTGGAATATTTTGCGGCGTATTTTCCGACAATTTTACAAAACAACAGTTAGTTTTTTCAGCTGAGGAAGTCTTATACCTAGCCTATACCTAGTAGAGACTCCCTCACTAAAAATAGATACTGCTTTAAAAGCGTGCAGGTCGGCAGTTAGCCGCGCTCAGATAACTAGTCTAAAACATGATTTTTTTCAGCCTCCCCAGAGCCTACCTTCGCAAAGGTGAGCCAGCCACTGCCGACATATACTTAGAGAATCACCACGAGACTGTAATCTGTGTGAAGTGTACGTTACCGCCAAAATACTCTCCTATATCCGACGGAAGAGGAATGTCATGCTGTGAGGATCCGGCCTGCTCGCATGCCGTCGTTGCCGCGGCAACCAAAGAAGCTACTCACTTGACTGACAAGGAGAGGGAGATCATCCTGGGAGTCCTAGGCCGCGACGAAAGGATCAGGAGGGATCAGCAGCTGCGCGTAATGTGAGTTTTTTATTCATTATCATTATCACCCATATTTGAGGGTATACGGGGTGGTGGACCCGAAATAAAATATCCGGAACTCTACAGATTTATATTTGATGTATATCCGTTACCGTTATCGGTTATATAAAGCCTTGAAGCTATTGCTTAATATGGCATCAAAAACCACTCGGTTTTTAAAACATTTATTTGGATTTTTTATACTTGTAATGGTTTCAACCTATTTCAAACTCATAATTGTGACAATCTGTTGTATAAAGTCTTCTTTAAATAGACAGTCTTATAAAACCATTTTTAAAGCTCTATAAAACATTTTTCTAAAGTCAAACAGGTCTTTATCTCTCTCAGACGTCACGAAAACAAGCAATGAATTCAAAACTTATGTGAGAGGTCGCTTTTGCATTGGTACAAACTATGTTTAAATCATTAGAAAAGTAAAGTGTTTTATAAGGTCGCGTTTCACTTCTAGCTTTTCCTGAAACTTATGAAAGATAGTTTTTTATTTTGGGTGACAAGGCGGGTAACAATTTGTTATTGGTTAAACCCGAAGAAGATGAAAACTGTGGTGTAAGGAGGCCTTTACGTTGGTTTTATAAAGCACTTCAGTTTTATGTTTTATTTTTTAATTACAACTATTTTTTTATAACCAAAACGTGGTAATGCCTTTGTCTATATAATTATGTCGACAAAGGCAATTCTCACTATCAATAATATCCCGAACTCTACAGATTTATATTCGATGTATATCGGTTACCGTTATCGGTTATATAAAACCTTGAAGCTATTGCTTAATATGGCATCAAAAATCACATCGTTTTAAAACGTTTGGATTTTTTTATACTTTTAATGGTTTCAACCTATTTCAAACTCAGAATTGTGACAATCTTTTGTATACAGTCTTATAAAACCATTTTTAAAGCTCTATAAAACATTTTTCTAAAGTCAAACAGGCCTTTATCTCTCTCAGACGTTAAGAACAAGCAATGAATTCAAAACTTATATGAGAGGTCGCTTTTGCATTGCTACAAAATATGTTTAAATCATTATAAAACTAAAGTGCTTTATAAGGTCGCGTTTCACTTCTAGCTTTTCCTGAAACTTACGAAAGATAGTTTTATTTTATGTGACAAGACGGGTAACAATTTGTTATTGGTTAAATCTGTGGTGTAAGGAGGTTTTTACGTTATAAAGCACTTCAGTTTTATTAGCTGTTTTATGAAAATGTTTTATTTTTCAATTACGACTACTGTTTTATAACCAAAACGTGTGGTAATGCATTTGTCTATATAATTATATAGACAAAGGTAATTCTCACTATCAATAAATTTCTAGTAACAGGGAGAACAAGCACCACCCTACTCGAAATTCAAGAAATAATATTATTCCTCCTCTATACGGTGCACGTTTTAGCAGGCCATCAGTTTTATTTAAATGTATAACAGAATTTTCCGCAATGAGTCGCTCTCTCTCTCTCTCTCTTCCATTTCAGCGGGATGTTCAGGCTCTATGATGATGGTCCCTTTTTGTTGCGGAGGCTTCAGAGATTCAAGGCGAAAAGAACGCTTCTAATTTAGTGAGTGCAGAACGCTGCTCTTCTATCAGGGCCACAGCCACGGCAGAACAAAAGAAAATGGAGTGGTAACTGTACGACAAGCAATTTATAAATTACTGAGACAATGTAGAGTGCACAGTGGAATATTGAAGTATTTTGATGTACATGGTGATGCACGTAAAATTGAAACTGGGGTGACTGATTGAAACTGTCCATTAGATGTATTAGGAGAACCACTCATTATTTTTTTTACACACGAACATAGTCAGCTGTACTTACTCTATTCAGTTAAATATTTTCAAAATGGCTGCACTTCCGGTTATACCGGAAGTTTTCAATTTGAATACGAAAGGTTTTGCTTCTAAATCGCCCACTTTTTCTACAGTTTAATCCCACTTCTGATTTGAAAACGACCCCAACAGCCACCCAGGCTGAAATTGTCACACTATATATTTAACGTGGCCGGTATATCCTCGGGCAGATTCGACCATTTCATAGATACTTTCCCCAATGTGTTTGAAAAACTCCCAAACCCTTATTTACCCCGCGGAAACAGATTCCAGGATCGACTATTCTATTTCCAGTGCGAGCCAATCCATGGACGAACGAATTTCGTAAAATAAACTGATAATAATTAGTATATACAGGGTGAACGAAACAAATACGTCTACGGACGATCTTCAAAGTTTTTATAGCTTTTATACGCACTCACCCAAAATTAATATTGTATGTATAGTCTTTATAATGTAAATTGAAACTGTAAAAAAATTGCGACAAAAGAAACACCTGCACTTCGACGGCGACCTCTTTGTTTACGCACGTGTGTTTGTCGGAATTTTTTATGCAGTTTCAGTTGAGATTATAAAGACTATACGAAAAATATAAACCAGCGATTACTGAGAAGTGCATGATGCTCAAAAATACGATAATAATAATAATAAATCAAGCATGTGAACCTTGACTCCCACCACATGAATGTAGAACACTCCTAAGCTGTTTCGACTTATTCGGTCTCATCAATATAATAACACACTACATACTGGTTTTAATTGAAAGAACTCCAATAGAAATATTGTTTAAAAAGTATTAGATAACCGTTTTTAATCAAAAAGTTAACCCCCTTGGGGTTGCAAAGTACCAATAAGCCCTTAAAGACTGTTTCAAACTTAGAAATAGAAGCAAGTCATCCGGTCTTTGGTATCCTGTACAGTCCCAAGTGGCGATATGACGGGAATATTTTCGGGAAAGCTCGTGATGCATAGAACGTTATTTGATGCCCTAGTCTGCGAATGCGACTGAAGGCGGAAGTGGAAAAAGAAGCCAAGAAGGAAAATCACGGGAACAAAGAGCTCTAATTATGATTTACCTGGTGATATCTATCTATCTTTGTATGTGAGCTGAAATGCTGCTTTGTTTGCAGCGTCATTTACAGAGCTGTAGAATTTATCTACACTTACGGCAAAATACAAAAATTATCCTTATTCTCTAAACTGAAATTGAACTTAAGAAATGTATATTAAATTTACTTTATGAACTTATTATACTGGTTATTTTGTTTTGAATGTATAAAAGACAAATATACCTACCCTACTTTATTATATTCTTAAAATAAAAATAAAATCATATAAGTTTTTAAAAATTTATATAAATGTGACATTTTTTCAACTGACAACAACTGTATCACCTTACCGCCAAATCTTAGAAAGCCTAAAAGCTTTGCAAAAGTTTCCTTATTAAAATAAATGATGTCATCTATTAACTGTATATAGTCATTTACAATAAATATGAGAACTTGTGCTAAATATACTTTTATGTTATTTCCTAACTTTGTCACAATGGTATTAAGAGTTGCGTAACGATTTTAATGACTCTAATAATCTAATGACCATAATTATGCAATTACCTACATGTTTTTTTTCGGCCGCTACTAACGATTGTGTTTGTTTTGCAACAATTTGTGGGTCCTTCATATTAAATACAAGTATTTTTGTATTGATATTTGTCTAAATATAAAATGTGAACGGGAAAAAATCTCGAAAAACTAATTACATTCGATTTTGTTCGCCAAGCGCGTACCTGTAAAGATAGGCGTAAAAGTGAATATTGGGTTTTCATTTAAACTTGTAAAGGCATATAGCGGAGCATCTGAAAAGCAAAAGGGGCGTATGTCCCTATATTGGGCGTATAACACTGGGCGTATAACACTGGGCGTATAACACTGGGCGTATAAAAATTAAAAGTATTCCCAGCTCAAAAAAACACGCACACGTCATCAAAGGATGAAATTTTAATTAAAAAACAATACGCAAATAAATAGTTATTTTTTGAGAGATTGATATTATCATGTATGTAAGTATTTCGATAGCACATTGCAGTTTATATAAGGGTCGTATGTATATCAGGAAATTCTTAAAGGTGTAATACTCTAGGTATTTTTAAAGATACGATATCTTAAGGACGTATTACGCAGGGCGTAAACGTTTCTCTAGTAACTAAAAATGTATGCAATTTTTAAGGCTATGTAAAAGGTCTATCTTAAGGACGTATTACGCAGGGCGTAAACATACGTCTCTCTTGGAACTAAAAATGTATGCAATTTTTAAGGCTATGTAAAAGGTATATCTTAAGGACGTATTACGCAGAGCGTAAACATACGTCTCTCTTGGAACTAAAAATGTGTGCAATTTTTAAGGCTATGTAAGTAAATGTTGATCTAAATAAAAACTCGTAATGTAGGTCTATTGTCAACAAATCTGCATCATTTTTTAATGCACCAAATATCCAATACTGAGACATA
This sequence comes from Pogonocherus hispidulus, assembly GCA_963924545.1. Taxonomy (NCBI): domain Eukaryota; kingdom Metazoa; phylum Arthropoda; class Insecta; order Coleoptera; family Cerambycidae; genus Pogonocherus; species Pogonocherus hispidulus. The sequence goes on along the minus strand of OZ004700.1, from coordinate 2,038,094 downwards.
AATTTGATGATGATGTGTCTAAGTTTTTATATCGTTTACTTTGGAAGGTGTGGGAACTGGAAACATTTTTAGGGTTTATTTGTTTGCGTGGGTTGCAACCGAACTCCTCAATTAGAGGAATACGTCCAGGGGTGACTTGAGAAACGACGGATCTGAAATAAAACGGCGATAAAGCCGTGATATATTTGAAATAAAACGTTGTGACGTTTACCAGGTTAATTTATTAGAAATGTACTGTTACAAACGGGTTAATTTCGCCACAAAATGTATCTAATTTCGCAGGTCGCTGACATCGAGAAGGCAAATGAAGAAATTACTTCTTAATAATATTTTAGGTGGTTGTTAAATCGACTAAATAATACCACAGTTATGAACAGTATTTAAATTTGAATTTATCACAGTAGAGAATGGGGCATTTTCCTTCAATCGAAATGAAAGTAGAAACCTGTATTTTTATAAAATATACATTTTTTTTTATATTTATTAGGATAAAAATTTTTTAAGATTGAATCGGCAGAAAATTTTTCATTCAATTTTGAAATTTTATTCTATATTCGTGACGTCACTAAGCGAAAACTAGGGAATATGTATCTATAAAGAGGCCACACTGATAATATGTGGCTAGATTCAGTTTATAACGACGACAAACGAGATTTCGACAATTATTGACATTTAAAATTTTCTGTGTGTGTTTGGCTTGACAACTTGACGCGTTGTATTGTTGTTTTCTTGTGAAGTAAACTTTTATTAAACATGGAGCAAGGTTTTGTAGAGGCGAAGTCCGACAATTTACCGGTTATAGATCCTTTTATGATAAAGATCCTATAGAGCCTATCAGAAATAAAAGGGATGAAAAATGTAAGGTTAGTATGTAACTTAACAGTATTACTGCAAAGTCGATTAAATATATTCAAAAATTACCTTTACAAATTATGATATCTCTAATATTAAATAAAGTTCTAATCCTACAAAATTTCAGTTTTATGTTGCAGGATAAGTTCCGTTATCATCATATTTCAGACTTGAAGAGTTAATGGATTCCCCTTCTTTTATATAACTCCCTGTATATATACACATATTGACTCTTAATCAGCTCCTGTGGGGTGGTGAATTATATTTCTAGCTAAATCCTCTCTCTTGTTTTCATACAATGTAGGTGTTAATTATAAAGAAACAAACGCCAGTAGCGATAGCCTGTTTTCAATATAAACAGTTGGTATAGCTATCGAAACCAAAGCATTTCGTTCGGGACCAATATGAAAATAAATACACGCCGAAAAACTTCGAAAATTGTATTGCTTATTTGCTCTGGATCGCTGTTCGATTAAGACTGACTTTTTCGTCGGCACGTCGCGGCCTTTATATAGGTGAACTAGGATTCTAGATCCTCGTAGAAATTTCCATTGAATACTCACGAATATTACCAGAGAAGTTCAATAAATAATCGATAGCCAAGTTATACGAGGGGTATTAAATAAGTACCGCTGGTTGATATCCAGGAAATATGGACTAAGGGGTCTATCTCCCTTTGAGTACTTAATTACTTTAAAAAATTTGTCATTTACACCTTTTTTATATATCTCTCAAAATAAAAAAGATACAGGGCCTTGTTGAAATAGGCGAATTGATTTGATGGCACCATCAACCTGGCCTTGAAGAAGTAGGTCGAGACAGTCCAATAATTTCTCCGTAACTTTTACACTTTTTGAGTTAGGTACCTCGAATTCCCATAAAAAATTAACTGCTCTGTACAATGAAAATGGAATCTTGTCTTCACAAATGGATACAAAATATACAGGGTGTTAGTTAAACATGCGGCAAAAATTCAAGAGGTTATTCCTTGGACTATTCTAAGGATATTTTATCCTTATGATTTTTGAAATAGCGCTTTGTTGCGAAGATATAGGTCGAAACAAATTTCCAACAAATAACAATTTATTACTAAAAATTACATGTAACATTTCTGAACCTACAAGAATTGTTCAAAATGGCTACCTCCAGCTCGGATGCAACCATCCCATCTTCTCCTCATGGACTCCCGAACTCTTTCAAAAACACCAGGGTCGTTTCTTATTGAGTTACACCCAGCAATTATCCGATCTCTTAAATCGTCCACATCTTCCACTGGCCTAGTATAAACTAGTGACTTTAGATGGCGCCATAGGAAATAATCCAGTGGGTTTAAGTCCGGGGATCAACCAGGCCATACGTGAGGTCCAACTCGACCAATCCAGCGATCTCCGTACGTTCTTCCAAACGTTCAACGAGAACTGATGTTGAAACCGATCTTCACAAATCTCATGTGGATTTTCGTCAGCCCACACATGGTTATTGTGGAAATTCCTTATTGCATTTCGCGAGAAACTGGCTTCATCGATAAAAAGAATCAGCGTAAGTAGTTGAGGGATTTCAACCAATGTGTGCAAAAACCATTGATAAAGTGCAATACGTGGAGGAAAATCCGCAGGAAGAAGTGCCTGAACGCGTTGAATGTGGTATGGGTACAACAAATTATCTCTCAGAATTTTCCAAACAGTAAAATTACTTACATTCACAGTATTTGCAATTCTTCGCGTAGAAGTACCTGGATCTTCTTCTATCATGTCCAGCACATTCTCTTCTACGTCTACCGTTCTTACAGTCCTTGGCCTTCCTGGTCCTCCACTTCGCTTCAATGTTCCCGTTTCTCGAAGACGTTGATGAATACTTTGAAAGATTTTTCTATCGGGAGCAATGTGGTTAGGAAATCGTTCAATGTACAGTCGTCTAGCTTCTAATACATTGCCATCAGCAAGTTTATAAATAAAATGCATGTCAGCCATCTCGGCATTCGTATAGCGAGCCATGGTAGAGGACTTCACTAACAACCGTTTACACGCCAACTAGCCAAACGTCAATCAATCTTAACAAATGCGACACATACAAACTACAAAAACACAACCTACAAAAACATACAAAATAATCACTCCGAAGTATCACGGGATGTTGGTAAGAAGAAACAACTCCTTTTTCTTACATGTATTTTACTTGATACGTCCAGTGTAGTACGCCATACTTTTATTTCACCTACATTAATAATGTGAAAAATACCAAAATTGGATTTGAAAATTTTTTTCGCCATATATCTTCGCAACAAAGCGCTTTTTAAAAAATCATCAAAGGATAAAATATCCTTAGAATAGTCCAAGGAATAATCTCTTGAATTTTTGCCTCATGTTTAACTAACACCCTGTATATTTGTAAAAAGAGCGTCCTTTACATAGAGAAATAAACTGTTGCTGTATGTAAACAGAGCAGATCTCAGTTATTGAGATCTGCTTTCAATTCACTTGCGTCTCCGTACACCCCGAAAGTCAATATTGACTATCTACTTGCCGCGGAAATTTAACCTGACAGTTATCGGTGCTAAGTTGTTCTGATTAGGTACCTATAAATTACAATCCAGGATGTGGAAAGAGCGTTACGAGTCGCTACTTGAATAGCGAGTCGCATCAAATGGCTTTACAATAATTATATGTATTTAGCATCGAATTATCTCAAGCAACAGGTTATTTGTAGTATTATTGCTTTCCGTTATTTCAAGTTGCCGTGATTTTAACATTGAAAATGCTGATAGGATCGCGAAGGTTCTCGTACGTATGTTTCGATGAAAAGTGTAACGCGATGAGCATGTCACACCGACATGCTTAGGTAGTGGGGGACCGAGTAGAACGGGAGGCGTGGGCGCATAGTTTGGCATTCGCATTCGTATATTGCAAATTGCAAGTCTGAGAATCTCAGCTCTCATGTGAATGTGATATACAAGGTGGCGTAAGTCGCCAATGGTAAGTTCTCAAATTAGAAGGTAACTTTTGCAAGCTTTCTATAGTTCCAAATTTGCTTAATTAATTTTCAATGCACTCCGATGGTTGCAAGAGTTGCGAATGTACATGGTGTCTCACCAGGAACTGCGTCGATCGATATCTGGGAAAGAAAAAATGGGTTTTTTTAATCTCTATACTAGTAATAACTAGAAAAAATATTATGAATATTGTTCCATCATTTTGGTACATACTGTATTACTGTATACATAAATACATACAAATTGAACTGGACAAACACTTGACCATTCCAAAAGTCTCTTGCGCATAGCAGCTGCTGCTCTAACAGTATGCTGTTCGAAAAAAGGATAAAACGAGTTTTAGGAATTGATAGTTATTTATTTTATGTAATAATTCCTCGAACAAAACAGATGCCTTGGCATAGCCGACTGCTAATGGTATTATTTTTGTCATATTACGTTACTTCGTTGATTGAAACAAACGATGTAACGTTCGTTAGGCTCATCCTGCTCGGTATAGCATGTCTTCTACAATTTTACGTCATCGTCACGCAATAACCAATTGTTTTTCTAGTGTATATGTTGAGGAGTAATCTGTAGCATGGTCAGATTAACCTTGTATGAAATGTGATCGCTTTTCTTCATACAGAATTTACAACAAGAATATTGTCTTTGTCTAACAAACCAAAAAATATAAAAAACGCTTTTCAAAAGAGTGATTCTAATGGAAGTTTACCCTCTGATATAGAAGCAGCGGCAAACGGAGCGATCTCAAGTCTAGTTCTGACAAAATCCCATCCAAAGCACGGTATGAGGTGGAGTTCCAAAAGTTTGAAGATTGATGTAAAGCTAACAAGGTAAAAGGTGTCTGAGAAAATCCTTTTGGCTAATTTTTCCAGAGAGCAACGCTCCCAGAAACCATCTACACTATGGACTCTCACTAATCAATGTTGAGAACTATGTTTAGTTAAGAAAAATCAAGATATAAGCAGATTTTCTGAACTAATCGAATTTTTGAAAAGAAGTTCAAAGAGTTACGAGGCCAAAAAGTCCAGAATATTTACAAAGGACGAAGTATATAAGTTCCTAAGTACTGCAGATGATGAAACATATTTACTCATGATGAAGGTTGGTTGCTAAGCTAAAGTTGGTTCATATTCAATACAATGACCTCTATATAAAAATGTGCTTCAATGCACCAAAACAAAAATTGTCCGAGAATTTGTTATAACAGAAGGCAATGTGGCAGCTATCAACTGCTTAAATATTTTCGAAAATATGCTGATTTCGTCTCCCTAATGCAACTCACAGGTTGTTTTTTGTATTCTAAGACAAAGAAACTGTACTTCCCAGCCTGTCGGAGTTAACACTTTTGGAAGTATTCGAAAAATGACCATTACGGGTACGGAATCAGTACGTTAAACAACCGATGGATAAGTTTGTTGCAACGGGTTCGCTTCTAAACAAGAAACGCGAAGTAATTCGCCCAGTTCGAAATAAAGCAGTTGAAGTGGCAGTTTTGGGTCACTTGCAGATAGATAGTAATCAGTCGATCAAAGCGGTGCCTCAAGCTTTTTGCGTATACAGTTCAAGTGTTCATCGAATTTTGAAAATACACAAGTTTCATCCATTTAAGATGATGCTGGTTCAAGAGTTACATGAAGATGATTTTGATCGTCGTAGGTACCCAATTTTGCTAATATTTTAGTAAGCGACTTCTACCGAACTCAAATTTTCTCTACAATACGCTTATTTCAGACGAATATACATTTATGTTGAATGGCGAAGTGAATAGACAGAATAGTCGCTATTGGAGTGATACTAATCCTCATTTAATCATGGAATTTCATACTCAGACTCCTCAAAAATGAAATGTGTGGGCCGGAATTTTTGGCAATCATCTGGTTGGATCGTTTTTTATTCAAGGAAATCTCGATGGGAACACCTATTTACAATTATTGGAAGACACGATTCCAGGGCATTGGATTGGTAGAAGAGGTCCCGTCGAATGGCCACCAAGATCACCTGATTTATCCCCTTTGGACTTTTTTGTGGGGCCACCCTGCCTAAAACACCAGAGGTGATGCGTCAAAGAATTGTGGAAGAATGCCGATTAATAACACTGGATGTCTTTAGTAATGTTCGAACAGAAATTGAAAACAGACTGTATTATTCTTTGGGGTCAAGTTAACGGGGTCATTTTGACAATGTCGGTTTGTCAACTTTTCGTTTTTAGCCAATAACTAGGTCAGATCTCAACCGATTCCCAAAAACGACGAACCAGTCTATTTGCAATGGAAAGGGCTTTAAAATTATGTACCTACTAGAATAGGGAGAAAATCGCTGTCGCGATTTTCGTTTCCATTTCTAGCCCTACCGGGGGTCCAGGCCTGCGGCCTGGGGTCACCCTTTGGGTGACAAATACATCTAAAGTAATATTATCTTTAAGAAAATACATATTAAAGAAATTTTGTATCTGGAATGATGTTGTAATTATACTAAACGATTTTTCTTAATATTTTGATGAATTGTAAGTCACTCTTATCTTGATGGTAAAACATCATAATTTTTTAAGTACTGAAAGTAGAATTTATTTTTAAGTAAACATTATTATCAATGTTATCAATGGGACCAAAAATATTGTAGATATTTACTTTTGTAAGCTAAAATGATGAATTTAACAGACTGCCTTAATGAACGAATTAATTCCAAACTTTACGTGCAGAAAGAATAAAAGCTACGGATAATGAAACAGAATAACTAAATACTAATACTAATAAATAATTGGAATTAAAAAGTAAAAAAAAGTTTGCCTCCAGCGTGACTCGAACTCGCAAAATCAGCATTAAGAAGTTTTGAATCCTACGATTTTCTCGTTGCGCTACCACGCCTGTTGACAAATGTTTACCTTGAGACATTTAAGTATGTAAACTGTACGTGTCAACCTGAAAATATAATTTTACCGATTTTCTAATTGGAAAAGCATTTCGCTTCAGTATTTTGGTAATCAGAAGTGTTTGGCAGTCAGTACTATCGATTCCGTTAGCAATATTTCTCGTAGTAAAATAACCTATCTGAAGTTTAATTAATTTGACAGTTTTCGTGGTAGGTGCTTGTCTCGTTAGTGCAACTCACATCGGTAGATAAAATGAGAAAGAAGTTGAGACGGACGCGACTCGAGATTTTCGAAAACGAAATAGACGTAGAAGGAGTCGACATATGGTCTCAAAAAAAATCTCTAAGGATTAGAGAAAGGACGGAACTTTCGCGTGAAGCGATTCTCGAAGCCGTAAAATTAGAAAAAGGGTCTAGGGAGTCCCGCGAAAAGTCGGGATTTCGGCCGGCGTGACGTGACCATTAGGCGCGAAGAAAAACGCCGGTGCTAGCCGTATCTCTTTCGCCGAACGGCGATCGACGAAAATTTTGCAGAGGTTTTTTGAAAAGGCGTTTAAATTGGGAAAACGCGTAGGAAACAGGACGAAAATACCCCTACGCATTGGAGAAAGGCCGGAGGCGACCTCCGGTCCCCCTCAGAAGAGATAGCTTTGACACTTTGTGGAATCGGCGACGGAATTTGAGCGAGACAGAATCAACGCGTTTTAATATATATGGATTAGAAGTAGATTAGTTCCATTTGAAATTTTAAAGTTGGGGTTGCTAGGGGTAAGGGGGATAAACATATGGCTTGACTGTCAAAAATGCTCCCCCCAAGAACAGATATCGACGGGTCTCGCGAATTATCATTTTTTTTTCGGTTTTGTAATTATCGGGGGTCAAGTTTTCGTTGAAAGACCCTGTTTATTTCTTCTCGTGGCGATTCCATACTCATAAATGAATTCATTCCTTCTGTCATGCAGCCGTAATGCTATAAACTGTAGAATGTTTCGACCTATGCCTGCCTACTCAATATTAATAACACAACACGAAATGAAATTATTTCCTATTTGTCGCTATTTTCTCGGTGTGAACCGGGTTCTCCGCATGCATGATTGTGGAGAACAGCGACCACGTAAAGTGTAGAGGTCTGTTCACCCACCTACACTTTCCCAGCGAAGCTGGAGCACGAGACCCACTGCATGTCCCCCATAATTGACCTGCTATCTCTAGAAGCAACAAAATTAACAGTCACTTTGGACCATTGCACGCGTACTTTAGCTTGGCAGTTTAGTTTTCTGGATTACACACTTTTACGGTTTATAGTTTGCCATATTTTAACAGCGTGTTCTTTGGTAAAAAGGGGACTTTTTCTGCGTATAACCATGGATCGAAAAAAATCACTCTATAATTTTGTCTTTGTTAAGGTTAAATCTTTTGTTTCAAAATGGAATAGCTAGAGGCTACCAAAATACTATTTTGCCCGGCTACTGAGTTGTGTGTGTAATTTCAGTGTTATATTTCATTTACAACGCAAATGGTCTGGAAGTTCGACACCATTAAAAAATGATCGAATTTCCAGCGTAGGAAACTTGGTATTAAAGGATATAGTTCATTAAAAAGAAGTCCGGATAGGAAAGGTCTTTTGCCACACAAAGCTTCATGAAATTGTCTGAATACTGCGCTCTAGGTTTTACGTTATTTTATTTGTAGATTGAAAATAAACTGCACAGCAGTAATTAATCAATGCAAGATTATATGTATATCTTTCAGTGAGATCAAAGAAATTCAGAGTTCCAGTCGCAGTGAAAAGTTTCCAATACTTATTAAAATCCTAGTTGACATTAATCCATTTTTCTTTTGACTCATATCTCTACGATCCCCAGGACTGCAACTGAATAGGTAACAGCATGAAAAGGATCATTAAGGATGCACACTCGTGATATTTTTCAGTAAAATTAATTATAAAAGATGAAAATTAATAATATCGCAAAATGGTAGTAGATTATATTTATGTATTTGATCATTAAAATTGAAATACTTTCCCGTTTTGCCACAACTGCAACAAGTAGTGACGAATTCATACCGTCCGTTCCTCTCAAATTGTACCAGCATTTCTAGTTGAATTGCAGCAATTTGCTGCCTAATAGAGTCTTTTAATTCTTCCAGCCTTGTTGGTAGTGTTCTAAACACCAAAATTTTTAGTAAACCAATTCTTGTTTGTAGATCCACGTTGGAAAGTTTAAATCGTTTCAATTTATGTTAACGTTTTATTTTGAGAACAATTTTTAATCGCAATGATTACGTTTGACACTTGTATCAACAATTGACACGACAACTCTTTTGTTTTCCATAGATACTACACTGACATAGTTTTCCACATAACACCAAAACACCATACTGCACTCGACGCACGTTTCTCCAACCAAGTTGGCAACATCTGGAGATGATTAAAACTAGTTTTTACTGGGATTGAAAGAACTGTATTCTTTTAACAATTTTTTTCAGATTGTTGTTTGCCGTTATTTGCTACCTGTGTCAGTTTTTTCTTTATTTAAAGTAGGCAATATTTATGGAGATAGCACTTCCTTATGTTTCGCTTAAAAATAAAAAAACGAAGAGATTTTGAGAAAAATTACCTTCACAGTATTAAAGATAATAGTTCGACTTTTTTCTACATTTCATTAATAACTAAAACATGGGGTATCGAAAGGATCTGAAATTTTAGCACACAATAGAGTAATAGTGAGCCTACATATGGTCCAAATTTCAATTCTATTGAAATTTGGACCACATTTGGGCGCCTATTTCATTTATTTCGATAGTGGTTGCAAACCATTTTTCAGCACATAGTAAAGCGTTTTCAGCGATAGTAAATGATGCAATCTCAGCATAACGAAATAATTGAAATTTCGGTGAAAACTTTTCCTAACATTGAGCCGACCATTACCTACTAGATTTAATTGTTTGTACTAAATATATTGTTTCAAAAACGTATATGAAACTCGACAATTTCTAAAATCCTGGGATAGTGAACGGTACGAATTTGAAGTAAAATGAAAATCGATTTCCGGTACCTACCGGTCTTATACAAACAGAATTTAATTTAGAATAACAATTGCTATATAACGTGGCTCATCAAGGTTACTTTGTGCGGAACATATAATTAACCATAATGTTTCAGTCAGCACAACGCAAACTTGATTTACGTTCCACTTTCATTGTTGCTGGAAAATCTGAGAACAGCGGGAACTCGGATTTGCTACTGGCGACTGAAGACGACAAGAGCTCTAATGTGACACGGGTTTTTTGGTGGTGATAAGTTGTGTTGAAGAACCTTTAGGCTACCTAATAATAAAATTTTGGTTGCTAGAAACATTTATTAACAGAATTTGCCCTTTTTGATATCTTTTCATATCTGTCATAGCCTACTACTGCGTTCACCTATTTTCCAGTTTCTAAAGCCCATAAAAACGAAAATAATATTACTAGCGTACCTACGAGTCTATAATGGCTACATAGGTTATAACGATACTTCTCTTCAATTATTTTATTAACTAAAAAGATACTTACTACTGTGTTGAAACTCTCTATCAGGGGTGAGCAGAGTGAAGTACTGCAGGGTTATTTATTATCTGCCAAACTTGGGCGCCATCAATTGATCTTTTTTGATGGTATTGAGTAAAGGTATAGTTCCTATCTAAGTGAAGACAATTGCAAAAAAACACTTGACAAGAACAAAGTTAGTTTTAATGTAATGATATTCAACTATACATTTACGAACATTAAGCACATATAGAAACATATAAAGTTACATATTTTAACAAGTACTCTCAAATTTAGATACAGGGGAGAGAATTCGGCTATACTAAACTCGACATAAAAAGGTAAGTTTTAGATATTTTCAGTCCGCAAGGTAACGCTAAGGGCCCTTAAATTCTTTCGCACACACGGCCTATGCATAGGTAAGTTAGTAGAATAAGGCACAGTATACGCAAGGTGTTCAAGAAGCACTTCCAAAATAGATAGATAATAAGGTACTCACATCTCACATCAACAGGGGTTGCAGAACTTAACGTTTTCCATACGTTGCTGTCGAAGCACAACGAAATCGTAATAAACGATCGTTTTCTCTCCTAATCACTATAGAAAATCAAATTCAGGGTTGCTGCTGTATTACACTCGTAATATTTTTTGTTGTATCACCTTTTTTCTATATCAAAAATTCATACTCACTTCTGCACCAACTGCTAGGTAATACCTCTTCTCGCCATCTTTCTTTCTTTCTTTTTTCTTTTCGCTCTCCCTTCCCGTTCTCTTACGTTGTCCATCCGCTCGCGTTCTTAACGCGAGATGGCGTCACTATATTGTTCTGAACTTTAAATTATCCAAACCTAGGACTACGTATGGAGATAGACCTAACGCACAACCACAGAGAGTGAAGTCGGGATTATAAGCACTTAAGATACACCGAATACATATAATACTTTAAATACAGGATTGCTGTTTAACAAGAAGGTAAAAACACAGAATGAGATAAGAATTATTAGTTTAAATCAACTAACAAAGGTATTTTATTAGTTACTAAAAACGAGACCGTTACAAGGTTCGTACGAATTATTTTCACTGTTACATTTAATTATTTTGCATTAAAAAAGTTGAGGTACCTTCGGAAACAAAAGCTACCACTTCTTTTTCATTTTTCATCACTTATTTTCCATTTTCCATATAGCTGTATAGGAAATAAGTCCATGTCATGAATTAAGGGTACTACCAGAGACCTGAGGTTACTGGTTTCCCCGATAGAGGGCGTTAAAAAAATCAATTATGTGTGTGGCTGTATGATATAGATTGACGAAACTTTGACACATTTTATATTAATGGTCAAGCAGTGGAGAAGACAGGGGGGGGGGCATTTTCACTGAAAACCTCGCATAATCTACGCCACTGGGTTTTCAGAATTCCCTGTCATATTGTGAATAAAAAAGTTCCCCTGCATTTTCTTTTTTAAATACTGTGTGGTCCACACCAGTTTCGATCCAAGTGCAGACACGCAGGTTTTTCTTTGACTCCCATCCTCTCCTATTCCTGGTAAAAGCAAAAGCAGCTTCACCATCGGTCTGGAATCATTGCGAAAGCTTTGTGCACATAACGAAGTCTCAGAGATCGATATACACACTGAGATAGACACGGCCCACATCCCCGACGAGCATATACTTTTTAAGCCAATCAGTGGCAAAAACATCGATAAGAGGATTTCCGTCCTACATCCTTTGTAAATTATTCCTGCTGTATGAAGAGGAAATGTTTGGAGAGTGTATCGTGGAGCTTAGTTTTCTTGCCGCACTGGATTAATGCGGATAGAGATGAGTGAGCATTCTTATATTGACAGTGGAAGGAAGATTAAAGGATAAAGGATTAACTGGACGTAACGATTTGTGGGAGGAAAACCCATTATATGTTCTTATCTTATCAGTATACTGGGATGCCCAATTTTATGAAATAAAATATTGTATAAAATTATGTATCAGCAGAGACTTATACATCTACATATAAGTCTTTGGTATCAGTGACATTCTTTGGTGATAACATTCAAATAATGTCACTACCACTACATATTACCATGTAATATGTAAAAGGTTTACATTCACAAAAAAAATATCTATAAGTGTTAAATCAGGATAACCTGTTGGCTTTCAATTAATTTCAAACAGCAAAAACACTTTCTTCAATAGTAGACATTTTAAATCGAAAACCACGAAAAATAAATGAACGAATATACTTATACAATAATTCAAGGGGGTTGGAACTTTTGGTGTGAAGATAACAGTGGCGTAGTTTTCAACATAACACCAAGACACTATTGGCGATTCAGATTACCGATAAGGACGCTGCAAATTGTAAACAAATATGGAGGAAGACGAGTATTCGCATTTCATATCACATCATCTAGCAATTTAGCATTCAACTGCCATAAATATAGTGACTTCATATGCTAGTTAGGGTGAAATAAAGGATAAAAAGAGTGGTAAAAGCAGTCAAACGTCCCATAAGTGCTTCATTGCTAATTATATGAATTTTTTGGGTTGAAAGAGGTGCTCTAGTTTTCGTTTACTTACATTTTGGACTAAAATAAGTGTGATAAACTGTATGGTGATACCATATTAGTGCTTGTTTTTTGTTAAATAATGTTTAAATTAAAATATATTCTGTTTTTATATGACTAATAATAGAAAAGTATAGACAAACTGTAACAAAGTGGTTATGTTGTGTAAATAAACGTGTTCCCTATTAATAAATTGTTACATGCCTTTTGGAGAAATGAGTGGGAAACAGTTTCTTATATTAGGGCCAAACTTCTACCTGTCTTCTATCTTAAACACTTCTATTGACACATTTTGTGGAATGACACCCATAAACACGGTGGTTTGTGTTGTGCTGATTTCTTTTGAATGCCATTTTAAAATGTAAAAATAAAGATATACAAATACTAATCACATCGTTTTTTACTTTGTAATACCAAAAAATCACAAGCACCACTAAATTATTACGTAAAACATACCCAAATACGTGTTATTTATCATTATATCAGCAATAAGCCTCCAAAAATTACCTTTTAAGTAGGTTCAAATATTTTCCTGCAGAGGGCGCATTCATTTTTGAAATCGCCAATTCTGCACTCGACGCGCATTTCGCCAACTAAGTTGGCATCAGCAGGAGATGATTAAAACTGGTTTTTACTCTACTACTTCTAAACTAAAGTTTTAAAATTTAAATTAAAAGGTAAACTAAAGTTTTAATCATCTACAGATGATGTCTACGCCCCAAAAAATATAAATATACAAAAAGTCAGGTCCATTTATTAATTCGTTAACACAGAAATACATAATTAAAACATTTTTCTTTCATTTATAAACGTTTCACGTTCAAACAAGGATATTCTTACAAATCCTAATTATTTTTACACTAATCCCTATCAAGCTCGCGTAAATCTTCTCGTTTTCGGTACCTGCCGCCACCACCACGCCGCCGTAATGTACCCTCCGCATCACCTGTTGCTAGATTGTCCCATTGTAAACCTGTCTCGACGGTGGAGTAACTGTTCGGCACGCGCATGCGCCTGCGGGCGCACCTTGAGACTGTCTTACAATCTCCAGTGCCGACCGACAAGTTAGTCAAACATGAATATACACAAAGCCGAAATCTGGCCAACAACCGGTGAGTGAAAATGTGAAAAAACGGGCTAATTTCCCTTAATAACATCCACACGGCGATTGTAGATTCGGTGATTGAATCTAGGTTCGTCGCTTCACCCAGCACTGGTATTTCTGGCTGTGACAGTCTCTCGATTGGCGGATAAGTAACAGTTTTTTCAATCTAGTTGGTGTTGCACGTAAATGTGCACGGCTACCACCAGTGCCCTAACTTCGGAAATTTATCGAGAAGCTTCACAGTTACGAAGCCCCCGTTTCTGTTAATCCAAAAAAGTGATATTTGTGGGATGCCGGACTTTGTAGTGTTACCATAACAGTTGTTTGTGATGCACACTAGTGGGATCGAGAATATTTCTTGCGGTGAACTTCAAGATGACAAGTAAGTACTGACACAGCGATGTGTTGTCCCGCAAGGGTCATTAACCCTTGCCGGGGCTTATTTTTGTTCGCCTGCCGACTTGTCTGTGCGAAAAAGTACCTGTCGCAGTAGATTGAGCTTTTATTGTTATGAATCGCCTGTTTTGCTGCTCAAATCTAAATGTCACCTGTCGTTTTTATTGAAAAAATATTAATGTGAAACTTCTAGTGCTTGGTAACAAACCAAATGTCTGAAAGTTCTGATGAATGTTGCATATTTATTCATTGAGACCAGCGTTACGAAACTTGCAAATTGGTTTAAATTGCAGCGTTAGTGTGTTTCTAAGAATATCTCGCGGGATTTTAATTAATTTTTATTACATATATATGAATATTAATCGTATGCGATGTAGGCATAATGCTTGGTCGCGTAGGAAATAACGTGCAAAACAAAAGAATCAAGTAGGTTTTTTAACAATGGTGATGATGACACTCACCACTCACCCGACTAGTTTTATGCCATTCTGAGTGATAAAAAAGTGTTAGGTGCAAAGAAACACGTATCTTTTTAAATTAAAAAAGTCACATCATATAAAAGAATGACAAACATATGAAAAACTTTATACAGAGATATCCATAATTATTGACCGGTAAGTACGAACAATCATTTTAAGAAATATGAATCATTTTTTATAATAAATACATATGGAATGTGACCTTACGTATCTACTGGCGACATATCACTAGTGAATCGATCAACAGCATAAAAATCACTATTGTATTGGTATACTGATTGTCTTTTCGACATCTATGATTGTCCTTCTCTTGATCACTTGGCGAATAAAAATATTAGACTAAAAATATTGATAAAAACTTGTTTTAGGTATTAGTGTCAGATCGAGAGCTTCAGATATTATTTTAAAATCACCAATTAATTTGCCACTTTGATATGGAAACATAACAATTTGCTTCTATAGACACTGACACTGCTCCTGTTAAAAATGTTATAATAATGTGTATCATTATGTATCAAAATGTTATATAGTATCAGAATTTGTTGTCATATTTGCAGCATTGTTTCAGAACTTCCTATATTTGAGACTAAAAATAAAAATTACATCGCGTTATGTTTGCTAATCTTCAAATAAAGTCCCCACTAATACTAATCAGCTTTATCCGATTGAATATTAAAATCAGACTTTACGGCTAATTATAACTGCTTCTTGTAATCCCAAGAAACGGGCATGCGAACGACGAGAGGTGAGTGGCGCCAAAGCTGGAAGGTCAAAAAAATCTCGGTAACAGGTACAATTCGTAAAAAGTGATTTTATACCTCTAAGGAACAGGTTTTAATAGTCTCTACAGCCTCGGGCAGGGAGGATATAACCTAAGCACAAATATAGTACCTTACACCTGAAAAAAGTATTTGTTAAATTGAATTATAAGATTAGTAGTTGTTTTTAACTAATTTACTAATGTTATTCAGATTGGTATAGATTTGCACGGTTTTCCACAAATCCTCAAAACTTTATAGATAATTTTTTCCGGCGACTAATTTATACAAGTGAATTATATAGGATGTTTAGGATATTTGATCACCAAATGGATGTTGCAGAATTTTTAAGAAGTTACCTGCTTTTTAACACTATAACTTAACTAGATATTGAGTCGAACCATAAAAGGCTCAATTCATCCTGCATCTTAAAGCCGCCATCTTGAATTTTTATTATATAAAAACATAACAGTGTGTGGTCATCCAAGATCTATGAGTGTGCCAAATTTCAGCTCAATGGCTCAACGGCAAGTGATTGAAATCATAGTAACAACTTTGCACCACGTTTACACATACATTCGAAATATTGTAACGAACTATCACGCTTTAGGAATAGTAATTTGAATAAAATTTCACATACAACGCAAACTGACGACTGTTACAGTTTTACTTTTAAAATCTGGAGCAATCAGAGCAAGCGTTGATAATTGTTATGTTAAATACACTTTAAACTTTCGTTTTTCTACCAGATTGTTATCTAACTAGCGTTTCTGCGTGCGTGGCATTAATCATATCAACCCAAATCGGTACGTAATTAAGATCAAATTTAAATTGGACAACTTTCTTCATATATATTGCGTCTACCTACACGCTGGCTGGACCAGGATTCAAATGAGTTTATGGAAATATATACTGGGTATACGTAAGAGAGAAAATAGTAAAGTATACATCTAGCTACCTATGATTGATAAGAGAAATAGCAATCCACTACGATTACGATCCAGTGGTAAGTGATAAGTTCCACTTGTTGCTAAACAACATGGGCGTCGTCCTAAAATCTCTAAGGGTGCGTGACGAAATGGTTTTTTGATAGAATTCGCCAGACAAATAAAAAAATGTATTCTATCAAAAGATCTACATGATCAAACTACATAAAAAATATGTTTAACAAAAAGTATTTTCTGAAAATAAACAAACAAAAATTAGACAGCTGAAATATCATTTGTTATATAGTTGCATTAAGAAAATAATGTAGAATATAAAGATATAATAAAATACAGGGTATTCTACAGGGTGACCCATTAAGAATGGAAACACTCGCGTACAAAATTTGTATATTGACCGATTTGAACCGGATTTTTTTTTTAAAGATAGATCTCTAAAAGCTCTATATTGATGCAAAATTTGAAGACGAAATTTTGATTTTCAAGGCCTGCTACGAATTTTTTTTTAAGTGAAAAATAGCAAAATTTTGTTAGCGATTTTTTTTTTTTTAAATCTGACTACACCACTAGATTTAGGAGCCTACTACGAATTTTTTTTAAGTGAAAAATAGCAAAATTTTGTTAGCGATTTTTTTAATAAAAAATCTGACTACACCACTGGATTTAGGATCCCCTCGTAGGCATTTGTACCAATTTTTGCGAATAAAAGTTTGTTCCTAAAAAAGTTATGGCAATATCGGCATCACCAGTGTTTGCCTTTTTCGGTGAACCTATTCTTTTATAAAATTAGAATAAAACCCAAAGTAAAACAAAATTAAACAATTTAAACACTGGTGTAATTATTAATAAGAACCATAAAAACCAGTATACACAAAATAACTAACAATTACTCTAATATAAATAACAATTGATAGGTAAGTTCGTCAAATTATTATTATTTCGTGGTTATTATGCCAAAACATAATAATATTACCTTCTTAGATAAAAAATAACTACATTATAATTTTTTATTCAAAAAGTGTGAATCAATTTGACAGACTCCTTTTTCATTTTTAAAAATGTAATTTTCTAATCATTACTTTTTTTTTATCAATTGTTGTTTATATTAGAGTTATTGTTGGTTATTTTGTGTATACTGGTTTTTATGGTTCTTATCAATAATTACACCAGTGTTTAAGTTGTTTAATTTTGTTGCTCTTTGGGTTCTATTTGATTTTTATAAAAGAATAGGTTCACCGACAAAGGCAAACACTGGTGATGCCGATATTGTCATAACTTTTTTAGGAACAAACTTTTTTTCGCAAAAATTGGTACAAATGCATTTGAGAGGCTCCTAAATCCAGTGGTGTAGTCAGCTTTTTTATAAAAAAATCGCTAACAAAATTTTGCTACTTTTCACTTAAAAAAAAAAATTCGTAGTAGGCCTTGAAAATCAAAATTTCGTCTTCAAATATTGTATCAACATAGAGATTTTGGAGATCTATCTTTTAAAAAAAATCCGGTTTAAATCGGTCCATAAACAACTTTTGTACGCGGGTGTTTCCATCATTAATGAGTCACCTGGTATATAAAAATCGAGAATTGGTATTACTTCCGGTAAAACAGGAAGTGGCAAAAAGGTAATTTTTATGTAAAAAAGTGGCCTTTAATCTGTGGCACACTGTATTTTTATGATCAGATTAATAATAGTTGAGTAAACTTTACCATATCTACGTTTGATTACAAAACAATTTTTTTTATGTGTCGAGTTCCTACGAACAAAGTTTTTATTTTTGTTCATACTTGAGCCCGGCCTCCGGCGATTTGATTTTACAAAGAAAAAATCACCCGTCCAAGGTGGTACCTATCGAGGATTGCATTAATTATATAATTAACTAAATTGATGTCATTGGCAAAAAATACAAAGAGGATAACAAAATCAAGCACCCATTAAAATCCTCTTATAACAAAACAACTGAAGGTAATCCATGCTCGGAACTGATTTAAAGCAATTAGTGAAAAATTATGTATTGCCTGCAGGCATTAAACCAGCTGGGCTTGTGGTGCTTATAAAGTGATAATTTTAATAGTTTTTTAATAATGGAGTAATAATTTTTTCACCGCTGGGTTTTATTTTAATTCTATTGTTTAATTTTGAGATATTCCAGGTAATGTATAAATTTACGTAAAATTGACTCCCCCCCTTATTGCCCCCAATTACAATAAATCTAAAATCTGCAGCGCTTTGAGCAGAATCTAGAAAGGTAGAAAATAAATTAAAATTCTCGGTTTATAGAAAACCAACAATTTCCCACGCAATTATACCAGCAAGTTCACACCAGGCCTGGTAAATAAAAAAGTCGGTTTTCCATAGTTTTATACATAGGCTTTTAATGTTTCCGCTGGAAAAAGCAGATTTTCAAAAAGAATTAAGTACAATCACACAAATTGCAACAAACAACGGATATAAAGAAAAACTAATAGATAGCATGCTAAAAAGCAAAAGGAGGAAATTAATTCGTCGGGAGTTTTACAATATTCGGGAAAAAGAAGGCACATGTGTTATATTAATCACGTCCCAGGTTATAGCGAAAAAATAGCTCGCAGAATAGAACGAAACGGGTGTAAAACGATTAGTGTCAACAAGCGTACTATTGGGAGGATTTTGATAAAGAAAAGGGTTAATAAATTAAAACAATCGGGGGTATACCAAATTAACTGCGCGGATTGTAATGCCGTGTATGTGCGTCAAACCGGTAGAAGTATTGAAACTAGAGTAAAAGAACATAAAAAATCCATATTAAATAACGCAAAAATTCAGGATTTTCGACGCATTATATAGAAAACAATCATTTTATAGATCAGAAAAATGTAAAGGTACTGCATCGTGAAGAGAAAGGAAAGCGCTTAGATCTGTTAGAGCAATCCGAAATTAAAAAAATCTTTAAGGGTCCATTCTCTGTAGATTTGACAGGCATGAATGTTGAGTCGGATTGAGAGGATGGGTGGAGACTTATATATTCCAACTATCGAATTATTAAGATTTCGGAGGTGCACGTAAAGCCGAAGTAAAAAGGCACATGGAAATAAAGTTAGCCCTCATTGCGAGGGTACCGGATTTGTCTTATAATAGCAACAAAATTTCTTTTTAATGTTATAAATTATATATCACCGGAAAGATCAAAAGATAAACTAGATCCCTATAGTGGCAAATTTTTGTTTAATACATGTATTTTAGAGAAAATAATTTTTGAAAATACGCTATTTTAGTACAAGATTGTTTGCCTGGAATTTTAAAAATAAAAAAAAAATACCAAAAATTACTACTATAGGGATTTAGATTAAAGTCTTATCTTTCAATACTTTTTTACTAAAAGTCGCTATCTTTTATAGTTTTTTTGTAATTAGACACGAGACGAACGCCGATTTAGGGCTTATTTCGACCTAGTGAATGGACTCTTAATTATAAATTCTTGTACTACGAATGATCAGATAGACTTTACACTCTCGCCCTTCTTAGAAAAGGTAATAAAAACTCGGGCTTTACCAGATGGTAGGATCAATCGGGGGTAGGTGCTCGTAAACAAATGCCAAGAACAGCCACGTAAAAATACCAGAAGAATTGTAGGCGTGTGGATAGTAAATATTTTAAAAATTTATCTTAGGCGGAAGTTACATTAAGATTAGGCCACACTTTACAAGCAACTTATTTGCCATTTTTCAATAGAGGCCTGGTTTGCGAAAACCTCGGCATTACCCCACATCCTGTTAAAACTAAATTGCTTATCTTAATCTTACTCAGTGTTCCACCGTTCGCCTACTGCAAGTATAATTTTTTAATACCCTGCAGCCATGTATATTTTTAAATAGATAATACACATAGATAAGCCTAGCGATTGCATATAATTCGTAATATTACCATGGTAGGCATGGTTGAAATAATGAAATAATATATTAATTAAACAAAAACTGCTATTTTATGTTTAATATATGTGTATATATTATCATTATTAATACCCTTCCATTTTGTAGTTTGCTAATAACTGCTATGTGACGAAGTTTCTTATAAATAAGAGAAATTTTGGTTTGCACTGCCTTTACTACGAGATTACCTAAAAGTAATTGTATTCACTTTCAGCTTTCAGATTTACAAGTAAATTCATGATAAGAGTCTATTCACTGTAGATTTGACAGGCATGAGTACGGGTCGGGTTGAGAGGTTGGGTAGCCGATGGGCAGAGACTTACATATTTCCACTACCGAATTATTAAGATTTCGGAGGTGCACGTAAAGCCGAAGTAAAAAGGCACATGGACATAAAGCTAGCCCTTATTGCAACGGTACCAGATTTATCTTATAATTGCAACAAAATTTCTTTTTAATGTTATAAATTATAATCACCGGAAAGATCAAAAGATAAACTAGATCCCTATAGTAGCAAATTAATGTTTAATTCATGTATTTTAGAAAAAATAATTTTTGAAAATACGCTATTTTAGTACAAGATTGTTGCCTGGAATTTTAAAAATAAAAAGAATTACCAAACATTACTACTATAGGGATTTAGATTAAAGTCTTATCTTTCAATACTTTTTTACTGAAAGTCGCTATCTTTTATAGTTTTTTTATAATTAGACACGAGACGAACGTAGATTTTGGGCTTATTTCGGACTAGTGAATGGACCCTGTTCCTAAAATGATGGAACAAAATTCGAATTAGTTTTCCTAGTTGAGATTAAAAAAAAAGATGGAACAGGTCAATTAGTGTATAGAAATTGCCACTTTTCTGCAATATTGCCAATTTTTTATATCTTCTATACCTTCTATAGTTATTTATACCTTCTTTTTTCTTTGTCACAGCCGTTAAAAAATAATTGTGTAAGAAGGAATTAAATGAAAACTGAGTAAAAATTTGAGTAAAGTTCAGGTGTGTAACACGGTTTTGGTATTTCGTGCGCATTTTTATGGGTGTTTTTGTGCTTTCTACTTTTCTACATTGGTTCGGTTCAGCGCAATTAATTGAAAGGAGGGTACATACGCACGCCCATGGCCGGCAGCGACCTTACAACGGTTTCCGATTGTTGCACTATCAAAACTTTTTAGATTGACTGTAGACGTTAATTCTCTAGTTAGTTGTTATAGGCCAGTCATTTAAGACATCGTAGGTCGCAAAAAATTGCAGATTTCTGATTTTTTGGAATGTTGTTAGGATAGGTACCAATAGTGTAAAACCAAGTTTGCAGCTTCGAAAGACCTGTGCTAACTGCGTGGTGCTCGAAAAACCTTTCTTTTTTCGGACTTTTTTCAGTTTTTGACTTATAACTTCTAAATGGAGCATCCTACGGAAAAAGCCCTGTAAAATTTTAAAGTAGATAAAATTTACTACAATTTGAGTGCAACCGCAGCTCCATAGGTCTAACAGGTCCAGAGATACAGCACTTCAAAAATTGGCCATTTTTCCCAAAAAGTTCGAAATTGTTGTTTTAGCTGTCTTCCAAGCCGAATATCAGCTAAAATACTCAGCCTACGTGGAAAGCTATGGGAAATGAAGTTGTAGAGCTGTTATTTAGCTTTAATTTAAGCATAAGCGGAACACTGTAGGGCCAATAGTTCCCTTGTTATCACGAAATAACAAAAAATTAAGAAAAATGAGATTTTTCTAGAAATTGAGCCTGACGAATTGCAGGACTTTTGTAAAGGATAAGAAAGACATAACTCAGTGGAAAATGGTTTTAACGTATGAATTTATCAAAATTATATCAAAATTGTATAAAAAATATTTTCGTAGTTTGGGAGACCTTGGGCGTGAAATGTTAAACGTGAAGTGATGGCGGGACCTCAACTGACTCCTGCGACAGAAATACAGAGCACAATGTAAATTAGTATTTATTGCGTAATCAATTTTATTATAAATTACAACGAAGGATATGTAATATTAGGCTTACCTTTACGCACTTTGCGAGACTGTCGTGTTCTTTTGGAAGGCCCAGGTTTGATTACGCAATAAATACTAATTTACATTGTGTTCTGTATTTCTGTCGCAGGAGTCAGCTGAGGTCCCACCATCACTTCACGTTCAACATTTCACGTCCAAGGTCCCCCAAACTATCATAATATTTTTTATACAATTTTGATATAATTTTGATAAATTTATACGTTATTATTAATTGAACTCAATTTCATTTTGCATGATATAAAACCATTTTCCACTGAGTTATGTCTTTCTTATCCTTTACAAAAGTCCTGCAATTCGTCAGACTCCATTTCTTAAAAAACCCCATTTTCCTTCATTTTTTGTTACTTCTTGATAACAAGGGAACTATTGGCCCTACAATGTTCCGCTTATGCTTAAATTAAAGCTAAATAACTGCTTTACAACTTCATTTCCCATGACTCTCCACGTATGCTGAGTATTTTAGCTGATATTCGACATGGAAGACAGCTAAAACAACAATTTCGAACTTTTTGGGAAAAATGGCCAATTTTTCAAGTGCTGTATTTCGGGACCTATTAGACCTATGGAGCTGCGGTTGGACTCAAATTGTAACAAATTTTGTCTACTTTAAAATTTTATAGGACGACTTTTTCCGTAGGATGCACCCTTTAGAAGTTATAAGCCAAAAACTGAAAAAAGTCCGAAAAAAGAAAGGTTTTTCGAGCACCACGCAGTTAGCACAGGTCTTTCGAAGCTGCAAACTTGGTATTACACTATTGGTACCTATTCTAACAACATTCCAAAAAATCAGAACTCTGCAATTTTTTGCGACCTAACGCGATTTTTGTGTCTACGGTGACTGGCCTATTATCTCTGTAGCAAAAAATGAGACATTTGAAGACATCCAAATTTCTATTGAAATAATTTTGAAGCTTTGCAGATGGTAACTAAACAAATGCGCCTTTACAGTTCGATACTCGACGTGAGGACAATGCCAATTTTTATTCTCAAAGCATAACCAAAGTTTACAGAATAAATATATTTAGCGTATTCTTCATAATTGTGTAATTGAATTCCAACTATGAACTCTAAGGAAACATTTCTCGTGAGAACAGCACCGAAGAACAGTCATTCTTCATGCCCGGTTAAATCAGCGAGGCTTGTTTACATTTCGATTGCTAGTGCCAGTTGTCGACTCTATTAAAAAGTAATTTAATTAATTCCTAAGAATTAAAGATTTGCCAAGGTGTTAACGGCGTGGAAAAAAGAAACAAACCGACAAAAACTCTCCGAACACTATCAATTATTGTATTACTTTTTCTTGTTGGCGTATTGCAAATTGTAAAAACGTGTACGCCCTCTTGTGGAAACAGATTCAAGCAACAAAATCGGTGATAATTATTCGTTTACTTTGTGGTTTTTAAATTTCAATAGATTCAGCAGTTTTTTATTTCACAATTTCTTGTACAATACAAAAAAGAGTCGTGTTTCATTTACGATTGCGAATGTTTTCGGTAGATACGGTGTATTTACTATAGTGGAAATCCCGAGGATGAAAAACGCTTAATTATATTGGTCTTTGCGGTTCAAAACATCCCGTATAAAAACCTTTTAATTAAAAAATACTTTGAAAACTTTTATATCCTTAATTTTAATGAATATACGCACCTAACTTTACTACATATGTACTGGACATTTCTCTGCGACAAAATAGTAATATACCGCGGATTCCCTCGCATAAGCCGCTTGCCTTTTAATGGGCGGCTATGCTATTATCGACTATTTGAATGTATATAGGAAAGTACTGATTAATAATATCCATAATGTCATTATTTCATTAAATTTTCTATAGATTGCATCAACGGCCAGCCTCTCTAAATGTCACAGACGTGATTGTTCTGTAGCAAAATTATCGCTATAAAAGCACTGAATTAATGCATGACACAATTTATTCAATATTAAATTAAAGACAATAATAATAGCGTTGTTATGAAATGTGATAAAATCTTTTTGGGTTACGGAATGATTGTTGAACCCAATCTAAGCGTTGTATAAGAGTTCAATTATTATTAAAATTGTAGTTGTGGCAGTCCATTGTATTCTCGCTGGTGTATTTTTACGTTATTTGGAACAGTAATAAACTGTAAGTTCTGTCACACCACTTTAACAGTCAGAGTAATATGAAATTAGTGTTAATTTTTCAGAAAAATATAATTGGGTAAATTTTCTTTTCCAAAAAGCATTTTGAAAACACAAAATTTAATTTTCCCGACCCTGTACAAGGCCATCTGCCTATTTGTTATGTCCAGCAGTGGTTAACGCAAATGTTGATATCCATTTTGCTGCTGCACAATCACTATCCGTTCCTGCAAATTGTACACAGCGTTACTCAGCATTTCTGGTTGAATTTGCTCCCTAATAATAGTCTTTTAATTCTTCCAGCATTGTTGGTCGTCCTATAAACACCAAATTTTTTACTAAACCTATTCTTGTTTGTACATCCATGTTATTGAAGTTTAAATCGTTTCAATTTACGTTTACATGAGTTTTATTTTGAGAACAATTCTCTAAATCGCAATGATTACGTTTGACACTTGTATCAGCTGTTGACACGACAACTCTTTTGCTTTCCGTAGATACAATAAAATACTAAATTGAAGCAACTAGATTCCATTTACTTTTTGCTACTAGCTTGGTTTTTAAAATTATATAAGACTTTAAAGTATACCCCTTACTTTATGATGGCTCCAATACTTTATGGTATTTTATTTTTTGTCACCTTCAGCTTTTTATAGCCATCTAAAAGATTAGAAGAGAAATTGAATTACCAAGATTAAAAAATCCGAAGTTGCCCCAAAAAATCAGACACAAAAGACACGAGTCCTTAGTATCTGAATCAGGTAACATAAAAAATTAAGGCATAAAGCAGTTATTCAGTCGGCTGCTTTGTATTCTGTTTCAATTATTTTTTCTGACATTATTACATTTGGAAAGTTTCAAATCTCTTTAAAAGGTTTTATCCTAATTGAGAATCGCCTTAACATCAACGAGATCATATTAATTAAATAAAGCAGGCAGGGGTTTCAGTTCGATTCCTGTTTCCTGAAGGCAGCTGCTTTTCTTGATAACAACTCGGCGAGATAAATTGTGAATGTTTAATGAAATGATATCTCGGAGAAATGAAATACACAGCGTAATCTTAAAACTGACCACAAAATTATAATCTATGCGTGTTATTGCATGTACAGGGTGGTGCAATTATAAGTTTTGCTGCCGGACACAGAGAACCCTGCGTAGTGTACTGATTAATGTCCCATTGATCACAAACGGGGCAGAATTAACGGGGTCACTAGTTACACCATCTCATCACCAAATCAAAACACGAAAATGCTGGGCTGGGTCTTCTTTTCTTCAGATTTATCCCCCATGGAGCGGGGGATAATAATTCTATTATTACTATTATTATTATGAAACAAATTTAGAGAATTTCATTCAGATTCAGTGGCGGCTCGTTGGTCGAAACCGTAATTATCCGTGAAACCGTGTTATCTTTTTTTAACATTGGTTTTCCATGGGCAAATATTGAGTCGATGCATTGTGTTATTTAGTTGAAAGTAGTACCAGGAAAAAATTTAATTACTGCTATCATCGGGACTGCCATTGTTTTATTTATTTGATAGCTTTTATTTTCTGTGCTTTTAACTTTTAATAAACTGAATCTGATGGGGAACGAAAATACTGAACTCTATTGCTCATCAAATTGAATACCTTGGCAGCGATCCAGTGATTCTGTATTTTCCTGGCCATTTTCCAAACAATAATGCTTTTGAAGCATTTTTTAAAAAAGTAATGAAACGTTTCGTTGTCTGAATATAGTTCGTTATAATTTAATAATTCCATCGAATGTGTCTGCGTTATTGAATCGCACTTAGTTGTCCTGACAAATATTTTAATAGAATGCATTTTATAATACATTCTTTAATATACCTTTAAATCTTTCCCGAGTTCTAATTAGGCACACACAAACTTGAAATTTGCACTTGAATTTGCAAAAGTATAAATTACTACTTGCACTAGATCTGTAATGTAAACTTTATGTAAACGAGATTCCGTTTATTCTTACAATGCTGCTTCCTAGAATGGGGAAGCTTTTAGCGAATTTGTCTGTCCGTTAATATCTCGCACCTGTGCTCTAATTTATCGATATGTGGGAAGTGGAAGCTTCAAAAGGGTCCTTTACAAACTTAGTTAAGAACTATACACTTTGCAAGAGTAGTATCTCTTAAATACATACAGTGTTCAAAGGAGATCTCTTTAACAATTCAGTGGATGGTATGAAAAGTGACGATGAGTAGACATCTCCATGCGTGAGTAGGGCATAAAGGAGCTCGTGTCATCCTTCGTTTAACCAAACTTGCGACGTGACCTGTAAAATTAATATACAGTATGACCAGAAATATATCAGTACTGAAATAAAGAAATCATATTGTTTATCTATAAACATTATAGTCTATATAATGTCAATTGAAACTGTAAAAAAAACTCAACGATTTCTGCTCAGAACAGACAGATTTCTTGGTCTACAGAAGCGTCTCAGGTCATGTACAAAAGGTATCAGAACTTGTTGCTTATATTTTTCACTGTTGACTGTGGCAGCAGCAGCTGCATCATCATTAATGAAGTAAAGGCCGATAATACCATTTCATGAATCCGCATACCATACAGTAATTGTCTCTTCAGGGAGAGGTGTTTCAATCAATTCTTTAGGAGGAGGAAGCCCAATGAATCCAAAAGACTGCCTATTAATGTGAACAGAAAGTGATATGGGATTCATCTGAAAACAAGACATTATTCAAGAACTCGTCGTCTTCAAAAGTAATTGTTTTTTTTTTATAATAAAGTGGATACTCGAAGCGGATGGTTCTTTATGAAACATCGTGAAAATAATTGTTTTGAAAAAAACATTGATCTCATTTAGATGTTCCAAGAAATATATAGAAAACACTCTACATACTAGTATTTCGGCTTATTAGGCCTTTTTCAATAGAGTAAATGTCTATTACTAAAAGTTTCCAAGCGCGTTTTCGTTATTTATTTGTTTACGAGCACCTACCCCCGATTGATCCTACCATCTGGTAAAGCCCGAGTTTTTAATACCTTTTCTAAGAAGGGCGAGAGTGTAAAATCTATCTGATCATTCGTAGTGCAAGGATTTATAATTAAAGATTTTTTAATTTCTAATTGCTCTAACAGATCTAAGCGCTTTCCTTTCTTTTCACGATGCAGTACCTTTACATTTTTCTGATCTATAAAATTATTGTTTTCTATACAATGCGTCGAAAATCCTGAATTTTTTGCGTTATTTAATATGGATTTTTTATGTTCTTTTACTCTAGTTTCAATACTTCTACCGGTTTGACCCACATACACGGCATTACAGTCCGCGCAGTTAATTTGGTATACCCCCGATGGTTTTAATTTATTAACCCTTTCTTTGTTGTTTATCAAAATCCTCCCAATAGTACGCTTGTTGACACAAATCGTTTTACACCCGTTTCGTTCTATTCTGCGAGCTATTTTTTCACTATAACCTGGACGTGATTAATATAACTATAGGTGGCTTCTTTTTCCCGAATATTGTAAAACTCTCGACGAATTAATTTCCTCCTTTTGTTTCTTAGCATGTTATCTATTAGTTTTTCTTTATATCCGTTGTTTTTTGCAATTTGTTTGATTGTACTTAATTCTTTTTCAAAATCTGCTTCTTCTAGCGGAAACATTAAAAGCCTATGTAAACTATGGAAAACCGACTTTTTTATTTGCCAGGAGTGCTGCGAACTTGGTGGTATAATTGCGTCGGAAGTTGTTGGTTTTCTATAAACCGCGAATTTTAATTTATTTTGTACCTTTCTTATTATTATATCCAAATAGTTTAATTGATTATTGGAAGGAGATGCCGAAAACAACTACTCCACGGGCAATATGCCCCGACTGGCGTTGCATTACATCAACATCTCCATGGATGTCGCCACATCCTTCATCAAGACCAAATACCAGACAATGACCGGTTTCGATCTTGTTATGATCTCGTCAGATTGCCATAGGTATCGGAATCATTATTATTATTATTGTCAATTAGACAATAATTGTCAGACAGGTAGTAGCAAAGACCCAAAGAGGGCACTGCAGTGTATTTCACTGTATCTCGCCACTACAAACATTCACATATGCCCCTTAGGCAATCAATGTCGCCAGATCATTCATCGATTCCGATACCTATGGCAATCTGATGAGATCATAACAAGATCGAAACCGGTCATTGTCTGGTATTTGGTCTTGATGAAGGATGTGGCGACATCCATGGAGATGTTGATGTAATGCAACGCCAGTCGGGGCATATTGTCCGTGGAGTAGTTGTTTTCGGCATCTCCTTCCAATAATTAAGTAGGATTGTCTTCCTCAAAGACAATAGAGGTCGCTGTAATGGCATCTGCTTTCTGCAGATCGTTATCTGTCTGTCAATTAGACAATAATTGTCAGACAGGTAGTAGCAAAGACCCAAAGAGGGCACTGCAGTGTATTTCACTGTATCTCGCCACTAAAAACAGTTTAATTGATTGTTTTCCTCCTTTTCCATTGTAAACTGAATATTATCGTTAAGGAAATTTAAAAAATTGAGAAAGCCCCTCAAATTAGTACCAGTCCAAATACAAAAAATGTCATCTACATAGCGACCCCAAAAGTGAACATGTGATTTTAAATTATTGTTACTATTGAACATCTTCATAAGTGTTAGCCAGTATCCGAGCATAGTGAACTAAACTTGTGTTTTATCATTTTGGTTCAGTTTGTAACAAAAGCACACAGGGTAAACGTCAAGTAAAGTAAATATCTTTAGAAAGTAACATCTGGCTCAAATAGATAGATTTTGTAAAACCATCTCTGGTTCTGTAGCAAAGATGTCATTTTGGGTCATAAATAGTATTGATAATTGTTCGGGCCTAACAAAGTTAGTGAAACATTTTATGGATGTCTAATTCCGTGCACCCCAGGACACGGAACAATGTTGAGGACACAAAGCGCCAATTGGGCGTAACTAATTAAAGCCAGTAAATTGTAATGAATTATGGTGGTACTTGGAAGTTCTTCGAAGTAAGATCTTTTGTATGTTCATATAGACAATAGTGCAAAGGCATAGGTCCTCCTGGTTTTTTTATGGGGTTTTTCCAGGAATAATAACAGTAGAGTAAGTCGTAACCCCATCTCACTTTGAGACGAGGATAATATCTAAGGGTTTTAGGTCACTAGTTAGGAAATAATCTTTTTGATTGGCCACCGTGACAAAAACAGGTCATGGTTCGCGGTACTAGACAGAGAGAAGAAACGTACTTTAACAACCAATGGGATTAGTTTATTTAAATTTTATAGCAAAGAAACTTTACTTGGAAAGTTTCGACTGAAGAAAAGGCAGTCTCCCGCGGTACGACTTCGCCACCGGTTTGTATTTATTTGGGCTTCTCCCCACAGTAAGAGGGCACACCACCCAGGCAGGGTAAAGTACGTTTCTCGGGCTCGAAGTAGACGCCGTTAGTTGTTTTATATAGAGTCATTCAGTTTAGAGTTCATTAGTATTGGATTCAGTCGTTTTCTTAGGTCAAATATCATTTCAGTAGTTTGCATTTCTATTTTGTTTACGTTTCTAAATTCTATTTATTTGTTATTAAAAACCCTTGCCTAAAAGTGCTGTGTTTTCGTGCAAATCCGCCCAACTACCCTCTCAGTGTTAGCTTATAAGAAGTGTCCCAGGAATACGTCCCTACATCGAGATTCAGGATAAGATAACCCACGGTAAGTCAATACTCTTTTTATACGTCAATCACAGCATATCTCGGACCCCACACCTGACACCATTTTGATTTTGGCCATTGTAGTAGACAATTTGGTAATTTAATTGTTACGAATTATATTCGGTATAAAGAAATGGAAAATTTTGTGGTACGCCATTGACATGGTAAGGGGATAAGTAACACAAACCGATCAGCTGAGAAACATGACCCACTTAAAATTTAGAAAGTGAAAGTATCGCATCTCAGGGAACATTGTCGCCAGCAAAGGATAAAATCAAGGGTAGTGGTTCATTAACAAAGGCCTTGCCGATTATTAGTTTCAGGTCCACTCAGGAGCGAGCGAGCCAGGTGAACTACTACATGATTAACACTTTGTTTCATAGGTTCATCCCTAGGATATCTTTTTGAGAGTGATTTTTGATTTATAGATACTTATGTAAATGTGTGCAGTGGGAGAAAAGGTTAACTCGATAGTAGCCAGGTATAAAGCTACAATGAGGCGAGGTGAATAATCGAATTGGTTCTTGGGAACAAAAGGTAGCGGAAGCAAGTAGACACCACCAATGTTAGATTATCGCGTACAAGCAAACTATCGGAGGTTGAATGAGACTAGCGCGAATCATGGGGCGTTGATCACTTAAATAAGACAGATATAATCGCAAATATGGAAACATTGGGGGGTAATTAGATAAAATATATAAAAGGGATCGGTAGATTTTGGGAAATTCACTCTAGTTAACATTACATGTTTTAAAAATCAGAAAAGGTACAACGTTTAAAGGGTAGAAAGATTCACAATTAAAGATCCAAGAATGTCTAATAGCAAAAAAAAAAAAAAAATTGATACTAGTCGTTCTCAGTAGTTAGTTATCGCAGCATATAGATTACAGAGGCATTGGGGTAGACAAAGAAGGGACATTTCCTTGTAGGGGGATGTATGTATATTTATATGAATATTTCATTGAGTTCAACCACAATTAGCACGCACCTCTGTAATGAACTTCATTCTGAATCTGATGTATAGTTTGCAGTTTAAGTTTTTTTAATATACACTGAAAGACGTATCGTTGTATGGATAGTGAAAGCTATTGGGGTTAAATTTTGGAAATGGTGGTGGCTGCTTGACTTTCTTCTTTACGGGTAGGAGGTCCTATCCTACCCTTTCGGAGTACCTAGCATAGGAGTATACCTGTGGTAATGGGCTGCGGACTTGCCCACTGTTTGAAGTCCATGCACCGGTTAGCCGAGCTATAGGCACAATAGTTTAGAGTTGGAGAGGAGCCGTTTGGAGACCGGGAGCTCCAACTATCAACACGAGCAGTGGCGGATACGTGTTCATGGGTAGGAATTAAGGATAAATTGGGGACAGGGAAATGTCGACCCAAAGGAAAAGGCACTGCGGAGTCCGCTTCCGCCTAGGAGGTGTATTGGATAAGGCGAAGGGTACAACTGCCCATCGGTGAAGATGGAGGCAGAGGAAATATTAGCTGGCCAGGGATCCCATGCTGCGGACTCCCATCCAGGGACACTGGTACCGGGTCCGTCGAGCTCGTGTGGGTAAGTGCATCTCTCCAGATCCGTCAAACAGTTCGAATGGAGAACACTCCATTTACCAGTGAATCAATAGACCAAACGAACCTGACAACTTTACGGGAGCCGATAATTACATCTATCCATGGGTACGGTATAAGCGACTGTGATAGCACGGCCGGGCTATGCGCAGGCGCGAGAACGAAGTGAACCACTCCCCGTCACCACAGATCAGTTGTTTCAGGATTCTGAATGTATCACAACACAACCAGTCATTAGTAAACCTTTACTCCCCTGATTAAGTTGACGGACATGCCGATTGTGTGGGCGACCCGAACAGAGGTGTTAGGGAAGACGAATATGCTAGGGAATGATGGTGTCCACCTCCAGGAGGAATAGCAGGTTACCAGCAGGAGCAAGAGCATCTCCTCCTGATTCGTCAAACAGTCTCTTGGCTGACGAATGTGACCGCCGTTGGGGCGTACTAAATGCTATAATTGTTGGAAGGGGTCAAGGAAAATCGCACAGGGATAGAAGACATATGTTGATAGAATGCGCCAGTAGAGGAAAACCCCGGGGATATAACATATGGTAACGGTAACGCAAATAGAGTCAAATTGTAGGTAAATACACGCCGTCTCCCACTGACACTGACAATAAATTAATCATAGGGGTCCAAGGAAAACCATGTAGCAGTAAGGAATAGTATAATTAATAAGAGTGTTTCAGGTTGATTTCCACTTCTCATCGTTTAGCCATACTGGACCAGGCCAGAACCGGATCCGGTAACGGAGTAGCAGCAAGGAAGGCATAGACAGACCCAGGACTAGTAGGTCGACCAAGGGCTATCGAGTGCAGGAGAGAAAGAAGGAGGATGGGACGAAGAGTTCCTGCGAGGGCATCCATGGATTGGTATCAGGGCAAAGCAACGAGCAGCAGGAAGAAGCAGTGAGGGAAATCCACCGGCCAGACCAACTGGGAGGAGAAGGAACGAAGAAGAAGTCTTCCTGGAATAATTAAGTAAGGAAAATTTGTAAAGAACTTCTACGTCCCAATGTATTTGAATTTGGAAAAACATTGATCCGTTTAAGGGGGAGGCGATGTAACAAAAGCACACAGGGTAAACGTCAAGTAAAGTAAATATCTTTAGAAAGTAACATCTGGCTCAAATAGATAGATTTTGTAAAACCATCTCTGGTTCTGTAGCAAAGATGTCATTTTGGGTCATAAATAGTATTGATAATTGTTCGGGCCTAACAAAGTTAGTGAAACATTTTATGGATGTCTAATTCCGTGCACCCCAGGACACGGAACAATGTTGAGGACACAAAGCGCCAATTGGGCGTAACTAATTAAAGCCAGTAAATTGTAATGAATTATGGTGGTACTTGGAAGTTCTTCGAAGTAAGATCTTTTGTATGTTCATATAGACAATAGTGCAAAGGCATAGGTCCTCCTGGTTTTTTTATGGGGTTTTTCCAGGAATAATAACAGTAGAGTAAGTCGTAACCCCATCTCACTTTGAGACGAGGATAATATCTAAGGGTTTTAGGTCACTAGTTAGGAAATAATCTTTTTGATTGGCCACCGTGACAAAAACAGGTCATGGTTCGCGGTACTAGACAGAGAGAAGAAACGTACTTTAACAACCAATGGGATTAGTTTATTTAAATTTTATAGCAAAGAAACTTTACTTGGAAAGTTTCGACTGAAGAAAAGGCAGTCTCCCGCGGTACGACTTCGCCACCGGTTTGTATTTATTTGGGCTTCTCCCCACAGTAAGAGGGCACACCACCCAGGCAGGGTAAAGTACGTTTCTCGGGCTCGAAGTAGACGCCGTTAGTTGTTTTATATAGAGTCATTCAGTTTAGAGTTCATTAGTATTGGATTCAGTCGTTTTCTTAGGTCAAATATCATTTCAGTAGTTTGCATTTCTATTTTGTTTACGTTTCTAAATTCTATTTATTTGTTATTAAAAACCCTTGCCTAAAAGTGCTGTGTTTTCGTGCAAATCCGCCCAACTACCCTCTCAGTGTTAGCTTATAAGAAGTGTCCCAGGAATACGTCCCTACATCGAGATTCAGGATAAGATAACCCACGGTAAGTCAATACTCTTTTTATACGTCAATCACAGCATATCTCGGACCCCACACCTGACACCATTTTGATTTTGGCCATTGTAGTAGACAATTTGGTAATTTAATTGTTACGAATTATATTCGGTATAAAGAAATGGAAAATTTTGTGGTACGCCATTGACATGGTAAGGGGATAAGTAACACAAACCGATCAGCTGAGAAACATGACCCACTTAAAATTTAGAAAGTGAAAGTATCGCATCTCAGGGAACATTGTCGCCAGCAAAGGATAAAATCAAGGGTAGTGGTTCATTAACAAAGGCCTTGCCGATTATTAGTTTCAGGTCCACTCAGGAGCGAGCGAGCCAGGTGAACTACTACATGATTAACACTTTGTTTCATAGGTTCATCCCTAGGATATCTTTTTGAGAGTGATTTTTGATTTATAGATACTTATGTAAATGTGTGCAGTGGGAGAAAAGGTTAACTCGATAGTAGCCAGGTATAAAGCTACAATGAGGCGAGGTGAATAATCGAATTGGTTCTTGGGAACAAAAGGTAGCGGAAGCAAGTAGACACCACCAATGTTAGATTATCGCGTACAAGCAAACTATCGGAGGTTGAATGAGACTAGCGCGAATCATGGGGCGTTGATCACTTAAATAAGACAGATATAATCGCAAATATGGAAACATTGGGGGGTAATTAGATAAAATATATAAAAGGGATCGGTAGATTTTGGGAAATTCACTCTAGTTAACATTACATGTTTTAAAAATCAGAAAAGGTACAACGTTTAAAGGGTAGAAAGATTCACAATTAAAGATCCAAGAATGTCTAATAGAAAAAAAAAAAAAAAATTGATACTAGTCGTTCTCAGTAGTTAGTTATCGCAGCATATAGATTACAGAGGCATTGGGGTAGACAAAGAAGGGACATTTCCTTGTAGGGGGATGTATGTATATTTATATGAATATTTCATTGAGTTCAACCACAATTAGCACGCACCTCTGTAATGAACTTCATTCTGAATCTGATGTATAGTTTGCAGTTTAAGTTTTTTTAATATACACTGAAAGACGTATCGTTGTATGGATAGTGAAAGCTATTGGGGTTAAATTTTGGAAATGGTGGTGGCTGCTTGACTTTCTTCTTTACGGGTAGGAGGTCCTATCCTACCCTTTCGGAGTACCTAGCATAGGAGTATACCTGTGGTAATGGGCTGCGGAC
Organism: Pogonocherus hispidulus; assembly: GCA_963924545.1. Lineage (NCBI taxonomy): Eukaryota > Metazoa > Arthropoda > Insecta > Coleoptera > Cerambycidae > Pogonocherus > Pogonocherus hispidulus. The sequence goes on along the minus strand of OZ004700.1, from coordinate 2,003,013 downwards.
TTGCCCACTGTTTGAAGTCCATGCACCGGTTAGCCGAGCTATAGGCACAATAGTTTAGAGTTGGAGAGGAGCCGTTTGGAGACCGGGAGCTCCAACTATCAACACGAGCAGTGGCGGATACGTGTTCATGGGTAGGAATTAAGGATAAATTGGGGACAGGGAAATGTCGACCCAAAGGAAAAGGCACTGCGGAGTCCGCTTCCGCCTAGGAGGTGTATTGGATAAGGCGAAGGGTACAACTGCCCATCGGTGAAGATGGAGGCAGAGGAAATATTAGCTGGCCAGGGATCCCATGCTGCGGACTCCCATCCAGGGACACTGGTACCGGGTCCGTCGAGCTCGTGTGGGTAAGTGCATCTCTCCAGATCCGTCAAACAGTTCGAATGGAGAACACTCCATTTACCAGTGAATCAATAGACCAAACGAACCTGACAACTTTACGGGAGCCGATAATTACATCTATCCATGGGTACGGTATAAGCGACTGTGATAGCACGGCCGGGCTATGCGCAGGCGCGAGAACGAAGTGAACCACTCCCCGTCACCACAGATCAGTTGTTTCAGGATTCTGAATGTATCACAACACAACCAGTCATTAGTAAACCTTTACTCCCCTGATTAAGTTGACGGACATGCCGATTGTGTGGGCGACCCGAACAGAGGTGTTAGGGAAGACGAATATGCTAGGGAATGATGGTGTCCACCTCCAGGAGGAATAGCAGGTTACCAGCAGGAGCAAGAGCATCTCCTCCTGATTCGTCAAACAGTCTCTTGGCTGACGAATGTGACCGCCGTTGGGGCGTACTAAATGCTATAATTGTTGGAAGGGGTCAAGGAAAATCGCACAGGGATAGAAGACATATGTTGATAGAATGCGCCAGTAGAGGAAAACCCCGGGGATATAACATATGGTAACGGTAACGCAAATAGAGTCAAATTGTAGGTAAATACACGTCGTCTCCCACTGACACTGACAATAAATTAATCATAGGGGTCCAAGGAAAACCATGTAGCAGTAAGGAATAGTATAATTAATAAGAGTGTTTCAGGTTGATTTCCACTTCTCATCGTTTAGCCATACTGGACCAGGCCAGAACCGGATCCGGTAACGGAGTAGCAGCAAGGAAGGCATAGACAGACCCAGGACTAGTAGGTCGACCAAGGGCTATCGAGTGCAGGAGAGAAAGAAGGAGGATGGGACGAAGAGTTCCTGCGAGGGCATCCATGGATTGGTATCAGGGCAAAGCAACGAGCAGCAGGAAGAAGCAGTGAGGGAAATCCACCGGCCAGACCAACTGGGAGGAGAAGGAACGAAGAAGAAGTCTTCCTGGAATAATTAAGTAAGGAAAATTTGTAAAGAACTTCTACGTCCCAATGTATTTGAATTTGGAAAAACATTGATCCGTTTAAGGGGGAGGCGATGTAACAAAAGCACACAGGGTAAACGTCAAGTAAAGTAAATATCTTTAGAAAGTAACATCTGGCTCAAATAGATAGATTTTGTAAAACCATCTCTGGTTCTGTAGCAAAGATGTCATTTTGGGTCATAAATAGTATTGATAATTGTTCGGGCCTAACAAAGTTAGTGAAACATTTTATGGATGTCTAATTCCGTGCACCCCAGGACACGGAACAATGTTGAGGACACAAAGCGCCAATTGGGCGTAACTAATTAAAGCCAGTAAATTGTAATGAATTATGGTGGTACTTGGAAGTTCTTCGAAGTAAGATCTTTTGTATGTTCATATAGACAATAGTGCAAAGGCATAGGTCCTCCTGGTTTTTTTATGGGGTTTTTCCAGGAATAATAACAGTAGAGTAAGTCGTAACCCCATCTCACTTTGAGACGAGGATAATATCTAAGGGTTTTAGGTCACTAGTTAGGAAATAATCTTTTTGATTGGCCACCGTGACAAAAACAGGTCATGGTTCGCGGTACTAGACAGAGAGAAGAAACGTACTTTAACAACCAATGGGATTAGTTTATTTAAATTTTATAGCAAAGAAACTTTACTTGGAAAGTTTCGACTGAAGAAAAGGCAGTCTCCCGCGGTACGACTTCGCCACCGGTTTGTATTTATTTGGGCTTCTCCCCACAGTAAGAGGGCACACCACCCAGGCAGGGTAAAGTACGTTTCTCGGGCTCGAAGTAGACGCCGTTAGTTGTTTTATATAGAGTCATTCACTTTAGAGTTCATTAGTATTGGATTCAGTCGTTTTCTTAGGTCAAATATCATTTCAGTAGTTTGCATTTCTATTTTGTTTACGTTTCTAAATTCTATTTATTTGTTATTAAAAACCCTTGCCTAAAAGTGCTGTGTTTTCGTGCAAATCCGCCCAACTACCCTCTCAGTGTTAGCTTATAAGAAGTGTCCCAGGAATACGTCCCTACATCGAGATTCAGGATAAGATAACCCACGGTAAGTCAATACTCTTTTTATACGTCAATCACAGCATATCTCGGACCCCGCGACAGAGAAATCTATTCCGTAGTAAAACTTTAGACTCCCTTTCGAGATAACTGAATAATTAAGTAAGTTTCGCGAAGCCTGTAGAGCACAACGACCAGCCTGTTACAAGTTTATGGCACATTTATTTACTCTGTGATGAAGCAGTAATAAAATGGAGATGACTTTATTGGACTAGAGTTCCTCTCAGGGTAAAAGACATTGAAAGTCATGCATAAAAAATATCGACGGTTACAATAGTTACAATGTCTTACAACGCTATAGACTTCTCACCCAAATTCGGAAGTTACGTTCATTTCGAATGCATTCTTTCCCCGACTAGACATTACCTACCTATTCCCTGTTCCTACCAAAGAATATTCCGTAAATTTTGCATACGTTGGAAGTGAATATACAATTCATTATTATGACTAATCACTATAGTTAAAAAAATACTTTTACAACCACGTATAATTTGCAATAAAAGTGCAAGTGAACATCAACATATATCTTGAACAAAGGCTATTTATAAACTAAATATATAATGTCTCATTACCATGCATAATAGTTAATGAAAACAATTAAGAGTGTAATTATATACCTTGTCGAACTTTCCCTCCGTCAGGAACAAGGTTTTTAATTTACGATGAAATTATCAACATAAATATATGTTCCTATTTATCGTATGATACTAGCGGCCTCTAGTACAAGTTTATCGACAACAAACTGTTTTATTGTACCTTAATACCATAAAAATTAATTCCCATGGAAGTATCTCCTCACAAACCACCAAAATGCAAGGACATCCCTGCAATAGTATTGATATTCCAATTGAAAGGAATATATTGATAGTTTCACAGACAAAAGAAATATAATGTTCAACTTGAACACCCTGTAACTGGGAAACAAAGCAACTTTGGACTAAGGATCCACATTATACTTAATGTGGAAACGGAAGTTTAGCCATCTTCTTTCAGCAGTTTATGAAAACCTAACGATTGATTCATTTTTAATCCGAAATTGTAAGATTGATGATTAATTCTACAATTTCTATTTCAAATTATGTCCTAGTTCCTCGACTTGTAAGATTTATTACTAATCCGTAAATTTATAACCATAAATTGATACTGAACGAATAAGCTGGAGCGCGATTGATTCCCGTTACACACAGCGGCAGGCATTACAATGTGATCAAGCTGTCAAACTTGAGGGTGTTCATTTATCATCCTTAAGTCTGCTATACATAAGATTTATTTCGTGCAATTTAAAGGATTATTCTAAGGGTGGGAAACACGGTTGTCGTTTTTCCCGGTTATTTTCAATATATTTGTAGTTTTCTAGACAAATTCAATATGGTCGCAAAAGTAGGAAAATGCAAAAAAATGTCAAAAACATCTAAATTGTAGAAAAATTACTGATATAGGCCCCAAAAAAATCGGAACAAGTTGAAAATTTTATAAGTCTAAATATGTCACCGAAATATTATACAGGGTGTTAGTTAAACATGCGGCAAAAATTCAAGAGGTTATTTCTTGGACTATTCTAAGGATATTTTATCCTTTGATGATTTTTGAAAAAGCGCTTTGTTGCGAAGATATAAGGCGAAAAAAATTTTCAACAAATAACCATTTATTACTAAAAATTACATGTAACATTTCTGAACCTACAAGAATTGTTCAAAATGGCTACCTGCAGCTCGGATGCAACCATCCAATCTTCTCATAGACTCCCGAACTCTTTCAAAAACACCAGGGTCGTTTCATATTGAGTTACATCCAGCAATTATCCGATTTCTTAAATCGTCCACATCTTCCACTGGGCTAGTATAAACTAATGACTTGAGATGGCCCCATAGGAAATAATCCAGGGGGTTTAAGTCCGGAGATCGAGCAGCCATACGTGAGGTCCACCTCGACCAATCCAGCGGTCTCCGTATGTTGCTGTTAAAAACTCTCGAGCAACTACACTAAAATGAGGTGGTGCACCATCATACATGAACCACATTGCCTGTCTTGTAGCCAATGGTACCTACAAAAACTGAGGTAGCGTTTGTTCCAAAAAGTTGCGGTATACTTCGCCGGTAAGTCTTCCTAGTAGAAATACCGGTCCAAGTAGCCAGTCACCCACAATTCCAACCCAAACGATCAACGAGAACTGATGGTAAAACCGATCTTCACAAATCTCATGTGGATTTTCGTCAGCCCACACATGGTTATTGTGGAAATTCCTTATTGCATTTCCCGAGAAACTGGCTTCATCGGTAAAAAGAATAAGCGTAAGTAGTTGAGGGATTTCAACCAATGTGTGCAAAAGCCATTGACAAAATGCAATACGTGGAGCAAAATCCGCAGGAAGAAGTGCCTGAACGCGTTGAATTTGATATGGATACAACAAATTATCTCTCAGAATTTTCCAAACAGTCCAATTACTTACATTCAGAGTATTTGCAATTCTTCGCGTAGAAGTACCTGGATCTTCTTCTATCATGTCCAGCACATTCTTTTCTACGTCTACCGTTCTTACAGTCCTTGGCCTTCCTGGTCCTCCACTTCGCTTCAATGTTCCCGTTTCTCGAAGACGTTGATGAATACTTTGAAAGATTTTTTTGAAGATGTACAGTCGCCTAGCTTCTAATGGATTGCCATCAGCAAGTCCATAAATAAAATGCATGACAGCCATCTCGGCATTCGTATAGCGAGCCATGATAGAGGACTTCACTAACAACCGTTTACACGTCAACTACCAAATGTCAATCAATCTTAACAAATGCGGCACATACAAACTTCAAAAACACAACATACAAAAACACAACATACAAAAACATACAAAATAATCACTCCGAAGTATCACGGGATGTTGGTAAGAAAAAACAACTCCTTTTTCTTACATGTCTTTTACTTGATACGTCCAGTGTAGTACGCAGTAATTGGATTTGTTGAAAATATTTTTCGCCCTATATCTTCGCAACAAAGCGCTTTTTCAAAAATCATCAAAGGATAAAATATCCTTAGAATAGTCCAAGGAATAACCTCTTGAATTTTTGCCGCATGTTTAACTAACACCCTGTATAAAAAAGATGTATCAATATTATCATCCACCAAAGTATATCTTATATTATACAAGGTGTAAAAAAATAATGTACCGAGATAAAAAGATTTCCTTTTACTTACCCCCGGAATAAATTTTTCCTAATGTTAATGAGCACGATATGCCTGCTGGTAATTTCTAGTTCCAAAAAGATGAAAAAAATATTAATTTTGTTCCATCATTTTGGAACACACTGTATATTAAAAAAGTGCATCATAAAGTTAGGGCAAGCCATCTGGTCTTATTTTCCGCGATTCAGTCTAGACATCGCTTTATTATTTCGTATTTTCGCGGTTAATATAGCACGACTGTACGGATCAAGACGGAACAAGTGAAAATAAAATATGGTTTAATAAAGTCGGCTTAGGCTGAAATATTCGTTTCGGATTTAACCAAGATAATAGGCTTGTTCCAAACGGCGTTGGTAATAAATTATTTACATTGATTTAGGTATTTTGGGGTATTAGTAGCGGCTCCCTTTGCCACTGGGCAATTAAAGGAAGCTTTTGGCATTTTCTGCTTCGCTTCATCAGTCGCTATTATACCTGTTTTAGTCCCTTTTCATGTCCATTCAAATTGAGGGAATTATTGTAATTAATTTAGTCCATTTTTCCCACTTTAAAGAACCATTATTAACAAATACGACAGCAGTTATTTTATCACGTAAAGATAGAATGTATCAACCGAAATTTCAAAAACAAAATTGGCTTGAGAAAGAGCTTGCTTCTACAGATTTACACTAAACAACGGAAAATACACACTGAAATATGTACAGGTCGCGTATTACTTTACAGCAGCTATTCATATGGTGTAGCATATGTAAGCTGGTTCCCAATTATCAGTTATTTACAACTGTTTGGCCGAAATCGCTTACTGTCTTTTTCCGGCGTACCCTGTTCGGGCTCGCGTATGCCCCGCCGCCTTCGCACATGGAATGTTACGAAGAAATACCAACATATAGCGAACAAATACCGCCGCACAGTAAAAAAAAATCACTCGTTTAGTGTGTACATAAAAGATAAATAGTAAATGCAAATTCAGCCGTATGTGTGCGATCTTGTTCGTCCGTATTCGCTGTGAATATATCCCCGGTATAGTAAGAGCCTTCAAATCGTAAAAAAAACCTATATTTATGTCGGTGTCCCAAACCCTAAGCTGCCAAATGTACACAGGGGCGGACCGAAAACTTTGAGAGGGGGCTAACACTACTTGAGGGGTCTACCTACTTAACTAAACTAATTTGCCACGTTGACAAAAAAACTTTTTTAGGAAGAAAATGGATGACACGAGAACTAACGAAAATTGAAGGAGATGCCGAAAACAACTACTCCACGGGCAATATGTAATGGCACCTGCGGAAAAGCAGGTCGTTATCTGTCTGTCAATTTGACAATAATTGTCAGGCAGATAGTAGCACAGACCCATAGAGGGCACTACGGTGTATTTCTCACCTAACTAAAGAATTATATGCATATACTAACTAAGAATTATAAATGCATATTTAAATATACAAACTTATAAATAGATATTATCACAAATTAAATTAACAGGTATACTTACTCTATTTTTGGTAACAAATAAAAAATCAAATCAATGCACTATCAAAACCTCTTAGATATATGACAAAAGTTTATTTTATTTACTTCTATATAAAAATGGTAGATGTTTTAGTAGATTGGGTCTGACGGGGTTCTTTATAGCTACGGGGTCCTGGGATGCAGCCCAAAAAGCCCATGCCTAAATCCGCCCCTGAGTGTACATGACACATGTAATACCTGACGTAAATATGTGATGAAAAAACTGGTAGTTCAGACAAGGGAAACAACGCCGTATTTTAGTTATAAGCTGATAGATCATAAAAAGAGATTTTCCACACCAGGAGGGTGCATCGTATCCAGTCGGAGACTCCGAAATGTGGTGATCGTAAATAATCCATGAAGCTAGGATACATCGGGGTAGCAAGTCCTAAAGAAAGGAGTAGCACAAAAAGGGGCTTCTGTACTATACCCATTATACTGTTTAACTTTTACAACGACCCTTCAAAAAGAGGTCGCTTTGACCATCATTGGCTTTAGAACAGTCGATAGTGCGTGGTTAAAATTATAGTGACTCATTGGAGTTGTCCGACAGGCGACGTGTACAGGGATCGCGATTTCATAGCGTCTGGTAAGATAAAGTTGACTACTATTGGTAAAATATACCCATTGTTTACTATCTTCTACAGTCAAGACCAGAATTAAGCAAAGTGGAGTGACCGGAAAAAGAGTAGATCTATGTTGTCACTTTTATTTCTAAAGTATTCTTATTTAAAACAGGAAATGTATTAATTACCTTATTTACCCATTTTTTTACTTGTCTTTAACGTCCCTTATTTCTATTGTACTTTATTAAAGCAAACACAATGTTTAATTTGTATTTTACTTAATAATATCACAAGTATAAAGATATATATATTTATACTTGTGATTAGTGATGTGCAGTTCATGACCGAATAGTTCGCATGAACTATTCACTTGAGATGAACTGAACGAACTGTTTCACATTGTTGCCACTGAATAGTTCATTTTGAACTGTGTGTGAAATTGTACAGTTCATTCTCGTTTTCATTCCCTCGTTCGAGTCAGTTCAGTTCTTAGTAGTACTTCGTGATTCAACATGTCGGACATGAAACATGAAACTTAAAACCGAAAAAGAAAACTTTTCAGTTTAGTAATTTAAATGAATTATTGCACTGAATCGATACATTTAGCGTTTTTATCTGAAATTCTGAACCATTTATGTATATTTTATGAACTAATAAAATAATTTACTTCAAAAGCTGATGATAATAAACGCAAAATATATTTCTATGTAAAAAAATAATACGAACAAAAAAAAAGAAAGTTCAACATATCAGTAAAATTATAGTAGGTACTGTATATCCTTTTATATAGATAAAAAATTTATAAATTATAGTTTAAAAATATTACATGCGACAATTTCTAATATTTTATATACCATTATTTGGTTGGCATGAAGATGAAGAGTATACCTACTACCTACTCCTACTACTGCAATTATATTCGATCCGCAAGGAAATCAAATACGAGACGAACTATAGTTCGTTTTGAACTGTAAAAAAGAACTATTCATTTAGGTGAACTGTTTCGGTCCGAACTATTCACCAACGTGAACTGGAATGCCCATCACTACTTGTGATAATATCAAGGAATTTCCGAATATGTGGCAACTGCGAAAGTCGTAAAGTTGACGACAAGCTGTTTATCCTTATTTAAGATACATATTCTTGCATTTACGCTTTCTTTTCTCTGAGCTTCAACGACGGTGATTGGTCGAATCAGGAACCAACAAGCGACTGCGCTAGAGGTAGTAGGGAAACAGTGGCGTGATGTTGGGTTATTTCGCGCGCGTTTCTTAACGGTAAAAATTGTATATAAATTGATAATAGGTACCTATATGTATTACCTTTTTACATGTATACATTAGTTTTTTACAGTTTTCCACTGAAATTTTTCGGTAATTATTTACTTTAACGTAAAACTATCAACATTTTCTGAAATTTTGTCTACCACCATTTTCGTAAATGCTGCTATTTTTCCTCAAAAACTACATTCGTCCACAGAAAATCACTTTAGATTTGTATTCAGCATACCCGAAAATAGGGGGATAGGCAAAATTTCAGGACAATTTGAGAGTTTTACTCTAAAGCAAATAATTTTTCACCTAATGACAAATCTAAAAATGTCTATATTAACTAAACATTTTTAGATTTGTATTTTTTTACCACTGGGCATATTTCAGTTAATATATACTAGAAGTATTCTATAGAATAATATACGAGTATATATTAACTGAAATGTGCCCAATGGTAAAACAGAATACGCACGTCCATGAACCACCGCATTTTACCAGATCGGCGAGGTCATTCCACTTTGGTTAATTCTGGTCTTGACTTTATAGTATCTATAGAATTATCTTCTTTTTTGGTAGAAGGGGCGGTTATTTACATTTTTTATATACTTGCAGTCGTTTGAACATGTCACTTTATTATTTAATTTGATCATATAGACCGTTTAAGATAAATAAAAAGTCGTTACACACAGTAACACATTCCCAGAATGCTTGTCCAATCGAAAATATTCCGACTATTGATCCATCTTTCACTAAAATCGACTCATATTGGAAAATTAAAATTAAAAACCCTTGTACAAAAGCCCCTCGACCGCCTGCAGCGTTGGAAAGACCCATAAATTAACCAGTCCCTCGGTTTTTCCAGGCACCTGAAGGCTGAGCTGCAGAATCTGAGGCGCAAGGGCGCCCTCCGGCCGTCCGCCGACTGGGACAGCACAGGCCCGGACCCGGAGCGATCTTGCGGGCGATGCAGGGTCGAACTCGGCCGGGTGATCAATAGGGGCGCCTACTGCAGGGCGTGCCGGCTCAAGGTGTGCAAGGGGTGCAGGGAGTACTCGTTCAGAACCACGGACTGGGTGTGCACCGTCTGCCACAAGCACATGTAAGTTGTTTTTTTTAATAAGCATGCTCGTAAAAATGAAAAATAGTGGTAAATGACATACAATCATAAAATGCGTGTGCTTTGATTTGTATACTGTTGTTTGAAGGAAACATATGTAAAAATGTAGAAAAACTGTAGAAAATAAAGTAATATTAACAAACGAAAACCAGTTTTGATAACAATTAGGACAAGGCGAGTTCAGAATCACTCCTGATCTCACTGTACACCGTGTTCCATATAAAACGACCCGCTATACTCGTACTATCTGGAAATCTATAAAAGATGTGAGAAAAAGTTAAATACAAAAGTTTTTCAGAGTTTCGAGTTCTTTTAAAATATAATAGTTCCATGTATACAGGGTGTCCCAATTTTCCTGAGACGACATCAACTCTAAAAATTTAAATGGGACACCCTGTATTTTTGTCGATTTTTCGATTCTTTGTCAAAAATAAACTCGACTTACCTATTTAAACTATAGTCGAATTTTGCGTAGTTTTCGAGATATTACAAAGCGTCAATGCAGATACAGAATACAAAATTTTTGTTAACACTTATACAGGGTGGGCATACTACGAAATCAATCTTGCAACTTTATAATCTGAAAAAGGTCGATTTTTTAAATGAAACACCCATTATATAATTACTCTATGTTAAAGACAATGAAAATATCTATCATTTCATATATATATGCTGCATGCTCTCAAAAAAACTAGGAGGCTATGGAATGAATAATATTGAAATTTGTTTTAATTTGACAGTTCTACAATTTATTTGTGTTTATACGGATAACATAAAGTCCGTCCCCCTCTCTCTAATTTTTGAACCGCTGGGTATATTGTGATGAAATTTGGAACGATAATATATGACTAAATTCTGCATTTTTGACACATCAATGACAGCTCTGAATGTCAAAGTGACAGCTGGGCGCGCAATACGAATATTTTTTTAAATGGAGATGGGGGTCGAGTAATAACTCGGTAATAGTAATATCAGTTTGTAACATTGTACAGTGGGTCGTTTTATGTGGAACACGGTGTACATACAAACATACGCTATAGGCGAATTATCAAACAAGTAAAGTAATTATATTCACAGATGATGCATATAATATTGATCTCAGTCGCTCTACTTCAAGTGGTTTTCCAAGAGCACGAATGATTATGTGTTTTTAAACCAATATGTTATACTGTTCGGTAAATCGAGTAAACCTATCACTGGCAACAATGGATGAAAGTAATGAGGGTTGCGGATGTTCATGTTACTGGTGCCAAGGATTGTATTCAAGGTCTTCGTCGTGTAGGGTAAAGAAATGAGTGGAGAGAAAAATTTTATGAACTTTCTCAATGTTTTACAAATATCTAGTCTGCCAATTTGTTGAACTGATAAGTTACAGAGTTATTGCCTTTACCTACTTAGAGTAGTGTTTTAAAATATACGAGATTGCTTTTGTTCCTTATTAATAATGTAGTAGTTTATTATAAATTAATACTAAAGTTTGCATAAAATTTAACTAGATCCTGCCTTTATTACAAAGTTTCTATTTCATTAGTACGCTGAAATCTGCAATAGGTACCTACTTTGATGGTATACCTAATTATGAATTATTAACTTAATCACATATTTTACCAGTTAACTTTGGACGAATACCTATTCAGTGAAAATACTTTAGAGCTAATGATAAGAAAGAAACAAAATTTAAAAGCAAACAAACTTAAAACATTTTTATATAAGATAGTCTATTTTTGAGATTGAACGTCTAGGTACCTCCTCTTTACCAGTGCAATTTTAATTTACGGAAATTCTTAAGATGGCTACTGTATTGCGATGTGTATTGGTACGGTTTCCTGGAATTCTTATAGGGAATACAAAAAGGTGGAGGTGTTGACCTCTGCCTATGGATTTATGTTAAAATACAGTGCAACTATGGGATGGCTAAAAAATGTCTTCTATTTTTTACAACGTTGAAGATGAAAACGAGAAAGATATCATCATTTATTTATACCTTTGTCGTCTGTGGTAGGAACCAAATTTAAAACTTGTTTTCTTGCAATTTTTATAAGAAAAAAGAAATAAACTGAACCGATGCCGGATTCGTGCTTTTTGGATCATCATTTTTACCTGATTATATTCCTATTATCCATATATATTAAAACGCGTCGATTCTGTCTCGCTCTAAATTCCATCGCCGAATCCACAAAGTTTCAAAGCTATCTCCTCCGAGGGAAGATCGCGGAGCGATCCCCGGGGGCGAACAGAGGTCCCCCCGGCCTTTCTCCAATGCGTAGGGGTATTTTCGTTCCATGTCCTACGCGTTTTCCCAATTTAAAAGCCTTTTCAAAAAACCTCTGCAAAATTTTCGTCGATCGCCGTTCGGCGAGAGAGATACGGCTAGCACCGGCGTTTGTCCTCGCGCCTAATGGTCCCGTCACGCCTGCCGAAATCCCGACTTTTCGCGGGACTCCCTAGACTCTTTTTCTAATTTTGGGGCTTCGAGAATCGCTTCACGCGAAAGTTCCGTCCTTTCTCTAATCCTTTGAGATTTTTTTTCGAGACCGTACGTCGTCTCCTTCTACGTCTATTTCGTCTTCGAAAATCTCGAGTCGCGTCCGTCTCAACACGTACAGTTTACATATTTAAACGTCTCAAGGCACATTTCTGACAACAGGCTCGGTAGCGCAATGGAATAGTTGTATGATTCCAAAAATGGTAATTCTGATTTCGCGAGTTCGAGTCATGTTGGGGACCAACTTTTTTTTCACTTTTTAATTCCAATTATTTATTACTATTAGTTTGGAATTAATTCCTTAATTTTGGCAGTCTGTAAAATTCATAATTTTAGCTTACAAAAGTAAATATCTACAATATTAATTTGCTGCTACAATTATGACAGCAATATATTTTTGGTCCTATTGATAAAATTAATAAAAATGTTTAGCTACTGAAAAATAAATTTTACTTTCAGCACTTCAAAAATTATGATGTTTTACCATATTCTCTCTATTCTTGAATCTCTATTCTTGATGGTACCCTTACAATTCATCAAAATATTAAGAAAAATCGTTTAGTATAATTACATCGTCATTCCAGATACAAAATTTCTGTAATATGTATTTTCTTAAAAATAATATTATTTTACATAGATGCTCTTGTCACCCGAAGGGTGACCCCAGGCCGCAACGAAAATCGCGATAGCGATTTTCTCCCATTTCTAGTATTATATTATAAGTGGTATATTATATACAGATGGTATATAAATGCAGGTGGTAATATAGGTGTATAGTAATGTTAGAGTTTAAAGACCACACCCTGTATATTTTTAAATTGGCTAGCTGTTAGCGAACTCTCGATTTGTGTATAGTATCAGTCAAATCCAATCCATTTCTGTCAGTCGCTCCCAAAATTACGAAATAATGAATTCTAGATGAGATTTGGAGAATAGCATGGCGCAACGGACAGACAATGGTTATTAAAATGTCATTGACGAAGTTATCTATGCCGATATCATAAGTGTGGGCAATCCGATCCTTATGAGTAACGATTTCGTTATGTATTTGTAACCAGTTGTTATGCTAAAACACACCTAAAGATTTTCCTGGATTAATTCACCGCAATATGCGGGATATGATACCGGGATATCAAAAATTATCTTGGTCAAGGGTGGTTGTGGAATGTTAAAACGTGTGTCCTACTTTAAATTTGAAATAATTATGTCACTGTCACACTGACATCATCAATAACCTACAAATTTCATACCTATTTATTTCAGTTGTAAAACAATAATGAACTACAAATTATGAAATAACGGTTTTAGTAACAAGAAAAACTAAATTACAGTAATTGTTCGAAATGTCCCCCGTTTTGTTCGATGCACAAGTTGACGCGCCTCTTCATGCTGTGAAAAGCGTTTTGCAGCATTTCTGGCGTTATGGTTGCACATTGCTGAACAATTCTTTGTTGCAGTTCTTGCAAATTATTTACCGGAGTTGCGAAAATCTTGTTTTTTAAGTAAGGAAATATAAAATAGTCCATAATTGTCAAACAAGGTGATCTCGGAGGAAACTCAACTTCTATATGCAAACTTATCAGCCGGTCATCAAAAAACTCGCGGAGGAAAGCAATATTTTCTCGTGTAGTATGTGCTGTTGCACCGTCATGCTGGAAATAACCGTACCGAAGTTCATCATCGTTTAACTGTTGCACAAATTCAGCCAAAAAGTTGTGTCTGTACCTTTCTGCGTTGACGGTGAAATCGAAACAAATTGGCCCAATTATTCTTCTGCGAGAAACTGCCATCCAAACACCAATTTTTTGAGCATGTAGTGGCGATTCAGTAAAAACATGAGGGTTATCATTGCTCCACATTCGCATATTTTGAGAATTGATGTATCCCGAAAGGTGGAACCACGCTTCGTCAGAAAAAAAAGTTAAGTCCAGAAGATCGTCATTCATTAAATTATTGACAAACCAATGGCAGTAAGCAAGGCGTCTGGGGTGGTCTGGGGGCAGAAGAGCTTGATGTGCTTGCATCTTATATGGATGCATGTTCAAGTCTTTCTTTAAAATCTTATGACATGTTCCATAAGTCCAATTTCCTGAGAAAGACGTTTCAAAGGTTTTGCAGGCTCCTCTTCCATACGTTGACGAACGTCGCATTGACAACTTCATCTGTACGAACTCTTGGTCTACCAGCACCTTTTTTATGAGTCACACAACCAGTTTCGCGAAACACTTCAACACAATTTGTAAGAGACACGCATTAAAATTGTCCGGTAATATTGCCACGTTTGGGAAGTGCTCTCGAAAATTGTCCAAACACAAACGTTGACTGTATTGCCAATTTCCATTAACTAGCGCACTCGTTCGAAAATAGGCTTCAATCATGAAAATTTTGTGCTGTGTGGTAAGAGGCATGATTCAAAAACTGGATTAGAAAATTTCAGCACAATGACTTGACAGATTCTGACCATAGATTAGGTTAGATTCTGACACAACAAAACATATTCAAAAATTTAAAGTAAGACACACGTTTTACATTCCACAACCACCCTTGACCAGGATAATTTTTGATATCCCTGTATATAATACTGAGCACCAAAAGCCCAGCAACACGCAGTGTTCTTTAATTTTCTTTTCCGGGAATGATTTTCAAAAATTAGGTTAATTTAATGACACGCTCTATATTTTTTTACTTGAGTCTATCTCTAAAAGTAACAAAGATACATCCCAACGAGTTTATGGGTGTCGTTTCGGAAAAAGTGCTAATAGAAGTGTTTCAGATCGAAGTTTGGCCCTAGTATAAGAAGCAGTTCCTCACTGATACATACACATTGTACGTGAGTGGGGATGGTAGCGTATTATTAGTACCTAATTGCAAAGTAATCTCCTCTTGCAGTTTTTAGATGCTAATTACTTCAGAGATTTATTTGCACTTTCTAATTTTATCATCATTTTATATAATACTTCAAACGCAAATCGCTAAATTTATTTTACTTTCATGCCCAGGCGTCTATTTCTCACACTTACCATAAAAAACCGCTAGTTGGCTGGTGGGCAGAAGCGGACCTCTTCCTGTTCTAAATCGGGTTAATGCGATAGCGTCTAATCGTGATTAACTTTATTGCAGTGTAAAAGCATATAAAATAGCAGAGACTCTGAATGGCACGTATATTTAAAACCACATTGTAATAAAGGAAGTCAAATTATTAGATACTTTCTTAACCAGTTATTTATGGCGTTAGCATTCTTCCTTTTTCGGCATACGTTTATAGATTGATATTCAGCCAAAAAAGTTTAACTTATGTAGTCAATTATGTTCAGAACGGTGAACGGTATCCTCAATAGGAGAGTGGAAGTTTGGAGGCGCGGTAGCTCGGTTAGAAGTTCCCGGTTCGATTCCCAGCTGCGTCCAAACACTTTTCATCCCCCCCCCTCTAATTTTTGAACCACTGGGTAGATTGTCATGAAATTTGGGACGATAATATATGACTAAATTCTGCATTTTTTGATTAATAATATACAGTGAGGACATATAAAGTCTGCCCCCCCTCTAACTTTTGAACCACTGGGTTATATGACTAAATTCTGCATTATTTGACATATCAATGACAGCTCTGAATGTCAAAGTGACAGCTGGGCGCGCAATAGG
The DNA here is from genome assembly GCA_963924545.1 of Pogonocherus hispidulus. Taxonomy (NCBI): domain Eukaryota; kingdom Metazoa; phylum Arthropoda; class Insecta; order Coleoptera; family Cerambycidae; genus Pogonocherus; species Pogonocherus hispidulus. Next base: position 1,986,821 of record OZ004700.1, on the reverse strand, counting down.
AACATTTTTTAAATGGAAATGGGGGTCGAGTAATAACTCATTTTGAAGCTATTTCATCAAAACATCCCCCAATTTTGAGGACAATTGGTTCAGTAATTTCCAAATAAAAACCAGTAATATCAGTTTATAATATAATCTTTTTACCACATAATCTTTATAATAGAACTTACCCATGAAACATTTATTGGTCAGGAGGTTCGTGGTGGTCATTTTCAACATCTTTTGAAGTAACACGTGTTAACTTATTTCATAATTTTTTAATTTAGGTTATTTTAGGTTAGGGATGGTTTATTGTTATTTTTTTACTTTTAATTTTTGTTTTGCTTTGAATAATTTACAATAATTTGTAATATGTTCTTCCCGTTGGATGAATTTAAAAATAAATAAATATGTATGTAAAAAAATTATATAACAGAAATCGATATTACTGGTTTTTATTTGGAAATTACTGAATCAAATGTTCTCAAAATTGGGGGATGTTTTGAGCATAAAAATAGCTTCAAAATGAGTTATTACTCGACCACCATTTCCATTTAAAAAAATTTTCCTATTGCGCGCTTGACATTCAGAGCTGTCATTGATGTGCCAAAAAATGCAGAATTTAGTCGTATACTATCGTTCCAAATTTCATCACAATCTACCCAGTGGTTCAAAAGTTAGAGAGGGGGGGGTGGACTTTATCTCCTCACTGTATATTAAGGACATATATGTCACAAAATATGTCATGAACAACAACAGATGTGCTATTTGTTTACCCCCCCCCACTATTAAATATGCTGTATTTTTATTTTCTTTACTTTTTTTATTCTATTATATTCATTAAATGTATGACATGTATTAGGGCAAGGAGGCTAGGTACAATTTCAAATCGTCAGTGAAAAAATATTCATTTAAGAAAATTATTTTTACTTAATATTTTCAAAATCTACAAATACGAATAAAACAATAGTTAGTTACTATATGAAATCGAAATAATCAATATACCTAAGTGTTACAAGTGTGTTAATATACAAAATGCTACAAAATAGAAAATACTGTATAATAGTTTAATACTACTGCTTACTAAATTGTTTTGTGGTTTGCAATAAATAAATAAGGAGCGTATGTATAAATAGTAAGTTAAAAAAATGTAGAATTATAGGAAATTGACATATAGATATAGATAACATGTTAATATGTAGTATTTCTGAGACCTGAAATATGATATAATGTTTTGATTGAACTAATACATAAAATATGTGACAATATAGGTATAGAGAACAATCGACCTGTTTGTTTGGTGTGTACTAAAAGAAAATACCTACTGGTTTCTCACCTGGACTGGATATAGTCGTGTTTTATTTCCTCAAAATTTATCCCAGATAGGATATTACGTATCAGATGTATCTTTAATTTTGTTTAACTTTTTTTTGAATATTTAGGTTGAACAGAATAATTTTTCTTTATTATCATTTATCTGATAATTTCTACTAGTTAATGGGTAGTCTTTTATTATGTCAGTATTAATAATAAGTTTTAAACTTAGTAAATGAAATAATATGTTTTAGATTTTGTACTTTCTATGGGCTTCATTTCATGTTATCTCTAAAACAAGTTGCTTAAAATCAAAGTTTAATAAAATGTTTTAGAATAAAACAGTTATTCAGTTATTTTTTTCTTCAGAAAATAATTGATAAACAACAGGAGGTATTTTACTAACAAGAACCAGCGTTTAAATTTCACAGATATCTGGACAGCCTGCATAATTTCCTAAAGTAGTCTGTAACATCTCTAGAGGCATACAAATAAAAATATGTCGTCGATGTAATACTTCTTCTTATCCAAATTATATCTAAAAATAGTTTCCCAAGATATCCAATCTTGTTTATCTGAAGAAAGTTTCACCATTATCCAATTAGGATGAGGTACGTGTTCGATCTGCAACCGAAGGAACTGGATGGAATGTCTGCTTCTGATGCTATCGCTTCTGGACACAGCTTCTGGAATAGCTCTGGCATGGATTTGCAAGCTACGATAGTACCCTCAGTCCCGGTAGACTGATGGCTCTGTGGACAGTGATGGTTGATGTTAGCATGGCACAGGGCTGGCTTGCAGATTTGGTCGTGAGATGTCGGTTGGATCTGGAAAAAAGACCATTGCATTTTGAAATACACATAACAGGAGTAACTTTTTATGGTTTTTTTTTGTGGTTTAACCACAATAATAAATAAACTAGAAATGGGAGAAAAGCGCTGTTGCGATTTTCGTTCCCAGGCCTTCCCTCCGTGACCAAGTTATATAACTTGGTCACTCAACCATTTAATCCTAGTAGGACACTTGAGCCAGACAGTGTGACGTCACACTGGAGCCAACTTCTAACAGCTGTTTGAAAATACCTGTTTTGTGTTTCATATCCATTTGAAAATACTTGTTTTTAGATTCCATACCTGTTTGAAATATCTGTTTTCCATTTTCATACCTGTTTGCAAATACCTGTTTTCTGTTCCATACCTGTTTGCAAATACCTGAATGCTTACCGACATTGGCGCCAGTGTGACGTCACATTGTCTGGCTCAATAGTCCCTTTACCTACTAATCCTAGCCTTATCTGAAATATTTGCTTCAAATTTTGAATGCTATATATTTTTTGGGATGAATTATAAAATAATTAACATCTTTATTAGAATGTATACACATATGGCAATGGTAGACTTACAAAGCTGTTTGTAATGCGTAAGACGAAAAAGATATGTGAATTGTTAAAGTTAGAGGGAGGTATAGATAATCGCGCTGTTGTCAATTTGATGAGATTGATGACTGTTGAAAAAGTCACTACCGCCCCGTGTACAATAGTGGGGGCAATCGAGAGGGAGGACCGAGCGAGAGGTCCATGTAACATCTAACATCGAACAGGCTGTGGGGGCTGGGTATCGATGCGCGCGCAACTGTTGCCCGCTTTAAGGGATTGCTGGTAGGGATGTCTTTCTAAGAGGGACATGAGTGTGGCATCAATGTAATATATTGCACTCTCTTTAACATTCTTAAAAATATAAGTTACTTTATCTTGCCCACGGGTTTTACGCTTGTAAGTCTACCATTGCCATATCTGTATAGTACAATAGAACCTCGGTATGATTTAACTATCAAAAATAAGACAGAATATGTTTAACAGAAGTAGCTCTCGCATTTTACTCGGTTCTTGACATAATTTTTTTCTCAAACAAGGCTGTAGCTGAAGGATCATAAAATACGAGTTGCGCTAACAAATCAACAAAGTTATAACAACACAGATCGTATATTAAGCCCCTAAAAGGGTAGCGCAGGCCTAAAATTAAGGGTCTGTCCTATAAATATCAGGCCCAAGTGTTCCTAACTGATTTCACTCAGCTGGGTTTCTTGTTTCAGTTTAAATATTTATGTATACGTAGTGAGTTTAGGTCATAAATGTATTTAAAAAACATATATTGAACATAAAATGGCACTCTAATGAGCACATAATAAGTGCGAAACCCGTCAGTGTCTAGTGGTTGGTCTCGATGAATGATGTGACGACTTCCTTGGAGATGCCGGAGCAATGCAATGCCAGTCGGGGCACATAACTTGTGCAGTAGTTGTTTTTGGCATCTCTTTCAAATATATAAAATGTTAACGTTTTGGAAGTTGTACTATCGGTATTTTGAAGAAATATCTATAAGTGGTAGCGTATACTGCAAACACAGCTCTATTTTTGGCACCAACTACGTACTTCATTGTAGCGTGTTTAGATATCTTAAATATTTGACCGTGTACAATCTCCTTTATACAGGGTTATTCAGAACTCATCTCTAAAACTTTGAGGATATGTGCATCCTTAAATAAGAAATCGATATCACCAAAAAAATTTATAATAAAAGTCTTGGATTTCCCGTAAACAATGTTTAAAGTTATACCATTATAAAGGACTACGCAGATGGGCAACTGTACTTCAACGACATTTGATATACCACATTTCTAAGAATGTGGTAAAAAAAGTAAACACGTTTTTGTACCTGCAACGCCTGGTTCAGACCGAGCGAATAGAGTTGGAGTGGGGATAATATCTCTATTGTCTATTCAGTCATCAGTCTATCCGTGTCGCTCTCAGTGCCGGTGTTTTATTTATCGTAGGAGTGTTAAACTGTAAAATTTTCAAAATGGCTCATGTGTACAGTAATGCTGAGTTAATGGACTGTTACCAGTGGATTATCAATTACGAGTTAGGTTTTGTGAGTGGTTGTTGCAGCAAAATGCTGAAAATCCCCAATTTACTTAATAATTTGCGTTTACACGATCAGCAACCAGGAGGAACATTCGGTTTAGTGCGGCAAAATTGGATAAGGCGTGCCCAAAATTGTGTACAAGTCGAGGAATATTATTTCAAAAAGCTTTTGTAACAAGGTATGTGCAAATTTTTTATACCTAAATTTCACGTTTCTAATACCTAGTAATCAAGTAGCGCAATTCTTCAAAATTAGTGTAACAAAATTTTATTCATTTTAAAGACACGTCACTTTGGTCAGATCTATCTATCTTTAAGTTTTTTTTTGCACTACTATATTTGTACATGTATGTTGAACATCCCCAAATTTTATTATGGATCAGTTCTGAATAACCCTGTATGATTGGATTACTTGGGTTTGCGTTGACTGTATCTTTTTATATTTTTAGGCATTTTGTGCTATAAATTTCTCTCAAATAGATGTAAGATACTGGTTATAATATTTATCCTCCGGGTGATAAAAGGGCCTAGTTAATCTTCCAGATTATGCAAATGGTACGTCAACGATACAGTTGTTAAACCGGTTGCGTGAAATTGGAATAGGTATTGGACCAGATGGGACTTCCGTGTCCACGGCAGGCTTTGTCAGCTTTCGAAAATCTCCATAGAATAAATTGAACGCGTGATGATGGCAAAATTTAAACTAAGTGTGACCTTTGTTCTATTTTAAAAATATTCGATATTAGCCAGTATTGTCAACTTGTCTTCTTTTGTCGATAATACGAAAAATATACCAAATGTTACAAAATGAAAATTTATTGAAATATGAAAATACAAATTTTTATGAAAATAAATCTTCTAAAACCGGTCGTACACGTCATTTTTGTAAAAATTATTCGACAACTTACTACAAAGAAAAATTATCGGCATATAAAAATTTCATCATTTTGAAGAACAATACTTTTTCGTAATTGACAAAATTAAACACGGCATTGGTGGTGATGACGTGAACTTAAACTAGAACTAATCAAGCCATTATATGGCCCAGATTTAGTCTCGTGTGAGTTTTACAATTCATATAGGAAGAACCAATAAAAGTTATATAACAAAGCTGACATTCCTGTATACAAATTTTGAAATTTCAGTTTATAGAAAACATAAATGGATTTAAAAATATAAAATTTCAATTTTATATTCAAAAGCTTGTAGAGTATCGAAACGTTTTAATTTGGTGACCTGAAGAAGATTATCTATTGTATAGAGGTAGTGTCTATTATTTCTCAGTCTGTATTTCTTACCTTGATTGGTCTATTGAATCCTTCAATTATTGAAACATAGTAAAGATCCTGATTTTCTTCGCCTTGAAATTTTAATACAGCTTCGGTGTAGGGGTGGTTGCAAGCCTTCTTTCCACATTCTTCCGGATGGGCACGAATTCTTCCGGTCCAGTTGTCTTCCACAACAATGGAAGCCTGGAAATATTTCAATAACCTATTTAGGCATCTACAATTATACAGGATTATTCAGAGCTTATCTCTAAAACTTTGAGGATATGTGCATCCTTAAATAAGAAATCGATATCACCAAAAAAATTTATAATAAAAGTCTTAGATTTCCCGTAAACAATGTTTAAAGTTATACCATTATAAAGGACTACGTAGATGGGCAACTGTACTTCACTTCAACGACATCTGATATACCACAGTAAAAACAGAGAAAACAGTAAACAAGTTTTTTGTACCTGGAACGCCTGATTAAGACCGAGCGAATCGAGTTGGAGTGGGGATAATATCTCTATTGTCTATCAGTCATGTCATCAGTCTATGTGTGTCGCTCTCGCAGTGCGGATGTTTTATTTATCGTAAAATCAAATTTTCAAAATGGCTCATGTGTACAGTAATGCTGAGTTAATCGACATGATTCTTATTTATGGCGAAGTTGAACAAAATTCATTGGCAGCTTCGCGCTTGTATGCGGAACGATTTCCCAATCGACACACCGACACATCGACAGTTAGGTTTTGTGAGTGGTTGTTGCAGCAAAATGCTGAAAATCCCCAATTTACTGCTGATGTACTAGTTACAGATGAAGCTTTGTTAACTCGAAATGGAATACAGAACATTCAAAATACATACGTTTGGGCACTCGAAAATCCCCACGCAATTCAACTAAATCACTTCCAACTTCGTTTTTCGAACAGCTTTTGTAACAAGGTATGTGCAAATTTTTTATAAATTTCATGTTTCATGTTTCACCTAGTAATCAAGTAGCGCAATTCTTCAAAATTAGTGTAACAAAATTTTATTCATTTTAAAGACACGTCACTTTGGTCACATCTATCTATCTTTAAGTTTATTTGAAAGTAAAAACGCTGCAAATCTTTTTTGCGGCGGGTGTCGGTATACTCTCAGAACTTCCGAAGTTTTTTTCGTGCTAGCCAGTTTGCAATGCCAGTCCCAAGGTCACTCTATTACAGTGGACCAGTATCCAGCGGCGTGCAATTAAAAATTTTTAAATAGTATTCAGAAGCCGCCAAAAAAAATTTTTTTTGCACTACCACATTTTTACATGTATGTTGAATATCCCCAAATTTTATTATGGATAAGTTCTGAATAACACTGTATGGTAGACATCTACAGTAGTAGCGCCCCATAAGTTTATATGGGACAGACTTTTATAACTACCACCGGTATAAACAAACACAAACTGGAACTATACTAGACTATATGGAATATTTATGTAGCTCCAAGGGTTTGTAAGAGTACTTGGAAAAAAAAATGTAAAACGTTATGTCAACTTTTCATTGAATTTCACAAAATTGTGTAACATTGTTGGAAAATTGTCGGCATATTCAGGTATATGTTTTATTAACAACGCCGAGGCTAACAACAATTTGGTTTTTAAGAACAATTATGTTTTGTGACAAAATAGAACGCGGGATTGGCGGTGATAAAGTGACCTTGTCCTGTATACCATCACCTAATTTAATAAAATGGTGAACATTAGGAGAGGTCCTTATTCTAGTCCGCAATGGTCCTTATTCTAATTAAGGATAATGTATGTTAGCCACGTATTTCCACCTATCTTATCTTAAGTATAATAAACGAAATAAATTTGTCAAGCAGATAATTTTATGATTTGTGTTGTGCTTGGAATTTTTCCGAGGGTTGGTCCAACCGTATTTTTTTTGATAAAACGTGAAAAATACAGCTCAGGTAGGTGCAATTAAAATATATTTGCCTAACATTACCGCAACCGGGATCTGCCAAAGACAAGAGAATAATAATACCCACCAAAAGAGACTGGCACAAGGCTGAGGCAATTTTTTAAGTTGTAGGCGAAGTGTGCGTTGAACCGTGTGACCCAAATTTATTATTAAGTGAATATTAATTAAATATTTTTTTAAAATCAATTTCGTACTTGGAAAACATGTACTGGGTGGTCCAACGAAAAGTTTACACTTTGAATACCTTGTTATATTGAAATTTATACAGGGTGCCCCAAATGAAAGAGGTTTATATTAGAGCTATATCCTATCCATCAATCCATACATCAATGTATGCGTGAGAGGATGTTCTATCCAAATCTGTAAAAATACACAGTGTTTCATTTAAAAAATATAAGGGACTGCTTTTTTGGGACACCCTGTATAAATGTTAATAATATGAAAATGTCTCCCCTTGAAATAAAAATCCACCTGTCCCTGGACTTTCTTTGGAAAAACTTTTATACCAAGTTATTCTAGCTGGTAACTTTTCTTTGGGCCGCTCAGTATTTCGTATAGCGTACAATACATTTATAAATATGTAATCTTGTGGAAAAGTAGAGACTAAACATATTTTTGTACCAGTAATCAATTTTCTTGTACCATTGACGTCTTTCACATCTTAAAAAACAAAGTTATTGATAGTGGTGATGAAATTGGTCTTTTTTAGTAATCTGGGGTCAAATAAAAGTAACTAATACGTATCAGACGAGTTGGAATGAGTGTATTGCGAAGGCATAACCCGAATAGAAACGGGTAACAGTGGAAAAGCCGTTCCTATAACCTATAACAATTTTTTTCAATCAATAAAAAAAATTCTGTTTTCTAAGTCTTGTGATTTACTCTCAAGATGTAATGAAGGGAGATATTTTATTTTCGACAGGTTTTTAAAAGTAACACCAAAGGGTTTCAAGTCTGGTACATTTCTTGGCTGCTCTAATTGTAATATATTTTGATTCGTGTATTTATTTTTGGATTATTCAAAAAATAGTCAAATATGTCATGGAACAATTATGTTTAACTGTGAAAAATATTATTTCGCTAAAAACATAATATTTATTTAGAATAAAGTCTATTTTTTTCAATATGATTGTCATGTCATGGAAAATATATACTTAATATTTTCCTAAGAAAATTGCTCATGCAACAATGAATAAATAATGAGTTCTCTATATAATTATTAATGATTGTTATCAAATTAATTGAACCCTATTTATTTTTTATACTCATTCGTACCATTTATGAAAGAAATTTGCTATCTCTATCACAGCTGAAAAGAAATAGAGCAATATTTAGGTATTATTTTACAAACTCTCAATATGAGTGTATTCATATACTTAATTTTATGCACGCTATGTGCCAATTAGAGGTGCATTATGTTGAAACAGTGCAAAAGTTTCTTCTTTAAGGTTTACTAGTGACAATTGCTGCAGCATTATCAAATTTCTGTGTCTGGCGATATAAAAAATAAGATAACAAAAATCTGCATGTTTTGTTTAACAGTATCCTTGCCAAATTTACGCGGAATTTCATCACCTCGTTTATGAATGAATACAGTTATCGCCGCGAACCCGCGTCACAATCGGAAAAAACATCACACGCAACCCAGTCTATCTACGGTCGCTTACCAGCTGCCCTGAGGGTAAGTAGAACCCTTCCTCGTCGGTCATCTCGACCCAGAGTCTTTCGACGCCGCGATTTTTTATCTGAATACCCTTGATATGCTTCGCGTCTGTGAGCGCGAGCACCCCACAAACTACAATCAAGGCTTTGCACAACATTTCAATCAACCCCCGTATAGACGTCGCCGAGATGCCACCGTTACCGCCGATCGAGAACTGATGCGTTCTTCTCTTCGTCAATAATTTAATACTACGTACTTGAATGTTCCCATATCACAATTTTGAATATTGTATTGTAAACATGTTTGTTCTGTGAATTGACTTGGATGTGTTTAATCATTTGTTGACCCGCCATTGGCGTGCCGTAGGGCAGTCTGTAAGGAACCACCACACCCCCAAAAATAGGCTCGGTATGTTCTGTCGCTTTGTAGACCTCGTGGAAGTCAAATATGAATTGAATCAATTGTCTGTTATAGTTGCGTGAATATGGTGTGAACTGCTCGATCACCAGATAAGTATCACATTTAATACACATCGCATTCGCGGTCCCACGCGGCAAAATTATAATATGCCGCCTTCTCCCACACAAGTCTGACTTCTGGGCTCATCATTGTGATGAGAATGATGATAGATAGAGAGATTATTATAATACGGGGTGTCCCATCGAAAAGTATCACATTTCGCCGTCTTATATCTCGAAAACTAAAAAAGATATCGGGATGCGGTTTGGACAGAACGACTTAAGATTTTTGTAAGTTTTTGTTGCCAAATCTCCAAATTTATTGGTAAATTTTTTATTGAATACGCTCCTCTTTTGAGTAAAATTACTTGCTTATATTAAGTGGAACACCTTGTATATTTTGCCATAATCAGGAAGCCTAATCACTTTACTTTTCAAAAAGGTATACATTGTTTACATTATCTTGAGAATTGGAGCCACAAAATTCAGTTGAATGGGAGCACCTCTTACTTGAACAGTTTGTGAAGCTAGTCTTCGTTTTCACAGTAGCCATGAAAAACAAAAGTACAATAATAAACTGTATTGTCAGTTGTGTCAAATATTTGAAGTATAGATATAAAAATGTTCACATTAGAAGGATCACACACTTTTGATCATTTATTACTAAGGTTGCACAAATGTATATTGAAGTAAATGGTGGGCAGTTAAAAAAAATTGTTTTCTAACTTATTCAAGTACTTTTTATTAATACAGTTATTTTGATTATTTTATCTGTTTTTTTATTACTGTCATTGTGTTTTGTTGTTATTGTTAACAAAACTCGTTCCTACCGATTATTAAAGAATTATTCTTTTCTCCCTATCTGTTTTCATTTAAAAAGCAAATGCAGTCAAGTTCCACATCAAGTTTGATCAGAGATTTTAAAATGATAAACTATATAGGGTATTTTAGTTAAAATAAGTGTACCAAAACTTAAAAATAACTTTACAAAGAAGGAGGTATTTTTTTCATTCGTAATAACCCAAATAAAAGTACTTCTAACAAATTTAATTTTGTGGCTCCAATTCTCAAGATAATGTAAACAATGCATACCTTTTTGAAAAGTAGAGTGATTAGGCTTTCTGATTATGGCAAAATACACAGGGTGTTCCATTTAATATAAGCAAGTAATTTTACTGCAAAGAGGAGCAAATTACATAAAAAATTTACTAATATATTTGGAGATTTGGCAACAGTGCCAAAAAAAACTTACAAACATTCTAAGTCGTTCTGTCCAATCCGCATCCCGATATCTCTCTTAGTTTTTGAGATATAAGGCGACGAAATGTGATACTTTTCGATGGGACACCCAGTATAGTAATATACAAGGGTAAACTCTTACATTATTTGTGCGAAAAATATATTTGCAGATGAATTTCTCGTAAACAATACTGAAAACTCAATTAATGAAAAGAACATTCCTTCTTCGTCATAATTGTGTGAACTAGTTTCAGTAATATTCTACAATTTCTTTGAATCAATGCGACTCTATGCTTCGATTCTGAAGGTTAGTGCGTATACTTTTAGTTCACATTTTCTCTAGGTACTTCGTTGACAAGGGCGTCCAAACACCTTAAAAATATTATTAAACATATACCGTTATATGAAAATACAGTTATCACATTTAAAACCAAAATAGAAAGATATTAAGTATGTAAACATTACCCAAGTTAGATGTTTTACAGAAACGATGCATTTTAAAATAGCCAATCTTGCATTGAGTGTTAAGTTTTTACAGAAAAACCGACATCAGGGTCTTGCCTGCTAAGACTGTTTTCATTTTATCAGCATGCAGTGAATATTGTAAATCAAAAAATTTTAAAAATATATTTGTGAACGTTTCCTTAAGTATATAAAAGAGTTTAGAGGTACACTCGTGGAAATTGGAAACGACTTGCCTAAAACTATAGTCATTTTTGTATGGTTATATTTTCTAAACGCTTTTATCAATTTGACCAATTTTTTTTTATTTCATTAAGCCATTATTGGACTGTAATGTTATGGTAGGTCAATTGTCATATAACACGGTTAAAGAATATTTACAGGGTGATGTGTAGGAACGTGTTTTTTTACCAAAATGTAAGCAGATATCTGCGATGCACGCAAAGTGGGGAAATAATTTTTATTGTGTCAAACGATAGTTTTATTTGTGCTAAAAAAAATGTTTTTTAAAAATCCTTTCTACCTAGATTGGTTTCCAAATTATAGCAGTTTTTGTAAACCATTGCATTTGTGACTGATCACAGGTGCCGATTTTTAAAATAAAACAAGTTGGCTTTGAAATGAAAATCGGTCCTGTCACCTGTCAGGATGATGTTATGAAATTATAAGAGCTCGTGGAGGCCCCACCAGATATTAGTCCTATTTTTTTTTTTAACATTTCTGTTTCATATTTTTTTATTTTATTAATAAATAAGAACTTAAATTTTGTATATGATTTTTTAATTAAAATCAGATTATTGCTAGGTGACAAGTGACAGGATCAATTTTCATTTCAAAGCCAACTTATTTTATTTTAAAAAATCGGCACCTGTGATCAGTCACAAATGCAATGGTTTACAAAAATTGCTATAATTTGGAAACCAATCTAGGTAGAAAGGATTTTCAAAAAACATTTTTTTTAGCACAAATAAAACTATCTTTTGACACAATAAAATTTATTTCCCCACTTTGTGTGCATCCCAGATACTTGCTTATATTTTGGTAAAAAAACACGTTGCTACACATCATCCTGTACATATTCTATAACCATGTTATATGACAACTTATCTACCCTACATTACAGCCCAAGCTTGGCTTCATGAAATAAAAAAAAATGGTCAAATTGATAAAACCGTTTAGAAAATATAATCGTACAAAAATGACTATACTTTTAGGTGAGTCGTTTCCAATTTCCATGAGTGTATTTAGCCATAACGTGCCGCTACTGTTGGTGAGTAATGAGCAGCAGTGGCGTGTTGGCTACAGGAAGAGTCCTGAAACAGTCTAATAATACGGACCGATTCAAAGTTTCTAATTAAGGAAATTTACTCCAAGCGCCGTAACTTGAATCCTTTATTGGATGTGGGCGTTCGTCACCATTTGTTTACTATATACGTAATACCCCAGGTTCATTACACTTGTTATTCTACAGAAAAATATATATTTTTATTCCCAGTGTCAAGAAATCAAGCGAAAATAACTGGAAAATAATTAATATTTCGCAAGAAGTACATATTTTTCTTGTTAAAAATAAATAACTCCTTTTTTTGTTTTTGTTGTATAACTTCAGCCTACTTCCTCGAAGGCCAATCATCAAAGTCACAAGACAAGCAACTCCCCATCTGATTTATTCTTCATTTACTGACTTATCAATCTTATCGTACAGACAGGGGACCTCCGGCTTTATATCCTTTCAAAGGATGGTCAGTCTTCTAATCAAACCTCGGCCAAGTTTGTACAGCTTTGATTCAATTGATGTAGATACCACTAGAAGATGCAGGCATCGGAAGTAGCGTAGCTTTCATATAAAAATTAGAAGAATTGTTAAAATTACGTTAAATAATGGACAATAATTGACTAGTAGAACTCTTAAGCTAGATAATCCTAGTGTTTAGGTATATTTAAAAAAGGGATACAGGTATGGTTAAAACTTATTGAACATATGAAGAAAATTATCCTCAACAATTTTAATTTCTTACATTAAATATCAAAAATAGGAAAATTATTTCAATCAAACATTGAGTTTGCTGTTAGATGTTTTACAAAGCAGCAAAATACATAAAAGCAAATAGATATTGCGTATAAGTTTTTGTTACAAGAATTATCACAAGGTACTAATATCTTCTAAAAACCATTGCAAATATACAAGATGAAGATATAAATTTCCAAAGAACCCTGTTCTAAAATTGGTAAAATCTAATTGTAATAATAATATATTGTAGAATATCTATTTCTGTCATATTTTTTTTTTATTTTTGGCAAGCATTGGAATCTTATTTATGTATTTTTTTGTTAGAGTATCAATAGATATGTCAACTAACGATTATTTTTACAAAAACATTTATGTCAAGGGTCAATTAAAACTGTTTTATACAAATTATTCCACAGCTCCAAGTGACCGAAAACGTGGCTTATTCATGTTTATTTTTATTACAAACATCCTCTCATTCATTTCTGAAACTAGTGTACGTTCTACTACGGAGTTCAATAGTTCATTATTTCTGTTATTGTGTACAAAGACCTTTCTTATCACCATCGTGTCACAAGAGTAGCAGTTGTTTGTATTAATTATATTGATGAATTTTTTATATCAATGTTGTTGTACCCTGTCTTCCAAGAAGTAGTAATGGATAACTAACTGCCCTGATCTTATTGTTTGAAGAGAATGTTTACAGGTTGCTCCCTTGGATTGTGCACAGTTTCGTAGAGAGAAAAAGAGACACGCATAGAGAGATAAATATTTGTTTGAGGTGTCAACATTCGACTGCATTTGTATATTTCATCATGAGCATGTACTGATATGGATATATCAGTACTGAGAAAATATAAGCTGTGGCGCATTTTTAATGATATTTAGAAGAGCCGCAGGGTCATTTTCCGTAACGATTATTTCCAAAAATAGTTGCTGAATCAAGAAAATACATACCATACAGAGTGACAGATTCATGATATACCCCTCTTTCCCCCTTATTTTTTAGATATAATTTTCAAATTTGGAAATGGCGGAAAGTCACTTTTTGACATAAAAATTACATTTTTGCCACTTCTGATATAGCTTTCTCCACTTGCATGTGCCACTTCTGATGTAGACTTTTCAAAATGAAAGAGAAAATCCAAAATTCATATCAATTCCATACCGTCCATACCATCGTTTAACCCATGTTTTGGTAAGGTTTTTAAAGGTATACCTATGCAATGGTTTATTCATCGGGAAATAAACTACATCAACTTTTATTCAATCCAAAAAACAAAATAGAAACTAAGGAAAAATCGAGGATTTACGAAATTAGCTGTAAAGACTGCGATCAAAAGTATGTTGGACAAATTAGAAGGTCAATTCAAACTAGATTAAGGAACATATGGCTCAACTCAAAAGTGGTAGAACAGTTTAATGTGTATTATTAATTTTTATTCAAGAAAATATTACGAACATGCAGTATAGAATACGACATTGAAATACGTATATTGCTAGTAAGAAAATGTAATCTCTCTCGCTGGAAAATGTAGAAACGAAAAGTAAACGAAAATAAATTAGGTACAGATGTTCGAAATGATGTTTGTTCACCCCTTGAGTGGGACCTGGGAACTTTTTTATTGAAACGGAAAACTTTCAAGTTTCGATATTAGAAATATTCAGTGTATCTTTTAGTACCAGATTATAAGCTGTGGAAGAGCTTCTGCGAAGTTACCGTTATACTAACTGATATCATATCTTATGCTTTGGAAGTATATCAGCTGGGAAAATTTTCTTTACTAATTTGTTTGCTTTTCTAGGTGAGAAATAGTTTTTACAGTCATAAAGTTTATTGTTCTCGTAACTAGAAATATGGAATAATAATAATTTAGTTTTTATGATTTGATAATATTTGTCCCAAAGAATTTATATTATTCAGAAATCTACCATTAAAAAAACATGGTATTTGGAATAGAAATTTCAGGACTATTTTTTTTTTTTTTGGGAATATCACCTCGGCATGTAATAACTTTCCAAAATAATTTGATAGTTGGTTGCAATTTTAACTTGCAATTCCAAATCTACATATTTCAAAGTGTTTTACGGTATAATTATGACTTTATTTTGTCAAATTATCTAACAGTAATTAGATATTTGCCAAACAACTATATCTTGTTTGTACTGTCAACCTGTGGTGGGATCTGTTTATTAAAATGAGAAATGTTTGCCAAGAGATTTAGTAACAGAAAACATGGATTTATTAAATTTGAAGTATACGTATTATATACCGTGTATCTTTGTATATCACTAGGACAGATTTCTAGAAGAATAAATGTTAATAACACCATTATTTGGTTGAATTGCGGCAATTTGCTCCCTATAATGAAGTCTTTTAAGTCTTCCAGCGTTGTTGGTCGTGTTCTAAGCACCAATTTTTTTAAATAACTCCACAGTCAGTCCGCTGGGTTAAGATCAGGCGATCTTGGGGGCCATGAATTTACCAAATGTCTGCTTATATAACACGATTTTGAAAAATATCAGTTAAAAATTCTTTAACTGATCGGTAAATATGCGGGGGGGCTCCATCCTGCATAAAAATAATGTTTTCAATTCCTTCGTGCTCGTTTTGTATCCGAATGGCATAATCTCGTAACATATGCAAGTATCGTTCACCAGTAACAGTTAAAGATAAGGCCTCTCCATTCTGTATCTCCACAAAAAAGTATTTTCCAATGATAAAATTAGATGTGAAGCTGCACCAAACGGTGATTTTCTTGTCATGAAGACCTTCCTGAACGATTTCATGTTTCTTATCTGTTGACCATATTCGACAGTTTTAAGTATTGACTCCACCATTTAGAGAGAAATAGGCCTCATCTCTCTATAAAATACGGGATAAACATTCGGATTCAATTTCCATCTGAGCCAATATTTGTAAAGAAAAATCATGCCTGATAGGAAAGTCTACATCATTTAATTCAAACAGCAGTTTAAGTTTATAGGGATACATTTTTAGGATTTTGCGTAAAATTTTCCAAACCATGGTGTATGACATTTGCAATCGTTCTGATATCGAATCCACACTAGTGATTGCTAATGGATTAGTGTTGGCTATGTTTTGATTTTCCCGAAGAACTTCTGTAACTTGGACATCACTAATCCTTGGTCTTCCTGATTTCGGTAGGTTAGTTACAAACCCTGATCTTTAAAATTTGCTAATCAAATTACGATACGCTTTCATTTGACCAGGGCCTTGCTCTCAAACCTCAAATCGTACGAAATCTTAGTCATCCAGCATTGTAATTTCTGCCGCATTCGTAATAACGAATGTTTACGTGAGTTTTATTTTGAGAACAATTCTCAAAATCGCAATGATTACGTTTGACACGTGTATCAGCAGTTGACACGACAACTTTTTTGCTTTCCATAGATACAGTAAAATCCAATTAATGAAGCAAGTAGATTCCATTTACTTTTTGCTACTAGCTTGATTTCTTAAAATTATATAAAACATTAAAGTATACCCATTACTTGATGACGAATGAAATGTAGCCTAGAGTTAGACCGGCGATTTTACTCCACTAATATAGATAAGTTATAGATAAGTTCAGTTATAATACCGTACTCGCTTCATGGAGTAGCGTCTGATTTGACAGAACGATCGGAGCGCTTATAATTATGATCCATATATGGTGTCATAATTTCCAATGTCTCCGATAGTTTCAAGGATTGCGAAATCTGTAAATTTTTTTGCAATCTCATTCATTATTTTGAATCGCCATTGTGTGATTAAATGTACAACGTCCTGTGTACAGGGGAGAGTTTTCATCTTCTACAAGTCATCTGTCTCCTATTCCGTTGTTATTCATTTTCCTTTCAGTACATTGATGTTTTCCAAAGTAATCTAAAATCGGCAAAATGTACATAACCTCAAGAATTTATGGTAGCAGCAGTGGTTCAGATGATAATTTGACTTTTAATCTAGACGGCTCGTGTTTTAATATTTCCTTTTTACGTCCTTTTGAAGGGCTTTAAATTAAAATTGGGGTTTTCTCCAAGTATCAATACGCAGGCAGTTTCTAAAGCATCTCATAAAAATTGCGTGATACAAAAAAATCAATAACTATGAAGCTGTACGTTAAAATAAAAGCGGAATATTTAGAGTTTGGCCCAAAGTAAATCGGAAAACGAGAGGAAGGCCTTGAAAACTTCAAGATCTAGAGATGCCCAAGAGAATATAGAGTATTGCCAGATATTTGAAAAAATGCAATAATAACTCAACTTTATATTTTAGTAATATAGTCAAAGGCTTTACACAAAAAACCTAATTAAGTAAGTTACCTGAAAGTTATAAATAACTCTAAAAAAGCCTTTATATATTTCTATTTTTATCCAGTTTTCATTAAAAATACGTTCTTTTATTTTGGTGAAAATTCTAATTGTTCCGTTTTCACTTATATACATAAAAAAGGCCCTTTTTATCTTCCCTCACTGCCGAACCCTGGATAATTCAGTTAAAGCTCTCCACCAAGGCATACCCTAACCAAAATCTAGACAGGCCGTATTTATCATTTGTGACGTTTCCTCTTTCCAGATATGTTTCCAGCATCAGCCGACGCTGCCTTTCATGAAGTATTATTATACAGGGTAGTCCAATTTAAACGCTTTTTAATAATTCTTGAACGAGACACATAATTCGAACTTTCGAAGTCAAAAGACCGTTCTCACCGTCAATGCCGCGTTCCATTTTGTCAGTTACCAAAAAGTATTGTTCTTGAAAACAAAACGGTAAGTTATTAGTCTTATTGTCTTAAAACAATACAACAATTTTACGAAATTCAGTGAAAATTTGTGTATCCCTTGAGAGCAAATTGTTTAAAATTACATAAACAATTGAGTTTCCTGTGGATTTTTCTAAACAATGCGAAAAAGTATGTTGGACAAACTAGAAGGTCAATTCCAACTAGATTTAAGGAACATATGGCTCATCTCAAATATGGTAGAACAGATAAGTCTAGTGTCGCCCAGCATACGTTTGAGAACAATCATAGAATAGATAGTAACAATTTAAAACTAATTAGGAATATAACAAATTCCAGACAGCTGGATGCATTCGAATTGCAGTCGACCAGTACGGTTTTTGATTAAAATTGTTATATTTTCAGTGCGACATCTATGTTTCGGTTGTCTAAGTTCACACTGCTTCATCGACAAGGTAGAGCAAACGCGCCCTTAAGCATCAGCAATCACTGAATAATGAAATTATTAATAATTTCCTCTATTAAGTTGACAGATCGCTTTATTTGTCATCTTCTTTAGTATCTTAAGTAATGCATTTTCATATCACTATATAATCACCGATTTCACTAGGTTATTCTCAAAATAATTACATTTTGCTGGCACATTATGCTATGGTAAAATATAATTTCAACTAACAAATTATGACTTTGCCTCCTCCCAGTACACAAACTCTGAAGTCGAAATAAATGGCTCAGACATTGGTATGAGCCTCTCAATCTAAATCTCTGAATCCGGTTAAAATTCGTGAACAAAAAACGTGTCGTGACAGTTTAAATTGACCACCCTGAACAAGCATGTTCTAATAATTTAACGAGGGGTAAGGATGGTCCGTAACGAATCCTTTGTACATACGTTATGCGAATGCATAGAATTCCGAGGCGACAAAGGATTGAGGATGAAACAATTCTGACGTAGTCCCACACACCCCCTCTTAGTTGGCTGAGTCCTGTACCTAAATTAATGACAATGACACTTTAACGAGAGGGAAAATAGAATTATACACGCACAAATTCTTCCTACATTGTTAAATAGGTACCGTTTCCATTAGGTGTATGTATTTAGTTTAGTTTATGTCGGTAATTAACTATGATATGGCATCGTTTCGCACCTTTGTTAGATGACTTGTGTATGTTAGTTTCTAATTTCATTAACTGTATGAGGGCTATAATAATATGTTCAGAACTGAGCAAATCCTACTGCAACTGCGCCACTTTTTATACGAATCTTCAACCGAGCTTATATGGAGATTATCTAATATTCACTTTGGAATACAATCGTTTGTAAATGCTTTATGGAGGTATATTAGGCAACTGTGATATGGCAACGTTTAGGATCTTTGTTAGAAGGCTTGTGTATGTTAGTTTCTAATTTCATTAACTGTATGAGGACAATAATTATATGTTCAGAACTAAGCAAATCCTACTGCAACTGCGCCGCTTTTTATACTTATCTTCGACCGAGCTTTTATGGAGATTATCTAATATCCACTTTGGAAAACAATCGTTTGTAAATGCTTTATGGAGGTATATTAGGATTAAATTAGAAAGCACTATTCTAATAGTATAGTAAATATTACTATTATGAACACAAAAGAAACGTTTTTTGTAAAAATTCTGATCCTGAATTCTGTTTTCATGTTTTAATAAAAGATGAAAAGTAGGAAATGTAACAACTGTGGATGCACTGATGCCGAAATGATTTGAATGTCGTTTTTCTGTATTTCCTCGTATATTAGTCGCCCTGTTTATCAAATTTTGGTGGTATTAACTTCTATAATCCAAGCTTGGCAAAATATAATTCTATGTAAATGTTTTTAAGTTCTTTATTTACACACACACAAACTTTTAATACACAAGCAAATAGCGTATTATTACCCCCTGTGGTCTCATGATTCAAAAAGTTGGTATAAATAGTTTCAAGTTTGGACACCAAATCAGTCTTGCGAAAAATACGAACAACGAAATATTTCGAACCTAAAGAAGCCATGTTTTTCAAAACTTTCATCGTCACTTTTGTAGTCGTCGCAGCTTACGGCCGCGTACTCCAAGTTAGAAATAGTGGATCAGTCTCCCTCTCAGTGTCTGTTACTGGGCAAGATGACATCACACTCTTGTCAGGAGCAACAGTAAGTATACTAATATTAAATATTAGTTATTAACACAGAAATATTGCGTTTTTAATAATAATTCTCTAGAGTTCAGATAAGGGAAGTTTGGTGGCCAAAAGATCAAATTAACGTCGATTTAGTCGTGTTTCGTAGTCTTATTCCAATATTTCAGTTTCTGTAATTGAACATTTTTCATCAGTAACCAGTGAAACGTTATAATAAACTTTTTTCCGTGACAGGCATTGGTAACCGTACCTGAAGATTTTTCTGGAAGTATTTCAGCTGTGCCCGTTGGCTCTGAGAGTGATACTATTCCAAGAACCAAAGCTGAAGTGACGCTGGATGCTACGCAGGATTCCTATGCCGTCTCTTTGGTTGAGGGTTTCAACCTAAGAGCCAAGGTAGGTCTTGTGATTAACTTATTTAATGCCTTGGGAAAGCGAAAGAAGTAGAGACCCAGACCACATATTCAGAAAGAGGAATTTAAACGAGGCTGTCTGATTATAAATACTTGCGTAATATTATGTTTTCCACAAAAGGAATGAGAATTTCTATTTGCTTTGATGTCTTTCTTACAGTTGGTGGTTGTTTTTAGCAGTTCCGGTTAAATACAGATTTTCCAAATTGTTTTTAGTTACAAACACTCACGTACATCATTCTATTTGACATAAAATAAAATATTACAGCTTACTTGTAACAAAAAAGTGTCATTGTTTCGGATATTTATATGTTTTAGATCAATGAGGTATAAAAAAATACAAAACAATAAAACTTCAACAAATAAATCAAACTTTAAATTTTTCGTACATAAAAACTTCCGCAAAGTTCTGTTTTAGACCCCCTTATACTTAAAGACATCATAAACGACTTTACTCATTGCTAATTATTGCAAGATTTAGACATCTAGAGATTCAAATCAAATCAAGATATATGCTTTTCATATGTATATTTTCTAGATTATTCCCGTGCAAGGCACCAACTGCACCACAGCTGTGTGTGCCGCAAATCTGATCGATAGATGTCCCGTTTCTAACCAAGTAGTGAACACTCTTGGTGCCGTGGTAGCTTGCACCAACTCCCCAGTAGTCTTCAGGACCATTTGTCCGAAAGCCGTGGTGACCACTGACGACGTCGCCAACATCCTCAAGTGCCATGCTCAGTCCTACTTGATCCTTTTGGGTTAACGGTGTCGTTTTTAGGACTTAACAAATTTTAGGTTTTTCAAATTGATTGAGCAAATGTGCCATTTTTATATTAGTAAGTTAATAAAGCAGCGTTTAAACTATGTGTGGTTTTTATTTTTTTTAAATCAAAAATAAGAGTCTTTACTTTACTTTTGTTCCAATCAAATCTTGGACGGGTCGAGGCTTTTTTTAATGTTGCATATTTTACCATAAAGATCATATTCTATATAAACTGGACCAGGACTTTGTAGTCCCTTTGGCAATTTTACTTATTTTAGACTCTTGCACAACGCCTGGGAATTTAAAATATATTTTAAACAATTTGTTTGAGTCCATTCCTGATTAAGATTTATTATGACTACTATTATACCAAAGATAATACCCAGTAGAGATAAAAATGATTTTATTCCTCTTAATCTTGATGACTTACATCAATTCGACTATATTATAATTTGAAAATATTAACGTCTCTATTATTTTTTGAAAAAACAACTACTTACTGCTTATCCTTTTTTATTAAAAAATAAAAATTAATATTCTAACAATAATGTTAATACTGTGAGAAACCACTTAAATATATATCTACAATGAGTACGTTAAAACTCGGTACCCATTTACTTCTCGGGAGATATCTAACAAAAGTCCACTTAAAAAAATATGAAGTATTTGAAGTAACAGAAGTTCTTAGCTACCACCATCATCTTAGAACAATTGTTTATGTTTATTAACAAATTCCACCGATTATCAAAGACTGATCGAAAACGTGCCTCATCTAATCGAATTAAGACGGTGATTGTTTCTTAATAGTCATTCCTTACTCTGTAGATCATTATCTTCTTGACAATACACTGTTTACTTTGACTGATGATCAGTGACGCTAACCCAAAGTGATGAAATAAGAATCAGCTGTACAGGTAAATACATTTCTAACATCAGCAGTTGTTACCACTGCCTTAGGACATGCAGATTTGAACAGGAATAGAGAGGGGTAGCAACCAGCCAGTTTTCCTGTGTTGTCTAGGGCCTGGTTACTTGAAGAGCATAAGGAATTTATGTCGACTGAACAAGCTGCTGGTTTGCATCTTCTTCCTTGTAAGGGCGTTATCTACAAACGATGACTTTAAATTTTTCACAAGGTTTGGGATCAAGCATCACAAACAACACATAGTCTTAAGCCTCTAAAAAATGGCTGGAGGTTATTCAAATATGTAATATATATCGACGAAAACCACTTACTTTGGCTTTTATGTTAAATCCATTCAGCAAAGAGATATCATAGGCGTCTCCCATAGGACTCAAGGTTAACTCCACTGTTGTTCTTGGACCGTTCATCTCTCCAAGGTCACTAGGAATCGCTGTGATAGTTCCTGTAAAGTCATCCGAAACAGTGATAGGCACCTATAGGTAGTTAAAGTATATATTAATACATATTGGTAAATGAGTCCCGTTATGCAACCATGAGGTACACCATAATAATGTTGAGAGTGATACTAGTATTCACTATAATCAATTGAACCTACCGTTTATTAATAATATCAATTGTGTTTAAATTTTACGTTTTTTCTTCTACTATATAACTTTTTTGTGATATAAGTGATATATAAATTTGTGTTATATCTTGCAGTACTCACAGTGTTTCCTGGTGACACTCTGAAGCCTTCTAAAGCTGTAACTGAAACCAGTAACTCATTTTGACCATTATTTTTTATTTGTAGCACTTCTCCCTTTACCAAAAATCCAAACAAGGTCATACATATGATTTTTTCGAGCATCGCGATATTGAATTGTTTTGATCGAAAGGTGCGTGCTCTCTGATAAGAAATTGGTTTACTATTTGTTTTATATACGGCTTGGCACAAGTTGACAGGTTGGTTATTTTCCGCTTCTTAAATTCATTCTAATAACGATAGGTGGTAATCTGGTGAATCATATTGTAAACAAGGTTAACATTAAATCTAGTAGAATCAAAAATATAATCAGGGGATTAATTTTTGCGTAATGCAAGGCCAACGCAGGTCTAAAAAAGATTAACTATGAAGCTTCTATATTTATTTCTGCAATTGCCTACATAGATGACTAAAAGAAAATGTAAGTTGTCGAATAATATTTTTAAAAAATGACGTGCTACGATCATTCAACACACAATTTGTTTGGCCGATTGTATTTTCAGTGCAACGTCTTTGTAAGTTCACACTGAAAACGTTTAATTCATCTTTTGACTGCTTTTAGGCAATTTCTCCGTGTTTAATGGAAAATTCTTCATTTTGTAACCAGGCCGAGCCATATTTCTTTCTGGGAGTAAAGACGTGGAAAGATTCGTTAATCCTCGAACTCCGATCATCTATCTATGTTAATCCATCACGGAATATGAATTTTAAATCGATGGCCTCGATCATTAAGCAGCAGGGTCAGAGTGGAACTCGTCTCGATGAGATATCGAGTTAGATCGTACTGAATTAAATTTAGAGTAAATAAAAATTGATGACTTGTCTGGGTGCTATTAAGGAAAATGTCTTCGCCACCTGCGACTGAAATTTGTGAAGAGCGTGAGAGATGAAGCACGATAAAAACGTCATCGTTATGAATTTGTTCTGACGCCTTGATAAAGAGTGTAATTTATCGTTTAAATTTAATTTCAATCTGAACATTTTATATTATTTATAGGCACCTAAATGCGACGAGATACAATTACAGGTGACAAGTTCCGGTTTATGCAAATGCTTTATTTCTTCAATACTTAGTATTCCAACAAACGTATTTCTGTCCTTTTATTCATGATAAATCTGTTATTTTTTGTACCGCAGAAAGGTTATACACCCCTCGGAAAATTAAAAGACATTTTTCTGCTTGAATACATAATGTGGTAGTATTATTTATAATGTCTAGGTTTTAGTTGGATCTAAAACAAGACAGCAACTATGAGATATATAAATTGTACCGGGATATCAAAAATTATCTTGCTCAAGGGTCTTTGTGGAATGTAAAACGTGTGTCTTACTTTAAATTTTTGAATATGTTTTGTTGTGTCAGAATCTGCCAAGTCATTGTGCTGAAATTTTCTAATCCAGTTTTTGAATCATGCCTCTTACCACACAGCACAAAATTTTCATGATTGAAGCCTATTTTCGAACGTGTGCGCTAGTTAATGGAAATTGGCAATACAGTCAACGTTTGTGTTTGGACAATTTTCGAGAGCACTTCCCAAACGTGGCAATATTACCGGACAATTTTTATTCGTGCCTTACAAATTGTGTTGAAGTGTTTCGCGAAACTGGTTGTGTGACTCATAAAAAAGGTGCTGGTAGACCAAGAGTTCGTACAGAAGAAGTTGTCAATGACGTTCGTCAACGTATGGAAGAGGAGCCTGCAAAACCTTTGAAACGTCTTTCTCAGGAAATTGGACTTTCTTATGGAACATGTCATAAGATTTTAAAGAAAGACTTGAACATGCATCCATATAAGATGCAAGCACATCAAGGCTCTTCTGCCCGCAGACCACCCCAGACGCCTTGCTTACTGCCATTGGTTTGTCAATAATTTAATGAATGACGATCTTCTGGACTTAACTTTTTTTTCTGACGAAGCGTGGTTCCACCTTTCGGGATACATCAATTCTCAAAATATGCGAATGTGGAGCAATGATAACCCTCATGTTTTTACTGAATCGCCACTACATGCTCAAAAAATAGGTGTTTAGATGGCAGTTTCTCGCAGAAGAATAATTGGGCCATTTTTTTTCGATTTCACCGTCAACGCAGAAAGGTACAGACACAACTTTTTGGCTGAATTTGTGCAACAGTTAAACGATGATGAACTTCGGTACGGTTATTTCCAGCATGACGGTGCAACAGCACATACTACACGAGAAAATATTGCTTTCCTCCGCGAGTTTTTTGATGACCGGCCGAGATCACCTTGTTTGACAATTATGGACTATTTTATATTTCCTTACTTAAAAAACAAGATTTTCGCAACTCCGGTAAATAATTTGCAAGAACTGCAACAAAGAATTGTTCAGCAATGTGCAACCATAACGCCAGAAATGCTGCAAAACGCTTTTCACAGCATGAGGAGGCGCGTCAACTTGTGCATCGAACAAAACGGAGGACATTTCCAACAATTACTGTAATTTAGTTTTTCTTGTTACTAAAACCGTTATTTCATAATTTGTAGTTCATTATTTTTTTACAACTGAAATAAATAGGTATGAAATTTGTAGGTTATTGATGATGTCAGTGTGACAGTGACATAATTATTTCAAATTTAAAGTAAGACACACGTTTTACATTCCACAACCACCCTTGACCAAGATAATTTTTGATATCCCGGTATGAGCCCTGTTTCAAAGCACTCAGCACTAATAACATGAATTACTGTGTAACTCCTCCCTCCTTATTAGTAAAGTTACATACTACTTACTATGATTCCGTAGTAATATACAAATTGTATTAATAAAAACATCGTTATCAGTTTTAAGAGATCTGTGATGCATTTTGTGAACATCCGGTATTAGTGTTGTATTATTTTTATTAATAAATGTTAAAATAGTTGTATCAAAATTATTATGCAACATTCTCTTTTCAAATAGAGTATTTCATCGATGTGTAAATTATGGTTATGCGTTTATCCGCCTGTTAAAAATTAATACAGTTTTAGATTATTATTGTTGGTTCATAGGGTGCTGATTAAACTGAAATTAAAACCGTGCGTTTATCCATAAATTAGTATTTTAATACAGGTCATGCGTAATCGGTCAGTAATTATACAGTGGTAGAGGTGTGTATTTAAGCTACATTGAAATGACATTAAACGAAAATACATTATCCATTTATTAGCGGTTAAAATAATTTATGCAGATACATGATTCAACGGAACAACTGAATTATAAAAATACACCATGCTGAAAATCAATTTATATATTTTTTTTATTGTTCTCCGAAAAGTCAGATCATATTAGATTTACGCTTTAGATCATATTAGAAAAGAGGTTAAGATCTTTTTTATGGAATACCCTGTATATTTTAGAAATTCCAATAAACAATTTTTTTCAATTTTCACACAAATACGATATATCCGATCTTTCTGATACTCTACAGGGTTATTCAGAACTTATCTCTAAAACTTTGAGGATATGTGCATCCTTAAATAAGAAATCGATATCACCAAAAAAATTTATAATAAAAGTCTTAGGATTTCCCGTAAACAATGTTTAAAGTTATACCATTATAAAGGACTACGTAGATGGACAACGACAACATTCCTAAGAATGTGGTAAAAAAAGTAAACACGTTTTTGTACCTGCAACGCCTGGTTCAGACCGAGCGAATATAGTTGTAGTGGGGATAATATCTCTATTGTCTATTCAGTCATCAGTCTATATGTGTCCTCTCGCAGTGCCGGTGTTTTATTTATCGTAGGAGTGTTAAACTGTAAAATTTTCAAAATGGCTCATGTGTACAGTAATGCTGAGTTAATGGACTGTTACCAGTGGATTATCAATTACGAGTTAGGTTTTGTGAGTGGTTGTTGCAGCAAAATGCTGAAAATCCCCAATTTACTTAATAATTTGCGTTTACAAGATCAGCAACCAGGAGGAACATTCGGTTTAGTGCGGCAAAATTGGATAAGGCGTGCCCAAAGTGTGTACAAGTCGAGGAATATTATTTCGAACAGGTTTTGTAACAAGGTATCTGCATATTTTTTATAAATTTCATGTTTCTAATGCCTAGTAATCAAGTAGCGCAATTCTTCAAAATTAGTTTAACAAAATTTTATTCATTTTAAAGACACGTCACTTTGATCACATCTATCTATCTTTAAGTTTATTTTAAAGTAAAAACGCTGCAAATCTTTTTTGCGCCGGGTGTCGGTATACTCTCAGAACTTCCGAAGTTTTTTTCGTACTAGCCAGTTTGCATTGTCAGTCCCAAGGTCACTCCATTACAGTGGACCAGTATCCAGCGGCGTGTAATTAAAAATTTTTAAATAGTCTTCAGACCCCGCCAAAAAAATTTTTTTTGCACTACCACATTTGTACACGTATGTTGAACATCCCCAAATTTTATTATGGATAAGTTCTGAATAACACTGTATATTCTATGATGTAAACTAAATATTCGCGATGTAGACGTTCCCCATGTAAACTAAATAGTCAGCTCCCGAACTCCCTACCACAATGTCCACAAGAGTCTGCGGTGGCAGCCCAGAGGGCTCCATTATGTTCCAGCCGGCTGCCGCTGGATTTTCAGCAGCCGTTTGCCTTGTGTCGTGCGTGAGATCGCACACAGACCTTGACCAAAATCTTCCAGCCCAGTTATCCGGTGTGCATCATCCCAATCGATAGCCGGCACTGTTAAGAATAACTGGCGAGTGTCACCGCACGTGCCATGTGGATATAGGATTCAAATTGCTGGGCGTTCCAGATAGAGCAGCCCTCCCTTAATGGAATCTGATAAGTTTCTATCTATTTAAAAAAATTGTTGTTGATCTTCCTAAACTCAAGTAAAGTAGCATCGTAAAAACATCCGCCATCGACGAAATAGAATTGTTTTTTATTAATATTGGTTTATAATTAGAGTATAAACATTTTACTTGTACTAACAACAATTAATTCTTCATTCAATTTGATAATTGTTCAACAATATTAAAATAACACATAACTACGAATAATACGAATCCACTTTATATTCACCATCTGTAAACGCCTTATTTAAATAAGTACTAAAGCAAATTAAGCCATTCTCCTGGCCATATGCCTCGCCAAGCGCTGAATTACAAAACAAAAATATTCCGTATTTTGTTAAACACAGAATCAAAATACAAGGATTCAGATTGCAACGAAAACTAGGAGGATATACTTTGGACCTCACATCGTAGGATGTCACTAACTGCAGAACCGGTTTCGACCTATCTATGATCTCGACAGTGCAATATAAGTGATCATACCTAAAGATGGGAAGACCCTAGTACTTGACAGTAGGTACAGTAAAGACCAGAATTAAGCAAAGTGGAATGACCGGAAAAAGAGTAGATCTGTGTTGTCACAGTTATTTCTAAAGTATTTTTATATAAAACAAGAAACGTATTAATTACCTTATTTACCCATTTTTTTTACTTGTCTTTAACGTCCCTTATCCCTATTGTACTCTATTAAAGCAAAGACAATGTTTAATTTGTCTTTTACTGAATAATATCACTGAAGTATAAAGATGTAATATTTCCAGAATTTCCGAATATGTGGCAACTGCGAAAGTCGTAAAGTTGACGACAAGCTGTTCATCCTTATTTAACATATTCTTGCATTTACGCTTTCTTTTCTCTGAGCTTCAACGACGTTGATTGGTCGAATCAGGAACAAACAAGCGACTGCGCTGGAGGTAGTAGAGAAACAGTGGCGTGATGTTGGGTTAATTCGCGCGCGTTTCTTAAGGTAAAAATTGTATATAAATTGATAATAGGTACCTATATTACATTTTTACATGCATACATTAGTTTTTTACAGTTTTGCACTGAAATTTTTCGGTAATTATTTACTTTAGCGTAAAACTATCAAAATTTTCTGAAATTTTGTCTACCACCATTTTCGTAAATGCTGCTATTTTTCCTCAAAAACTACATTCGTCCACAAAAAATAACTTTAGATTTGTATTCAGCATACCCGAAAATAGGGGGATAGGCAAAATTTCAGGACAATTTGAGAGTTTACGCTAAAGCAAATAATTTTTCACCTAATGATAAATCGAAAAATGTCTACATTAACTAGACATTTTTAGATTTGTATTTTTTATCACTGGGCATATTTCAGTTAAAATATACTAGAATTATTCTATAGAATAATATACGAGTATATATTAACTGAAATGTGCCCAATGGTAAAACAGAATACGCACGCCCATGCATCACGGCATTTTACCAGATCGGCGAGGTCATTCCAGTTTGCTTAATTCTGGTCTTGTCTTGACTTTAGGTAAATATCTGAATTATCGTAGCGCCATCTATCAACGTGTTTCTTTTGCGTATAGGTAAAACTTTACCAGTGATCTTATGCATCTTATAAATTGAAGTCTTTCATTGCATTTGAACGTTTTCAAAATAAATAAATACATTGATTGAAGCGTCCTGTATTTCTCTAGACCTCTCGTTCGGGCGCTAGCCTGAACACTAAATTTCCGACTTGTGATCGACAGCCTACACCTGAAACAATACCCTCAGGCAATAAAACCCCCTCGCAAACGGTGTATAAATTTAGAACGGCGATGTGGCCTATATTCCTTGATGCATGGGATGTCACTTTATTGTGTTATAGGGAATCGATGTCTGTATTGTTTGTACGAGAACAAATGACGGTTTTAATATTGTATACTTTCATTAGCCGCATCAGTAAGTTAACAATGGAGGTGACGGTTGTGGCGCTACATTTAAACGATGAAAAGCTGCCTCTTATCAGCGAGACGACGAAGGTAAAGTTAACTGGGTACGTGGGTAACTGGTAACATGGGCGATTGTTTTAAAAAGGACACGGTCGGATGACAATGTGTCTCTAGACGTAAATGAATGATTGGAACAGTTTATAAAACTTTGTTGAGCCATATTTGATAATTTCATTAATAATTTATCTCTTAGTTGGCTTTTTGGATTAATTCCTATATAAAGAATGATGTAAACAGTTATTTATGTAATTATATTAACATATAGCTTCTTTTTTTCACGCATGAGAGCTTTTTTACGTTGCAGGTGTAAGGCAAGTTACAAAATCTCGCAACATTAAGAATTACACTATATTTGAGGTGTATCTTATGTATATACAATATACAGAGCCTTCATCACAAATATCCACAAGCCACGTCACCGCAAGTATAGGCAACCAACATTACATTAATTGGTAATGATTAACTAAAAACTCCCCAGATTCAGTGCAGTCCTCCCAACACGCTGCTCCTCTTAAACTGCTGATTTCAAGTTTCAAAGCAATTTTAAAATAAACGTGAGAATATTGGATCAAACATAATACGAAAAGTTACCTGTCTCTGCAAAGACTTGCAGAAAATCGCAGCGAAAACAAACGATGGCGGGCGCTAATAAACAAAGCACAAATGTCAAACATTACCATCAATCGTAATGGTTCGTTTACAGTAAACACCGACATTCCGTTCGTCGACAATCGAGGTAATGCGATCGCTGATTGGCTACTTTCAATGTCAAAATGACAATTAAGGCCAATCGCGTGCCGTAACACGAAATCTTGTGTTTTTATGTAATCTTCACCTTATACGCGATTCATTTTAAGATCGAAGCGCCAAAATGGCAGTAACCTATACTAACCTACATTCACTGACACTGACGTTTGAAATTTTATTCATCAAAGATTTGTTGTCAAGAACTTTAAACCAGGTAAAAAGCTTGTAAAACTATTTTGAAAGGGGTAAGTAGTAGTGATATAAAATTAAAATAGATTTCAATATTTTTCGAGCGTTGAATCTGAAAATGAAACTTAACCACAAAATATGTCAAATTCTTTATTGGGCATACGGCATACATACCTTTATGGAAATAGTCAGCCTTAGAGAAAGGTAAAGAGCACACTCTCTACTCTGCGTTCTTTAGCTTCTTTATCCATACTTGTCTCCTGTAACTCTGTAATGCTCAACTTATAGTTTCCGCAATAGCTCCAGATTTTCCCGCTTTTGGAAAAGTATGAAACTGATCTCGGGATTTTCTTTGTCCAAGAGGAACAATGACGCTCACAACAATAATGATTCATATCTAATCAAAGCAAGTAACTAATATAACAACGGATATTTCAAAATTCACAATAGACATACATACGCAAAACTGAACCAATAACTCAAGCGTTAGTTGTGCGTGCCGCCAGTAGGTAGCGTATTGCTTAGCAAGAATCGCGTATAGGTACTTTAGTTCCTTTAAAAGTGGCATTCTGACGCCAAGGTGATGAAAATAAATCTACTATTTCAAAACTAGTTACTGATCACGTGGGTTGTGAACATTTATAAAGGCATGGTATAAACCACTAACTGGGTTTTCAAATAAACAAGATACGTCTTCATTTCATATTGTACAAAAAATGCATATAAACCGATTTAGATCATCTATAGTATTGATTTTGTATACACAAGTATACAATTTGTTTCAAATGAAAAGTATTTATGGGACAATCTACAATTATTGCACAGATTCTTATTTAGATTTTAAGGAACCCTTGTGGAGCAGAAAATATTAATAACTGCTTTACATTTTTATTATCTCATTTATTTTACACCTGTTAAACACAGCACTGATTTGTTTACTTACGCAGATAAGGAGACGACACTATTGAATGTCCCTAGCCCGTTAAAATAGTTTCCGTGTATTGTCGAGCGATAACAGATAACCATATTTATCCTCTTTGCAATAGCTGTTGCAAAAAATCGTACGTTTTTTGTCTCGTTTCTCGGCAAATCCCACATCCAGATACTGTTGGCCTTGCTATGCCGGGTCTTATATGAATCAACCACCAAATAGAGAAAAACAAGTAAATGTCACAGTGAGTCACAAACACACATACAAAGTGGTTGTCGTCGGGTTTTTGTAAGCTCTTGGAAGACTGACTGCTTCTTTCGTGCTGAAATGAAAAAGAAAGGTATGATGTAGCAGTTTTTATAACAAAATATGAATTCTAGATTGCAACTTTTATTCTTTATAATAAATATTTTCCATAATATTATTCTTGCTATCATGTTTGACGCTATTTTTAATTTCGTACTCTACATAAATTAAAAATTTAACTCATTTCGTCTCTGTTATTACAGGGAGATCCAGGCGGCATCTGGTGAGTGGATGAACGAGTTTGTCAGACGGCCCAGTAGGCGGCGTGACAATAGGGTGTATGTACCCGCCGCTGACATCATCAAAAGGACCATTCGAAGATCCTGGACCATCTCAAGTAAGTACACCTCCCGAATAACTAGAAAATATGATTTATACATACAGGGTTATTCAGAACTCATCTCTAAAACTTTGAGGATATGTGCATCCTTAAATAAGAAATCGATATCACCAAAAAAAATTATAATAAAAGGCTTAGGATTTCCCGTAAACAATGTTTAAAGTTATACCATTATAAAGGACTACGTAGCTGGGCAACTGTACTTCAACACATCTGATACTTTTCTACCACATTCCTAATGTGATAAAAAAAGTAAACACGTTTTTGTCTGGAACGCCTGGTTAAAACCGACCGAATAATGTTGGACTGGGGATGATATCTGTATTGTCTATGAGTCGTCAGTCTGTGTGTCGCTCTCGCGGGTATTTTATTTATCGTAGGAGTGTTAAACTGTAAAATTTTCAAAATGGCTCATGTGTACAGGAATGCTGAGTTAATTGGCTGTTACCAGTGGATTATCAATTACAAATTAGGTTTTGTGAGTGGTTGTTGCAGCAAAATGCTGAAAATCCCCAATTTACTTAATAATTTGCGTTTACAAGATCAGCAACCAGGAGGAACATTCGGTTTAGTGCGGCAAAATTGGATAAGGCGTGCCCAAAATTGTGTACAAATCGAGGAATATTATTTCGAAAAGCTTTTGTAACAAGGTATGTGCAAATTTTTTATACCTAAATTTCACGTTTCTAATACCTAGTAATCAAGTAGCGCAATTCTTCAAAATTAGTGTAACAAAATTTTATTCATTTTAAAGACACGTCACTTTGGTCAGATCTATCTATCTTTAAGTTTATTTTAAAGTAAAAACGCTGCAAATCTTTTTTGCGCCGGGTGTCGGTATACTCTCAGATCTTCCGAAGTTTTTTTTGTGCTAGCCAGTTTGCATTGGCAGTCCCAAGGTCACTCCATTACAGTGGACCAGTATCCAGCGGCGTGCAATGAAAAATTTTTAAATAGTTTTAAGACCCCGCCAAAAAAATTTTTTTGCACTACCACATTTGTACATGTATGTTGAACATCCCCAAATTTTATTATGGATCAGTTCTGAATAACCCTGTATAATGCATTTGTCAAAATTTATCTTTCGTCGTTTGTAAGTCTTGGGAAAAGAACCTGCCCTAAGAACAGACCCTTTTGGAATACTATTACGCTTTTTTAGAATCTTTCCTCGTTGGTTTGGGATCCCTAATAGCAGTGCTAAATTAAATAAAAACAACTAGATAAAAAATATCATCATTGTACTTTTATTGTTAATTTTATTCAAGGTTGATATTCCCATATTATTTTTTTACTGTCTGGGTTATGCCATTGTCCACCGTTGAACTTTTGCTGAAAATAATAACTTTCCTTAAAGTTCATCTTTTGCCGTGTTTGATTGGCAGTCTAAAAATTTCAAGCTAGATGGATGAGAAGCTTCTTCTAAGGTCACTTTGAAGCTAAAAGTTTCACATTTTTTAGTAATCTCTTGCAGTCTTCTAGCACCATCAAAACGCACACAGATTTATCTTCAGCAAAAGTAACAATATTTTGAAACGCCATTGCAAATAATTTGAAATCTCTAGGTGTAGGAGAGCACTTAAGAACATTTGAAGGATACAATGAACAGTCTTAATAATCCATTCTTGATAGCTAATTTATTATTTGTTTATCTTATCTTTGGTTGGTTGGATCGATTGCCGTTTCCAGAAATATCTGCAACCGATTCTTTAATAAAGTTTAAGGAAAGTTCAGTGGTGGAAATCAGAACTTAAATTTCCTTTTTCCCAATACAGATCCGACCCCTCGTTGGAGCGCCTTTAGGGCATCCCCGGAGCTGCGCCCTTATAACAGCCTTCCCAGGGGCCAGGACATCAACAACTACCCTTCTCTGGCCCTGCACCAGAACCTGAAGAACCAGAACCAGGACCCTTCGGTCACCCCCAATCGTCAGTGGCGGTCCCCAACACGCAGGACGCAGTCTGAAGACGTCTATAATGAGAGAAATGTCTCTCCACTTAGAGTTGACGTGAAGGAAAATGGGGGGAAAGATAAGGAGGGCTCAGTGGGGGAAACTGCACCCCCTAAGAGGCAGGTGCGGGTTAACCCGCTGATGAAACTGGCGGAGACGAGGCAGGATAAGGGTAGGAACACGTCGCCGAAGAGGAAGACGAAAAGTGAGAGTAAACATGACAATACGGAGCAAGATAAAGGTGGGTTCTATTGGGTAGAAATTTCAAATTATCTTTGGTACTAAAATAACCATTTTCAATTTATTCAAACCTTTTCACCCATCTAAAATTTTTTTGATTTCACCCATCTTTTTACATTTTCTGACCTTTTAAAATATTGCATTTTTCTACTTTCAACTCTTCACTCATTAAAATTTTTTTAAATTTTTTCTACTTTTTTATTCATTTTCTAAACCTATTTTTATTCTTTATAATCTTGTTTGTTATATATTTTCCTTTATTTTATACCGTTTTATTTCGCGTAAGAAAAATAAAAACGGTACCCCTCATCTATGTGAGAAGGGTGTGGCATATTATTATCCAAAATATTCCGCCTTGTGTATTTAGAGCGATTTTTTGCTTTCTTGTAGATTTGCTGACGCCCGATTCGGTAAAGAAACAGGACAAATCTACTGGCATTGAGAAACGCGTGAGTTTCGAAAGCAGCGTAGCGAACAGAATAACTATAGAGAAACCTGTCAATGTCTTGAGGACCCAGTCGTTGAACGACGGGACGGTGAAGGAAAAGAGGGTCGGGCCCATCGGAGCCAGATCCTTGCCCGAGGAGCATTCCGAACATTTCGAAGGGATTGGAACGACATTAGCCGAGGTACGTGCAAAACATACTAAACAAAAAGAGGCTGTAGGTGAAGCAAAAAAATGAAACATGAATTTATTATTAATGTATTTTATTTTGTGTTTGGTTGGTATTATATTCTACATTCTTATTCTATAGACATAGCTGTATAAGGACTCAAAAGCCTTTCTTCCACAGATCCATTATGCCAGAGAGGAAACGACACCGGTGGAACTGTGCGATATCGAGCCCCTCAGCGGCACCGTCTTCCGAAAAGTCACAGTGAGGCGGAGGCGGCAGGAGAACATGAGGAAGGTGCCCGCCGTCGATACCGGTAAGCCGCTTAAAGTCGCGCACAAAAGTGGTGACACCAATGCGGATGTCAGCAGTCGCTGGCTAAAATGACTCTTATATTCATTTAATATTCCACTCTCATCTAATAAAATATATTTAGGTACAAAGCACTGTTTTGATATCTAAAAATTATCTATGCTTACGTGTCACCACTTTTGCGCTTAAGTAGTATCAGTGCATGTTATTTGTTGGATAAGGTGGAGGTGTTTTCGAAGGTGAAGGGTTTGGACCGTTTGCATCTTTATGGTGGAGGGTGGTGTAGTTTTTTGGAGATTTAGGGATGTCTTGAATGGTGGTGGAGGTAGTAATAATGTTAATTTCATAATGGACATAAAGAGGTAACGGGACTCCTACCTACTGCGCCAGTTGAGCATTTCAGTTTTATTTATAACCGCAAATAATGTAATAAATAGCGTAATAAGCAAATAGATGCATAGCACTATCACCCATATAGAAATTGACAGCCTAATGTGGTCTAAATATCTAGAAATTGGATCATCCCAAACAGATATCTTCAGCATATAGCTGGTATGTTAACTTGACGACGTTATGGTACTATTTAAGTTCAAGTGTTTGATTATATCATACTGATATTTGCCTTTCACGCTCTGAGGTTCAAGATAATTTAATACAATCTAATTTGATCTAAATATCTATAAATCCTAATAATTCCAAATAGATGTCCTCCATCATATACCTGAAATATTTATTGAAAGTATACTTTATAAGTCCGTTTGTTGATATCATACTATGATATTTGACTTGAGGTAATCCCCTAAATATATAATTTTCATTTATAAACAAAGGCAGGAAACAATATCCTAATAATGTCCCAAGGATAATTATATCTGAACTATAAAAATTGTGACGGTGACATTCTGATATTCTGAGAGAATACCCATATGGATATCAATGGGACATTGACAGTTGATCCTATAAATGTCCTAGAAATTACATCTTATCTTGGCATGCGAGCTAGGCCATCTGGTCTTTTATATATATTTGTCTTTTATCGCTGAAGAGGGAGTTATGATGGTTGAAAAGCCCGGAATGTCTTGTGTATATACAGGATGTCCCGAAATTAGTGTGCAATATTTTTCAGTGTGTTCCGTGGTTAAAACTTATATGAAGAAAAGACTTTTCGTCATATAAACATGAGTTGAAAAATGCTTCCTTAAAATTTCAAAATCGATTTTATATCAAAACGATGCATTTTATCGATGTTCAAGAAGAGTATATTTTTTTACGTAGAAAACTCTAAAATTTCATATTTTAATAATAAAACCAGGGAAAAATACATACAAAAAAGTTACTACATTTCGTGTTATCCCATGTAAATAATTAAAGCTATTTTGCTATTTTTGCTTTTTCTAGAAAAAAATATTGAAATTTCGTAGTTCCTAATCAAAAGTTGAAAAAGCCAAAGCACAAACAAGTTGGGGTAATATTTACCCCCTCCGTTTGGAACGTGTGCTATACAAATTTTAAAATTTTATTTGCAACAGCGGATTCAGCATATAAAACTTAGGTGGGATACCAAATTTTATAAATTTATCTCGACTGGTTTTGGAGTTAATTAGAAACAATCGGCACTAGGCCCTTTAAAGGGCTGTAGCCGCCTTAGGAAGCATGTTTCGACCCATGTTTATAAGAAAATTCCCCTTTTTAACCATAACCCCTGGTAAATTATTGCACACTAATTTAGAGACACCCCGTATATAAAATATAAAAAAAAATTTGGGAGCAAGTGATGACGATGTCAGTAAAGATATCATTCTGATATCCAAGGAATGTCTTCAAGATATAGTGATATCAATGGGATATCGTCAGTTGATCCTATAAATATCCTAAATTACATTGTGTTACATTTTGATGATGACTGAATAAACTGAAACTGAAACTGTTAGTTATCTGACTGTCACCCGGTAGGGAATAGTAGGATTTTCCAGTATTGCCAGTATTGCCGGAAATGGGCAATATTCTTCTACGAAAAAATCGTCCACTAGTGAATAAACGCGAAGCAATTTGACAATGACGAGTTTGGTCAATTTTCATAACCCCAATTCCTTGATTCTATAAGTTTGAACCACCTTGTACTTGTATTAGCAAAGAGGCAGACTTTACAGTAGAAATAGACAGGAAATTATGTCTTTCCCCGACGTCTAACGTGGATACAATCAACTTGATTCTGAGCGAGGTAACATTATTGCGTTGAAAGATATACATTTATTAGCTACCTGTTGATATCTCCGCCCCCGCAAAGGCATCTCGATGTATTTTTAGAGCGTTTGATTCCCCTTTGCGTCGCCTTGGGGGCTATACTACAAATTTCAACGCACCCTCGTTGGGGAAACGTATCTAGGAGGCGACCGTTGTAGATAAAGGGGTGCAAATGTAGTTTCCTTCCATCAGGTAGGAAATTTACAAGGGTATGTATTGATCTTACTAGCCAACAACTCCAAGGCATACAAAAGGAAGTGTAGATGAAGCAAAAGATGTTTGAAAAATTTGTCGAAAATGTGAAGAGTCGAAAAGTTTGTGTCTTAAATTTGCAGAAAAGGGAAGAGTTTTACACATCAGCAACACTGCGCTTTTCCCAATTTACAGTAAAAACCAGAATTAAGCAAAGTGGAAAGACCTCGCCGATCTGGTAAAATGCGGTGATGCATGGGCGTGCGAATTCTGTTTTACCGT
This sequence comes from Pogonocherus hispidulus, assembly GCA_963924545.1. Taxonomy (NCBI): domain Eukaryota; kingdom Metazoa; phylum Arthropoda; class Insecta; order Coleoptera; family Cerambycidae; genus Pogonocherus; species Pogonocherus hispidulus. The sequence goes on along the minus strand of OZ004700.1, from coordinate 1,948,699 downwards.
TGGGCACATTTCAGTTAATATATACTCGTATACTATTCTATAGAATACTTCTAGTATATGCACTTCCACTTTTTTAACTAACACAAATAAGTATAAACACTGACACAAAGAATGAATACACTGATAATTTTACCACAAATTTTTACTGTTATGCCCAAATGGGTTAAGAAACGCGCGCGAAATAACCCAACATCACGCCACTGTTTCCCTACTACCTCGAGCGCAGTCGCTTATTGGGTCCTGATTCGACCAATCAACGTCGTTAAACCTCAGAGAAAAGAAAGCGTAAATGCAAGAATATGTATGTTAAATAAGGATGAACAGCTTGTCGTCAACTTTACGACTTTCGCAGTTGCCACGTATTCGGAAATTCGTTGATATTATTAAGAAGTAAAAGAAAAATTAAACATTATGTTTGCTTTAATAAAGTACAATAGGGATAAGGGACGTTAAAGACAAGTAAAAAAATGGGTAAATAAGGTAATTAATACGTTTCCAGTTTTAAATATAAAATAAATGTGACAACACAGATCTGAAACTCTGGTTGAAATAAAGGTATAATTATTGATATTATCGACCTTTACTTGTTGAAAATCCATATCAGATACCGTATGTTGAATAAAACATAAATGTTTTAATACATTTTCACAAAAAAAAATATATAATAAACATAACAATTGTTTCGCTAAACTTTAGCTTAATCAGATATAAATACTAGTCTACTTACAATTAGTGAAGAGTGGTCCTTAAATATAATTAAATCAATAACAGGTAAAACGAATTCTAAGGAACTATAAACCTATTTACAACAATAGTTAGGGATTTCCAATAATTGTAAATAGGTTTTATAGCTACTCAAGAGAAGGCTTTTATAGGGGCTTAAAACTTTTAACTATCCTTTTACTATCCCGGTAGAAACTAAGACCATGAAACTATATTTAATAAACTTGTCGGCGCAGAAACTCTATGATTATAATCTTAACCTTTCATCTTGGTGTTGTAAGTTTAACGGGTCGCTTTGGCGACCTGGAGTCGGTAATTGGAAACTGTTGAAGTTTCAGGATTGACAATAATTGACTAATACTAATTTATTTATATGGCTCATGAAAGGAGATCATTCGTAAGTAGAGAGGATTCCATTAAGTCGGCCCAGGTCCGTCTTCTGGGCAAACACATTTGATTTTACCTTTATTCTAGGAGAGATACCTTGTTTGATTGATCGAAACCGATATATCTCGGCAATTAGTACCGGGATATCAAAAATTATCTTGGTCAAGGGTGGTTGTGGAATGTAAAACGTGTGTCTTACTTTAAATTTTTGAATTTGTTTTGTTGTGTCAGAATCTGTCAAGTCATTATGCTGAAATTTTCTAATCCAGTTTTTGAATCATGCCTCTTACCACACAGCACAAAATTTTCATGATTGAAGCCTATTTTCGAACGGGTGCGCTAGTTAATGGAAATTGGCAATACAGTCAACGTTTGTGTTTGGACAATTTTCGAGAGCACTTCCCAAACGTGGCAATATTACCTGACAATTTTTATGCGTGCCTTACAAATTGTGTTGAAGTGTTTCGTGAAACTAGTTGTGTGACTCATAAAAAAGGTGCTGGTAGACCAAGAGTTCGTACAGAAGAAGTTGTCAATGCGACGTTCGTCAACGTATGGAAGAGGAGCCTGCAAAACCTTTGAAACGTCTTTCTCAGGAAATTGGACTTTCTTATGGAACATGTCATAAGATTTTAAAGAAAGACTTGAACATGCATCCATATAAGATGCAAGCACATCAAGCTCTTCTGCCCGCAGACCACCCCAGACGCCTTGCTTACTGCCATTGGTTTGTCAATAATTTAATGAATGACGATCTTCTGGACTTAACTTTTTTTTCTGACGAAGCGTGGTTCCACCTTTCGGGATACATCAATTCTCAAAATATGCGAATGTGGAGCAATGATAACCCTCATGTTTTTACTGAATCGCCACTACATGCTCAAAAAATTGGTGTTTGGATGGCAGTTTCTCGCAGAAGAATAATTGGGCCAATTTTTTTCGATTTCACCGTCAACGCAGAAAGATACAGACAGAACTTTTTGGCTGAATTTGTGCAACAGTTAAACGATGATGAACTTCGGTACGGTTATTTCCAGCATGACGGTGCAACAGCACATACGACACGAGAAAATATTGCTTTCCTCCGCGAGTTTTTTGATGACCGGCTGATAAGTTTGCATACAGAAGTTGAGTTTCCTCCGAGATCACCTTGTTTGACAATTATGGACTATTTTATATTTCCTTACTTAAAACACAAGATTTTCGCAACTCCGGTAAATAATTTGCAAGAACTGCAACAAAGAATTGTTAGCAATGTGCAACCATAACGCCAGAAATGCTGCAAAACGCTTTTCACAGCATGAGGAGGCGCGTCAACTTGTGCATCGAACAAAACGGGGGACATTTCCAACAACCACCCTTGACCAAGATAATTTTTGACATCCTGGTATTTAACACGTTATAAAACATTGGCATCTGTATTTCCCAGATTTCGCTGAAGCTTGGCTGATTTTCGGAATCGTGAACTATACGCGATTCTTGCTAACCAATACGCTACCTACTGGCGGCACGCACAACTAACACGTGGGAATTTGGTTCAGTTTTGCGTATGTATGTCTATTGTGAATTTTGAAATATGCGTTGTTATATTAGTTAATTGCTTTGATTAGATATGAATCATTATTGTTGTGAGCGTCGTTGGTCCTCTTGTACAAACAAAAACCCCGAGATCAGTTTCATACTTTTTCAAAAGCGGAAAAATCTGGAGCTATCGTGCAAATTATAAGTTGGGCATTAAAGAGTTACAGGAGACAAGTATGGATAAAGAAGTTAAAGAACGCAAAGTAGAGTGTGTGCTCTTTACTTTTCTCTAAGAATGACTATTTCCATAAAGATATGTATGCCGTATGTCCAATAAAGAATTTGACATATTTTGAGGTTAAATTTCATTTTCAGATTGAACGCTCGAAAAATATTGAAATATATTTAAATTTTATATCACTACTTACCCTTTCAAAATAGTTTTAAAAGCTTTTTACCTGGTTTAGAGTTCTCGACAACAAATCCTTGATGAATACAATTTCAAACGTCAGTGTCAGGGACCGTAGGTTAGTATAGGTTACTGCCGTTTTGGCGCTTCGATCTTAAAATGAATCGCGTATAATAACCTGTTATTCAATACATTTTGTGCCAAGAGAACCTTATAAAATCCAAACTTGTCCTTTAGACTTCATCTAGTGCGGCTTTTAGCATGGCCGCAGAGAGGAATAAACACTGAAGTAAACAACGAACCATTTCAGTGGAAATAAACGGTTCGGCTACAAATTATAAAGACAAAGCGTTTATATATATGCAACCCACGTTACACACTTAAAACCCGGTTTATGGCATGCATTAAATTGCTTTGAGTGTCCTTAACTACATGATAAATCGGAAACACCCTACTGTTTATCGCCGTGGTCAAAATGTTTTACACGTGCCGCTAGGGGTGCTGAAGATTTTATAACTAACCTGTTGGTGATAAAATATCGATTTAAACGAACGAACGAAACATTTTGATGGTTCGTTGAGAAATCGGTAGGTCTTTTTGGGTTTTATGTTATGTGAGAAACTGAGTCTTGCAAATTATCTTAGATCCTTGGAGGCATAAATGATTAAAAAAACTATTTCGAAATATTTCTAATCACTACTGATCAGTATTCGCGTCTGTCAAATTCGTCTCCTCTTACACTCATCTTGCTCCGTCTCTCTTTCTCTCTCGCTCTATCTGTGATCTATATTTACTTGCATCTTGCATCCAAATTTTGTTACAGAGAAACAGTAATCAGAAGTCAAGAAAAATGTGCTAATAGTTTTTCCCAAATTCTTAAACAAGTTTTGCAACATTTTTGAAAACCCTAAACAAATTTGTCTTACTCAGCTGGTATTCCTTTGGTATTAAAATAATTAATTTGTTTTGTTTTGAAAATAAAAACATTGATCTCATTTTGAAGTTCCAAGAAATATATAAAAAACACTCTATATACTAGTATTTCGGCTTATTAGGCCTTTTTTAATAGAATAAATCTCTATTACTAAATGTTTCCAAGCGCGTTTTCGTTATTTATTTGTTTACGAGCACCTACCCCCGATTGATCCTACCACCATCTGGTAAAGCCCGAGTTTTTAGTACCTTTTTTCTAAGAAGGGCGAAAGTGTAAAATTTATCTGATAATTCGTAATATAAGGATTTATAATTAAAGATTTATTAATTTCTAATTGCTCTAACAGATCTAAGTCCTTTCCTTCTTTTCACGATGCAGTACCTTTACATTTTTCTGATCTATAAAATGATGTTTTCTATACAATGAATCGAAAATCCTGAATTTTTTGCGTTATTTAGTATGGATTTTTTATGTTCTTTTACTCTAGTTTCAATACTACCGGTTTGACCCACATACACGGCATTACAATCCACGCAGTTAATTTGGTATACCCCCGATTGTTTTAATTTATTAACCCTTTCTTTGTGGTTTATCAAAATCCTTCCAATACTACGGTTGTTGACACTAATCGTGTCAACAACCGTGATTAATATAACTATAGGTGCCTTCTTTTTCCCGAATATTGTAAAACTCCCGACGAATTAATTCGTCGGGAGTTTTACAATATTCGTAATAGACATTTACTCTATTGAGAAAGGCCTAATAAGCCGAAATACTAGTATATAGAGTGTTTTCTATTTATTTCTTGGAACATCTAAATGAGATCAATGATTTTTTCAAAACAATTATTTTCACGATGTTTCATAAAGAACCATCCGCTTCGAGGATCCACTTTATTAAAATAATTGTTTTCTAAGACTAAGCCGATGTTTCTTCTAAAAGAGTAAAGTATCTTATTTTTGCTATATTTTCCAGTGGAAACTTCTCGAAAATCCTCTCTATTAAAACACCGCCAATCGTAATTAAAGGAAGCAGCAACCGGTGCAACAAATTCACGTTAAAATATATCTCTTTCGCAACTTTCTTATCCACCTGCTTCCCGTAATAGATCTGCCGTCGCGCAACAGCCCAGATACATTATCGGTGGCGGACCAGATGGCAGAATCTCCCGGTAATTTGGAATCATTTAAATATGAATGCGAAGTATCGCTTTTTCTCTCATTCAGCCGGCGCTGAAATTATTAAGGGTGGTAATAAAGCTGTGCTGTGAAATCTGCAACAATGGGTGGAGAGGGTATTATCAGTCGCAAGGGATCGGAGGCGAGCGGTTTTCTTTCATTAGAAATGCCCAATCAGAATCAAGAGGAGCTGATTGTGAGCTCAACTGTTAATTAGAGAGAAAAAAGTTGTTTACGGTTGGTAATATGGGGTATAAGCTGAAAAGAATGTAACGTCCTTGCTTTAGAGATGTAGAGGGTATTTAGAAGTGTCATTGTCGCCCCTTATATCTTCTGAATGTGTTAAAATTGAAACTCAGTGATTGGGAATTAGGACACTATTTTAATACCTAAAGTAAAGACCAGAATTAAGCAAAGTGAAATGACCTCGCCGATCTGGTAAAATGCGGTGATGCATGGGCGTGCGTATTCTGTTTTACCATTGGGCACATTTCAGTTAATATATACTCGTATACTATTCTATAGAATACTTCTAGTATATGCACTTCCACTTTTTTAACTAACACAAATAAGTATAAACACTGACACAAAGAATAAATACACTGATAATTTTACCACAAATTTTTACCGTTAAGAAACGCGCGCGAAATAACCCAACATCACGCCACTGTTTCCCTACTACCTCGAGCGCAGTCGCTTGTTGGTTCCTGATTCGACCAATCAACGTCGTTGAAGCTCAGAGAAAAGAAACCATAAATGCAAGAATATGTATGTTAAATAAGGATGAACAGCTTGTCGTCAACTTTACGACTTTCGCAGTTGCCACGTATTCGGAAATTCGTTGATATTATTAAGTAAAACACAAATTAAACATTGTGTTTGCTTTAATAAAGTACAATAGGGATAAGGGACGTTAAAGACAAGTAAAAAAATGGGTAAATAAAGTAATTAATACGTTTCCTGTTTTAAATAAGAATACTTTAGAAATAAATGTGACAACACAGATCTACTCTTTTTCCGGTCATTCCACTTTGCTTAATTCTGGTCTAGACTTTAATAAAAGCATATATTTACATGTTGTAAGAGGTATGATATCAACAGCATTAAGAAGAATATAAATCGCGGTATTTGTACTTACGTATGAAAATATTCTTTTCCAGGATACGACGAAGCCGAATCCATTTATTTTAATGCTCCATTTATTATTTTATCACCATGCTCAAAGCTCAGAGCTTTCTGATAAATTATCTTTCCAAGAAAACTAACATATATATGACATTTATTGGTATTTTTACCATTATAACGAATTTTTGTTTAATTTTTTTCGGCGCTTAAAAACATGTAGTCGGCGTGTTTCTGCTGTTTTTTCTTACTACTGACATTTATAAAACAATATGTTATTGTGTGTGATTATTTGTTTAAAATATTTACCATTCTGCGTATCTGTGGCTTGAGCCGGTCCTGTATTCACAGCAGAATCACGAACCTCGCGTAGTAGGAGACTCGAATGGATTTTACTTTACATTCATAGATGGCACATGGAGTGTTATTTAGTTGAGTGCTCTGTGGCGGGCTTACTAGATATTCGCCTTCTGAATCTGAAATGTGCCAATGATATAATAAAATTCCACCCACGGATCAAATTGAGCTGATTGAAATTGAAAAGGTTATTAATAATGCACATGCGACTTTATATTATTGATCTTATCATTATAATTAATTGATTTTATTGCGGGAACGAAACGATTTGTCTTTGGATAATTGGACCTGATCTGAGCATATTGTAAACCGTTTTTTAGATCTTAAGATTTTATAAGTACATTTTTTACATGATGGTTACCTTATAGCAGTGACTATAAAGAGGTTATAGTCACTGCTTAAAAGCAAAATAAGAAATGAGCTAATATATCATCTAAAGTTCAAACAGGAGACTTCTGTAAATAAAAGTACCTATAAAAAATCATTGGAAGCGTATTATCAACGATTATTATTAAAGCTATAAATAATAATTGCTAATAAAACATTTCTTGAATTCTTGTTTCTACTACATGCCTATCTACTATAGGCTGTACAACTATACATGTAGCTGTTTCATATTTTTTATACCTACCACACTTAAAATAATTTTCTTTTGTAAATATTAAGTAGCTAGGTACTTTTTGTTTTACTGTTAGTTTTTTATTAATTTTGTAATATACGCTGTAGTAAAATTTGTTGGAAATGTAGCATTGATTAATAATAATAATAATAATAATAATAATAATAATAATAATAATAATAATAATAATAATAATAATAATAATAATAATAATAATAATAATAATAATAATAATAATAATAATAATAATAATAATATATTTGTTGCTTGATACTAACAGTGTAGATTAAGTAATAATTAATAATATCTTTACCTCTCATTCTAAATCACAAGGATTAGCTCGAAAGTGTGTGGGTTGTGTGGGAGAGGGGCAGAATTGATAACACTAACCGTTTTGTGCACTAATTGTGGTTTTTTTCACATTACATCTTATTTTAAAATTAGCAAGGGCTTGTTTTGTTGGCAGATATACCAGATGGTCAAAAATGCATACATTTTAGTTTCGAATTTTATAAACCACATAAAAAAGTCACACAAAAACCGAAAATCAAAAGTGTGCAATTGTAGTTTCCTTTAGTTTTGTTGTTGATCATGTCATGCATTGATGATATACAGGGTGCCCATTATCTATCTCCTTACATGGCTAACTTTGTTAATAGTGGAGATAGAGAATTGGTTAAATTAGCAAAATTGGGCAGAATTACAAGAGGAATTCAGTGCCTCCTTCAAATTTAATTAATTTTCAACTTTTCGAGATATTTTGAAATAACTGAAAATCGTCAAAATTTTTAAATTCGAATATCTCGAAAACTATAAAAGATACAAATAAAATAAAAATACTGTGTGATAGTGTTTTTTACGTGGCATTCAGCGGTGATATTGAAAATTTCACGGGCATCTTAGTTTTTCAGAAAAAAAATAAAGTTATGTTTTTTTAAATGGCAACCATAGTTGGCTATGATATCAATAAAAAGCTTATTTTTTTCTGGTTTCAAAAATATAATATTTAATAAATCTTATTTTTCTTCGCTTGTGTACATTTCACAATAACTATTTTAAGATGAACGTTGAATTTTGACGTTTATAATGTGACTTTCGTGTGTTTTGACATTTATATTTTATTGTTGTTTACTGATCTACGTTTGTTTTTCATAGCTTACTATGTTAATAAATTATTTCTTCATTACAGTAAACAAAAAAAAAGAGAAAGGTATATTAAATATTATATTTTTGAAATCAGAAAAAAATAAGCTATTTATTGATACCATAGCCAACTATGGTTGCCATTTAGAAAAACATAACTTTATTTTTTTCTCAAAAACTAAGATGCCCGTGAAATTTTCAATATCACCGCTGAATTCCACGTAAAAAACACTATCACACAGTATTCTTATATTATTGGTATCTTTTATAGTTTTCGAGATATCTCGAAAACTATAAAATTTTGACTATTTTCAGTTTTTCTAAAATATCTCGAAAACTTGAAAATTAAAATTAAATCTGAAGGAGGCACTGAATTCCTCTTGTAATTCAATTTTCCTAATTTAAACAATTGTCTATCTCCACTATCAACAAAGTCCATGCCCATTATCTATCTCCATGTAAGGAGATAGATAATGGGCACCTTGTATAGATAAAGATGCGTTGGCTCTATTGTATAATCCAACCCATTATTTGACCACCTGGTATATCCATCTCGCGTCCAAAAACCCCGCAATCGGGCGTTCGCTCGATTAGTGGAGGTGGTGCTCTCAGCATGGACCACGGAGGTGGAGGTGTAGTTCTTGTACCGGGCATCTGCATATGCCCATAACCGGCTGCCGTGGGCGCCCCGCTCAGAGGTGGTGGTACTCCGCAAGGCAGTAAACTCCAGCCTACCTCACAGACTGTGTTCGCGAATAGGTTGGCGACGTGGTCCAGACGCGGACCTCCTGGATATCCTTCTGCCCGAGGGCGACGACTACAAGCTGGTGTTCATCAGCTCGGACAGCTCCTCCAAGGAGGAGGACGTGGACGACAATGACTCCTCGTCCACGGCGTCCAGCTTCCCCATCGACGAGTGCGACTGGGACTACTTCGAGCCGGGCTCCGGGGCCGCCGCGCCGGCGAGGCCCGTCCTCAGCTGGACGTCGCCGTTCGGGTAGGTACTGTGCGGTGGAGGGAGCGGTTTGTTAGTAGTGTATGCGGAAGAGCGAAAATGTTGCAATTTTTCTGGTCGGAACTGTTGCAGTAACTCGTATTTAGTTTATATAATCATTTGGTTTAAGATATACTGCTGGGCATAAGTAGAGGATATTCGTGGTTTTTCAGGTAAAGAAATTATCTGATTTTAACATTACATACTTGTCGTTTTGGGTTGGTAACTATAACAAGGTGTCCCGAAATTAGTGTACAATATTTTACCAGTGTGTTATATGGTTAAAAAGAGGACTTTTCTTCATATAAACATGAGTCGAAAAATTTCAATATCGATTTTATATGAAAACGGTGCATTTTTTCGATGTTCAATCGAGTAACTTTTCACATTGAAAACTCTAAAATTTCATATTTTAATGATAAAACCAAGCAAAAGTTACATTCAAAAAAAGTTTCTACATCTCGTGTTATCGCTTGTAAATAATTAAAGCACTTTTGCTCGAAAACGATACGTTCTATCGATACCAACCAAGTGTACCATTACTTTTTTTACCTTTTACCTACATTTTTTAGTACCTTTTTTTAAGTAAAAAATATTGAAATTTCATATTTCTTAATCAAAAGTTTAAAAAGCCAAAGGAGAGAAAAGTTGAGGGGATATTTACCCTACTTCCCTCCCATTTGGAACATATGATGCCAATTTTTAAATGTTATTTGCAGCAGCAGATATAAGATTTGGGCGAGATACCAAATTTGAAATTATTTATCTCAACTGGTTTCGAAGTTATTTAGAAAAAATTGGCACTAGGGTGTACTGTGGAATGCACCTTAGGAAGCATTTTTCCCTTAGGAAGCAGAGGAAAAAGTCTCCTTTTTAGCCATAGAACAAACATACTGGTTAAATATTGCACACTAATTTCGGGACACCCTATATATAAAATAACCATTTGACAGAATAAGTTTAGTTTTAGTAAGACTTTGCTTCATTTTTTTTTTAATTTCTTTTCGCTCTTCTGTTATTATTTATTTTATGTTTTTATTTTACGATTATTTTGGGTCGGTATTACTTAATTTTTTCAAAAAATACAGTATATTTAATCAAATTTTACGTATAGTAACAATAACAAGAAAGAAGCTTGGCTTTACTGAATATTTTAATAAAAAATATTTGTATTACACTTTCATACGACCAATTCTGGAGTAATTAGTAGAGAGAATAGAAAAAATATATGAAATACGTACTGAATAATGTTTATTTATTATTCAAAATGTATAAGTATAAGGGATAGATATTTCAGAATTAATCAGATAACCGTTATACATTTTTTTTTCATTTTTTTCATTAATTTTCAGTTATTTTTTATTTGTAAAATCTTTCATGAACTGGACGAGAAGATATAAATCCTATAACTACTATTTTTGACAAAATTAAGTAAAACACCCCCATACTCCCCATCACCAACCATTTTCCATCCCCCAGTTCTCCAAGAGTCTACCGCCGAAGCGTGGTCGACTCCCCCATAGGCTCCCCCATTGTATACCGCCGCACCCGCGAGTCTGACACCGGCACCGACGAGGACAACGTCCAGCTGGACTCCCCGGCATCCTCGGAGAGCCCCTACCAAGCCAGGGAGGACCACGACAAAGTCATGATGGAGTGCGTGCACGCAGACACCCCCAAGAAACCGCCTTGTCTCAGTTGCGGCGCCACCCCCACGCAATACATTCCCATACCCGTCCCCGTACCCATTCCTTTCCCCGTCTTCACCAACTCCCAGGAGTCCGTGATGTTGTACGGCGCTGATAACCGCCTGAGAACGTTGCAGCGCGGCCTGTGGCCCTACGTGAGCCAAGCGGCCCTTATCTGGCCGCTGATAAACGCAGGTGAGCTCCACGGCACTCTTCATAACAATAGCGGCGGGCGTGGGGAGAACATCGACATGCCAGCCGTTGCCAAGCATGCCCCTGCCGGCCAGTCTGTCGAGGCGAGCAGCGAGGACCCCAGTGAAGAGAAGCCAGCGGGCGAATCTGCCGCGAAACCCGCCGAGGAAGAGTTGACCGGCTATTTGGAGTGCGAAAACCGCGACGTGTCTTCCAGCGACTCGTCCAGGGATAGCAGCGACTCCAGTGATACCAGCGGGAATAGAAAGCCGCGAGTTCGACGCGTGTATAACGTGAACGGGGGCGACAGCAGGCAAAGCGACGACGCCTTGCCTAGCAGCAACGTCACTAGTGATTGTGATGAAGAAGACGGCAGGGTGTCCCACAGCTCTGTCAGGGAGGATGATATGTCTTCTTCCGGCTCCGCGGACACCGATAGCGACGACACGGGTACCGTGGCCGACCAGAAGCCCAAGAGGTTCTCCAGGATTTTCGTGGTGAACAAGAACGTCTCCTCCTCTTCTAATGCCTCCACCAGCAGTGATAGTGATACTTCCGATAATGATACAGACACTGAGATGGACTGTACCGTGATCCTAACTAATGTCAAGCAGCTGGACACTGAATGTGTGCCTGTTAGCTCAGGTAGTGATAAGGAGATTAGGAATGATAAGGCACCTGACGCAAACAACAATCCGAACTGTGATAACGATAATCAAATCAGTGATAATAGCAAATTATCTGAGAACCGAATCGGCGAAGTATCTGTGAAAGATTTACGCGAAGAATTGAATAGAGTTTTGGGGAACAACGGGAAATCAGAGGCGCTGAAGTTAAATGGGAAGGAGATCGAGTCTATGTCCTCAAGTCCGGGTCTTTCAGATGTCAGTGCGGAGTCTTTGAGCTCTAGTGATGTAGAACAGGTGCGGGGATACTCGGACGAAGTTCCAAGGGGGCCGGAGGGCGTCGCACCCTCCGAAGTCGAAGTCCAGGAGCTTGCACGTGACCGCGTGTCCAGCGAGCGGAACTCCGGGGCTCATATCCGGTCCGGTGAAGTCGTGCTCGAAGAGGGGGGAGCCACGAGCACGCGGTGCGACGATCGGGCAGGTGAACCAGCAGTGCACGGTGAGTCGGAACCGTCGGAGGTTTGTCTGTCACGCAATGCGGCGCGCTACACCAGCCTCGTCATGATTACCCAAGAGCCAGCCCCGGATTATCAACAGGTGAGCGTCGTTACGTCGGACACCACCACCGTCGTCAGCGAGGGCGCCGTGGTCGTGAGGCACACGAACTGGCAGGATGAGGTCAGGAATAAGGAGAAGTCTAACGGTGAGTTCTGTTTGGGTGGCGGTTGAACCTTGACATTACTTGAGCAAGTATAATATTGTGTCCGTAAACACCACTGTGGCGTTGTACAGATGGGAAACGTCTAGGGATTTTTACGCAGACAGTTGGTAGCCAGGTTGTAGAGAAATTTACCTTTCAATTTGCAATCAAAATATTTACACGCAGTTCATGCGGTGGTTGTTTTCGGGATGAATTCACAAGGTATTTTTGAATTTTAGTTAGTTATAGTGGGAGGTGATTCTACATGGGAAAATATTAAAAACACTCAAATATAGTCGTAAATATTATCCTTGACACGTTTTTCAAAAACAGTTGTCTTATGGATATCAAAATAATTTATTCTACTCGTATGTTGCTTTGTTTAAATAATAGATTTGTGATCAAGCGGCTAAAAATATTTCTATTTATGTCACATTATAATATAATTTTTCAGATTCACTTCAGATTGATCATTGATGTTTTTAAACACCCTATATAAGTATTGTTATCATTTTTCCATGCTCTACTAAATGGTAACAGCTGCTGAATCTGTACCTATGTAAATTTTTATTTGGACTTTTCTAATTAATTACCTACACGAAAAATTTTATTTGAAACAATATTAATTTGAATTTAAATTTGTATAAACTGAAATTAAGCTATTGTTTTCCAGCGAACTTTTGCTTTCTCTCTTTCACATTTGATTGATTTTCTCTAGAAAGTAAAGTTTACTATATGTCCTTGCAGATAACTTATTTAAGAACCATCAATAACACATTTAGGTACTTATATATCTTTTTACAAATACCTATAAGTGTTAGTGATAAAACTATAGTACCTACTTATTTATTTTTCTCTTGTATCTACAGGATTTTAAACATAAAGATATCTATTTCGGAAAATGCGTTTATACAGGGCATTCTAAATATATGAGAAACAATTCAGGAGGTGGTTCCTTGATTTCCGATATAAACTTATGTTTTAACACTCCTATCCCCCCCCCCCCTCCGAGTTATTATGGTTTGAAATAGAGTTTTTAATTTTTCCTAAAATTTAGAAAGGGATAGAAAAGGACTTCTTTTAGATATTACTGTCTACTAAGATGCATAGCTAGGACACTGTATACTGTATTATTTTACTTGAAAATTATAGGTTTTTCTCCAACCGTCTTAAAAGACGCTGGTTTTGACACCCACATCTGGCATTAAAGTGAAGCTTACACAGCCGAGGCGTTAGCCGAGCTTGTGTAAACTGGACGAAACACATATAGCGCTTTGTACTCCGAGAAGATATACTTCAGATATTTATGCTTATATAAAAACGATCTGACGTGACGTTATCTTTCAAACTGACAGTTCTGAGAAATCATGCATGATATTTTTTAATTCGTTGTTATGGTTATATTTATTTTTATTCGTTGTTATGTCACCCTTTATGAAGGTTAAAATAATGTATGTAAAAAGCCCTTGTGTAAGTATATTATATCCCCCAAATTTCACTTTTGTATCCCTTCCCAAAATTTCCCAAATCCCTTGCGTTTTGGAACCTTGGGCCCTTAGTATATAGAACAAACTCCCTTTTATGTTAGCCAAGGAACCACCTCCTGAAATGTTTCGCATATATTTAGAATCACCGTGTACTATATATAAAAACATATAAATAGAAACAAAAATGCGAGCAAAAATGTAATTATGTAAAGTATTAATATATGTATATATATTTATTTGAAAAACTGGGACAATATCCAACAAAAAATTATATATTCTTTTCTCATTGGCACAGATACGGTTTTTTTAAGCACAAAACTTTATAGACATTCGCAAAATGTTGATAAACACAATAAAAGTTATTCTTATGTACCCAGTGGCAAAAAAGCCGATTATTAATGTAAAAACATAAAATTTCAAAAAGTGTAAATACTTTGTAAAACCAACTGGAGTGCTTTGTAAGACGTTACTATGCCTACGTTTTATTTGCCATTTTTAATATAATAATATTTATAGCTTAAAAACTAATAATAAATAAATCCCCGGACGTTTTTCCTGAGCACGATAATCACCCCAAAATACTTCATAACACAAAGACACATCACTTCTTTTGCAGAGAACCAGAATCAGGTAGTCGGAAGCGTGACTGTGATAACTGGGGCTGAAACTCTATCTGCCTTCGAAGAGGGCCTGGCAGATGACGATTCTTGGGTAGAGAACCTAAGCCACGGAGAAGACGAGGACGAATTCGCAACCAATTCCCCAACGGACGACTCTTCTTCAGGAGAGGAAGTCACCCTGACTTGTTCTGCTGCTATAGACCAAGAAGATGAACTCCGTGGCTACCACAGGGCAGCTATAGACTTCACTCTTCACACCATCGTCGAGGAAAGCTGTGAGGAGAGTGAGGTAGAGCAGAATGCCCCGATGAAGAAAGAGAGACCAGCCTCCGCCACTGACTTGGAAAAGTACTTCTTTTTTGGCCTTGGAGAGGGCACCGTGGCCTCCATGAACTGCAATCGCGAGGATGCTTTCTCGGAGACTAGTAGTATCTACAGTGAGGGTATGGAATCACTTGGTGGCTCGGAAGAGCAGCAACAGCAAAACGACAATTCGGATCCTGCAGAGCTAGCCTCCTCCAGGTTAGAGAAATACTTCCTGAGTGGCTTCATGGGCTTCACAGCTGAAAGAAGAGACTCTGACGGTAGTGTCGGTAGTGACAGTGAGGGTAGACCGAGTCCCGAACAGAGAAGGAAGAGGCTGGTAAGGGCTAGAGGTACAGGACGATCTCATTCTTCCTCCTTAGATAACCTAGACAACGCTGGGAACGACCAAGCGACTGAAACACAAATTAACTCTGAAGATTCGTCCAGCTCGGATTCTGACACGTACGACGAGATCAATAGCTTTGAAAAGTGCGACGGACAATTTGATACAGTAAAACGCAAAAAGGCAAAGAAACAGAAAAACTCTGTGTCCCCCGAAGAGGGTAAAGGTTTGGAAACTACCCAGGAAGTGGATGAGAAAGAAGAGGAAACCGACGACGAAGAGGACGGACACAAAACTCCGCAACCGGAAATCTTGCCGATGTCTTCCAATTTAACAACAAATAAGAACCAGCAGAGCAGAGATAGCGGTTTTATAGGGAGTTGCGATGATCTTATAAGAGAACAACGTGAAAATAATACCCCTGAACTACCTTTGAATAAAATCGAATTGAAATCGGAATTGGAGAACATCCTGGAGGAAAAGAAAGTGGATGATAAAGTACCGTCACTCTCCACACCACCAGCTACATCATTAACACGAAAAGATAGCTTCAATAATTGGAGCTCGGACGAGGAAACCAATTTGATGATGTGTAAGATGAGGCAATTCTTCAAAACTATGGTGGCTAATTCTCAGTGTAACAACTCGTCTTCCAAACCAACAACCCCTAATCTCAGCTCCAGAATGTCTCCCAAACCTCTCCCTAGTCCCAGAGCGAAGAACAGATGTAAACCACCCCAACTGGTGTACTTCGAAAACGAACTGACTAGACTGATGAAAACGGTGCCAGGAATTAGAGACGATCAAGTCAGGGAAATCGTGGAATACCTCAGCAGCGAAGATACTTGGAGCGATTCCTATGACTCCTCTGACTACACCAGCTCAGACTTAGAAGGTACTTCCACCAAGTCAGTCCTGCAACAACAAATCTCCGACAGCTGCAAGCAAATCATCAACAAATTCGACACCAGCGTGGACGACGAGGGAGACGAAGGAGACGGAGGCATTGTGGATGAGTCGCACGGCTTGAACAAGGAGACTGCCTTCGTATACCAAAAACTTGTAGCTTCGTTCGAGAAGATGGCGACTGGCGATAGCGAGGAGCCCGCCGTCGCTGCAAGCACGCCCCACAGTTCTCCCCCGTTGATCGCCAAAGTTATGCACCACATCGGCAGCCGGTTAGTGGCGTTGATGCACGAGGTGTCCAGCGGGGAAAGCCACAAGAGCAACAGCCCGAAAGCCAAGCACTACCATAGGAGGTTGCAGCATAAAATCTCTTCCGCTTCTAGCACCACAACTGAAGATGATTGCAACGACACCAGTCCCCATGACACTTACGGCGGCTTCAATGAGAAAATGACGCCTTACAGCTTGTTACCAAGAAGTAGATCTCACGATTTGTTAGTGGGCGAAACTCGGACTTTGACACAGACCGGTGGCGCGTCCGACATCACCGAAGAAAGAGAAGTTAGTGATTGTGAACGCTTTAGTTGGCGCGGCAGTTTCGAATCCGCCTTACTGGCGTCCGATTCTCGCAACAAGTTATCCTTGCTGGGAGGTGAAGGCTCTGCCTCAGCTTCGGCACTGGCGATCGCAGCTAAGCGCAGATCCGCCGGGGATCTGCTTTTCAGTCATAAGAGTTTGAGCAGGGAGCAGTTGGACAGGGTGCGCAGTTGTGGAAGTATAGGTGGCGCGAATAGTGAGGATAAGCTGTGGGTGGCTTCGGCCACGAGGCCTAACAGGCGGCGGTCCAGCGTTCCCGACGCCTCGTGCGGCTCTGGAGGGTCGGCAGATGGTGAGGATGAGGACGAAGAGATCGAGAGTCGTTCGACTCTTCCAAGGAGCCTGCAAAGCGGCACGCCAACAACGAATTCCTTGCCAAGGCTTCCCACGAACACTCCCGCGAGTGGTATGCAGAAGTCGCAGAGTATGTACCATTTCCTCCCGCAGAACGTTAAGAGTGCGCGATATAGGCCTCCAGGGTTTAGTAGACTTACCGCCACCGCGCCCAAGAGGGCTGTTTCCGCTCCCGGATTGCAGCCCAGCCACCAGAGGCGTGGCAGGAGATCTCAGCAGCAGAATGTTCCTAGCGGTGAGTGTTTGGTTTGTTCTTTTGGTGGTGGTGGTATTAGAAATCTGTAGGGTTTTATTATTAAATCTGCGCATGGGAAATATGGGGGTCTTGCGGATACGACGGATAATTCTTTTAATTAATTTCTTATGTGTTCACAAGCAGTTCATTATGATTAAATTATCTTCAATAACAAAACATGCATACCTTTAATTACACGGCTATGTTTGAGATATGCTTAATGGTTTTGTAATATACTGAATAGCTTTTTGTAATATATAAATAATTAATAATAATTATAAGAATATATTTTTTATACAGTGTATTTTTTAAATAATAAGCCAAACTTCACCGCTACAATTTAGTGCCAAACATAAAGGGGGTGTCTTTTATCCAAATATTATGAATAACGCCGTTTTACGAGATACAGGGGGGTTAAAATTGAAAAAATTAAAATATAAATAGCAGCGGGTAACATATAATTCGTTCTTTTAACCACGCAGTATTTCAGTTAATACTTGGTCATTGCCACAGGTATTTTTTTCGCTTAACCCGCCCACGCACCAAAGACAGATATTGATTTAAGTTTTTCCAGCCTTAATCTTACGTGGTATTGTTTCCTTGTTACGTAACGTTTATTTTTATTTGTTTTTGTCTTGTGAATCATTGCTAACTGCTAGGCTATCTAGCGTATAGCTAGAAACCGGTGTACCTACCCATCTGGCTGGCTTCTCTCTCTTGTACTTTTACTGTGAAGTAAACCAAAGCGAATCGGGCTGTTATTAATTGAGAAAGTCAAGTCACAGCGGCCATTGTTTACGGTCTGTGAAAAAAAGAAAGCGGCCGTTAAAACTCCAGGTCTACGAGACTTTTCTTGATGTTTGTTCGGGGTTCAAAGGAGTTTTTGTTACTTCAAAGACGCGTGGAATTTGGAAAAGCCAACCAAGGCCGATTCCTGCTATAGATTTCGTCACCGTGACGTCACGGTTCAGTCAAAATGTCTCTTCTTTAAAGGGCATCTAAATTTAATGAAGCTTTTTCTAATGCACTTTATATGACTTTTTTTTCTAAAGCGTCCTTCAGTATTTCAAATTGCTTAGAAAATACCCCGTATAAGTCCGTGTTATACACTCAACGTAGCCTATTACTACTGTTGTAGTAGACCCATTGGCTGAATTATACAGAACTAATAACTTTATCGCTGGTAGAACGTCAGTAAATACATCATTGTTAACAAGGAACTTAATAGCAAGAAGCTCTATTACTGCTGCCAGGTCACTAATTGCATTAGTGGGTGTGTTTGGAAGAAAATAATACTATGCTGTTTGAAGGGAGCTGCCCTAGAATTGAAATAGAGAAATTACATTCGACATTCGAAAAGTTTATTTTAAAAATAATATCTGAACGCTACAAGTTTAAATTATATTTATATTTGTATGTATTATTTAGATTTGCAAGAGGATTTAATAAATCATATAATATACAGATCATTTTTAATCCAAGATGCAAACGTTAAAAATCTATGAAATTGTATGAAAAGTAAGTTATTTAAATTATTTTGCAGGTCCTAGGATCCATTTTTCTGAAATTTTACATCAAGCATATGCTGTTTGTTGAAAGTAGTAGAAACGTCTCAAATTTCGGGCTCATTTAGAATACGCAATGTTGCCAAATAGTTGCTAGTGTCGTGAGATATGAGGAAAAATTTATAAAATGCCAGAACGATGTTATAGTTTCATCCCATCGTAAGATATTTAACACATATGTGCTATAAACAAATATTATACATGATTTCATAATTATAACTGGATACTTTCTCGTATTGCGTGAGGTAGACGTGTTATTTTACTGCTATTTGGTTTTTATCAGTTTTCTATTAGGTGTTTAATTGGTAAATGAAATTTTTAATTAAGAACAAATTATTGTTGATTAAATATCGTGGCTGTGAAAAATGTTAAAATATTAATTAACATACAGTTTCTTAAAATACATTCTATAATGTGATGTGATTAATAATGCTGATTTGTAGTATTTTATATTTATGTGGATGTAGAAACTTTTTAAAACTTGTGCGTAATTGCGGAAAAATTGAATAAAATTAATTGTCAACAACATTCAAACAGGATTTTCGTTCGAATGATCACCTAATCTGCACAGTAACTAAGATTAAACAGATAATTTAAAATATATTCATCTAAATATATCAAGAAATAACCATAGTGGCTTTTACTTTGAAGACCAAATTTCAGAATCTATGATGTCGATTTTTTTATCACAGTATCTAGAAAGGAAGTAACTAGAGAAATTTTATTTTTGTAGAATCTTTACTTAAAATATTAGATGATATGCTTTGTAATTTATTCTGTACGGTACATCTCCGTACACTACTCGTATATTTAATATTAAATACCTTCACCAAAGAGAATATTAGTTAATTCTCTTTGCTATTACCTAGAGATTATAATAAATAATACTCAACTAATATACTGTTAATAATCAGAATATCTCTTGACTGAACTTTCTACTAGCACAAGTAAAAACCTTGTTTGTTTGTTTTCTTGCTCGGAAAAAAGAGCGGTAATTGAACGTTATTTTAATAACATATTTTTGCAAAAGAAACGTCCATTAGTGAAGGTCGTACAAGCCGTGAAATGAGACGTGTGTATTTCATGTTTGCGGATGAAAGTTACGTATAGTCTATTTCAGATATGTAAGAGGTATTAAATACTGGTAAGACAGAATGTGTCATTAATGAAACTAAACTGAAAGACACTTTGACTATGGTTGTTAATGGATACCCTTTTCAGATGTCCAATATACAGGATGTCCTGAAATTAGTTTGCAATATTTTACCACTGTGTTCTATGGTTAAAAAGTAGACTTTTTCTTCAAACAAACTTTGGCTTTTTCAACTTCTGACTAGGAAATATAAAATTTCAATATTTTCTTACTGAAAAAAGAGTATACTAGGTTCGTATCGATAGGATTTGTACAGAAGTGCAGCAGTTGTTATTACATCCTGCAAAAAAGGAAACGAAAATGCATTTGCACACTCTGAAGATCATATTCCCTGCCTACATAAATTGTAAACATTCAACTGAATGATGAATGAGTATCTGTACAGTTGGTGATTTTTGGAATAGCTTTTTACAATTTGGAATATTTTTCAGAACCAATTCCTTTAGTTTATACAAACTAAGTATTTCACAGTACAAATTTACGTCAATTTAAATAAAAATATTGAAATAACACACCAAACAAAGCAAATAGTTCAAATGCATGCGATAGACTTCGATCGTCTGTGTTCTGCAGTAGTGCGTACGCGCCTTAAACTCATCGTCGCGTAAAAACCACAGTGAGCACCCACCTCTACAACACAGACTGTTTTAATTTTCTCGAGGTGAGATACCATTCCGCCGCTAGCATATTCTGATAGAATATTGCAGATAACCATTATATGGGTCTCATTATATTTATAAGCGATTTTCCTTGAACTGTGGGGGCTTTTAATAGCAGGAAGGAAGCCGTGTTTCACGCAAGAGTAACCAGATATAATTACCTAGGTTTTAGAGCAACTTAACTGTATTGTCTTACTATTTCGTTGTTCGGAAAAAAATGTTTGTTCGCCCGTGGGTGGGCGCCAAGGACAGGTCCAGTATTTTTCTAAATACAAAAGGTGAATCGTTTCAGTGATGGTTTTTTGTACACATATAAAACGTACGAGGAGCAGGAAAAAGTGGGGACAAAAGGAAAAAGTTTATTTTGATGTTTCAAATGCTGTTTTATGTAATGAATGATAATGAAAAAACAGTTTGACCAAGAAGGTTTTCTTTCATACGCTCTACATATCCTCAGAAAACAAGTTTTCTGTCAAAATCAAAAGAAAGAACTAAAAGACTCAAAATACAGTAAAGGTCCAAAGAAAACTTTCTCATTAGATAGAAAAATTGTAATGGTATATCGTTTGAATCAGTAGGTATACTGGGTGAGTTTTTTTAACCTAGTTATAGGTATTTTTCGTAGAGTACTTATTTCTCGAGATATTTGAAAGTTTCAGGTAAAAAACTCACCCGTTATAAGGAATTCTATAGAATTTACTGTTTATTCATCGTTTTTGCAATATTTAGAAGAAAATACCACAGTATTTACCAGCATGTACTTCTAAAACAACGGTTTATATGACTCATACAGCTCTTGACATAATTTGCTATGAGAAATTACTGAAACTATATTTGTACATTATATTTTCATAATCCATATATATTAAAACGCGTCGATTCTGTCTCGCTCTAAATTCCGTCGCCGAATCCACAAAGTTTCAAAGCTATCTCCTCCGAGGGGGGATCGCGGAGCGATCCCTGCGGGAGACCGGTGGTCGCCTCCGGCCTTTCTCCAATGCGTAGGGGTATTTTCGTCCCGTTTCCTACGCGTTTTCCCAATTTAAACGCCTTTTCAAAAAACCTCTGCAAAATTTTCGTCGATCGCCGTTCGGCGAGAGATATGCGGCTAGCACCGGCGTTTGTCCTCGCGCCTAATGGTCCCGTCATGCCCGCCGAAATCCCGACTTTTCGCTGGACTCCCTAGACCCTTTTTATAATTTTACGGCTTTGAGAACCGCTTCACGCGAAAGTTCCGTCCTTTCTCTAATCCTTTGAGATTTTTTTTCGAGACCGTACGTCGACTCCTACGTCTATTTCGTCTTCGAAAATCTCGAGTCGCTCCGTCTCAACTTCTTTCTCATTTTATCTACCGATGTGAGATTGCACTAACGAGACAAGCACCTCCCACGAAAACTGTCAAATTTATTAAACTTCGGATAGGTTATTTTCCTACGAGAAATATTGCTAACGGAATCAATAGTACTGACTGCCAAACACTTCTTATTACCAAAATATTGAAGCGAAATGCTTTTCCAATTAGAAAATTTGTAAAAATTATTTTTTCTGATTGACACGTACAGTTTACATACTTAAACGTCTCAAGGTAAACATTTGACAATAGGCGTGGTAGTGCAATGTAAAAGTCGTAGAATTCAAAACTTCATAATGCTGATTTCGCGAGTTCGAGTCACGCTGAAGGCAATTTTTTTTTTACTTTTTAATTCCAATTATTTATTAGTATTAGTATTTAGTTATTCTGTTTCATTATCCGTAGCTTTTATTATTTCTGCACGTAAAGTTTGGAATTAATTCGTTTATTGAGGCAGTCTGTTAAATTCATCATTTTAGCTTACAAAAGTAAATATCTACAATATTTTTGGTCCCATTGATAAAATTGATAATAATGTTTACTTAAAAATAAATTCTACTTTCAGTACTTAAAAAATTATGATGTTTTACCATCAAGAATAGAGTACCCTTACAATTCATCAAAATATTAAGAAAAATAGTTTAGTATAATTACATCATCATTCCAAATACAAAATTTCTTTAATATGTATTTTCTGAAATATAATATTATTTTAGATGCTTTTGTCACCCTAAGGGTGACCTCAGGCCGCAGGCTTGGACCCCCGGTAGGGCTAGATGTGGAAACGAAAATCGCGAAAGCGATTTTCTCCCATTTCTAGTCATTTATAAACAGTGTAAATGAAGTGTGTATTTTCTTATGGCATTTTTTTTGCCTCTGTGTGTGTTGTGCCACAAGTAAATCTAGATTATTATTACCGGTACCACTATATGATACTACTTGTAAAATGGCGTGGGAAACCAGGTATGCAGGCTATTTGTTCCTGAATGTACAGGTAGTTACGCAAACCGAGTTCATTTGAATTTTTCAAGTCATCCCGTTAAGAAACGCCGGCGCAGAGGTCTATTCACCTTTCTGTTGACATTATAACTAAACTGAACAATCTAATTGTATTTTGCAATTCAATGATAGTATTTTTTAGAAGGTGGCCGAGGAATTTGAGGCAGCAATTCTGTGTGTGTGACAGTAAACAATGCATATTATTATTAAACAATTGCTTTATTTGTTTATAATAGATGCAATAAAATGTCTGATTGATTAAAACAAGAGCTCGTATTAATAGGGCGCCGTTTCGAGAATGTCAGTAAATGTCCAGTTCACTTGGTGTTTCATGTACGTTGAAAATTGTATGAAATAAAAAAAAAAAAGTTATCCAAATTCAAATTATACACGTTCTCTCTATAAACACGTATGTGTTGAGAGGTTCAAGGTCTTCGTACCATTAAGCCAGTAGATCAGTGTCCCGCAATTCCATAATTGTCTTAGATTAATGGAAAAAAAATTCAATTAACTAAATTTACTAGTTAACTTGTGTTTGCGGTTTGATTCATATGATTTGGAAGAGAAATAGTACCTTGGCCAATCAAAAGTAGGTAGGTGCACACTTGGTATGCTCGCTTGTGTTCGTCGAAACTTTTTTACAAATACTTTAGCAAACTACTAGAGCAATTAATATAGTACAATTTTATATATAATCGTTCCTCATGAAGAAGCATCACTACTTATTGCTTATAATTCAGAAGCATCCTCGATAATATGCTGTAGAATGTAGGTGATGTGATTGATATGTATTTGTCTACACGCTGTCGTTCCATTGTTTTGTCCCAGATTGATGGTTTTATAGCATTCAGGTGCGACTGATACAAATACCTACAAGTCTCGCTACAAGTTATTTAGTTGTAGTAGCTAAATGTCTAACCTACATTAGGTAATAAAAAATACAGTAATGGCCTCAATGATATAAGCTGATGAGTTTGGCAACAAACGGTAATGGCAGTTTTAATGGTAATGGTAATTTCAGTCTTCACTGAAATTGTACGAAAACTGATATACAGGTCTTCAACTAAAAATATGTTCAATTTGGAAACGAAGAGAGAAGATATTAGTATATTATAGTTAAATAAAGATATATAATATAATACTGGAAAAATATTTTGATTCGTTATTTAGTGGAATAACACAACTGAGAGTCACACCCCCAGACACCTTTTTGGTCACACCTCTGATCTCTATCACCAGTGGCATGTCTCTCACCCATAGAAGTTGATACCTCGTCCCATCCATGCACCGTTCTTTTTCTCTGTCGACCCGTCCTTGTCTCTAAAATAAACATTTCTATTTGGGGATCCGTATAATTGACAATTTTCCAGGTGGAATTTTTTAGAGAGGTTCATCAATTTTAGGGAATTGCAATATTTAAAAGGATTTTCAATAATATAACTAAGGAAACCGTGACCTAATAAGAGGCCAGTTTAGAATAAGAAATATCCGAAGCAATTGTTCTGTGGAGAACGCCGCAACCAACTTTGCATTATCGCCATCTATAGGAGAGCTAGCCACGTAATTTACACAAATTCGCCCCAACAGTTTGCCAAGTGACAAACAAGGGGTAATTTGGTATACCGTCAAGTGTGAAACAAGCCTAGCCAGATAGTATCAATACCCTAAGTCTGATTTTTAGTGTCGAACAAAAAACGTGGAATGAAAGGTATTTGCCCTGTGTTGGTGTATTAAATTTTGGCCACGCCTTGTTTCGAGCGAAAACAAATTGATAAATAATCGCCAATTTTACAGTTGCCTTGTTTTTATTTACTTGCTTTTTGCTTTTACTAGGACGACATCTCCTACACTCGGTGAGTGGGTGACTCGTGAATTACGTGTAGTTGTTTTTTTTTTTTGTATTGTATGTATTTGTATGTAAAATGTATTTTCCGTCTGTTATTTTTAACATCGATGACGATTATATGTAAATTGGTATTCAGCTAGAAGAACTGCTAATCGTGACCAAAAATTAAACAGTATTGTTCGTGTTTATGTTATGATAGTTTGACAATAACTAAAAACAATGATTAAAGTTGTACAAAGTATAGATTAAAAGCCAATATCAAGTCTAACCATGTGACAATCGTGACAAAGTTGATAAAAAAAATTTTCTTCTGATGACCTTGTACATAACTTCAAGCATTTTAACATTTCAAGTTAGCACACATTTGCAGAACATTCTACAGGATTTTCCTAAGTCTACAAGTCTGTGTAACGTCTTTCATGAACATGGTATACCAAATACTGCATGGGCAGCCATCATCTTTTTATGTAGTGTTTGTAATCATGACAGGTCTAATATATAAAATGCACAAGTTTAGGGGAATCAGATTTATTTTCTATTTAATTCAAGAAATTGTTTCTGTACTATTAATTTTTTAGTACGATAGTTAATCATCTTCAGTTCTGCCTGGTATACATTATTATTATTAATTAAATATGCTTATTAACCAGTAAATAATTAAAGAAAAACAAATACAGTTTGTTGTTTCCCATGCATCATCTTTAAAGAATAATTGTTATGGTTTCCATTTTCATTAGTGTAATGCCTATCCCTGAAACAGAAGAAGAAGAATAATTGACGGCGATTTAAAATGCTAAACGTTCCAAGGTTTAAAAGGGGTTTTGAGAAATGCACGAGTCACCGAACTGAGAATTTACTACACGTATTGAAGAAGTATCACAGATTACCTCTGTTCTGTGTATGAAACGTCAACTTCCTCCTTTCAATTAAAGGTTGCGCCGTCAAGTTTTGCAATTAAAAATTAATATAAAAACGTTTTGATAGAGTGCGTATGTGCATATAAAAATAAAAACGCGAGAAGCAGGGAAACATGGGAGGTTATATTATTAATATCTTCGTTTATTCCATCTACGGGTTTATCTCATGTACATGAAAATAAATGAACAAAAGTAAAGTACACGACTTTGCCTACTAAAGGCTATTACCGAGTAATATCATGTTGCGGGTTAAATTACAATCTGTAGTGTGCAATTTTCTAATTACGTACCATTGCAAATTCTCACCGCACTGTTTGCGTACTGTACGGTTTTGTAGAGGATATAAAATGTATAAAAAAATAAAACTAATCATTCTGCAACAACTCGGTATATTATTTTTTGCCATGTACAAGATACCGGGATATCAAAAATTATCTTGGTCAAGGGTGGTTGTGGAATGTAAAACGTGTGTCTTACTTTAAATTTGAAATAATTATATCACTGTCACACTGACGTCATCAATAACCTACAAATTTCATACCTATTTATTTCAGTTGTAAAACAATAATGAACTACAAATTATGAAATAACGGTTTTAGTAACAAGAAAAACTAAATTACAGTAATTGTTGGAAATGTCCCCCATTTTGTTCGATGCACAAGTTGACGCGCCTCCTTATGCTGTGAAAAGCGTTTTGCAGCATTTCTGGCGTTATGGTTGCACATTGCTGAACAATTCTTTGTTGCAGTTCTTGCAAATTATTTACCGGAGTTGCGAAAATCTTGTTTTTTAAGTAAGGAAATATAAAATAGTCCATAATTGTCAAACAAGGTGATCTCGGAGGAAACTCAACTTCTGTATGGCAAACTTATCAGCCGGTCATCAAAAAACTCGCGGAGGAAAGCAATATTTTCTCGTGTAGTATGTGCTGTTGCACCGTCATGCTGGAAATAACCGTACCGAAGTTCATCATCGTTTAACTGTTAAACAAATTCAGCGAAAAAGTTGTGTCTGTACCTTTCTGCGTTGACGGTGAAATCGAAAAAAATTGGCCCAATTATTCTTCTGCGAGAAACTGCCATCCAAACAACAATTTTTTGAACATGTAGTGGCGATTCAGTAAAAACATGAGGGTTATCATTGCTCCACATTCGCATATTTTGAGAATTGATGTATACCGAAAGGTGGAACCAAGCTTCGTCAGAAAAAAAGTTAAGTCCAGAAGATCGTCATTCATTAAATTATTGACAAACCAATGGCAGTAAGCAAGGCGTCTGGAGTGGTCTGCGGGCAGAAGAGCTTGATGTGCTTGCATCTTATATGGATGCATGTTCAAGTCTTTCTTTAAAATCTTATGACAGGTTCCATAAGAAAGTCCAATTTCCTGAGAAAGACGTTTCAAAGGTTTTGCAGGCTCCTCTTCCATACGTTGACGAACGTCATTGACAACTTCTTCTGTACGAACTCTTGGTCTACCAGCACCTTTTTTATGAGTCACACAACCAGTTTCGCGAAACACTTCAACACAATTTGTAAGGCACGCATAAAAATTGTCCGGTGATATTGCCACGTTTGGGAAGTGCTCTCGAAAATTGTCCAAACACAAACGTTTACTGTATTGCCAATTTCCATTAACTAGCGCACCCGTGCGAAAATAGGCTTCAATCATGAAAATTTTGTGCTGTGTGGTAAGAGGCATGACTCAAAAACTGGATTAGAAAATTTCAGCACAATGACTTGACAGATTCTGACACAACAGAACATATTCAAAAATTTAAAGTAAGACACACGTTTTACATTCCACAACCACCCTTGACCAAGATAATTTTTGATATCCCGGTATTTTATCTTAATTGAACTCCTACACTGAAAAAACATATTGCGTATATACTATTAAAATAAACTTGTATGTAATATTAGAGAGTTATTACTTTTAGAAATCCCTTTTTATTTGAAAGGGAATTTATCCTTGTCACCCTTATATATTTTTCACGGGGTTGCGCTCTAAACATCAAATGAGGGAGATATAACACCGTACCTTCAAAGTGCAGAATTAACTGCACTTTGAGTACAGTATAGTGTTTTGGTGTTCTGTGGAAAACTTCGTCAGCGTTTTTTTTTGTAAGTGACAAAATGAAACGCAGCATTGTTGGTGATAACGTGGCCTTAACCTATGATTTCAGAAGGGACAGCATCATGATCAAATGTCTAGTTAGTTGTTAAATTCAGTATTTATATATGTACCGGGTGTTCCACATAAAAGTCTTCAGCCTCGTATCTCGGCAACGGAAAGATATATTTTGATTTTGAAAAAAACAGATGATAGAGCTCATCTATGGCTTCATCACGGAGTTCAACTTGATTTTTTTCAGAGTAAATTGGAGGTGGCGCTGAAGTCGAAAGAAATTTTTCGTTTGCAGGAACTTTGCAACAAGGTTTATCCGATACTTTATTCAATTGTAAACAATTTTTGTCAAATGACTATTTTTCGAAAACTTAATAGTTTCAGAGATATCGGGCTCTTCATTTGGTGAGGCCCAAACTCAAGCGTATTTTAAAGTTTCGAATTATTACCGTATACAATGAAACAATAAGTATCCAAGTCAATTTAATAGCTCTTTTTAAGAAATAGTGAAATAATATGTATTTCTGTAAAATATGGCAAAAGTTTTTTAAATACCTAATTCGTTTTGTCATTGTATAGTCAAAGGATTTGTGTAATAAGTATAAGTAATTCAAAATTGTTTGTACGTTTGTCCTAACATAAATCCTGAATGCATAACGAAACTTCATCACAGTAGGTTTTGATTAGAAGGAAACAAAATTAAATAAATATTATTTCATTGTTGTAAGTACTCTTGAGTAAGCTCAATAATTTTCGAGAAAATTGAGATTGTTTGTTTTGGGTGCTATCTATTTTTCACCCCCTAGGACCCATTTCAAGTCAGTGATTTTTATACTGAGTAGTCTTTATGAGATGCTTATTACGTGTACCAAAGGAGAATTTGGGACGCTCAATAATTTTCGAGAAAATTGAGATTGTTTTGGGTGCTATCTGTTTTTCACTCCCTGGGATCCATTTCAAGTCGTTCATTTTTATACTGAGTAGTCTTGAGTAGTAAACCTTCTTGCAAAGTTCTTGCCAACGAAAAATTTCTTTCGACTTCAGCGCCATCTCCAATTTGCTCTGAAAAAAAAATCAAGTTGAACTTCGTGACGAGCCATAGATGAGCTCTATCAACTGTTTTTTCCAAAATCAAAATATATCTTTCCGTTGCCGGGATACGAGGCTGAGGACTTTTATGTGGAACACCCTGATCATCAGATATTTATTGTTTGGTTTTCAATATTCTGGATTTTAACGGGTTTGTGAAATCTATCATGCCTTTGTTAAATTTAAGAAAATTTATGGCAAATTTTAAGATGTCACATTTTCCTCTGTTTAACAAAACTACTTGAGTACTTTTCTAGAGATTTTACGGAACCTTGAAATATATACCTAATCATTTTTGTTAGTACACCTCTGGCAGGAAGAGACACTTATTTTCGATGTAGGTATTTTCCTGCAGATATGCTCTTGAGATATATCTTCCTGCGTCTGAATTTCACTTAATCAGCTCTTTCAACGCGTGTCACAAATCTAGTTACCGTGGTGCAACAGCTTCCCGTTGCTGACGTCAAATCGTACCTGAGAAGGCCTTGACCCGGATATGTTGGATTTTGCAGTTTATCTGCTGCGCCTTACATTCGCTGGCACTACTTTCACTTGTTTTTGGCTATTTGGTTGATATTAATTATTAGGTAGATTAGTTTTTAAATCAAACAGATTTCCATAGCACATGGTTGCACAAGAAATAAACCACCGTTTATAGACGGTGTTTATTGCTCAAAAGCGAATACTTCACCGGCCGTTTCAGTATTGGTGATTCAAATTACCGATGGGGGCGCTGCAAATTGGAAACAGATAGAGTCCTATATAAAGAGAGTAAAGACATGAGCCGCCATTTTTCCTCCAAATGATGGCGGCAAATTTAAAATACAATAACGACGTTTGTTTCCTGTGATAACGACCAAATGTGGAAAATATTTTTTAAATAAAAACTTAAATAATTTGCGGTGAACGCACTTGTATATCTTGTTCTATGACTAACTGTTATTGTTTATTGTTTGTTACGCTTTGTGTGAATCTGAATACTTCTTGGGCAGTATTTATTTAGTATCTACTTATGAAGAATAACCAAACAAAGGTAATCTTTAGATTATATTATATTTTAACCGTAACCTTTTGGTACAAGGCGAAGGGCGAAGAGACATAGATACAGCTGGTACAGAGAAGCAGATATATAATCTGTCAAGAACGGTTACGTTATATCAGGTAGAGCTTAGATATTAACGAAGTAATTATATATAACATAGGTTGATGACAAAATTTGGTGCACATTAGTGTCTAATGTTACCGAGGTATACCTTGGTTTACAGAATCAGGTAGGTACTTTATATAATAGGTTTAATTTAATAAGCAATACCATGTGTAGTTGTATCATGAAGCAATACCTAAGTTTCAATACATAACCTAAAAGGTACAATAGCTACCTCACAAGTAGGTAATAATCAAATGTTTTCGAATTTCGAATAAAACATTTTTAACAATCTCTGAAATACAATTACAGGAAAAAAACACAGAATTCACACAAAGCGTCACTGACTACGATTATCTCGTAAAAAGTCAAGCGAAAATCTCCGAGACACTCAGATCCAGATCCGTCAAAATCTTTGTTTGGAGGATTAATGGCGGACGCAAGCAATTTTCGACCTTATATCCGTTGAACCAATCAAAAACGGTCACCCCCATGTCTTTACTCTCTTTATATAGGACTCTAGAAACAGATATGGAGGAAGACGAGTAAAAATTTTGCATTTCATATCACATCATCTAGCAATTTAGCATTCAGCTAAAAAGGATAAAGGTGAAATAAAGGATATAAAGAGTGGTAAAAGCAGTCAAACGTCCCATAAGTGCTTCATTGCTAATTATATGAATTTTTGGGTTGAAACGGGTACTCTAGCTTTTGTTTACTTACATTTTGGACTAAAATAAGTGTCATAACCTGTATGGTAATACCATATTAGTGCTTGTTTTTTTGTTAAATAATGTTTAAATTAAAATATATTCTGCTTTTATAAGACTAATAATAGAAAAGTATAGACAAACTGCAACAAAGTGGTTATGTTGTGTAAATAAACATGTTCCCTGTTATTAAATTGTTACACGCCTTTTGGAGAAATGAATGAGAAACAGTTTCTTATACTAGGGCCAAACTTTTACTTATCTTCAATCTTAAACACTTCTATTGACACATTTTGTGGAATGACACCTATAAACATGGCAGTTTGTGCTGTGGTGATTTCTTTTGAATGCCATTTTAAAATGTAAAAATAAAGATGTGCAAATACTAACCACGTCGTTTTTAACTTTGTAATACCAAAAAATCACAAGCACCACTAAATTATTACGTTAAACAAACCCAAATACGTGTTATCATTATCAGCTATAAATCTCCAAAAATTGCCTTTTAAGTAGGTTCAAATATTGTCATGCAGAGGGCGCGTTCATTTTTGGAATCGCCAATAGAATCTCAGGTTAACCGAGTGAACTTAGGTAGATATGCTTCTGGACATTTATTTACTCTGGTGCTGGTGTAGGTACTTTTTTACCATAAAATAAAACTTAAGTGTGCACTTGCACATTCTTATTCTTGAGAAATTAAAACGATCTGGGCTGGCACCCATCCAAGTGAAGAATCGTGTTAATTTGTTATCAGCCCCCGTGAAGGATTTGTTTACGCTAGCAGCTGCATTAGGAAAATCATTTTCGAATTTTAATTGAAACGGCGTCACGCTCGGCTGTACCCAGCAGGAAGTATTAGTTGTGTGTTTCTAATCAGCCAAAGGCTGAATATAATCCACAGATATCATATATTTCGTCAGATTAAATCCGTTTTGCCTTCTACGAGTCCACTATTTTAAGCTTTACTAGCGCAGGATTAAAAAATAATTTATTAAATTAGGACATTCTTTAGTCGTCTTTATCTGTTACTGATTGGCGATTGATTAGTTATATTACTACTGGTAAAATCGCATATATAAACATATACAGAGTGTTCTCGTAATGAAGCATTTATTTGGACAAGATAGAGAACTCGTGAATATAAGTCAGATAGCCAAAAATGCATATATAAATATTACAAAATAACAAAAATATTAATTAAAAAGTCCGGTTCTGAGTGCCGAGAAGTCAGGCATCGAGGAAATAACTCCTTCGATCAAATATATATATATATATATATATATATATATATATATATATATATATATATACAGGGTGTTAGTTAAAGATGCGGCAAAAATTCAAGAGGTTATTCCTTGGACTATTCTAAGTACATTTTATCCTTTGATGATTTTTGAAAAAGCGCTTTGTTGCGAAGATATAGGGCGAAAAAATTTTCAACAAATAACAATTTATTACTAAAAATTACATGTCACATTTCTGAACCTACAAGAATTGTTCAAAATGGCTACCTCTAGCTCGGATGCAACCATCCAATCTTCTCCTCATAGACTCCCGATTTGTTGTTTGTCCCAAAAGTTGCGGTATACTTCGCCGGTAAGTCTTCCTGGTAGAAATATCGGTCCAATTAGCCATAGTCACCCACAATTCCAACTCAAACGTTCAACGAGAACTGTTGTTGAAACCGATCTTCACAAATCTCATGTGGATTTCCATCAGCCCACACATGGTTATTGTGGAAATTTCTTATTGCATTTCGCGAGAAACTGGCTTCATCGGTAAAAAGATTCAGCGAAAGTAGTTGAGAGATTTCAACCAATGTGTGCAAAAGCCATTGACAAAATGTAATACGTGGAGCAAAATCCGCAGGAAGAAGTGCCTGAACGCATTGAATGTGGTATGGGTACAACAAATTATCTCTCAGAATTTTCCAAACAGTCCAATTACTTATATTCAAAGTATTTGCAGTTCTTCGCGTAGAAGTACCTGGATCTTCTTCTATCATGTCCAGCACATTCTCTTCTACGTCTACCGTTCTTACAGTCCTTGGCCTTCCTGGTCCTCCACTTCGCTTCAATCTTCCCGTTTCTCGAAGACGTTGATGAATACTTTGAAAGATTTTTCTATCGGGAGCAATGTGGTTAGGAAATCGTTCAATGTACAGTCGCCTAGCTTCTAATGCATTGCCATCAGCAAGTCCATAAATAAAATGCATGTCAGCCATCTCGGCACTCGTATAGCGAGCCATGATAGAGGACTTCACTAACAACCGTTTACACGTCAACTAGCCAAACGTCAATCAATCTTAACAAATGCGACACATACAAACTACAAAAGCACAACATACAAAAACATACAAAATAATCACTCCCAACTATCACGGGATGTTGGTAAAAAAAAAACAACTCCTTTTTCTTACATGTCTTTTACTTGATACGTCTAGTGTAGTACGCCATACTTTTTTATTTCATCTACATTAATAATGTGAAAAATAACAAAATTGGATTTGTTGAAAATTTTTTTTGCCTTATATCTTGGCAACAAAGCGCTTTTTCAAAAATCATCAAAGGATAAAATATCCTTAAAATAGTCCAAGGAATAACCTCTTGAATTTTTGCCGCATGTTTAACTAACACCCTGTATAATAGGTACATACAGGCAGACGCAGATGTGTTTGATGGCGGTATCTCAAAAATTAATCTTGTTAGCCTTAATTTTTTTGAGATATGTATATTATTGGTGGCCAAATTACACAACTTTACCCCATATAACTACGTGGTCCACAAAACGAAACAAAAATCATAATTCTAAATATAAAGGACAACTCTAAATCTCTTTTATAAATTTGTTGCCAAGGTATAAATATATTTATATTACATTTTTGAATCACCGATACAAAATATAGAATAGCACGTAGGTACATTTGAGAAGTGACCAGATTTGAAAAGGGCAAATGAAATAGTCTCGTGACCACTCGGAGTTAAATTTAAAAAAATTAGGCCATTACATTACTATCCCCTTTTTATGGAAACAAATTCGCCACACACATTTATACTAATTAACTAAACCCCGGCCGTGGATAGAACCCATACATTTAATTTATCTGCAGTCTTAAATTACCGGAAGTGGGGCAGGTTTTGAAGCGTGCGAACTGACACAACCCTGCAACCCCCTACACTGAAGTGGCAGTTTAATTTATTTACATGTGGGGTTGACAAGACGCAATACATTATCAGATGAATCACAGAACAACTGTTTAGTCACGATACAATGATAGAGAGTGTGGTATCCTTTGTAGCCTAGGAAAACTTTAAAATCCTGTAATTTTCGTAATGAAGAGAAAAAATATAATCGAGAGTAGAGTTTCTCTCTCTCTCTCTCTCTCTCTCTCTCTTAAAACTTTCATAATTAATGTGGACAATCTGTTCTGTTTGAAATGTATTCTGATCAATCAGGAATATGGTAGGTGCTGATTTTTGTAAAATCCAATTCGTTTGTTTGAAT
Organism: Pogonocherus hispidulus; assembly: GCA_963924545.1. Classification (NCBI taxonomy): domain Eukaryota; kingdom Metazoa; phylum Arthropoda; class Insecta; order Coleoptera; family Cerambycidae; genus Pogonocherus; species Pogonocherus hispidulus. The sequence goes on along the minus strand of OZ004700.1, from coordinate 1,914,196 downwards.
ATCTGCTGAAATATTGTTTTTAAGAGACAGCTGCTGGAGTGATTGCTTTTGTTTAGTATTATAAAATGTGTTTGCTACCTAATAATTTCATCAGAGCTTTCAAAGATTCAAAGCAGTCAAAAGATTAATAAGCGTATTCAGTGTGAACTTAGGCAACAAAAACATAGATTAGATTAGATTTATATAGGAGTCGCCCCCCTGGCCTGATCCACTGCGACCTAGAAGATCTATTGTGGCACTCACAACCTATTTAGAGCACTCGGTCCAGCTTTGTCCTTTGCAATAGACTCCATAGCCTTGATAGAGGCTTTTCCATGTAGCTGTTGGCTCTTGGTCTACCTTCCCCAAGTATTTGAAATCTCAGTCTTGTCAGGCCCTCGCACTGGCACAGTATGTGTACTGAGGTTTCCTCTTCTTCTTGACAGAAACTGCAGGTTGCATCTTCTGACAGTCCCATAAGATTCATGTGCCTATTTAGCCTACAGTGTCCTGTTAGGAGGCCTGCTATTATTCTGATGGCCTTTTTGTTCTGGCCTAACAGATCTGCTGCGAATTTAGGCGTCCGTTCTTTAATGAATAGCTTTGCCTGTCTCAGTTGTGGCAGATTCCTCCACCATTCTCGAGATTTGTTTCTCATCCATTCCTCTATGGATGTTTTAATGCATGGCTTCGCTATGCCGCAGAAGGGTTCTGGTCCTATGAGGTCTTTTGATGCGCCTTCTCGCGCTAGTGCGTATGCCTCCTCATTACCTTTGTGCCCCTCGTGCCCAGGTACCCAAGCTAGGGTCACCCTATTCTCGCTCCCTAGCTCTTTCAGGGTATTCAGACAGTCCCACACGAGTTTTGACGAAACCTGTGAGGACCTGTATCGCCGCTTGACTATCGGAGAAAATGGCAATCGAACGATTATCCGTACCTCGCCTTATGGCCTCCTTAGCGCAGCATTGTATGGCTATTACTTCACCCTGGAAAACAGTTGCCCATTTGCCTAGACTTGTTGAGATTTTGGTTATTGGCCTCGTCCCATAAATCCCGGCTCCAACTCCCTGTTCTGTTTTGGAACCGTCTGTATATCAGACCATTTGAGCTGTTATTGGGGAACCATTGTTCCAGTCTTCCCTGTCTGGTATTTTGATTAAACTCTTCTTAAAATAGAGTAAAATAAACCCTGACCTCTACAGTAACATACAAACACACAAAATCTCCCTAAATAATTTAGTTACTTTTTCACATCAAGAAATCTTCTTTGTTAATTGATTTTTTCGCATTTCTTTTAGTCAAAAGTCACATGAAACTCAATTAATTCTTATTTCATATTTTATTCTCATAAATTTATATTAAACTTTTGTGGGCAAGGAGCGGCCTATCAATATTCTTGAATGATATCTATATTTCCTCCCGGTAATGTATTGAACGAGACACGTCTGTTAACATTAATTTACCAACTAGTAACTAGTTTATGACGCCATAGTAGATAATCATTTATGTCAACTGCTCCCGTAGACATTATCGGTAATTAGAGTTCTCGTAATTGTTTTAATGAAAGTTAACTGCAGCAGGATCATATGGTAGCTCAATTAAATGCTGTAGCGGCATTTGTTAATTAAAGTATGATAAAGTGTCAGCAGAAAACCACCTTTGTGACAGGTGAATAAACTAAAATTATCCCCAAACATACGAGGCGATGCAAATCAAGAATCATTTCATCAATCAATTTATATACAGGGTGTGCATATGGAGCACCTAGTTGTATTCTCAACAATAATTTTAGGAAAGTGCAAATTTCAACCAGTTTATGAATCGGTTCAAATATCAGTAAGCCGACTTATTTGCTTGATCAGCATCCATGCGACTTTGTTTTATTACCAAAAATAAGCATCTGCAGCAAGGAATTTATATACATGGAACGATTATCAAAGCTGCGCGAGTATTCCAATTTTGAATCCGCCATTTTGATGTCTGAAAATTTGTGGGAAATTTAACAGTATTAACCTAGCCTCTTCAATAAGATAGCAATAACAAATGAAAACCACAGAAAGCAGCAAATAAAACTTTTGAGGCTAAGAAAAATTCTAAATAGGTCTAAGAAATGTTCAATATTTTATAGTTTAATTACAATTATTTGTGAAAAATAAAATATATCGACACCAAACTTTCTTGTAAAATTGATGAAGACCTACCTAAGTACCTTTTGTTCACATTATTTATGTAAAATACACCATTAGCCGTTTAGAAAATAAATAATTAAAATGCATTATGCATATAAAATTTAACTATCCTTTACCTTACTTTGACTAACCTACCTTATCTTTTGTATTGTTTATGTTCGCAGTTTTCATAATTTACTATTATATTAGCTATAGGAACTATGATTGTATGTCTCTTAAGACTTTTAATTCTTGTTAAGTTTGACATTCAAAATGCGAATTTACCTGGAACAATTACAAAAGTCCAATACTCAAATAATGTCACTCAAGGTCTATAAATCAAAGGAACACAATAATAAAGACACAAACAGAATCAAATCGAGAGAATCACAATAAAATAAACCAACAAGACGCCAAAAATACAAAACAAACACTATTTACCAAATTTACCCATACCACTGTTGCCGTGTTAGGAAGATTTGAACCATTGAATTTTTAGATTAGAATGAAAAAGACACTAGAATTCTAGGGTCTTGGTCAGGTGTACCAATACAAAATGTAGAAGTTGGGAGCAGTTTGACATCAAAATGGCGGCTCCCATGTTTCCACCCAAAATTGGATGCGCAGTCGTCTATAATCGTTCCATGTATATAAATTCCTTGATCTACAGTCGATCTATAATGTTTTTGTAGTGTATTGACCGGCAAAGTCTTCAAACATCGCGCTGCAATGTCATTTCATTTAATTCTTAAATTCCTCATTGCGACTTTTCCTAAAAAAAAAAACGCCGCCCAATATGTCGATAGTGGATATAATACGTCTTTGTTCAACTTATTGAAAATGCTGCCCGTTTCTTTTTGGTTTTCTCCACCACCTGAGTAGAGTTCAGGTCTGTAGCACGGTTTTGGTACTTCGTGCGCATTATTTATTTGTGTTTTTGTACTTTCTACTCTTTACTTATAGGCTGAAATAAAGTTTTATGTAATTGTAATATTATTGGCACTATCAAAACTTTGTAGACCCACTGTAATTCTGTAATAAACTGATTTTGGACTAAATGCACCACTATCACCTCCGGCCTTTCAGCACTGTTACAGCATAGAGAATATTCTTTACACCATGTGTATGCGAGGTGACTTTAACCGGCAAGAGATTAATTGAATCTTTCTTGAACCCATTGGCCTTCGCCGGTATTTAGTGGGCCACCCATCACCTACAGTTCCGGCTAACAACAAACAACTTCATAGAAAGCATAAGTCGTTACCTATCTTTGTCCGCATCTATTAATTTACTGGTAATTATCTCCGAACCGCCTAGAGCTGTGTTTAGCAAGACGGTGGTAAGCGTGCACTACTTACTTTTTGTGCAAGAATCTCGTGTTTACATTTTCCTTATGTGTGCAGATTTTATCAGTGCGGTAATTATACTGCGTAGGATTTATAGCGAAATTACCAGTCGCTGTGCCATATGTTTAAGGCTGTATGATTTGTTAAAGCGAGTCGAAAGCCGGTCTTTTTTTCATTAGAACCAGTATTTGAGGACAAAATGTTACCTTTATAGTATTACTTGTCGCATTTTAATATTGGATGCAGGTGATCTCATTTATGGCGTTTTGGGTGCATCAAAGACACATTCGCGGACTGCGTCTAGTCAGTGTGTAGATTCATCGTTTTTTAACTGTGTTTTTTGTTTTAATTTTTTTCAGTATTTAAGTCAGGTGACGTCTCCTTATACTTACTAATTCTGTTTATATTAGCTTTATTATAAGAAGTGATAATCGTCCATTCATTTCGGACAGTCACTTTCACTAAAAAAGTTAAGTACTAAAATAAATAGGTATTCGTAATTTGAAAGTTGTTTGTTTGTATTTAGCAGGAAGCTTATTCGGTGACGTTGAAAACTAGTAATTTCTTTAAAATATCTGTTATATATAAATAGCGCAATAACCTACTGAATATGTTATTGAGTTAGGTATTGGCTAGAAATTGGTCAGTGTTATCTTCACACCAAAGGTCTGACAGCTCAGTGAACCACCGCGACGTGATTTACTAACCAATAAAGCGGGATATATGGGATTGACCCTCTGTCACCATTCATACTATTTTTACATTTAGCAATTTCCAAACTCTCAAAGCATTCAGCTGTCTGGAATTTGTTACATTCCTAATTAGTCTTAAACTGCTACTATCTGTTCTACCATATTTGAGATGAGTCATATGTTCCTTGAATCTAGTTGGAATTGACCTTCTAGTTTGTCCAACATACTTTTTCGCATTGGTTAAGAAAAATTCACATGAAACGCAATTGTTCATGTAATTTTAAACAATTTACTCTCAAGGGATACGCAAATTTTCACTGAATTTCGTAAAATTATGTTCTGTCATATGTTTTTGAAGCTTATTTCTGTGAAACTAACTATACTTGAGATATTGGACTTTGACAGGGAATATTCCACCCTGTATATTAATAACTAACAAAAAAATAAACAAAACCAAAACACTTTCACACATTTCCAATATTTTTAGCTATGTTCTAAACATTTGACTACCCACCCTTCTTTACAGGTACAATAAACGCTGCATATTGTGTATAATCAGTATAATTCACCTAGGTATAATTTTTTGTGATATAATCATGTTTATTTGTCATCATGCGTAACATTGCAAAGGTAAAGTCGGTGTACTCTGCGGTTGAAAGTTTTAGTTTTAAATTATAATTAAAAACCGCAGATTTAGTACATTGTAAAACCAAGGCCAACTCTTACAAACAATTAAAGAAACATAAAGCTGTGTCCACAGTGCTGGTGCTAATGTTAGACCTTTATAAAAAATGTGCTTGATCCTCTTTCTTTTTATTTAGTTCAGTTTTCTCGGTTATCATAAAATCACCATAATATTATAATCTTTTTTATACAGGGTGTTAGTTAAACATGCGGCAAAAAGAGGTTATACCTTGGACTATTCTAAGGATATTTTGTTCTGTGATGATTTTTGAAAAAGCGCTTTGTTGCGAAGATATAGGGCGAAAAAAATTTTCAACAAATCCAATTTTGGTATTTTTCACATTATTAATGTAGGTGAAATAAAAGTATGGCGTACTACACTGGACGTATCAAGTAAAAGACATGTAAGAAAAAGGAGTTGTTTTTTCTTATACCAACATCCCGTGATACTTCGGAGTGATTATTTTGTATGTTTTTGTATGTTGTGTTTTTGTAGTTTGTACATATATATAATACTACTATATCGCGTATTTCCTATGTTAGCCCATAAGCGGTGTCTCCGAAAACATTAAAGGACAAAAGATATAGTGCTATACTGTTCCAGAGACCCTTTGTTAGATTTGCGCATGCGCAATCTCCATGGTTACGGAAGCTCACACACTGTTTATAGGCTGACAGACTTCCCAACTTTCAACTTTTTTTTAAAGAAGTCGGTAGACAGAGATGCAGTATTTATGCTGCATGCTTATTGGATGTCGCGAAATTCGTGCGCATGCGCATATTTGTCTAAGGTACTCTCGATAAGGATAGAGATTGTATGTCGGCGCCGTGTTGTTTTCGGAATTTTTGGGCCTCTACCCGCGATATAGTAGTATTATATATATGAGTTTGTATGTGTCGCATTTGTTAAGATTGATTGACGTTTGGCTAGTTGACGTGTAAATGGTTGTTAGTGAAGTCCTCTATCATGGCTCCCTATACGAATGCCGAGATGGCTGACATGCATTTTATTTATGGACTTGCTGATGGCAATGCATTAGAAGCTAGGCGACTGTACATTGAACGATTTCCTAACCACATTGCTCCCGATAAAAAATCTTTCAAAGTATTCATCAACGTCTTCGAGAAACGGGAACATTGAAGCGAAGTGGAGGACCAGGAAGGTCAAGGACTGTAAGAACGGTAGACGTAGAAGAGAATGTGCTGGACATGATAGAAGAAGATCCAGGTACTTCTACGCGAAGAATTGCAAATACTTTGAATGTAAGTAATTCCACTGTTTGGAAAATTCTGAGAGATAATTTGTTGTACCCATACCACATTCAATGCGTTCAGGCACTTCTTCCTGCGGATTTTGCTCCACGTATTGCATTTTGTCAATGGCTCGATCTAGATCATAAATGTTCGCATAGGATTGTGTGTACGATCCTTTAGAGTTCCGAGTAGAAAAGCAGTGGGCAGAATCTGAAAATACCGGCCCGGTAAAACCAAAACCTCATGGTTGCATTTGGAAATTTGCAGATTTTGAACTGAGACTAATCGATCGCAATTTTATATTATTGCAAATAGAAAGGGATAATGATTTCCTCATTTGTTTGGGTTTACCTTCTTGTGGGTTAATATAATTTTAGACGTTTCTGGCTATACGGGGTGTTCTGAATCTAGGAGGCAGTATTTTACCAGTGCAGTGGTCTATGATTAAAAATATATTTTTTGTTTATATAAACAAGGACTGTATAATCCTTTAGGATGCATTTAGCACCAAAATAACTAAATAACAAAATAACCAGAAAAATATCTCGTAAACTGTACCTTTGATGTGGTTATCAACAGATTCTACGAAATAAAGCTTACAAAATCATTGTGAGGTAGTTTTAAATTGCCAAATAAATCCAAATTATGTTATATTTGAGTTAGAATATTCACAAACATCGCAAGTGTGTTGAGTGAGACATTTTTTGATTAAATACCCAAAAAAAAACGTTTCTGACATGCTATTTCTGGGCTTTCTAAAATTAACTAAATTTAAGAATGTATAATTAAAAAACTAGATAAAATATCTTATTAAACCCAATACATATCTGACACTGCGAACATACTAACACTGCAGCTCATTTTAGAAAATTATTTTGACGCATTGCTTCCTTGTTTCAAAATTCAGATGAATGTTTTACCTTAGGACCATTGCCACCAAATTATTTATCATCGTATTAAGATAAAAAAAGGTAATACCAAACGTTTAAATAAGATTAGAAGCCGACAGAAACACAGATAAAATTCTTTTGGTAAAGCTTGATTATTTTGCATTATCCTTTGGGTTTTCATGAAGACGGTGTGACCTTGACATTACGCGTAGTGGTAGTGACAAGAACTAACATAGCAAAGAAGGGGTAAGGCCTATTTCAAAGCATTGTCATTGTTTGAAGTACATATAAAAGCTTCGGACGCCCCTGGTACCAAGATTGGATACTGGTTTGGGCATTTTTACAACAAACTCAAAAACAAACATGTTAAAAATGATTTATAAATTAAGCAGGCAATGAATAAGTTGTGTAATTATGTAAGAAAATAGGACACATAATTCTAACCTTAAAACTGCACGCATTGAAACACTATAATTATTGTTTATAAACTTTTTACATATAAGAATAACTATAAAATAAAAACACACAATTTTAAGGAAAAACTTTACATAAACAAACGAATTGCAGCTTCAAACCATGAGCTACGATGCTCCTTCTTCCCTCTCCTAATTCTTTGTGGTAGTATAGATTAAATGTAACATTTATACATGTTGTATGTATACACACAAACTACTTCGGTAAAAATATAATCCATCTGGGTCGAATAGAATGTTCGATATGATTTTTTTTTTTATATTTTCACATTAAGGGGCTTGACACTGCTAATATCCGTTGAAAGATTTGTTAATCAAAATGTACCCCAAAAAAGGCTCATAATCTCATAAACATTTATTCTTAAATTAGGTTGAATTACTTCACCCTGTATGCTATAATTTTATTTCACCAATTATGATCTTAACCGTGTTAAATATTTTATTTTCTACGCTCTAGATATTAGCGAATTATTACAATTCAACGTGTAACAGCTCGAAAAAAATATATACATATCGAGATAGGTAAGTACGAACTCTGGTATAATACGAATATATTTCTTGGCCCATATAATTTTAATTATTATTATTGTTGATTGTTGCTGCATCAACAAAGTATATTCCACATGAGACAGTTAGTTGTTCTTTTGTTTACACTATTGGCCAATAATTAAATACACATTACAAATCTTGCAGATAAAAAATATATTTTATCATTATCACTTTCGTAAGAGTTATCTGTACTCATTGATTTTGTGGAATGTGGTTGAATTTTTTTATCATCGCATATTCCGAGGATTGTAGTATGTAGGCTATCAGAATCTACTTTGTGAATTATTTCGGCAAACATCGGCATATATTTTTGTTTACTTAAATAATAATAAGCAAATGAGTCTTTATTTAAATGAAAATTTTAATAATTGTTTTGAAAAAACATTGATCTCATTTAGATGTTCCAAGAAATATATAGAAAACACTCTATATACTACTATTTCGGCTTATTAGGCCTTTTTCAATAGAGTAATGTCTATTACTAAATGTTTCCAAGCGCGTTTTCGTTATTTATTTGTTTACAAGCACCTACCCCCTTACGATCCCACCATCTGGTAAAGCTCGAGTTTTTATTACCTTTTCTAAGAAGGGCGAGAGTGTAAAATCTATCTGATCATTGGTAGTACAAGGATTTATAATTAAAGATTTTTAAATTTCTAATTGCTCTAATAGATCTAAGCGCTTTCCTTTCTTTTCACGATGCAGTACCTTTACATTTTTCAGATCTATAAAATGATTGTTTTCTATACAATGCGTCGAAAATCCTGAATTTTTTGCGGTATTGAATATGGATTTTTTATGTTCTGTTACTCTAGTTTCAATACTTCTACCGGTTTGACCCACATACACAGCATTACAATCTGCGCAGTTAATTTGGTATACTCCCGATTGTTTTAATTTATTAGCCCTTTCTTTGTTGTTTATCAAAATCCTCCCAATAGTACGCTTGTTGACACTAATCGTTTTACACCCGTTTTGTCCTATTCTGCGAGCTATTTTTTCACTATAACCTGGGACGTGATTAATATAACTATAGGTGGCTTCTTTTTCCCGAATATTGTAAAACTCCCGACGAATTAATTTCCTCCTTTTGTTTTTTATCATGTTATCTATTAGTTTTTCTTTATATCCGTTGTTTCTTGCAATTTGTTTGATTGTACTTAATTCTTTTTCCAAATCTGCTTTTTCTAGCGGAAACATTAAAAGCCTATGTATTAAAGTGTGGAAAACCGACTTTTTTATTTGCCAGGACTGTTGCGAACTTGCTGGTATAATTACGTTGGAAGTTGTTGGTTTTCTAGAAACCGAGAATTTTAATTTATTTTCTACCTTTCTTATTGTTATATCCAAATAGTTTAATTGATTGTTTTCCTCCTTTTCCATTGTAAACCGAACATTATCGTTAATCGAATTTTAAAAATTGAGAAAGCCGCTCAAATTTCTTTCAGTAACAGTCCAAATACAAAAAATGTCATCTACATAGCGAGACCAAAAGTGAACATGTGATTTTAAATTATTGTTACTATTGAACAGTGTGTTTTCGAAATGAATCATAAAAATTTCCGCTAGCAAAGGAGAAGTAGGACTACCCATGGGTAATCCGTTTTTTTGTTTGTAATATTTTCCATTGAAATAAAAATAATTTTGTTTAATGCATACCTTTATTAAACTTATTAATTCATATTTTTCTGTACTGTTTAATTTTTACTGATTTATTAAATTGCATAGTACTAACGTTAATTCTGCGACTGGGATTGAGGTGAATAATTCGAAAATTTTAATTTAAAGTAAAGGAATTAATATTCTATTTATTCCTCTCCCAGTGCTCTTATGATATTGTTTTTGGCTATATCTCCCTTCTTATTAGAGATAGACTTAACAAACATAATATCACTGTTCATAAACGAGTCAAAACATACAGAGTGTGCTATTTAAAAAGATAAAGTGCAAAAATAAAAAAAAAATCGACGGGTTCCGTTGGTTTTTTAAAAAATTAAGTATTTATGAGATAATAAATTTATGCGTGACTTTTTTATGGTATTTTTTTGCTGCCAATAATTGAGGCAAATAATCTAACCGCACATGTAAACACTATCTCCGGAAGTTATACCGGAATTGAATCGAAATAATCTGAAATATGTGAGTTAGTATGTCTCTGACACGGGCTGAAACCAGTGCGAAAGTCGAGTGACCGTCGAGGCGGTAGTGCTTTTTTGTTTAATTTGGGTTTCACAACACATCTTCTTAAAGTTCTTATTTTTTATTTTTCTTTTAGAAGCGTATGTATGACATTTTAATTAAAATTACGCGAACCAATAAGGAACATATTGATCGATTGATATCAGTTTCAACTTAAGTCTTAAGGGTGCTGTACCAAAATAAAGACAAATTGGTTTATTCTTCCCGACAAGTAATTGAATTAAATTGTTAATAACAAGTTAACATAAGCGGTACACATACTCTCTACCAAAAATCTTCTACAATCGGAGAAAACCGATAAAATGTCCAAAAAATCACTGTGTCTTTATCCTACTCCCGAAAGATATATTTGTTTCAAACTGACTATGTATTAAAAATGTCATGGATAATAATATAAAGTTCATGTTTTATCGTCGAAAATCTCACAAAATATCACCCTTGCTTATTTTTATTAAAATTACATTTTAGGAGAATTTAAATTCGCAAAACATCTAACGCTAACTTTACCCATTTGAATAATTAGTTAGTATTGATCACTCTCGCGTGATATCAAAAGTTTATGATATTTGTGTACCGAAAAAACGGCTTGAAATGGAAACTTTTGGCACCAGAAACCACCGCCTTCAGATCGCGTTTGTAATCCCTAATCTATGAAGCACTTGGCGATACGGATCGATACATCTGAGTGTCGATTATCAAAAAATACATCCTAATTCTTGAACTAACTATTCATTTATTATCAACTTAAATCATTTCTTATCATTGTTATAAATGTTAACTATAACTTTTTTACAAACCGATTTGATGAAGTAGAGGCCGAGTTTCTATTTATATTGATCTCTCTTTACCCAATATTTTTGGGGCTACTTCAAGTTTTTGTTGAACGAAATCCTCTATAGATCCTTCTGCCGCGTTCGTTGCTTTCCACCCACCATGCCCTTTAAGTGGTGATGTCTGCTCCAGCATCAGCTAATATCGTAGCAGACGTTCTCCGGAAACAGTTGTAATTCCCAGTATTCGGCAATTCCAAAAATTCTGCAATTTTTTAGGGAAACCCCATACAGAATTTGCACCAACGCATTGTCTTGTACATTTGCCATTCCTATATCCTGGGAAGAATCTTGAATGCTCAATTGGTGACGGATGAAGAGAGGAATACTTTCGAAACATTTCTACAAAATTGACTCTTTCGATGTTCCCGCTAGAAATAGTAAATTCTCTACTCACGTTCGTCTTTGTGTTGGGAATCTATCAATATACGGGGTGTCCCATCGAAAAGTATCACATTTCGCCGCCTTATATCTCGAAAACTAAAAGGGATATCGGGATGCGGTTTGGACATAACGACTTAAGATTTTTGTAAGTTTTTTTGGCACTGTTGCTAAATCTCCAAATATATTGGTAAATTTTTTATTGAATACGCTCCTCTTTGGAGTAAAATTACTTGCTTATATTAAGTGGAACACCCTGTATAATTTGCCATAATCAGACAGCCTAATCACTTTAATTTTCAAAAAGGTATACATTGTTTACATTATCTTGAGAATTGGAGCCAAAAAATTCAGTTTAATGGGAGCACCTCTTACTTGAACAGTTTGTGAAGCTAGTCTTCGTTTTCACAGTAGCCATGAAAAACAAAAGGACAATAATAAACTGTATTGTCAGTTGTGTCAAATATTTGAAATATAGATATAAAAATGTTCACATTAGAAGGATCACACACTTTTGATCATTTACTACTAAGGATGCACAAATGTATATTGAAGTAAATGGTGGGCAGTTAAAACAAATTGTTTTCTAATTTATTCAAGTAGTTTTTATTTATACAGTTATTTTGATTATTTTATCTGTTATTTTTATTACTGTTATTGTGCTTTGTTGTTATTGTTAAGAAAACTCGTTCCTACCGATTATTCAATAATTATTCTTTTCTCCCAATCTTTTTTCATTTAAAAAGCAAATGCAGTCAAGTTCCACATCAAGTTTGATCAGAGATTTTAAAATGATAAAGTATATAGGGTATTTTATTTAAAATAAGTTTACAAAAACTTAAAAATAACTTTACAAAGAAGGAGGTATTTTTTTCATTCGTACTAACCCAAATAATAGTACTTCTAACTAACAAATTTAATTTTGTGGCTACAATTCTCAAGATAATGTAAACAATGCATACCTTTTTGAAAAGTAGAGTGATTAGGCTTTCTGATTTTGGCAAAATACATAGGGTGTTCCATTTAATATAAGGAAGTAATTTTACTCCAAAGAGGAGCGTATTCCATAAAAAATTTACTAATATATTTGGAGATTTGGCAACAGTGCCAAAAAAACTTACAAAAATCCTAAGTCGTTCTGTCCAAACCGCATCCCGATATCTCTTTTAGTTTTCGAGATATAAGGCGACGAAATGTGATACTTTTCGATGGGACACCCTGTATTATTCTCCCATGTCTTTCAAGCTGAAGAAATGTTAGTTCTTCTCGACGGCATGCTCCACTGATACCAACAATCAATACTATCTAAAATAAGAAACAACTTCAATATTTGGAGAGAAATGTGAAAATTACACTTTACCTTCATCATAAAGTAGGTTTTATCATTTGCTTCTTTCAAAAACTTCTCAACTTCTGATTTTCTTAAAAAACTAGACTTCCTGGATCTATGCCCTACTTATTTACCTTTAAGGATAAGTTTTCGAAACGTAAACATTTTTAAAGGATGTGTTTAATGTTATATATTGTTAATCTGCTTTTTAATGTGAGATTTCTTGGTTAGGCAAACATATTTTTCCAAAAAAAAAAACAACGTTTGATTCATCTGTCGGTGCAGAGGTTGATTATTAACTTTTTGTATTTTTCAGTGGTGGCCTAATATCCAAATAGATAAGAGTAATTAAACAATGCCACAAATAAATACTTTCATACATTATTTGAATTTTTTTCCTTAGGTAATTTAAACAATTTCCTCTGTAGGGACATATTTCTTATGTAAATTATGATACAAAGTCTTTTAAAAGAGGTTTAAATATTTTCCTATTTATCTCTTTCTTCTATGGGTTATATTATACAGGGTGCTTCAAATTCGATGCAATACATGGGGATCTCAGAAACGGTAAGAGATACGAAGTCGGTTAAATGGAGGCAAAGTTGCGTATTCAGGGGGGCAACATAATGGTGAAAAGAGATCAAGTCTAACTTGATTAGTTTTCGAAATATTTTGAAAAAACCGAAAATTTCGATTTTCGTTTTTGTTTTTTTGCGGGCCTATTTGATGAGGTATTCAAAAATAAAGAGCACTTTTCTATAGCAACTTTTGGCCCTTTATCGAATGGTGTTAGCAAATTTTCCGAAAAACGTTTCGTTTCCTGGAAACCAACATCAACTTAATTTTTTTAAATACAGACCTGGAATTTTTTTTCAATTTTTTGGAAGCATTTTTGTAACTTGATAGAATGCCACCATAAAAGGAACCCGATTTAAACGTTTTGTCTAAGAAAAATCCATCATTAATAATTTCCCGTGGTCCTCTTAGGTTTAGTTTTATCTAGGCAAACGTTTCTATGACAAACACATGTCAATGTTCTGGCAAGCACTATCGGTACTTAAAAATGGCTTTCAGCAATCTAGAATTTTTTAATTTGATTTAAATTTCCTCATAATTCAGGAATTGTGCGCAACTACTTAAATGAAACATTTCCAAACAGATGGATTGGAAATCATGGTGCTATAGAATGGCTAGCAAGAGCTCCTGATTTATTTCCATTAGATTATTTCTTATGGGGACGAACTAAAAATGATTTATATAAGAATCAATATAATAACATTGAGGATTTGAGAAATGTCACTATTCGTGTTCTGAATGCAATACCTTCAAGGGAAATCGAAAGATCTATTCAAAACTTAAAAAGACGAATACGCCTCTGCATGAATAATGACGGAGGATTATTTCAACATCTGCTTTAGGGTTTTTATAGTTTTAACATATTTTGTTGTTTTATTCATTGTTTATTCAATTACATCAAAGTTTATAGTTGTTAATTCGTTGTTTTATTATTAGCTTTTGTTTATTTATCGTAAATAAAAATGAAACCTCAAAAATATTATTCAATATCTAGAATTAACAAAAGTCGAAACAAAAATATTAATGATGGATTTTTCTTAGACAAAACGTTTAAATCTGGTTCCTTTTATGGTGGCATTCTATCAAGTTACAAAAATGATTAGAAAAAATTGAAAAAAAATTCCAGGTCCGTATTTAAAAAAATTAAGTTGATGTTGGATTCCGGGAATTGAAACGTTTTGCGGAAAATTTGCTAACACCATTCGATAAAGGGCAAAAAGTTGCTATAGAAAAGTGCTCTTTATTTTTGAATACCTCATCAAATAGGCCCGCAAAAAAATAAAAACGAAAATCGAAATTCTCGGTTTTTTCAAAATATTTCGAAAACTAATCAAGTTAACCTTGATCTCTTTTCACCAATAAGGTGGCCCCCTGAATACGCAATTTTGCCTCCATTTAACCGACTTCGTATCTCTTACCGTTTCCGAGATCCCTATGTATTGCATCGAATTTGAAGCACCCTGTATAATTTAATATATTGTTTGGTGCCTTGTATACATACAAATGTGACTTTTGTATTTTCATATTAAAATTTTACAGAAGTAGATCATACGGGATAATTGCAACTGTTAAAATAATTACTGAGCCGAGTTTAGTATTAAATTAAAATGGGACATTTGTCTAATGGTACACCTAAGCAGAAAATCAGCTGTTACATAAACGACCTGACCCTGTCCCCGTTTTACGTTGTTAGTCAACAAATTTAAAAGAAAGCATCAATTATGTTTATTTGAACACAATGGAAACGTTGTGTTGCTAGAAAAATTATATCTTTTTAATTTTATGTACTAATATGTATACCTACGCCGTTTTTGAACGAAATCGTTTTACAAATATCGAAATAGGAAAATAAAAACGCTTTTTTCGATACTTTATTTTCGAAAAATCAAGCATCAAGAGCTGGATGTTTATTTATGGCTAAGAAACAATGAAAACAGTATATACTTATCCTTGACAATACGCGAAGTGAAGTAATAAAAGAAATAACGTTACAGTCATGAATCAAAGTGAGTTTATGTGAAAACTTATAATCAGATCGGATTTGCATAACCTTATTCAATTGTTTTGAAGTTGCGGAACCCAAATACAAACATAATGCTAGATTGTACAGTAGGGGAGATAATAAATGTCTTAAGCTTGGCGACTCTGGTTTTGAACAAGCAGATTATATTACATCAAGTCAGGTTGGCTTTGGATGATTTATCCTTTCTATAAAATTCATCATTCTTATAGATGCTTTAATATAGCTATAAGCTCTTGGCTTTTCCTCCACAGCTATAAAAAATCTCTGGTCAGCCAGCACATCACAATGTATATACCCATAGAAATATTTCAAACAAACTAAAACTGAAAAGTTGGTATTGAGCTAGTTTAATTCAAGTTACGTTAGGCTGTTAATATGCTGGTGGAGAGTAGTCTAATCAAGCGATAGTTATCTCGTATAAGTCAAAAGTTTGGAATGATACGAATAAAAATGTTTTGTAGGTAATTTTTATTAATCAAAAATGGCCATGAAATAAAATAACTCATTATGGTTTTTAAAGTAGGTAATTATAAAATATCTGTATATCATGAATGACGTCAACGAAGTATGTTTATCCATATTGTCTGTAACTTATTTGTGGTGCATTTTCATGATTCATTGTACCTAGTCTTGTTGGGGATTACACCACCTGTAAAATAATAAAAAACAGGAAACTAGAAGTATTCAAATTAAATATTCAAAGTGTAGTATCAAGGCAAACTTCTAAAGTTTACCCCCAAAAACCACTGTATAATGTGCAATAATAGTTATTTTTATAGTACAAAAAATACACGTTTTTGGGACGAGGGAAAGTAGCGGAGTCCGGCAATTTTACGAGTCTCGAAAACGTATTTTTTGTACGAGTTTAACATAATATTTTTTTCCAACCGCTTCTAATTAGCACCTCCAGTTTACCGATTCATCGGAGTCACTATCTGTTCCTATTTTTCTATTTAATTAAACTTCAATATATTATATATATTATGTCAAATTACTTTTCGGGTACTGTACAACTGTACAATAATCTCTTTTTCGTACAGTTGCTATGGCGATCTCAAACAGTCCCCAAAATGGCCCTCTTTTTCTACAAAATAATTTAATGTTATAGTGTCTTATTCGTATGGTTGGAAAAAAAATAAATATTTGATAAATGAACTAAATTTCATCAGAGGTTTTTCAGTTTAATACAAAATTCTATAAAATTACAAATCATATTTTAAATTGTCTAAATAAAATAATTATTATAATAAAATTTAAAAGAAATTAAACACTTAACTAGCTTTTTATATCTTTGTTTATATACGAATTAAGCCAAAAAGTTAAAAACTGATTTTCTAAATATAATTAATTTTTTTCGAATGAAAACCAAGGCAACCAAGAACCACTACGTCTTTTATGCTGTGCCACTACTGCTGATATAATAATTAACAAATTAATTAATGTCATTTTGCAATAATTAAATGAACAAAATTATATGCTACTGACGTTTTGATATATTAACTGATATTTAATTCCCAATAATTTATGTTTAGAATTTATTAGAAACTCAGTTTAACATTTCCAATCTTCATGGCACATCACAGCATATTAATATATAAGATTTTCTAAAATACATTGAAAATACTGTACGATATATTTTGTGGTTTTTACATAGTTCATTAGACCATGGGAGACTCCATATAAAACTAAGGTTACAAAATCCGTCATTTAAGATAATTTATATAAGGCAAAAAGTATACATTTTTGTCCTCTAACCTACTGACCTGGCATCAAATGATGTTACTATTTTCGAAATATTTGCAAAACTGTGGCTTTAAAACCCACTTAACTTCTGTTTTTGCAAGCTTTAGATTTTTTTTAGGACAAAATTAATGAAAATAATCAATGTTTTGATCATTCTTAAGGGCTTGTTTGTACTTCCTTCTCGAAGAAGCAGTGATGAATTAAATGTATTTCACATGCATTACAATCACAACATTTTAATTAAAAACCGTACTGGTCTACTGGCATTTAAGGATTTTTATGTTACAAATTTAGTAGCCTTATATGAAACAGTCAATGTGTTCCATTGTTAAATTTATAATTGCCAAAGAATAATTAGGGCAGTTTCCAATTGACGATTCCAAAAAACTATGCGCCCTCTACATGAAAATATTTGAACCTACTTAAAACTTAATTTTTGGAGGCTTATAGCTGATATAATGATAAATAACATGTATTTGGGTTTATTAAACGTAATAATTTAGTGGAGCTTATGATTTTTTGGTATTACAAAGTTAAAAACGACGCGGTTAGTATTTGTACATCTTTATTTTTACATTTTAAAATGGCATTCAAAAGAAATCAGCACAACACAAACTGCCGTGTTTATGGGTGTCATTCCACAAAAGTGTCAATAGAAGTGTTTAAGATAGAAGATAGGTAAAAGTTTGGCCCTAGTATAAGAAACTGTTTCTCACTCAATTCTCCAAAAGGCATGTAACAATTTAATAACATGGAACACGTTTATTTACACAACATAACCACATTATTGCAGTTTGTCTATACTTTTCTATTATTAGTCTTATAAAAACAGAATATATTTTAATTTAAACATGATTTAACAAAAAACAAGCACTAATATGATATCACCATACAGTTTATCACATTTATTTTAGCCAAAAAATGTAAGCAAACAAAAACTAGGGTACCAGTTTCAACCCAAAAAAATCATATAATTAGCAATAAAGCACTTATGGGACATATGACGGTCCGTCAAGTTAGCGACTCATATGTCGAAATTTTACAGTTGAGTTAGTAAATAATTTTGTGCTCATTTTGTGCTAATTTGTGCTGTAGGTTGTAAATTTTGTGCTCCATCCATTTTCGAGGTAAGCCAAAAACTAAGATGAGTCGCCAGCTTGACGCTGCGACTCACACATTGAATTTTTGATATTTTATGTTTCCAACATTTTGTGCTAATTTTGTGCTAATTTGTGCCGTAAGCTATAAATTTTGTGCTCTATCGGTTTTCGAAATAATCCGAAAACTAAAATGAGTCGCCAGCTTGACGCTGCGACTCACATATCGAATTTTTGATATTTAATGTTTCCAACATTTTGTGCTAGTTTTGTGCTAATTTGTGCCGTAAGTTATAAATTTTGTGCTCTATCGGTTTCTGAAGTAATCCGAAAACTAAAATGAGTCGCTAGCTTGACGCTGCGACTCATGTATCGAATTTTCAAGATCTAGCTTTACAAGTATTTTGTGCTTACTTTGTGCTAATTTGTGCTGTAATTTATAAACTTTATGCTTTATCTATTTTCAGAATAATTCAAGAGTTATGCTTTACATATTTTGTGATTTTTTGTTTGTAGTGTATTATTAAATTCTTATATGAATTATCAATATAAAAGATTTTTGAAAGTTGAAAATTGACAAACATGAAAACACAAAACACAAAAAGGCATATCAATTCACTAATGACACTAAGCAATTTCTATAACTAATTGAAAACCTCTATAACCGTTAAAACAAACACTACACATCTATTTACTCATTACGCCATCTATCCGATTTAACCGCAACGACTACTGATGAGTACGTTCCCTTTAGTCAGGTAATGTTGAGTAATTTTTCTGCAGTATCTACTTGAAGAAAAATTGATTAAAAACATATTAAATTAGAACTTCGTTATTTTTAATTATCAATTCTATAAGTGAGATATATATTATGTTTGAGATGGAACACAAATTGTTAAATAAAACGAGTTACTACGATTCCAATAACAGTACATATTTATAGCGTTGACGTCTAATTCGAGCTATATAGCGTCTTA
Source organism: Pogonocherus hispidulus (assembly GCA_963924545.1). Lineage (NCBI taxonomy): Eukaryota > Metazoa > Arthropoda > Insecta > Coleoptera > Cerambycidae > Pogonocherus > Pogonocherus hispidulus. The sequence continues at coordinate 1,895,005 of OZ004700.1, read as the reverse complement.
TTCGACGCCTTCTGTTGTTAAAAAGTCGATACATGACTCTCACCGTCAAGCTGGCAAGTCTTGTTAGCTCTTAAATTATCTTTAAATTAGATAAAGCATAAAATTTATAAGTTCCAGCACAAATTAGCACATAGTAAGCACAAAATACTTGTAAAGCTAGATATTAAAAATTCGATACGTAAGTCGCAGCATCAAACTGGCGACTCATTTTAGCTTTCTAATTATTTCAGAAACCGATAGAGCACAAAATTTATAACTTACGGCACAAATTAGCACAAAATTCGCACAAAATGTTGGAAACATTAAATATCAAAAATTCGATGTGTGAGTCGCAGCGTCAAGCTGGCGACTCATCTTAGTTTTTGGCTTACCTCGAAAATGGATGGAGCACAAAATTTACAACCTACAGCACAAATTAGCACAAAATGAGCACAAAATTATTTACTAACTCTAATGTAAAATTTCAACATATGAGTCGCTAACTTGACGGACCTGACATATGACTGCTTTTACCACTCTTTTTATCCTTTATTTCACCCTAACTAGCACATGAAGTCACTATATTTATAGAACTTGAATGCTAAATTGTTAGATGATGGATATGAAATGCAAAATTTTTACTCGTCTTCCTCCATTTTGTTTACAATTTGCAGCGCCCTCATCAGTAATTTAAATCGCCAATACGTTTTTACTGCCCTTAAAACAGTTAAGTCCTGGTCCTCTTCGATCCTAAACACAAAATATCCCTAAATAATTTAGTTACTTTTTAACAGCAGTGCCATCTAACAGTAACTTATTACTATTACGCAATTATGTCCAAAGTAAGGAATCTTTGTAAAAGGTAGGCGCCATCTGCTTGTTCAATAACAGTGTGAATACTGTGAATTAACAAGCGCTTAGGACATTTATTTTACCCCCAACTGTACACTGGTCACAACAACAGCCGTAGCTGTTAGGCAATCGCCCATATACGCCGGCAAATGGCTCGGTTAGTTAGCTACAAGGTGAAAGATGATTCATCCTATTCCACTTTCGATAAGATGGAGGAAATAGAGGAATCGGCAGAAGCGGAATCGGGCGACAAGAGCGATGAGAAAATTTGGTGGCATCGGATGATGTGTTGCGACTGTTGTTTTCAGCTGTGCTCGTCACAATCGAAAGAAACTGTTTCGGATGACATAGAGTTCGCCCTGATCAAATACGTTGAGGTGAGAAGGCTGTTGGTGGCATACAGGGTGGTTATTTCAGCCAGTTCAGTTTTTTAATAAAACTCCCAAGATAACTAGATGAACATGAAAGAGAAAAGTCTGTAACAGGCTGGCCGATGTACTATACAGGCTTCACGAAACTTACTTAACTATTCAGTTATCTCGAAAGGGAGTCTAAAGTTTACTATACTGAATCAATTTCTCTGTCGCTGGGTTCGAGATATGCTGTGATTGACGTATAAAAAAAAGGTTTGACTTACCGTGGGTTATCTTATCCTGAACCTCGATGTAGGGACGTATTCCTGGGCACTTCTTATATGCTAACACTGAGAGGGTAGTTGGGCGGATTTGCATGAAAACACAGCACTGTTAGGCAAGGGTTTTTAATAACAAATAAATAGAATTTAGAAACGTAAACAAAATAGAAATGCAAAATACTGAAATAATATTTGACCTAAGAAAACGAATGAATACAATACTAATGAACTCTAAACTGAATGATTCTAGACAAAACAACTAACGGCGTTTACTTCGAGCCAGAGAAACGTACTTTCCCCCGCCTCGGTGATTTGCCCTCATACTGTGGGGAGAAACCTCAAATAAATACAAACAACAACCTATTCTGAAGTAGTATCGCGGGAGACTAACTTTCCTTCAGTCGAAACTTTCCACGTAAAGTTTCTTTGCTATCAAATTTAAAAACACTAATCCCATTGGTTGTTAAGGTACGTTTCTCCTCTCTATCTAGTACCGCGAACCATGACCTGTTTCTGTCACGGTGGCCAATTAAAATACTGTTTACTAGCTAGTGACCTAAAACCCTTAGATATTATCCTCGTCTCAAAGTGAGGGGGAGTTACGGCTTACTCTATTGATATTCTTCCGGGAAAAACTCCCCGCAAAAACCCGGTTGACCTATGCCTTTGCACTTAACTGAACATATAATTTACTGGGCTTATTTATGCGCCCATTTGGCGCATTGTTTACTAAAAACTATTTCGTCTCCAGGGGTGCACGGATTAAACATCCATAAAATGTTTTAGTAAATTTGTTAAGCCCGAACAATTCTCAATACTATTTATGACCCAAAATGACATCTTTGCTACAGAACCAGAGATGGTTCTACAAAATCTATCTATTTGAGCCAGATGTTACGGTCTAAAGATATTGAATTTACACGCAAAAAGGCCGCTTGACGTTGACCATGTCAGCTTTTGTTACAAGTCTATTATTGTTTCTGTCAAACTTCTGATTATTCTTGTGGAAGCAGTATGTAGCTTTCTTTGCCACACTGACTGAATGTTTATACTGGGTGAATATATATGACAAAGGCCAGCAGTTAGGACATATACGATTCATTCATTTTTCCTGATTAATTAAAAATCAATCATTTGTACCCCTGTTAGTTTCCGACAATTATTTTTCATAACAAGTTTCATTGAGATCCTGTACAGCATATTATATCACTGTTACGCATAATAATAATAATTGTGTTTCCTTTTGAATATACTTACCAGTCTCTGCCAAACTATCATGCAAATTCAAAAGAAATAGCGGTAATTTTTGTTTTGTTAAACCGCTATTATACTAATAATGCTTTACATACTATTTATATTATTAATGTTACCTTCTAAAACATGCCTTTCAAATTATTATTGTCCACAGCATTGAACAAAACGAATCTAGAACAGATTGTGAGTTCTGATCAAGTTTTGTTTCTACCAGTTTTTACCAAGTAGCCAAGACAACCTCATAGTCAAAATAGATGACTTCATTCATTGTGTATCTCTTTATTTCAGACTGTTAATTTCGAAATCTGTTTTTCCTGTTTTTCAACTCAAGTCAAACTGACGAAATGCCATTACGATATTTTCCTGATTGTTACAAGCTTGTGTAATAAAAAATCCGAAATTTTACTCTGTCGAATCTGTGAATTCAATATGTGTAAAATTTTATAAATGATATTGGGAAAGTTGTTGGCTGTTAATATAGAATGTATTTCTTCAATAAAAAACAACAAAAAATGGACATGAACAAATATACAATGTTTCATCCGAGTTTCGCACTTTTTCAAGGTTACTTAAGAGCTAAACCAATTTTGCATAAAATTAAAAATTCGTAGAGCAAAAATATTTGCTTGAAGAAATAGGTTTCGTTAGGCAAATATCCCCTTTTTTGATGCGATTGACAGAAATATGGAAAAATTATTTAAAATAATATTTAAATCGGTTCAAAAAAAGTATACATCTCAGAAAGCTAGACCAGAAAAAAACACAGATACATAAAAAAAATAAATAATAAAACCCATTTAAGTACTTAACCCAAACCCATAACAAATCGGTGTGCTTACCTTACAATCTGTAACCACCCCCTCGTCCATCGAAAACTAAACTTGGTAACTTTTAAAATGAAACTCCATTCTTCTTGACTTATCATTTGCAAAATGTTCGATAACTTGTTCGTTAAAATCAGTCATAGTGTTTACTAAATTTTTCTCGATGGAAAGCATTGCTAGAGCACATAACCTTTCTTGTGACATCGTGTTTCTTAAAAATGTCTTTATTCGCTTAAGTGTTGAGAAGCAGCGTTCACTTTCGACTGTAGAAATAGGAATTGTGCACAATATAGTTAATAGTTCAACCGATTCCGAAAACGTCGTAAGTAAATTATTTTTATTTAACATTTGTAATAAAGCAACCGCACCACTATGTTGTATGAAATCATCTCTAGAATACATTATATACAGCTCATTTTTTAATTTCGTAATGTTGATCTCTGGAAATAAGGCACACACTGTTTTAATATGTTCCAGAGGAAAAACTATTCTATAGTTGTTAAATTTCTCCTTTTCAAACAAATTGGGTATAGTTAAAAAATCAGTAAATTGAAATCTCTTACATACGTTCATTAATATGATGGGGTATTCCCATCTCTAGGGTCTAGAGGTATTCCCCTCTTCCTGGGGTCTGGTCGACGGGGCAGCGCCCATTCAATGACGTAACAGAACGCATTAGAAAAGACGCGCTGAAAAAATAGAAGCTGTGTATCCTTTTTTTGCGCATGCAAATAGAAAAGAAAAAAGAACAGGCACACAGCGGCCGTGCCCAGCCCAGTCCACAGACGGTGAAGCGTGAAGCGGTCTAGACGCTAGACGGATATGTATGCACCAAATGATTCAATATTCATGAAGAAAAATTAATAAAAAAATCCACCAAATTATAATAATTATAAAAGTTTATAAAATATCACAACATTCACAAGTCTTATGTGCTTACGCATAGGGCACGTGCCCATTATGACTACCCGTCACTCTCCTTAGCTCTACAAAATACACATACCTACATTGCATTCTTTTAAACAATAAAAAAAGATGAAAACAAAATAAAACGAACCTATACAATAAAATTAAAATAGGAAATTGATATTAGGCTATTAAGTAACCTTGAAAAAGTCCGAAAACTGACGAAACGTAGAATATTTACCCATGTATCTGGCTGAAAGTTCACTTTTGTTGTTTTTTTATCGAGGAAATAAATTCTAAAATATTATCGTTTTACAATAATACAACGAAACATCTAAACAATAAACAATGCTTATATAGGCATTAGCATGACTCACAACTGTATCGTAACATATTCTGCTCATTTACCTTGGTATTATCATAAACTTGATATGCAAGGGGTACACCGTATCCCATATTGCCACAATATAACCGAATCAATTATGTAAATTGGCCTAACTCGTTCCTGGCCATTTTCAAGACCGGAGGTACACGTAGACTATCTTAATCGACGACTATGTGGACTAATTGTTGAAAATTATTGTAGCGAGCGGAGTTTTGTTCTTGTTGTACATTAAAGTTCAGCGATGTTCTTAGGACAATGGCCTCCGCAATTATTATTGCGAACCTGTTCTATTTGATAGTTGGAGTGCTGTACTATTCTGAGCTAAATAAAGCCACCATTTTTATGACTATGTGAAAAATTATATACCTGTTCTTTAATAATAGCGTGAATCATCACGCGACAGTGTAGATTGTCCCATTTGGATGTTTTATACCGTCTTGTAAATGCGTAGGAAATAGATACTAAATGTCAAAGAACGGCTGTAACCCCCGAAACAACTTTTCCATCGTATTTCCCGCGAACGCCTTCCGAAGCAGTTTCTTTCGGTTAAAGGAGGTGCGATCTTCACCCGCGGGCCCCAAGAAGAGGATCATCGTGCCCACGAAGGAGTTGCTGGAGCGCAGAGTTCGCTTGAAGTGGACCAACAGGAGCGGTACCGTCCGGGCGGTCGACCACGAAGAAAAACCATCGGCAATTAAAAATTCATGCACAGATGAAGGAGAACATAACAGCCTGCTGCAACCAGAAGGTAGTTGTTTTATAAATCATGACGGTCAGTGGCGTAGCTGACATTGAAATGCCTAGGGGCAAAATACACGAGTGTAATGTAAAATCTAAGTCAAATCGGTACCAAACTGTAAATAATATTACCTACCTACTCAATTAATTATTTAGGAAGCCATTATAATAATACGAATACCATTATAATTTACTGGCTGCTTTTTTTTGTTGCAGTTCAGAATCAGTTCTGACTGGTAGTAGCGAGAAACCTTGAGTTATTGGTTTTCTCATTTACCATTGGTTGAGGTGTTTATATTAACAGTACCTATGCATCTACTAGCTTCTAGTAGCCCTCAATAGTTTTCTTCTATTCTAGAATAGTGTTAATTTAGTATTACATATTATAAATAAATAGTTTATACCTACTGGAACTATACGCGATTCTTGCTAAGCAATACGCTACCTACTGGCGGCACGCACAACTAACGCATGTGACTTTGGTTCAGTTTTGCGTATGTATGTCTATTGTGAATTTTGAAATATCCGTTGTTATATTAGTTAATTGCTTTGATTAAATATGAATCATTATTGTTGTGAGCGTTATTGTTCCTCTTGGACAAAGAAAAACCCCGAGATCAGTTTCATACTTTTCCAAAAGCTGGAAAATCTGGAGCTATCGTGGAAACTATAAGTTGGGCATTAAAGAGTTACAGGAGACAAGTATGTACCGGGATATAAAAAATTATCATCTTGGTCAAGGGTGGTTGTGGAATGTAAAACGTGTGTCTTACTTTAAATTTTTGAATATGTTTTGTTGTGTCAGAATCTGTCAAGTCATTGTGCTGAAATAAAATAAGACACACGTTTTACATTCCACAACCACCCTTGACCAAGATAATTTTTGATATCCCGGTATAAAGAAGCTAAAGAACGCAAAGTAGAGTGTGTGCTCTTTTCTGTTCTCTAAGAATTACTATTTCCATAGAGGTATGTATGCCATATGTCCTATAAAGAATTTGACATATTTTGAGGTTAAGTTTTATTTTCAGATTGAACGATCGAAAAATATTGAACTATATTTTAATTTTACATCACAACTTACCCCTTTCAAAATAGTTTTACAAGCTTTTTACCTGGTTTAAAGTTGTCGACAACAAATCTTTGATGAATACAATTTCAAACGTCAGTGTCAGTGACCCAAGGTTAGTATAGGTTCCTGCCGTTTTGGCGCTACGATCTTAAAATGAATCGCGTATAAAGAAATATAAAGTATTAAAAAAGTATCCAACTCATTGCAGCGATTTAGAGTCGTTTTTCCTGACTTGTATGGATTTGATATTATTTAGAAAATATTTTTCTACAGTTCTATTGCCCTAATATGTTACATTAGCCCCCGCCTGTTACGCTACTGTCATCGGTTGCTTTCCAAGTCATGCCTGCGTTTCCCAATCTCGGTGAAATTTGCATAATGCAGTTATGTATCTGAATTTTTAAAAGTGCAGCTCGGCTTTACGCTTTTATAAGAGGAATTTTCGAGTGACTGGGCGGTAAAATTACAGGCTATGTTTTCCTTTGTTTATCCAATGACTATGTGCAATTACTTACAAAATAAAGCAAAGAAACCTGGTTTGGTGGGGTATTTACTGTATTATTTTAATGAACGAGATGGAATTCGTCGGGAATAGATTAAAATAATCAAAGGATTTCTGCTCACAGTAGGCGAGTAGATTACGCTGTATCTACCGACATTGTTGTTTCGTGGATTTTGCTCCTTCTCAGTGTATCGGAGGTAAGGAAAAGAATCTAGAACAAAATTCAGTATAAATGAAGAGGGAACACAATTACGGTATATTTTAATATTTCATGTACAATTGACGAACACAAAAGATCTTGATGGAACGGTGGATGTGTCACCATAGAAACTCTGGTTTAACAAACCAAAAAATTTTAATTTTTCACAAAACACCAAACACTCTCTAAAACTCGTTTTGTTCACCAACGTTTCACCATGTAATTTTTGTCGTTTTTATTTATACTCGCCTAGAAATATTTTCAGTTTTGTTTTGTTTGCCAGTTATTAACTTTAGTCGTTAAACATAGATAAAAATGTATACCTGGTCATTTATTTGTCTAATTTTACTACTGATTAAATTTCTCTACTATTGGGTCCGAGATATGCTTTGATCTACGTATAGAAAGGTTTCTTGACTTACCGTGGGTTATCTTATGTGGCCCTCGATGTATGGCTATATTCCTGGGACACTCCTTATATTCTATCACTGAGGGGGTAGTTTGGAGGATTTGGATGAAAACACTTCACTTTTAGGCAAAGGTTTTTAATAACAAAGACATAGAATTAATAAACGTAAAAAAAAGTAAAATACAAATTACTGAATTAACATTTGACTGAAATGAGAACCGTTTTAGTTATTCGACTTGGGAAAACGAATGCATACAACACAACTGAATCGGAACGAACTTTATATAAAACTATTAACGGCATTTAATTCGAATCCGAGTACTTTACCCGCTCTTGGTGGTTTGCCCTTTACTATGGGGCAAAGCCACCAAATACAAACAATTCGTTCTGAAGCAGTGCCAGGAAGAGACTAAAGCTTCTTTACTAAAAACTTCCGAAGCAAAGTTTCTTTGCCTTAAAATTTCAATTTACGAATCCCATTGGCTGCCAAAGTACGTTCCTGTCCCTCTGTCAAGTACCGCGAACCATGACATCTTTCTGTCACGATGTTCAATGAAAAATTGCACTTATTTACTAATGACCTAAAACCTTTCTTATCCTCGTCCCAAAATGGGGGGATTACAACTTATTTTGCAACTTATACCCGGAAAATTCCCCGAAAAACCGGGCTGTTATGTTCTTGCTTTTTCAATATTTATGAACATACAAAATAGTGCATATTTCTAAGAACCTTCTAGGTACCCATAATTCATATAATTTACTTGACCGTTATTGTTGCCATCCACATTGCACATTGGCGCATTTGTCTACAAAACACTGTTCCGTCCCTAGGGGTCTACGAGTCTAGTTTGCGTGGCTTGATATTCTTAAAACGTTACCATAAATTTGTTAAACCAGAACATTTTCAAGTGTATTTATAACTAAAATGACATTTTTGCGACCATTGAGTAGAACCATAGACAAACCTATGTAGAACCGAGAGACCCAACCGATAGATTCCACGCGAAGCAAAAGCCGGTCGCCGTTCAGAATGTACGTGCTTCCGAGGTAAATAATAAAGGCTTTAAATGTCGGGGCCACCTACGTAGCGGAATATGTCGATTTCTAGATCATGACTGAAATACAACACCGCACCAGTCAGCAGACTCAACAATGGGTTTGAGATCCACAAGAGCCAACTTTCTCTAGTTCTCACGGGAGGACTGTAGAATTAATAATTTTGCAGTTTCTGGTCTCAAAGATATATGACTCGATATAAAGGATGTCTCACTAGGAATATTTTGTATACAGACAGACAGGGTGGATACAATATTAGGATCTTCACTGGTATATATATAGGTATTGGCTAGCTTCGGAGAAGTTTCAAGCACGACTATCTTTGAAAGTCGTTTAGGAAAAAATTCATAGTTTACACATAACCTTTGCTTGAATCATGCAAATTAAAATTACTGCATATCTATAACCCACTAATAATATCCCACCCACTGCAGATTTATGACTAATATAAATGTGTTTATGTATGCCTGTGTTAAGCTTAATGCACTTTTTTAAATGCATATAGGTAACAATAGAACAGCTGGAATGTTGCTGACAAATCCTTCAAAATCGCGAAACAGCAAATGTCAACAACACGTAAAAAATTGTATAAAGTTCACGAACATTTTGGTTTTTTAATTAAACGTTTTTGCAGTCTTGGAAAAACTAGGTAACATAGAGGTGATTTGTTGCCTGATAATGTTTTTTCTTATATTCATACTGAATTTTATATGAATATATTTTAAGTGAATATTTCATTTGTTTTCGAGCTCCCAATTTTCAACTGTTGTTACAAACTGGGGACAATGGGACATTATGGTGACTAATGCCAAGGTTAGGTAGCACAGAAGCTATTAATCAAAACCGTTTTCTCGTAACATTTGATTTGATGTAATCAGGTATGTCGTGGAACCTACATTTTTCATTCTGACACGGGAAACGTTACTCCTAGCCTTCAAAAAAGCGTTTGTCACCAACTTTTTTTATACAAAGAACGAGTATTAGGCACTTAATGGTTTATGGACTATGTGTGTATTTGATGCATGCCTACTTTTTTACAGAATCTCTCATGTCATCCCATTCGACATATCTTTATATCGTTGTGCCACTTTTTCGTCTCGTTTGGCACACTTTATCACCAAATACCGAGACACTTTATCGGCGTAATCAGCGTATCGAATTTCGTATGCCGTGCCTGTTTCTAAAACGGAACGCGATAGAATGCCTTTTTATTCAAATTAGCCGTAATGTTGACTCGATGGCTGCTCGACAATGGGCTGATAAAGTTATTAATATAATATGAACAGTTGCGTTATCAGGTTCTATACATAAACGGAGGCCTGAATGGGAAAAATGCAATATTAGCAATAACGCGTTTTTAAAAATTATTTTACGTACCTAAATTGTGTACACTACTGTATATTTGGGACAAGGAGATTTGTGAAATGACCAGTTTAAATTTTATTCAATCACCAACAATTCCGCGTATACTCTAGTATTTTTCAGTTAAAAAAACATATATCCTACTTGCAATAATAATAAACTGAATAATTATTATTACCTACATCATAAAATAATACTCTTTCGGCACAGATATTTAGATGTATTGTATAAATATACACATGGTAAACATACTTTTTATAAAAAAATGGGTAGAGTCGCAGAAAATCGATAAAATAACAACAGTTATTAAATCGAGACAAACAAATATATAACCAAGAGAATATTTTTTTATAATTTTCTATAATCGTGCTCTCGAAAGATTTATTTGTTTCAAATTCACCATTAAAAATGTCATATTAGTATATATTAAAATTATTAATTATTACATATAATTTAAATAGGTATTGAAAACATCGAACTCCAACTTTAGATTTTTAAATTACTAGTATTGGTTTTACGTTAAATCAAAAGTTTACGCTATTAGGCGCCGAGAACAACCAAAAGGATATAATACGGACAATCAATGGACATAACAGCAATTGCGTCCCACGCGGATGTCATATGGACATCCTAAGGAAAATAAATCAATTGTTTCAATAAGTTATGACATTTCTAACACAATCGTACGTCTTCTGTAGATCTGTGGAATGTGCTAGATTTGATATCCATGGAACTACAATGGGTTATTAGGGTAAATAATACCTGCAGTTGTTCAAATCCTCCACCGCCCGCCGGCTATGATCCCATATCGAAACCATCGCTTCGTGTTTATAACACACGCATACCTAGCCAATAGCACCAGGCGTTTATTTCTGTTGTTTTCCAGATGATACCAGTATATCAGAGGCTCACTCCTCGCCGATGTTGGCCTCCCGCAACGGCAGCAAGAGCGCCACCCCCAGCCCGGTGGCTCCGGGATCCAGGAGAGGAACTGGGTCGGTGTCCAGCCAAGAATGGCAGAACGACGACGATATTGACAGGCTAGTGGGGTTGCATCATACTAGGAACAGTCTGTCTAGTCTTGGGGTAAGCACTTTCAATGACTTTTCTTAAGACTTTTTTGTAAACTAGACTTAATAGGTAGTAGAGTGTTTTGTCTACTAGTTTATTTATATAAAATATTCCCCAAGGATCTGTACTGAGCCCTTTTGTAAACACCTGGTTTACAAATGGCCAGGGAAATGATTTTATTCTTTGATCATACTCCAGCAAGAAATTTCAGGTTCAATTTTTCAGGGCATACCTCGAGCACATTATTTAAATTTTTCAGTAAATAGAAAAGCGGAAATACTGTAGTAATTACGAAAGCATAGAAAGGACATCGTGTAAAATAATTTTATAATTGCCAGTTTAAACTGTCAATTATAGATAATTGTCAGTTTGATCTGACAATTATGTATAATTGACAGTTTAAACTGGCAATTATAAAAGGACATCATCTGAAATAATTTTATAATTGCCAGTTTAAACTGGCAATTATGTATAATTGGCAGTTTATAATTGTCAGTTTAATCTGGCAATTATGTATAATTGACAGTTTAATCTGTCAATTATATATAATTGTCAGTTTGATCTGGCAATTATGTATAATTGACAGTTTAAACTGACAATTATCTATAATTGACAATTTAAAATGGCAATTATAAAAAGACATGGTGTGAAATAATTTTATAATTGCCAGTTTAAACGGTCAATGATAGATAATTGTTAGTTTGATCTGGCAATTATGTATAATTGACAGTTTAAACTGGCAATTATGTATAATTGACAGTTTATAATTGCCACTTTAAACTGACAATTATCTATAATTGACAGTTTAAACTGGCAATTATAAAATTATTTCACACGATGTCCTTTCTACGCTTTCGCAAGTAATCCTTTGTTGCAAGACACAATGAATTTCCACAAAAAAAAAATGCTGCACTTGATGCGAGTTTCATAAAACAAATTAGCATCATTTGGCCAAAACTTTACTGTATAAATTTTTATCTTTATGGGAAATGCTTATATTGGTTCCATTTCAGTTGAGATCCGACTCCATGGCTAGTGTGTACTCCGGAGCTGGCGAAGGCCGTTACGGCACAGTCACGGTACGAGGCCAGGTAGAATTCGGTCTCCAGTACAACTACAAGGCAGGAGCCCTAGAGATCCAAATAAAGCAATGCAAAGACCTGGCGCCGGTGGACGTCAAGCGAAACCGGTCCGATCCCTACGTCAAGGTATACCTGCTCCCCGACAAGTCGAAGAGCGGCAAGCGGAAGACGAAAGTGAAGAAGCACACACTCAATCCAGTGTTCGACGAGTGCCTCAAGTTCCACATTTCTTTGAACGGTTTGGAGACGAGAACTTTGTGGTTAACTGTGTGGCATTCGGATATGTTCGGAAGGAATGATTTCCTTGGGGAGGTCATGATGGCTTTAGAAAATAAAGTTTTCGATGATCCTACGCCCAAGTGGTACAATCTCCAGGAAAGGGTAAGCAGAAATCGGAAAAATGCACCGCTACAATAAAAGTTGCCGTGTAGATTGACAGGTTTAACATCATTAACTAAAATTAATTTTTAACAAAGCTCCATTTTTTCCATGAAAAGTGCCATAATGTAGTGGCCAGCAATATCTCCAGATTTTGCCCTATTGAACTTAAAACCACGTTTTTCAATTTTTTTTGTTTGAAAATCAGCTCGAGCACGATTCAACTGAGATTTTACTTTTTCCAGACTGAACCGTTTGAAGACGTTCTGTCATACAAGGGTGATATTATCGTGTGCCTGAAATTCGTGCCCCCAGACATGACAATACCGAAGAAAGGAAAAAGATCTAGAGGGGCACTGCACGTTTTGGTGAAGGAGGCCAAAGCTTTAACAGCCATTAAAGCAAACGGCACGTCGGATCCCTTCTGCAAAAGGTGTGTTACTTTCAGTAATAATTCAAAAAGAGTTCCTCGAGGTTCTGTAAGTGAGCTTACTAACTCAATACTAATTGTAAGTTTTATAAATGATCCTGAAAAGTATTATAAATAAACACGAAACAAATCAAATTTTGGAGTCCTTCGAGGTTCTGATAGGAGCCTCTTTAATTCCTGCAATCTTTAAATGACCTGGAAATTGTCCCTTTTTCTAATTTCATTTCAATTTCCAGTTACCTGTTGCCTGATAAGGGCCGAGGTTCCAAACAAAAAACTCCCATAGCCAGGAGGACCGTTAATCCAGTGTGGAATTATACCTTTGTCTATGACGACGTGACGTTACAAGAACTAGCAGAGAGGTGTCTGGAACTCACGGTATGGGATCACGATAGGCTGGCAAGCAATGAATTTTTGGGAGGAGTTCGGTTTTCGCTGGGCACAGGTAAATGGACTAATTTAAATACTCTCAAGAAATTCTATTGTAAAGACAACCCGTGGATAAAGACTCAAGGGTTGTCTTTCTGACAGAATCTGTCAAGAGATTCGCTAAGATTCGCTTTAATTTTTTCCATGTTGTGTTTGGTAGAAATTTTTTTTTATGTAGGTAAACATTATGGTAAGACGGTGGATTGGATGGACGCGTCGGGGAAGGAGCTCAGTCTGTGGAAGAGCATGCTGGAGAGGCCCAATTTCTGGGTGGAGGGCTGCCTATCCTTGCGATCCAGCCTAGATACTCGGGCATCATAACGGAATACTCAGCCGACATATCTAGGATATATATATATATGTAATGTTATTAATAATAATTTTTTAAAGTATTGTTAGTATGTTTCCGAAATGTACATGGGTTAAAATGTATAATCATTTTAATATGTAAGTAAATTTTTATTACTAGTTATTTAATGTATACCTTTATAGGTAATGATTTCTAACAAACTGATATATTTTCTTATAATATTAAATAGATGTTTTCTACGTTTAGGTTTGTGTTTTATTTACTGTTAATCATATACAAGTTGTGGAATAGGGTAGGGGGGCCCAAACTGGATCCTCATACACTTCTGTTTTCCAAACTACTAATTGGTTAGAGGATTGTGAAATAAAAATTCGGTTAAAGAATAATCATAATTTTACAAACAATATCGACAAATATAGCATAAACTTAAATATTAAGTTATTAAATAATTCCATGTCAAAACTCGCACTCTGAATTTGAACAGTGCGACCTAAAAAGACATACATTCTATGTAAACTTCATTTAATTCTATAGTCAAATTGAATCAATCCCACTTCTGATGTGAAATAAGGACCAATACCACTTCTTATGTGAAGCAAGATCAAATCCCATGTCTGATGTGAGAAAACGATGAATAATAAACAGGTTAAAATGATAAATATATACATCTTTCCAGAAATTTTTCAAACCACTAAGCTGAGAGACAACACAAACTTAAACCTCACAAAGTTTTCTTTTGCTAAATTTGATCTATCACACGGCTATAAGAACACTATGATTGACTCTGTAATACTGAGTAAAAAAATTTTAGAAATCAACCTATTAAAATGCACGAATTAAATTAAAAATAAAATGATTCAACTTATCTAATTAATATACATGAAAAATAAAATATATAGTCTGACAAGTAAAGAAATGAAAACTCAATTCCCTATTTAAAAAAAAAAAATAAGATTGCTATTCTCTACCCATGCTAATAAATACGCTTTCTCTAACCTAACCTATCTGGACTCCGGCTTGTTCTTGGGAGGCTTGAACATTTTGATCTTCTTGCTGGACTTCTTCTTATCTTTGCCCTTTGTGTTCGCCTGAAAACTCTGCCAGCTTTCCACCCTGTTTTGGCGGGATTCCTGGAAATAAATGAAATTTCACATACACTAGAATATTTCTAAGCCAAAGCAAAAGTGTCTGTTGGGCAATCACGAGGAGTAATACGCCACCTGCTGTCAAATTACTGAACTAATGCAAGTCAAATTCTACTGTTTTAAAATTGACTAAAAACTCAACGAAAGAACTATTTCAGCAGTGAATCAAATTCTGTCGCATTATTTACTTCGATTAGGGTAGTGGTATTTATTTTGTATTAATCAAGTAAACTACGTACTATCAACGACTGCCTGCAATGAAAAACCGTCTCGCATTCATAGTTTACGATGATTTCTCCAGATCGGATATCAATAAAACTAAAAAATTCAGAGATCAATCACCTTCCCACAAGAATAAATATATAACCCAGTGGCGGCTCGCCAGGTGACGCGCTGCTTCACCTAAAATTTCCGTGTTTGCTTGTAATCATTTAAAATTATTTTTAATTTCATGTAAATTATGTAATTTAGATATATTTACACTTATATAGATAATAGATATATTTATATAGTTAATAAACAGAATAATTATTATAAAATGTTGCGCGCTGAACGCCTTAAAAAAAAAACATCGCTTTCGTTGAGAGCGAATATTAAACCCCGTACCGTTCCCTTCCTATAATAAGCAAGTGGCGCGGATCGCCATCAGGTGGTGTTTCTGCGACAGTCGGAACGGCGGTTGCCATGGCAACAATGCGGCCGATACGTGAGTAAACTGTCCTGTGGGCGAATGAGTGCCCACAGGATTTCGATACCGCATCACATCACTCCTGCCGTCCTGCCAGTTTTGCCTCTATACGTGATGCTGTGCCGGTTAAAAAACAATTCTTATAATAATAAATAATCATTGTTTTCTATCAATCGTAGAAATGTTTCCTATGTATGATCCAGTTTGTGTTTTATTAGAAACACCATTTTCTAGATGGAAAAATGAGGACAAAAAAAGATTTTTTAAATTGCAAGAGATCTGTGCCTTCTCTCGATTTCGAAAAAAAGGTAAAGTCAAAAGACAAAGTGTTCGTTCGGAAGTTTTGGAATGAGTGGTATTCGGAGTATAAGTGGTTGTGTGGAAGTATTTATTTAAAAAAACTCTTTTCTATGGATTTAACAATTTTGGGAATGTTACGTGAGGCTGTCGTAAGCACGATGCTTCTTTAGAACATATACGGTGTGCATTAATGTTCGCAGAATTTAGAAAAAACCTCAATACAATCGAAGACGCTTTGAGGGAAAAAACCAGACTATATATTAAACAATTAACGATGACGTCCTTTTAAATAGAAGGTTTATGCAACCTATTCGCGCAGCGATTTATTTAGGCAGACAAGAGTTGGCATTTCGAGGTCACATTGAATCGGAGTGTTCGAACAATCGTGGCAATTTTAAAGAATTTTTGGTAGGCGAATTCGCCGCTTAGTATTTGTCTGCTTCAACTATCATAAAGTTCACAAGCAACAGGCAACTGCAATGACCTTGAATTTACTTGAAATTTTCGCCTGCGGCGCTATTTTCATTTCCGGACTTACGGCCCGCACCTCAGTCCGCACTCCGCATCACCTATTTACTGACCCACGAGCCGCCACTAGTATAATCAGAAGAATATCTCGCAGGCGGCACCTTTGAAGTGATTTACTTATTTTTTTCCGTACCTACGATTTATTTCTAGTAATTCAAAGACATTTTTCCAGGTTACAAACTAAAATTCCCTTACCAACCATGAATTTTTTAAAATTCCATGACTTTTTGTATACAAACAAAATTCCCTGACATTTCCAGCCCGTTGGAAATCCTGGTTTGCTGTTGCTGCAATTCGGTGTTAACTACAAACTGAAGTAAATAAAATTAAGGAAACTTAAGGCACTATATTTAAAAAACTAGATAAAAAACGCATAATAAACAAACCGCTTCGAATATACTAACACTCGAGACACTGCAGCAGTAACCGTTTCAGGATATAAGGTTAACGGAGCATCAAGGTTACGGGAAAGAATAGAAGAATGCTTCTGTATATTTATTCTTGTCACCTTCCCTTAAATGTCATTGACCTTTGAAAGTTCGACACCCAATTGGATTTGAACATCCTTAAACCAATTTGGATTCAAACAAAAGTTTTACAAGAATAAGAGAAAGATTAAGGAAGAAAACATTTGAATGAATAAAGACGGGTTACAAAGACACTAAAGCAGTGGCTTCAATGTTAGTAAATGCACAAACAAAACTTACTAACCTCGAAATTCTTCTGCCACTCCTTCTGCTCCTTCGCCTTCTCCTCCTCGTCTATCTCCGCCTCGCGCTTCCTCTTCCTCTCCTCTTGGTCCCTCTCCGCCAACTCCCTCCGCTTCCGTTCCATATCTGCAAACAGTTTCATTGTCAGGACATAAATGGCATGTTTATATTTGGCGGGGTCATCCTCCGGAATGCCATCTCTCCCTTCTTTTTTAGCTTTCTTTCTTTTCTCTGCAAGCTAAAGCCCCATCAGTCAAATTTGATCACACAAGGATATGTTACAGACCACAACGTGGCAGAATATCGTCAGAAACGTACAATTACTATGCAAATACCGTACTTCCCAAAAATTCTCCAATTACATTTGTAATAAATAACACTAAATGACTAATTTACAGTATATCGGATTTTATTAATATAGTAACTAGTAATTTATAGTTATTAAAGAAAAAATATTACTAGAACGAAACAGAGATGACAATCAAATCGAAATTAGAATTTACTATTTATAGTAAAATTATAATTACATCAAAATGAAACGCGCCACACCATAAACTGAAGAAAGTACGATATTTTCTTAGTAATGTTACAATCAGGTAAAACGAGTTATGTCAAATTTTGCAAAAATATAACCCTTAATAATGTCTCAACTCGTTCATCAAGTGGGTTACATCCACTTGTTTGTGCTACAACGGTTTTCGAAATGTAAAATAGAAAAACTTTTTGCATATTGTCAAGAATTAAAAGGAAAATGACTAGTTTCTATTCTTTAGATAAAAATACATTAATGCAAACTTAACCTCATTTTTGGTGTTTTATTGTTATTCAGGTTTATCACAGGAAATATAAAAAGAAATATCAATATTGACATTAATAAAAGGAGGTTATATTTACTATTATTCAAATCAAAGAATGTTACTAATCCAATAAATGGAAAACAAAAGTCAAGTTGAGTCTGAGTCGCAATATCAATAAACTATTTAAAAATCTATTTAGTAAATGTTCTCACAACGTCGCTAACGATTTACTAACCATTAAATCTGTGCGTCCAACGGCTTCTTCAATGATGTCAAGGCACTTTTTCCGCGTCTCTTCATTTTCTAAAGTTTTCCAAGCCTTGTTCACAGCCTCGAAAGCTTGCTGAGCTCTTTCAGGATCGTCCTGATTTTTATCTGGATGGACTAGGATTGACAATCTCCGATATTTCTTCTTTATCTCCTCTAAGGAGGTATCAGGTTCTACTTGTAATACGTCGAAAGGGTTCAAGTTTCTATATGTGGATCCGGGTCGTAACAAACGTTCGATTTGTTGCTTTGGAGTGAGGACAGAGTCTCGTTTTTCTATTTCTTTCACCTAGAAATACAATAACATTGCAGAAAATCGTATTTGGCTTGGAAGATGCACCTTACCTCTGTGTAGAACTCATTGAATTTTACTTCTCCTTCGGGGTTTGCGCTATTTGCCATGTTTCTATAGTATGTGTGTATATGTATATATTTAAAAGATTATTTACAATACCGAAGTATAATTTTACTAATGTTATTTATTTGTATTTGTACTTTAACACATCTGTCAAAAATGTATAAATAAATTGACATTTGTAGAATGGAAAAACACTGTTTTTAAAACATGACATCTGTATTACCGATACAAAACCACTTGTGTCTCTATCTGGTTAAGAAAGGCTCAACTATTCTGTGTTGCATTTTTCTTTCCTTTTCTGCTATAGATGTCGCCACTTGTTCATATTTCAAATAAAGTTGTTTATAACAAATTCCGAAATCATTGAGTTTTAAAAATATATAAACACGAAATAAATGATAATAAGAGATAAAGGTAATATTTAAAATTCATGGAATATATGCATTTATTCCTTTACAAACATATTCGTTAAACTTATTAGTTCCGCCATCTACTCTGCAATCTGTAAAATTGATAGAAGCAAGAGGGGTGGAGTTTGAACACTACAATGTAACATTTTCTTAATTTTGAGTGAAATCAACTTAGTATAAGTTACAAACAGGTCAAGAATAGTTGACTCATTTGCAAATATTCTTTTTTTGTAGAATAATATATTTATAAAATCCTTTAGCAACAAAAATTTTAAAATATTCAATTTTTATCACGTGTCTCCATCTATGGTCAAGTAACTATACTAGAAATGAAAAATATGCACAAGGAATAGAACTCTGCATGAACTGTGTTAAATAAATTAAAGGAAGGGCGCTGCTAATAGTCAAACTAAATTCCCTGTTCATTCAATAAATTAAATGAATATTTAAAAATAGGCTTTATTGACTGTTTCATTATCTATTGCAATATACTTAGTAACGTAATAATCTTGATTTTATTACTTGGATCTTTGGGTTTTGGATATACAATTTTTTAATGAAAACGATTATGTACGAGCTTATCACAATTCAAAAGATTTAACTTTAGGTGTAATGCTGGTAACATACCTAACAGGGGTAGGTAAGTTGATTTGTGTAGGTATAAAATAAATATGACAAACTTTGAATTTTCAGGTTTGAGAAATGATTAATATTAATAATCTAAAGAGACATTGAAAACATAAATAACACACGTGGTTTATAAAGCAAATTGTAGGCAGTGTCGTTCGTGACCTTTTAATATGAGGTCACCGGTAGATGTAAATAAGCTCTGTTAATTCGGTAATTCTTTGGTTGAATTATGTAAAATTATACTGCCTTATACATATTTAGTGAAATCGTTTTCATAAATATTTAATAAGGGCAGCATGGCAGCGACAAAATACCTACGTTTGTTGATTAGAACTCGCTCGAGTCACTTTCACACTCTGAACTTCTAATAGGAACGTAGGTACATTCTCTTGCAGATAGCGTTCAGATTCTTGTGAACATTTAAATTTTAAAACTGCGTTTTTCATCCAAACAAAAGCTTCTACTAATACCTATGTCAGTTTATTTCACATTGATTTTTTTACCATCACGAGATTGCGACCTATTTGTATTGATACAGGGTCTACAACAGATCTGAGGAACTTTATTAATCCACGTCCTTACAAAATTTATGCTACCCGGAAATGAACTGATTCAAAATAAGAAAGAGGACAAGCATATTAGGTAGACTACTGAAAAAATAAACTCCTAGTGTATTGGCTAGGTATCTATATCGTTAGATTAAAAATTTAACAAATTGAATAAAGGCTGCCTGTAAAAGTTATCATCAAAAGTTGTTTTTAATTTCAATCCTACAAGTTCATTTTGCCTGGTAAATTTATCTGAAAAAAGATATTAGCCACATTTGTTTGTTATTATTCCAAGTAATGTTTATATACGCGATTGCAGACATTAATATAAGAAATATTATATTTGTACAAGTACGTCAAATCATTGGTTTGAATGTAAAATCTGAAAAACAAGCTAAAAATCTTGTATTTAGTATAACATGTTTTTGAACAAAACTAGCAATGCAAGTTGCAGTTTGTCGCTAACGTACTGTGTGCAAGATCAATGCCATATCTCCACCTATATAGGTATTGCATAGAGCACGGAGTGTAAAAATAATAATAGCAATATTAATACCAGATGCACAATAACTTTGTTCAAGGGCAAATGAAATTAGCAATACAAAAGGTTAGAGTATTTTTATCTAAATTTATTATTTTTATCTTTATTTGAGCGTTGCAGTGCAGGCTTTATTATTATTACCATGTTATGAACTTCGCCATGCCATAGGCGTGCTCAAGGAAATATTATTATTGTCTGTCCCGTTTTATAACCATACCAAATGCTTTTCTCAACGTTTTTTTTTTTTGCTTTACAAGTTTAGAGAATTGTTTTTATCTTGAAACATTAACATTAACGCTACCGCTTCAACTTATATAAATTTTGTACGATAAAGGGACCATTTCAAGGTAAAAAATATCATGTTATCGTATTTTTAATTGTCAGCTTTCAATAAATAAGTCTTTTAAGTATATGATTATATAAAATTTTCATTCTTTATATATAATTTTTATACAAAGTCAAATAAAATCAAATTACACAAAAAATCTAGATATTTTTAGCTTCTCACTTTGTTTTTTGTTTAGTTAGGCCAAATGTACCGGAATATCAAAAATTATCTTGGTCAAGGGTGGTTGTGGAATGTAAAACGTGTGTCTACTTTAAATTTTTGAATATGTTTTGTCGTGTCAGAATCTGTCGAGTGATTGTGCTGAAATTTTCTAATCCACTTTTTGAATCATGCCTCTTACCACACAGCACAAAATTTTCATGATTGAAGCCTATTCTCGAACGGGTGCGCTAGTTAATGGAAATTGGCAATACAGTCAACGTTTGTGTTTGGACAATTTTCGAGAGCACTTCCCAAACGTGGCAATATTACCGGACAATTTTTATACGCGCCTTACAAATTGTGTTGAAGTGTTTCGCGAAACTGGTTGTGTGACTCATAAAAAAGGTGCTAGTAGACCAAGAGTTCGTACAGAAGTTCTCAATGACGTTCGTCAACGTATGGAAGAGGAGCCTGCAAAACCTTTGAAACGTCTTTTTCAGGAAATTGGACTTTCTTATGGAACATGTCATAAGATTTTAAAGAAAGACTTGAACATGCATCCATATAAGATGCAAGCACATCAAGCTCTTCTGCCCGCAGACCACCCCAGACGCCTTGCTTACTGCCATTGGTTTGTCAATAATTTAATGAATGACGATCTTCTGGACTTAACTTTTTTTCTGACGAAGCGTGGTTCCACCTTTCGGGATACATCAATTCCAAAATATGCGAATGTGGAGCAATGATAACCCTCATGTTTTTACTGAATCGCCACTACATGCTCAAAAAATTGGTGTTTGGATGGCAGTTTCTCGCAGAAGAATAATTGGGCCAATTTTTTTCGATTTCACCGTCAACGCAGAAAGGTACAGACACAACTTTTTGGCTGAATTTGTGCAACAATTAAACGATGATGAACTTCGGTACGGTTATTTCCAGTATGACGGTGCAACAGCACATACTACACGAGAAAATATTGCTTTCTTCCGCGAGTTTTTTGATGACCGGCTGATAAGTTTGCATACAGAAGTTGAGTTTCCTCCGAGATCACCTTGTTTGACAATTATGGACTATTTTATATTTCCTTACTTAAAAAACAAGATTTTCGCATCTTCGGTAAATAATTTGCAAGAACTGCAACAAAAAATTGTTCAGCAATGTGCAACCATAACGCCAGAAATGCTGCAAAACGCTTTTCACAGCATGAGGAGGCGCGTCAACTTGTGCATTGAACAAAACGGGGGACATTTCCAACAATTACTGTAATTTAGTTTTTCTTGTTACTAAAACCGTTATTTCATAATTTGTAGTTCATTATTGTTTTACAACTGAAATAAATAGGTATGAAATTTGTAGGTTATTGATGATGTCAGTGGGACAGTGACATAATTATTTCAAATTTAAAGTAAGACACACGTTTTACATTCCACAAACACCCTTGACCAAGATCATTTTTGATATCCCGGTATGAAGCTTTTACAATATTTCGCTGCGCCCCTATGAAGAGGCCGCTGCTCTCAGTTTGGGAATCACTAAATTAAGTATTTCCTTACCTATTGCCCAGCTAAGATCTCTATCCACTTGAAAAAGTAGGGGTTCAACTTAATCTCCAGGTGGGGGTTGCTCGTCTCCTGGTGTTCGTGATTAGTCTTAGTCGTGGAAATAGGCCTTTAATAGGTATTCTACAAATTCCTCTGCAAGAAACAGATGGACAAAATTACAGAAAAACCATAACTATTATGATGCTATCACAACGGAAAGATTTCGGGCAAGCAGAAGTCTAAAGTAACTGTACTTACAAACCGACCATGAGACAAAAACCGGTTTCAAGTATAATTTTTTTTTAGCAGAAGAAAGAGCAATCACAACTTGCACATTTCTGAGCGTGATACGTACAGAGTGGTCCACGTACGGCGGGCAGCGAATTTCTGTCTTTATTTCTGGGGTACAAAATAAATTTTGAGGACTTGGTTCGGAGTCAGAAAAACTCTTAAAATTTGCCCCAAAGGCACTGTATAATATGCAACTTTTGTAATTAAATTCAAACATTAAACCACAGAAAATTAATTGTGACAAAGGTAGTCATGGAATGTACAACGACGGTGTTAGCTTAGCTGTCAAAATTCGTCAAGCTACGTGCCATACAGACATTAACAATAGCTCTAGAGATTCGATATCTCAATTGATATCTTTTCCCGCTTCATAGAGACTTAACTTTCACGTTATTAAAACTGATTTTTGCACTGCTCGTATATTTGAAGTCAAGTTTCGTCTTTTTTACTAAAACTGTTCACAAAACTATAACCTTTTCCATGAATTAAAGTCATGTCAATAAATCCACCAGCCATCTAATCTGGACCACCTTGTAAGTAGGCCGATTTCACAGCATCATGTTTAATACCGATACACTTTGTACCACGACGTTTAGATCTTTTTTTTTCCGCCATAGATAACTTAGTTTATACAGAAATTAAAAAGTGATACAAAGTTATTAATATAAAGTGTATATCAACATAAAAAAAATAAAAACAGACCCATAGTCATGGTAAAATTTCATCGTTATTAATAATACATGATTTTAGACGTGGTTGGCATCAAGTTTAAGTATAGAAAACTGTAATAAATGTACTGTACTAAATAATTTATAGAATAACGAGTATTTCTACTGTTTCCATCTCATTGCATTGTTGAGGTAGGTCATGCAAAAGTACAGTAGAATTTTTTTAACAGTACCCATCCACATGATGCTGCAATATACCTATTTATTATATAAATAATCTGCTCTAAAGTTGATATGGGTCTATTTGCTTTCTGATAAATGAAATCTACTGTCGCGAGGCACTTTCTGGAATTTTACAAAAATAATCTTATGGCAGAGATATCAGTTAATTACCCATTGCTTTTGTTATCTAAGCTGAAAGACATTCGTTATCAAAAAACGAAATCGTGATACCTAGATGGGTCCCATTTATGATAGTGAGTCCCAGAAGTAATGCCTAAATTCATTTAAAAATGTCCTATACCTATCTTCAACTGTTTTTGAAATATTAACAAGTGAATATTGACATTTTACAAATTTGACACCCTGTAAAATCTAAGCGGTTTGAAATCAAGCAAGACGGTTTGCACATTCCTATCTTAACTTCTCATAGGCTATTGTTTGACACTAATATGGTTTGATGAGTGTATTTCTAATAATATGGTAGTTAGCTCCAGTCTGGTTAGCTCCAAAGTAGACTATAACTTATTCCTCTTGTAACGTGCACTTTTAAACATATATCTCCCATTATTAAAGACATACTACGGCCTTTGTTTTTAACATTTCCTTGCCGACGCAAAAACCAAAACCTCCTTTCCTTATTGTCCTTTGAACAATACCTACCGTTTCCGCGCCAACAGATATAACAGGAAATGTAAATAAAACATTGTTGATTAAAGACGCTTTGATATTCGGTCACTATCTTCCTATTTGCAACATTTGCTTCGAGTGTTTTACTTCTCTCAGATACGCCTAAAGTCATTTCGTGACACCCTGTAGAAATATAAACATATTACTCGCACTGCTACGTCTGTTTTGGATTGTGAACTATCGTACGGTATTATAGAAATAAAAATAAACAGCAAACATCACTATCTATAGGATTATAGGTATAGGTCAGTGACGACTTGTTTGGCGATCTGTAGAGGAAACCACGACTGAGGTTTGAGGTTTCTTTCAGTTATTACAATGAAGTAAACAGGATAGATTATCATTATCAATTTCGGATAACGGATATCGTTTTCGGCAGTTTCAAAAATATTTTTTCCAACGATCAAAGTAGACAAAATTCTGGGGACGATCGTTAAAATATTTTGACATTTCTGAGAAGTTATTTTTTGTAGAAAATTGACCTCTACCTTGCTCTTTAAAGATTTTTCGATGTATTTCTCAGCAACGTTTTATGACTTACATCGACCACGCCTTCTTAAGCTAATAATGTCTGCTTTAGGAATAAAAATTGTGTGATTAAATTCAAAAGTGAGTTTAGTAGTCAGGGAAATTCCGTACTTGGCAAGGCAGGATATGTAAAGCGACGCTTTCCTGGCTTTACTTGAGTCAGTATTCAGGAAACTTATAACTTTGTTTGCACAAAATGTACCTACTTTTTAAAATAATTCACCCTGTTCTCTTTCCCTTATCCTTAGAGAAAATCACTCATGCCTGCCCGAAATTCTCGACACCCCAACACTTTTTTCTTGTTCAAGTTCAATTCAACTTTATTCCAGTCAAAATATAAATAAAGATGTATTACTAGTGTGTCTTATTAAGGAAGTATCCTCATCCTCTGTAAAGCGGCAGATTGTTTCAGCCTTTTACCTAAATGGCTGTCAGTGTTGCCAACTTTCCTTGAGTTTTGCTCCAAATGTTCAAGGAAAGTTTTCTATTTTATAGTTCTGATACAGATTTTTAATTGATAAGACTGATTTGGAAAGTACCCAGTGTCAAAAATCAACTCAAGAACTGATTCAAGTTCTGTCATTAATTCAGGATTCAAAAGTCATATCATGTGAGTGGTTTTATCTTACAAAATTAATATTATTTAAAAAGAAAAGTAAAAAATACAATAAATTATAAACAAAAATAAAACACAAAAAAATTATCCGGAATTATAAAATATAATATAAACAGCGCAAAATTTCAGTGAATGTCCTGCATTTCAAGATCTGTACGGCTTTGTGAAGACCTAATAGGTCGAAACAGCTGTTTGTTTGTAGCATGTGGTGCCCATACAATCCCGTATATTTATAACAATATTACTGAATTGAATGGGATGTTTATTATCCCAGAATCATCCTGTGTGCGTTCGCAGAGTCCCGGACCATTCCATCACCGCCTATCGACGATTTTCTGGCGATAATTGTCGAATCCTTCGATCATTAGCCCCCCTGCCACATTCATTAGCGGCCCTAATCCATAAAATAAATCCACTTTTACCATAATTCAGGCAAAAAGGGCAGAGAGTGCGTTACCATTCTGCAACTCCTGATTTATCGTCTACGGTATTCAATTTACGGCCCAATTTGTGTCGAGTGGATTTAGCTATCTCTTAGGGCGGTCGCTATCTGCTGCGTTAGTGTTTTCGGAAGATTTTCGTGTCACAATGGCGGTGTCTGGATATTTTTTAACATCCATTTCTCTCGCAGGCAAAACAATGTTAGCTAAATACTTCTGAAATGAAAACTATTGACTTGGTAGTACGTAAGTACCTCAGGGATCACAGCTGGGGCCACTATCTTGCTTTTGCTTGTCAATGACCTGTCGAATTAAATCGATACATCAGGTTTAACATTGCTTGCTGACGACACTTTGATAGTGACCTCAATAGAAGTCCTGCATAACTTGTAATAGTTTGTGAAAGTTTTATTACCTATTTACGACTTTATTTGGTTACTTCTTGTTCATATTATATTCACAAAATTGTAATTATTAGAATGGACTAAAACGCGTGCCTTGTTTTGTTTTGAAGTTAATACTTTCCTTCTAACCATTAACCCTATTCTCATTAAGACAGCGCAAATCCAGTGAAAAGCAAATTGTCTAAAACACGTATCTCAGTGTAACGCAACTTATGCGAAAACTTATAAATAATGAACAAATTAACATTTCTAATATCTTCTGGTAAAAAATGAACGAGCCAATTGCAGATGCATAGATATACGACGTACATTTTTTAATTCATATGTAAATTTCCTGAAGGTCGTTATTAAATTTTTGCGAATAGGTAGTGATATCACGACCATGTCTATCATCCTGAAGAAAAAAACGAAGGCCATAGACAAGTCTAAGCGAAATAATATAGTGGGAAAAATTGGAAATACCTACCTTTTGCAATTTGAATACAAATTAAAATTATTCTCCTCTTTAACACGGCAAAAAGGTGATCTTTAAAGAAAAAAGTGGAGCTATAAATATCTGCTTTTTTGCAGCGGTTTATTTTATTATAAATGTGTCTACCTAGTTGAAATTACATCAAGGCGATCCAATTCGTCAAAAATCAATAATTTATGAATACGTATTCGTAATTGGGCAGTTGCGAAATCATTCTAAAGGCAGGTGCAGACGTATCTCACTAAATAAAGAATTATTAATCATAAAATAAGTGCACATCACGACTCTATAACCATTTGCCAGTTAATTTTCTAGGTCCCTTTGACTTGGGCATATTCAAAAGACTACGGAAATGAATTAGTGAAAAGTCAGTGAAACCTTGCACATTTTTTCGATCTCCGCAATGTGTAGGAAAAAAGTTAAATAAAAAAACAACGATTGTCCAATCTGGACGAAAGACCCACCAAAATAATGGCAATAAAATTGTTTTTTATCTGAACTAATTGAAGTGAAGGTCATTTCTTATTGTGCCTCATGGAATTTGGAGGATGAAATATTTCAAAATCAAATAATTATTAATTATTCATTGATACTCTGTTTTTTTTAATAAAAGGAGGTATGAGGTATAACCTGATAAAATTTAAGGTATATATTTTTAAATTTCCGTCAGATTTTTTTGTGGCACAATTTATTAGGCTACATAAAAGTTTCATTTGAATTACGATTGATAAAACTTTGCGGAAAACTTTGAAACAGCAACTATTAATCGAAAGACTGATAAAATTTTCCTGATTGTACAGTTAATTATACTATGGTTGAAGGTCAGTCGCGGTTCATCTATAGTAAAAGGCCGCATATTTTTAGGAACTATAATTATTATATCGTGAGCAGACGTTATTAATTTGATTATAATTACCGTAAACTTTTTCAAAAAGTAGCAGTATTTTTGTAAATTGAAATATAATTGCAGATAATTACTAACAGTCGTATTCATAGATTTACTAAGTTGTATAAAAATAGAAAGCTTCATAAAAATAGCTGCATACTCTCAGTGACAAGAATAAATATGTTTCTGTCCTGTTAGCTTCAAGAAACCAAATTGTATTGGATCGATATTCGAGCACAGCACCCGTACTACGCCAGAACAAAGGCGCTAGCTGCCGATACCCTCGCACTCCCCCCATAAGGGTTAACACATCGTGTGAAGCGCCACTTGACTCGTGTTAATCTTGAGGGGGTTCTTGTATGCTGGTTTTACTTGAAAATTGGCCGACATTATACCCTGATGTGGATTTACCGTTTCTGGAAATTGGGATACTTCCCTCGACTTTCAGTCTCGGTAATTAGTGAAGTGGAATTACGTCTTCGATTGAAGTCGATTCACACCTGAATTTTAGGTTAGGAATTCAGACCTGAGTAACAGAAATATCTCTGTGAGTAGTAATTTGTCTATTTTTTTCTATCTCCTCACTCGTTGTATTGGCGATTCTAAAAATGAATGCGCCCTCTGCATGAAAATATTTGACCTATTTAAAAGGTAATTTTTGGAGGCTTATTGTTGATATAATGATAAATAACACATATTTGGGTTTGTTTAACGTAATAATTTAGTGGTGCTTGTGATTTTTTGGTATTACAAAGTTAAAAACGACATGGTTAGTATTTGTACATCTTTAGTTTTACATTTTTAAAATGGCATTCAAAAGAAATCAGCACAACACAAACTGCCGTGTTTATAGGTGTTCTTCCATAAAATGTGTCAATAGAAGTGTTTAAGATTGAAGATAGGTAGAAGTTTGGCCCTACTATAAGAAACTGTTTCTCACTCATTTCTCCAAAAGGCATGTAACAATTTATTAACAGGAAACACGTTTATTTACACAACATAACCACTTTGTTGCAGTTTGTCTCTACTTTTCTATTATTATTAGTCTTATAAAAGCAGAATATATTTTAATTTAAACATTATTTAACAAAAAACAAGCGCTAATATGATATCATCATACAGTTTATCACACTTATTTTAGTCCAAAATGTAAGTAAACAAAACTAGGGCACCTGTTTCAACCCAAAAAAATAATATAATTAGCAATGAAGCACTTATGGGACGTAGAACTGCTTTTACCACTCTTTTTATCCTTTATTTCACCCTAACTAGCACATGAAGTCACTATATTTATGGCAGATGAATGCTAAATTGTTAGATGATGTGATATGAAATGTAAAATTTTTTGTTTACAATTTACAGCGCCCTTATCGGTAATTTGAATCGCCAATAGGTCGAGTGACGGGTGATTCACTCGCTGTCTGATTTGCTCTTTATTATATTATGAATCCCCAATTATCTGAAGCAATGCCTCCCCAAAATTTTTCCGGGTGCGCGACTAGTGGAGTATAATATGAAAATAATACCTAGATTTAAAACACCACCCTGTACATATCAACTTTTTAATTTATTCTACTCAGCTAATGATTTTACATCAAGATTACAAAAAAAAAAACACGACATAACCTACAAAATACAAATCAACAATAGTTACGTTGATACCATGGCATCTTCGGTAATATTTAAAATAAGTAATTAGACGAGATTTATATAATAAATATAATATTTTACACACGTAATAACACGAGCTCCTTAATCCTTAATATATGATATTCTTCTGGCAACAATGGTCGTTACCGCTTATATAGGTCGCCTCTGATTACACTTTATTATTAGATAGACTTGTCTTCCTTATCAGCAATTATAATTATGAAATGAATTTAATAAATTGTACTTTTATCTATGTAGTATAACATGGGTAATATACACAGCAGTTTTTTCCTCGTCCATATAAGTATTATCTGCGGATATTCGATATTAAAAATGTAACCAATATTCCAACTGTATTTCTAATCGGCAGTTAAAAAAAAAAAAATGTGAACTGGACACCTTGATGATATGAGTGGCATAGAAAAATAAATAAATCAGTTATTTACAGAAGAAAAATACCAACTACACGATGTCCCTACGACCTTTGTCCAACTATTTTACAAAATTACATGTTTAGAAAAATTAAAGTGTGATACCTGTAAAAAACATGTTGAGCTGAGACTTTTTAAGACATGATATATATAATAGCTAAAGGCTGAAAAAGCAAGAACAACTCAAAATTTTAAGTCACAGGTCTTTGCCAAAATTTAGCATCTCCTTACACAAATTTCAGTAAATGATTTCCCAAAATTTGTACTCAAATATTATTGGCACAATATTTTCACGTAAAGGCCAAGGTGTTGACCAAAGAGAACCATTTGAGGTGTGAATAGTATGACATAGATGGAGTCAGTGTCAGTTTTCAACATTCTAAATGCATATTTTATAGAAATTTGTACCATTCTTATGCTACATGTATACAGTGTGAGCAGGATATATATGTGGTTTCTTAAAATAATTAAAAATTTACAGGCTGGCTTTTGCATGCCGTTAATATTTTAAGAGACAGCTCCCATATATACGCTCCCATAAGTATTTTCAATACTAAAATAACGGCGACAGTATATCACAGCCCAAAGTCTACAATATTAACGCCATCTACCGATGGAAAGTTGTATTTATTAGGCAGTGATATCCTTAAATGTTTGTACATTTGTCTTCCAAAGACATATTCTCAATTTGGAAGACGAAATAAAAGAGGAAGGAAGCATTGTGTTGCCATCTAGGAAGTCTAGTGACATTAGCCCATTTGTTATATGTTCATACTGTTTTGGAATATGAAGCAACAAAGTCAAGGAGATAAGCGTAAACCGGAGCCAAATGTAAAAACACAACCGAGCACCGAGCATAAGAATGACAAGTGACATAGTGACAACGAGGGTGGTCAAATAAATATCCGTTTATTAGAAATACACTAAACGATAATGCATCTGTTTTTTTTTGTATTTACAGCTGACAACATGTCAACATGACTAATATTAACAGACAACACATTAATCTCATCACTTGTCCTTTTTCTAACATTAGTTAATGTTATTAAAATATTTTTTTCTCGTTGACTAATGTCAATGATGACGTAAAGGTAAAAATCCGCTGGCCCTAGTTTAACTGACTTTCTACCTATTTTTGGTTTTTGTATAACGACTCATATATCCAAAAATCCTCGGATCAAACCGCGCGCGTCCACCACACATAGCCGTCTTAACCCGCGCGTCATAAATGACAAAAGCACCGAGTACTCAACCGCACACCACCAACCTCTTCGCGGGAGGCAGGAGATCACACATGCAGGCCCTTTTTGCTAATTAATTACCATCGCAGGTACTTCCATCGTCACGTGGCCCGCTCGGTGCGTGTGCCACAATTACACAATCACTCTGTGATGCGTGCGTGGCGCCAACTAGTGCGCATGCCTCAATGGGCCCGTCCTCCAACGCGTTTTGCGACTTCACTTAGCGTGCGACCACAGTAGAAGGTAGTCGATTGTCAGAGCATCTGTCGCGTACGAACTGCGTCACCAGCGTGTGTTTACAACACAAATACAGTGGCACAGAGGGTAGAATCCCGGTTCTGTAAGATTTTTCAAAGTGTTTACCTGTGAGTTTTAGTGTTGAGCATAGTGGAAAGGGATTTTTCTTTGCGCTGCGTCGAGATGAGTTGCTGAACAAAATTGGTGCGGACAAGTGCGCGAACTGCGTCGCAAGTAAATTTAGCGCGCTAGGCTCGGTGGTGCCGGGGCCAAGAAGACGATCTCCACGGACGCAGCGGCCACCAGGAGCTCTTTATGAACGGGCCGTACGGGGCCTGGCCCGTCAAGATGAACCTCAACATCATGGAGCCGGTGGCGGAGCACGGGGACGGCTTCGAGCCGCAGACTCGAGCCCGGTCTAACACGTGGCCGTTACCGAGGCCCGAGAATTACGTGGAGCCCGGCGAAGAGGGCGGCAACAAGTGCCCCGTGCCGATGCCGGCGGTGTCGGCCGTACCGGCGAAGAAGAACTCCAGCAGGAGGAACGCCTGGGGCAATCTGAGCTACGCCGACTTGATAACGCAGGCCATCACCACGTCTCCTGATAAGAGGCTGACCCTGTCGCAGATCTACGAGTGGATGGTTCAAAATGTGCCGTATTTCAAGGATAAGGGGGATAGCAACAGCTCAGCAGGATGGAAGGTTAGTTTAATTGTGAAAATCTACGCCCGCGACTTAATTATGTACAAATTTAATGGCTTAACCACTAAAATCGTATTAGGTTGTAGTAGAGATGCTACTCAAAAATCAAACTTTCGGTTTATAGCCCGTACTTTATTTGGTTGCACGCAGAATTTTGTTTTGTTTTGGTACCGGTAATTTAGACAGTGTATAGTCACGTGTCGCTGTCAAAACCAAAACGTTGATACACCAACTTTGCGAGTTGTTGTTGATACGAGATGAGTAGTAGTTTTTACCTACGACGTAAAACTTTGTAGCCAAATCCTGACGGGTTTATGATATTTTTATGATTACATATAGGCAGTTTAAATTCGCAATAAGCAGCTACTTTAGGTGTAAATCAAATCAGTCGTGGAATCGTCAATAACAAATTATTGGCATGTTTGTTCACCGGGTCAAAGTTCTAAAGCCTGCCAGTCGGTTATATTTAGGTACAAAAAACGCGTCAGGCTAGTCATTTTTAATATAAATTGTAATGGATTTCTCAATTGTTACGTTAGTTGTATGTTTTTCAGCTTAAAGTCCATTTTAAATTTAAGCTAAATGATGGTATGATAGGTATTAAATTCGCAACAGATTGTTAAGTACCTAGAATTACCTTAGTACCTGAACCTACCCCTTAACTAGGTATATAGTACTAGTAACTAGTATATCCTATATAAGTATATAGGATATACCTTTTGATTAAAATGATAATTGCCGTTTATTGTCAGGCAAAAACTGGTACTTAAATTAAATACTGTAAGGTTTACTTTTTCATTGACTTTTTCTCTGAAAAATGCGTCTCGCAGCTCTGACCGAAACAGTTTTGTTAATCTAAATTCTTTTTAGCCTCTATAAGCCCACAAGTTTTTATTACTTATTTTCTAGGAACATTTTGACAGTAATTTCAGGGTAATTAAACGATTAGTAAAAGAATTGGAATTGTTTTGATGGACATATCAAATATAATGACAATAATGCGATTCATCAAACAGTTGTGAATGAGCTATACAAACAAAATGATTCCCCAAAACTTGGCTATTTCAATAACAATGGAAAGACGTGGTTATAAAATAGTCGTGACGGCTTTTTTGAGTTTTAAAGATTGTAGAAACCAGTCAGTATCATATTTATAATCTAAACAAGTGATACATTCGCATAACATGTTATTTTCGCATGCTCAATCAAAAACAAACCAAATAGGTACTTGTAGGATGTTCCGTGCATCTCACTGTCTGTCTATACTTAGTTGTTTGTGATAATTATTGCACAAACTTCTGTGAGTGATTGTAAGATTATTCATTACTCTTTTTTCTTGAAATTAAGTCTCCAAAACGGACATTTAAAGTAACAGTGGCGCCAGCTGACTTTTCGTAATGGAATATCTTGTAAAAATGTTATTATTGTAGTAATGTAATGTATAACAGATGTAGGCAACCGGCAAATATATAATTAAAATTGCCGAAATGAGAAAAAGTTATCAGCATATCAAAATTATTTATTATCTACACTTGTAACTAACTGGCAACACTATAAGCCAACTTATAGTATAGTATAGTATTATTAATAATTCTATTAGGTTTTGTACAAGTATAACAAGAACCAATCGCTTGCCTTCTACTCGTATCTATATCTCTATCTATAAGCAAAGTACAACATGAAAATTGTATATCTACCTATCCATGACCGGTGAAATCTGTTGAAGGTGCCCATGGTATAATATTTAATCTGTGCCTATCCCCATGGAGTGTTGTTATTTACCTATTTAATAATAATAATACCTAATAAAGACGTAAAAACCTAATTATACATGCCTCTTAACTATCCTCGTTCATAGAAAATTACAGGTAGCAGACAGGACTACAAACGATTTGCCTGAAAGCTATAAATAATATCTGCTAGCATTGTTGGGCAGAGGTTATACCTAGGTGTATCCAAATCTCGAAGATCTATTAGGCGCTCATTACATGCCGCTGATGATGTGATGATACTATGTTTTTACCAAGTCTAATTGCAACGTAAATACTTTGTTATCTATACGTTTTTTCTGAGAAAATCTCAAGTCTAAACGGAATACATGAACCACGCGGTTTTAATTATTTGTAATAGTTAATAATACTGATATTGTTTTGGTGTGAATAACAAATCTTCCAATCTACACGATAAACAAATTGCCAGGATATTCTACAGTCAAAGTTCACCTAAAGTGAGAAATATATAATAATGTCGCGATTGTCGCGTAAATTTTTTTAACTAGAAATTAATAATGATAATAGAAATAATTTATTAACTATGTAGCCAATAAAGGATATTAGTCCTCAAAATATACCTAAGTAAAATAGATAATTAAAATCTTTTATAAATCACCGTTATTTGGTTTGTAGTGTATAGTTATTTGGTTTATATTGTTGAGTTATTCCTAAATAATGCAGAAAAGTCAATTAACAACAAAGATGTCTTGCTTTGGACGTATTTAGTTAACCAAGAGATTAAATTTAATCGAAAATTTTCTGAAATTAGTATCATATACGATAGCTTATGAAAAGTTAAGATAGGACTTTGCAAACTGTTTTGCTTGATCTCAAACCGTTTAGATGTTACAGGGTGTCAAAGTCGAAAAATGTCATTAGTTCAAAAACAGTTGAAGAGTTGAACAGTTCAGAAATGAAACAATATATAGGGTGTCGCATTTAACATAACGAAGTTAATGTTGACTTTCGGTATAACCGAAAGTCCAGATACTTGTAATGGACTGTCACCGTGGGACACCCTGTATAGCATAGTTTTTGTCACATGTTGGTACCAAGTCAAATTTCATACGTTGCGCAAAATTGTTCAAAATTCCACATAATTTTATGCGACGTTTTTTGTTTTGTTGGTATTCCGTTTTGACCTTATGGTACACCCACATATACAAATACCAAAGTACCAGCTGCTGGCTAGGCTTGTTTTTTTTTATTTATATATTTTTTTAATTGGCGATGGAACTGATTTTTGTACACCTGCCAAATGTGTCAAGCATTTTTTTTAGTGTTTGGATATAATTTCTGTAGGATTTCCGCCAGTCATTCAAACACCTTTTCACATATATTTCACCAATTCAGTTATAAGGTATAATTAACATATTTGGACCTAGTTTGTGAACCACCATTAGTATTAATTACAAATTCTGTAACGCAACTTTTAATTATAGCTTTCTGACTGTTAGAATCAGCGATAGTGATCGTAATATTTTATTCTTGATTGCATGACTTCTCTTAGAAGATGATTCTAGGTATACATATGTATTTGTTTATAAAAATGTATTTTCATGTGATATTGATACAAAATAATGTCCCGTTTATTGCATAATGTCTACAAAAAACTACACAGTGAAAAGAGAAAATGTTGTTAATTCCCAATCCATAGGCTGTCCGGAAGGGGTTACCGAGGGGGTTCCACATTGAAAAAATGCAGACAAACACCCCACACACACACATATAAACGATATTTTAAAATAACTCCTGAAGACTCGATATATAGGTACTGAAAATGTAGTTTCAATAGATCTCATTTTCACTGTTGTCAAAAACTAATAATTAGAGACTGGTTTGGAGACTCTAATGGTTTGTTTTTTATTTAAAATAAAAATGTATGGCATCAAATAATTCCCTATTGTTTTCTGAATTTAAAATTGATATGTACCGTCTCCAGTACTCTCAGTTACCTCAAGGATCTATATTGGGCCCAGTCAAATGTATATTTGTTATTTAATGATGCGGCTGATAATTTTTGGTTTATAGTAAGCAAAATCACAATAAAAATGGTAAAAGCAACATTGACAATATGCGCATTTCCAAACGTGTTTTTTATTAGACTTCAAAAACACGTAATAACATACTGGTCATTGATTTTTTCTATCACACCCGGGGACATCTATAATAATTTGGTATTTTAGCAAAACGTTTTCCTTTTAAACCCACTAGAAAATATTTTCAAACTCCTTGACCGAAGTGGCATATCTTACACTTGAAATGAAAGGTGGAAAGGAGTGTTTTCATTTACGTAAATTGCTTGGTTCTGAGTTATAAATACCTTAGAGCACTCCTAAACAACAGAATGTTATTTTATTTGTTATTTCTACATACTTAGCCTCCAAAAAACGTTGGGAATTAGTCCAACGACAAATTCTGAGCATTTCTGGCTGCCACGCCCGTCAGAAAATGTACCAAAAAACCTGCCCGTTCGGGAAAACCGGGTCTTTGACCATCGGCGATCGCAATTTGTTTATATTTTTCGCAGATAGGAATCGTATCGGCGGTGCAAGTGTTGCGTCGCGCTCTGGGCGGCAGTCGGCTGTGAAAAAGTTGAGAGATTACACGTGGACGGCAAGGCTAGCAGCCTGAGAACGCCAAGCCAAGAGCGCCAACTAGTCAAGGCCAGCTAGACGTTCTTGGTGAATACGAATTTGATATTCGTTATATAATGTGAATAATAGTACAGTCATTAATGCTTAGAGTTCTCTGCCGTCGGCAAGGCGGAAAGTATACATTAGAGGCGTGGAAGCCATTCTGATATGTAATAATAAGTTAAATGACTTAAAAGCCAACGAGTTTTTCTAGTGCTAATCATTTTTTTAACGTTTTTATGTGATAAAAGTACGTCATTCCGCGCCTGCCTCGCATCGGACACACTGGACATCACTCCCTATTAAACTTTTTCGTCAAGTTTTTCCTATGATTAATTCTTTACGGGTAAATCAGTCGTAGGGTTCATTTACGGGTATCAGTTTTAGTTTTTATAATATTGTGCAAGGCCGTGGATAAAGGGAGGGTTTAAGAGGTTCAACCCTCCCCAAAACAAAACCTGCACAACTACAGTAAAAACCAGAAATAAGCAAAGTGGAATGACCTCGCCGATCTGGTAAAATACGGTGATGCATGGGCGTGCGTATTCTGTTTTACCATTGGGCACATTTCAGTTAATATATACTCGTATACTATTCTATAGAATACCTCTAGTATATGGACTTCCACTTTTTTAACTAACACAGTATAAATACTGACAAAGAATAAATACACTGATAATTTTACCACAAATTTTTACCGTTAAGAAACGCGCGCGAAATAATCCAACATCACGCCACTGTTTCCCTACTACCTCGAGCGCAGCCGCTTGTTGGTTCCCGATTCGACCAATCAACGTCGTTGAAGCTCAGAGAAAAGAAAGCGTAAATGCAAGAATATGTATGTTAAATAAGGATGAACAGCTTGTCGTCAACTTTACGACTTTGGCAGTTGCCACATATTCGGAAATGCCTTGATATTATTAAGTAAGACAAATTAAACATTGTGTTTGCTTTAATAAAGTACAATAGTGATAAGGGACGTTAAAGACAAGTAAAAAATAGGTAAATAAGGTAATTAATACGTTTCCAGTTTTAAATAAGAATACTTTAGAAATAAATGTGACAACACAGATCTAGTCTTTTTCCGGTCATTGCACTTTGCTTAATTCTGGTTCGCACTTTATATTAATAATATAATCTGATAATAAAAACAAACAACAGCAAATTATCTGTTGGAAACCCACCTTTGGCCAATAACTTGCTACGGCCCTGGTATTGTGATCTGTCCTGACCCAACGGTTGACTATGGGTCAATTATTGTAGAGTCAATGGTGTGGCGAATTAAAGAATGCAATTTTTTTGTAGTAATGGAGTAGGTATCTTGTAATGCCTTTGGCTGTTTCATATTTATGACCGATTTTGACAGGCCTGCGGCCTGGGTCGTCACCGCAACTTAAAAATGACTAGGCTGCAATTGAATATCAAATTTATACCTAGTAGGGTGATGTGATTTCTTGAATATGAATTGTATTCCCTAGAAGGATAATCGAGGGATAAACCGCTGACCAAAATGGTGTACACTATACACTATACCCATTAAGTATTAGCTCTAATCCCAGTATTACCTGGGTAATACCAAGTATTTTTGGCTGGGTACAGCCAAGTATTACTGAATCAGCTGTATTACCTTTTAATTTTCCTCTATTAAGTACCTACTATTACCCCAAATTTCCCAGTGTTAATTTCCTAGCATTACCCAGTATTTTCCCGAATATATACCTAGAATTTACTTTCTTTTATCATTTACTGAAGAAGAAATCCTTTTGAATAATACCTAGGATGAATTGAATTTCTTTATTAGATTTCACTTAAAAAAAGAAACAGTTCTGCGAATCTTGGAACAAACTGAGAACCAAATTGAAACCATATATATTTTACATACATAAACAGCCATACATATACAATATATTTTTAAACTACTAGAGTTCAAACAAAATAAAATCCTAAACCATAAACAAACTGTTCGTTTCATTACGCGAGAATGTCAAAAAATAGTCTTAATTTAAGTAAAATATTACAATTAGTTGCCTATAACGAAAACTGCCTACAGCATAATTACATCTTTTATGTTCCATCATATTCGAGTTTAACACCTATTTTAGAATGAGGATTTAAAAAATTCTCAGGTATATCAAATTTTGCTGTTTCCGTTACAAATTAACGCAAAATATATATCGAGAGTTCATACGAACGAATCTGACTTTATTTGTCTCGAAAAATCGAGTAAGCTGGGAACAGTGATCTTGAGAAACAACTCCCTGCCTGACGCCATATTGTAACAGTTGTATTAATATCAGCGTGGGTTTGTGTACGTGTATTTTGTATTACTAGTAGTGCTACAAATACCTATTTCATTTGAAACGGGGGCCAAAGGAATAAACAACAAGCCACAGGTGAGTGCAACGTGAACAATAATAAACCCAATTGTGTAAAAATTGTCATCTTTCGTTTCATGTACATATATTTTAATCTAGGCAGAAGTATGAATCTTTGCAATTATTGGGTGAAAATAATTTGTGCTTAACTATTATTATTCTTGTAGCAGAATATAGGTGACTCGCTGCAGTTTAAATGTTAAAAATTAATCAATCACTTACCTTTTGAAATTTATCCTCACAGAAAGTCTAACACCTATATTTCGCTGGCAAATACCAGTGAAATTCTTCCCAATTGTTACGTTCTAAACATACAAAATGTTGATTACCGGATACCTAGTAGATTCTGAGAAATTCTCGATCAAAACAAGAACAACTTAACGCGAATTACACCAGTCAAATCGCAGAGTTTCAAAGAAATCTCAAATCCAGCCTGCGCGTGTATTGTTGCGATGTTTGATATTAGAGAGAACCATCTAGCTCACTACTGTTGCAGGCAGGGCCGTCCTCGGGAATAATTTACGGGTTCTTTTTCAAAATTTGTATTAAGGGATATTGAGGCGGTTCATTAAAAAATATTGAGTATGTAAAACTAATTAATTATTTAGTACCTACTGGTGAGAAACACAGCGTATGCCCTCTTTGGGTCCTATTTCGGCATCTCCTTCAAAGAATTAATTATTTGTACAAAGTTTTGATGTACCAAATGTACCAAAATTGAATTTGTGGCCTTTTCGTCATACTCCTTTAGCTTCTAGGTTATCTTTTGCCACTCTCTGTGTGCACCCTTGTCACTTCCCTTAGAATTTTCAAATATAAATATTATCAAAGAAAAAGTCAATTGCAGTCAGTCATGTTTGGTCATCCAGGAGGAGTTGACCTTACGCAGTTCTTATAAAGTTATGAAATGGGCCTAGACTTGACCATTTTTGGGGTTACTGAACGAGGCTTGAACTAAGTATCCCACTCCTTTATTTTTCTATAAGGTAAATGTCTTTATTACCTGCTTTGTACACTTTATTCGTTGTCAATTGAAAACAGCCTATATAGTATGATATGTGCTGGTTCTTTACGTGTTCTAAGCTTAGTTTCTACATATTGGTTGAACGGCACCCATACCTAACACACCTGCGGACTACAGTTGACCAGATGTGTCAATCTCGGGCGGTATAGTCGACCTATGAGGATAGTCTAGTAAAATTATTGTTTTATTTCAATTTTCTTATAGTTTATAATTTGATTCTAATAACACAGCGTCAAACTATGAATAGTAGAAGCTATTTGGTAAGTCTTGACGACCACTTGATTTGATTAATGCCCTAAATATTATACATTAGACGCAGTTGCACCACCAAATCGCTGTATTGGTCCAGTTCGGTCAAAGAACAAATAATAATATTATTGCCAGTCTATTTTTACCAACCATTAGCCATTAATAGATCCGCGAGAGGGGTCATTGAATAACAGCGTGAGTATAATTGGTAGTAAAGGACGCACAAATGAAATTAAATGAGACGTCGTCGTGTTACTGAACCTTTTCGCAATAAACTGAAGTATAGCTTTCCATTTTACGCGAAGGTGAGTTTTTTCACGTTAAAATTCAGCAGTTTTCACACACAACGTGTAATTCGAATTTAAATTTTGTTCGTTTTCAAGACGAGTAAGCTAATGGTTATTATTATGATAATATAGATTATGCAAAAGTCGTAAAAGTTGTTGCACACATTTGTTATTGTATTATTAGTTGGTTTGTAGGGATTATACATTATGTTATTATTATATAAAGGATTAATGTTGTATTTATTTAAGGAAATGTTTTTTCTGGCTTGTTTGAACCTTGTGTGCGTCAAAACGGGTATATACAAATTTATATGTTGTAGTACTTTGAGTTTAAGCAATGGGATGTTTTCCTATTTTTTTTTACATCGGCAATGGAAAGTAGTTGGAAAAAGAAGAGATACGTATTTCTGGAATTTTAATATTGGGTTCATTTAAGTCCATACATTATTTTTTTATTGTGCGCGATATCTACGTGACGTCACTAAGCGAAAATTCAAAATTTGCGCCATTTTTTAGTGATTTCTAGGATATTTTCATTTGTGTGGTTGGTGTTACTGCGTGACAACTTTACTTTTGTTTATGTTTGAATTGTTTGGTTAGGGTAAACATCATGGTAAACATGAGACATTGTTTTTAGTTTATATTTTTACCTATGAATTGTTGTCTCTGCCTGTGACTGATTACAAGTGTATTTATTAGTAATAGAAAAACATCGTAATTTGTAAAGGTAATTTTTGAATATATTTAATCGACTTTGCAGTAACACCGATAAGTTAAATACTAACCTTACATTTTTCATCCCTTTAATTTCTGAAAGGATCTATAGGATCTTTATCATAAAAGCATCTATAAACGGTAAATTGTCGGACTTGGCCTCTACAAAACATTGTTCCATGTTTAATAAAAGTTTACTTCACAAGAAAACAACAATACAACACGTCAAGTTGTCACGCCAAACACAAACAGAAAATTTCAAATGTCAATTACTGAAATGTCAACTGTCGTTGTTACAAACTGAAACTAGCCACATATTATCAGTGTGGCCTCGTTATAGATACATATTTCGCAGTTTTCGCTTAGTGACGTCACGAATATAGAATAAAATTTCAAAATTGAATTAAAAATTTTCTACCGATTCAATCTTAATAATTTTTATCCTAATAAATATAAAAAAATATATATTTTATAAAAATACAGGTTTCCACTTTCATTTCGATTGAAGGAAAATACCCCATTGAGCAATTTAAAATATCTACATCGACTCAAAGTGCCTAGTTTTTTGTTTTATGCTTTGTTAAAAAGTGCAGGTCATTTCTAAAGGACTATTACATGCATATATACCGTTTAGAAAGACAACCTAAACTATTTTAGAATAGGTAAATGTACCTGACACATTTTTTCATGTTTCGCGAACAATGACTGATATTGAACAACCATTATCTCTCAATTTTTTCCCCAAATAGGATGCGACATCCCTTAAATGAAAGATAATACCATTGTTAGCTTGAAATAAGATGCAAGATGCCCCCTGGGGGCCTGTGTGCAAGTGCGACACAATAATAGTAAAGATAATGATATAATAAATTAAATCAGCATTGAACGGCGTTTTTTATCACGCAAGTGGGCATTCTGCGTTACATAAGTATAACCACAAGTATAAAGATATATACAGTAATTTCACTCGGCAAAATCTCTTTGATGTTGGTGTCCTTAAGTTTTGTTTTTTTAACCCCCCAAAAAGACCACTGCGCATACTACCCAAGCACAATCATGCGCATTAGTGACCGTTTTTGGGAGACACGCACAGGCCCGGACTATTATTTTTTGGAGTAAAAAAGGTGGCCTAACAGAATTTCGTTTACAAATGAAACAATATTTTGTAGCCATGTTACACACAATACAAAACACTTATCAAAATCACAAACACAAACGCCTAGACACACAAACGTATGCTGATTACCTGTAAAGCAAAAAGCAAATGTGCGCCCATTAAATAGCATACGCCGGCCCATTCCTCCCCTTCTACATCTGTACCAACGCGCATACTACCCAAGAGCAGACATGTGCATTAAAAACTTTTGTACAAAAAATTTAAAGAGTGAAACTACTGTATATATCTTTATACTTGTGGTATAACCAAGGTCCCAAATTTGAATTATAGTGGGAAATATTCAGTAAAGTTAGCGTAAGTTTAAAGTAATACATATATAAATAAATGTCCTCTTATCTCCGAATCACTGGCCATGGGTGATAAACTGATAAATAAATTAAATAATTTAAAGACCCAGCCATTTCTGGTTTGACCGGAAGTCGCCGCAATTGTGTGGTATGGTATGTAAAAAAAATTTGCAATGTTCTTTCACGAATTCATTTACTTCATCTTTAATAAAAGACATTGTAGATCTTGCAGATATTTAGAAAGAAGATATGTAAGAATTTGTAGATGTGTTCGATTGACAGTTTCATTGTGGAGGATTCCACGTCCTGTTTCGTAAAAATGAGACGCCTCGTATGATTAAAATCGATAACAATTAAGGCAACAGTGCTAGGCGTTTATTATAGACACCAATTCGCTTGGTACGGCTTCTCACTCCTATCGAAATTCGACTATCACGTTGGAACAATTTAAAAATTACGTAGTGGCCATGGAATGTATGGTATATGTTGTACATACGTATCTAGTCCTCCTTACATTGCAGCACTACTCGCAGCAGGCCGGGACGCTTATTGACATTCTATACTATTATTAAGGGCAGCTGTACTGAGTCGCAGTATACTATGACTTCATGTTACATGTTCATGTTCAAGCAAATGTAATTTGAGCACTGAACTATACATGTTTGATCTCCAAAATATAAAGTTTTCTAGCCTATTTGCTATTTTCAGCATAAAATGTATGTATTCTTGGCACCAAAAATGTTTTACTTTTGATATTTGAGTGCCATCACACCAGTGATCATCGATATTGTTATAAATTTGTCTGAAATCGGATAAGTAACAACTCAGATATGACGGGCGGGGGCATTATAAGTGGGAGACGTATATATAGTTCAGCGTCAAAACAAAAATAGGTAAAATAGTGTGACAATCAACACCTTTTATTTTTTTAATGACATTTGGCGTTTGATTGGTTTTATAATGTACTTACCAAATTATGTTTTCGTTTACCAGTTATTTTCAGTTCCATGTTGGTGTGTCTGCTCGATTAAAGTCGTTTCTTTCCAGATGTGAGGTCTGGCACGAAACATGGTCCTATTCTGA
Source organism: Pogonocherus hispidulus (assembly GCA_963924545.1). Taxonomy (NCBI): domain Eukaryota; kingdom Metazoa; phylum Arthropoda; class Insecta; order Coleoptera; family Cerambycidae; genus Pogonocherus; species Pogonocherus hispidulus. The sequence goes on along the minus strand of OZ004700.1, from coordinate 1,851,101 downwards.
ATCGCGGTATATATTGTATTATGATATTACGCGTAACATGAAGCCATAGTATACTGGGACTCACAGTACGGTTGCTCTGAATAATAGGATAGAAGTCAATACGCGGCCGGGACAGTGTTCGGTTAATTCATGATTTATTGTTATTTCCATACGAATGTTTGTACACTGAGAAAAAGTGTCTCATTAAGGAAGATATTCAACCGTTAGTCTTAAGAGCTGCGAAGAGTTTATACCATCAAATTCTATGCTCACCATTGATCTCGGAAACTGAAGGAGATAAAAAGTCTGTTAAATGTTAAATGGGGAATATTTTAGAGACTTTTATACTGGTCCCGAATCTGTTTCGGAATCATGGCCTAATTATGCTCGTTTTTGAGATATTTAAACGAAAAGTTGGTAATTTCTTTTTGCAGCTGTAGCGGGGCAATAATTGATCTGGTTCTAGGTTCAAATATGCGATAGACCTAGGTTCTAGGTTTGTACATTATTAAGACACAATTTAGAAAGGAATATTTTGCCGAATAATCGATTATGCTATGTTCACTTGATTTAGAGATTTCTACTCTTGTCAACTTTTGTGTTTCTTAAGGTGGCCATGTTGGATTTTCTGTTTTTATAATTTAGGTGAAAAGAGCTTTTTAACGATGTATCATTATGCTACGAAAAAATAGTTTTTAAGGCGGTAATTTAATAAAAACGTTTTGAAAACGGAGTTTAGTGGCTCAAAGTTTAGTTTCGAATACCCATTTTCCTGTACAATTTTTAATTAAATTGTCTACTCGTATATGCCCCCCTCCCCCGTTTGGAATATATATGTGATACAATTTTTTTAATTTTATACAACAGCGGATATGCAAGACCGAGGTAGGACGAAATTTGATAAATTTATCTCGACTGGTTTCAAAATTATTTGGAAAAAATCGGCACTAGGATGCCCCCTTTAAAGGCTGAAACCCTGTTAGGAAGCCCTTTTGGAACCCTTTCTATGATGGTCCTATTTCTATGGTAAAATATTGTACAATAATTTCGTGACACCCTGTAGGAAAAGGTAATACCTACTTAAACTTTAATTGTGTTATGGTGCAATTCCAAAACGGAAAACAAGGGCAAACAGAGGCGCAAATTCCCCGCTTATAAAATCTTTCCCTGCGATTTAAAACTTTGAAATTGTGTGTACAGTATTTATACGTAATAAACAAAATAATTGACGAATGTATAAGTCGGAAATACACCTCCCAGTGCCTGTATTCTGCGTAGAAGCGAAAAAGTTTCGGAGGGAAATATCCTTGAAATACCGTTTCAAGGTTGGTAGGTACTTAAAACGAAACGAAATTAGGAAATTGATATGAATGAGAGCGTTTTCATAACTTTAAGGTGTTAACGGCCCATTATAATATTCAGCAAGAGCTTTCTTTGGTGCTTATTTTAAATGAGCGAAATACGCCGTAAAAAAACAGATACAGTAGGTATCTGGAGAATGTTTATATTATATTTCCAGGTATTTTTCGAGGTTGCCAAATAAGAATAAAAAAAGAACAGAATTAACACAAATTGGCATTTTCGTAACTTTTATAGTAGCAAAATAAAGCCGATTCATCCAAATCTTGGTGGGCTTTAGAATATTGTTCAAAAACATCGCACGTGTGTTTAGTGAGATATTTTTTTTATCAAATACCTTGGGAAATACCTTACAAAATTCGTTTCTAACATGCTGTTTCGGAGTGACTGAATAAATTAACGAAATTTAAGACAATGGGGTGTTTTCCTATTTTTTTTTTACATCGGCAATGGAAAGTAGTTGGAAAAAGAAGAGATACGTATTTCTGGAATTTTAATATTGGGTTCATTTAAGTCCATAAATTATTTTTTTATTGTGCTCGATATCGATGTGACGTCACTAAGCGAAAATTCAAAATTTGCGCCATTTTTTAGTGATTTCTAGGATATTTTCATTTGTGTGGATGGTGTCACTGCTTTTGTTTATGTTTGAATTGTTTGGTTAGGGTAAAAATTATGGTAAACATGAGACATTGTTTTTAGTTTATATTTTTACCTGTGAATTGTTGTCTCTGCCTGTGACTGATTACAAGTGTATTTATTAGTAATAGAGAAACATCGTAATTTGTAAAGGTAATTTTTGAATATATTTAATCAACTTTGCAGTAATACTGTGAAGTTAAATACTAACCTTACATTTTTCATCCCTTTTATTTCTGGAAGGATCTATAGGATCTTTATCATAAAAGGATCTATAACCGGTAAATTGTCGGACTTAGCCTCTGCAAAACCTTGCTCCATCTTTAATAAAAGTTTACTTCACAAGAAAACAACAATACAACATGTCAAGTTGTCAAGCCAAACACAAATAGGAAATTTCAAATGTCAATGTCAATGTCGTTACAAACTGAATCTAGGCACATATTATCAGTGTGGCCTCTTTATAGATACATATTCCCTAATTTTCGCTTAGTGACGTCACGAATATAGAATAAAATTTCAAAATTGAATTAAAAATTTTCTACCGATTCAATCTTAACAATTTTTATCCTAATAAATATAAAAAAAAATATATTTTCTAAAAATACAGGTTTCCACTTTCATTTCGATTGAAGGAAAATACCCCATATAAATAAAAAACTAGATAAAATATCTTATTAAACCCAATGCCTAATACTCGAGGCTCTACCATATTAGTATAGTATTAATTTGATTTTTTTTTGAGTACTTTTTGAATTATTATTGTATCTTTTTTAGATTAAATTAAAATTTTACGATATTTGGGGATAAATGGGAACTTTTAGCCTTTCCATTCGCCTGAAACACTCTGTATACCAAACCCGACTCAAATCTGACCTCACAACTCTTCACTTAAAAACCAATTTTTGGCATACAATCGTTCCCGGATAAACGTCTTTCTATTGCCATTGATTTATAGACATGTGCTTTTCAACGGCCAGTTCAAATTCTCGAAAAGGGGACATAAATTAAACCGAAACATTTACGGCTTTTTTATAGCAGTGCTCTGTGGTTAATTTACACATACTCAAGGACGAGCACAAGGATGTACCCATTCGATCTACTAGTGTAATCGACAGGCGCAATTTCGAAACTCGAATGATGACCCATTGGCCAATTTATATCGCGGCGTTACGAAAGTGTTACAGGGTGGCACAAATAAGGGGATAAGTTTAAAGATGGAACTGTTTATGTAATACAGGGTGCGGCAGCATAACTTCCTTTTTTCAAAACTTAATAAAACCCATTGTATGAATCAGAACATTTTTATTTGTTTTTTTATAATGTAGGCGCATGCCTAAAGTATGGTTTTACATAGTTTTGAAGATTAAATCAGATAGGTGACGTCCCCCATTCTCCATACACTGAGTAAACCTATTTCTGGTGTGTGTCATGACTCTTGCCAGCATAGCAGGCGTTATGTTGGCAATTTCTTCGTGGATGTTAGTCTTTAAATCTTGTAGGGTCCTTGGACGGTTCACATAAACACGGGATTTCAAATCGTTCCTCAGGAACGACTTCGAGCAGAACCTGACACGCGTTCATCCGAGAATTGAAGTCACGTGCAGAAAGTTCCTGCACAATCGCCATCTTGTAAGGATGGAAATGAAGATCATAATGAAGAATTCTCACAGAACGATCGGAAAGTCCAAGGGCAGACGCATGTTTGCGCCCAGAACGCCGTGGTGATCGCAACATTGAAACTCTCACTGCCTCAATGTTTTAAGGTGATCTAATGGGGCGAGGGACCTCAGTTCTTCGTCTTGTCGCACTTGCAGTTTGTCTGAACGTAGTAACCCACGTAACAATTTTCCCCACGGGACAGGAGCCAACGGGGTTAAATTAAAGCGATTCCGAAAGGCGCGCTGGATTGCGATCACAGAACATCCGCTCGAAAAGTAGGCCTCAACGGCAAAAACACGCTTCTCACTGTTCCAACGCATGATGGCGACTGAACTGTGTGGGGACAAAACTTTATAGTCCCGCCTCTCGAACGAGACCACTAGCGCTCCGCTACGACATCAACCGACTGAATGGCGCGCATTTTAAAAAAGGAAGTTATGCTGCCGCACCCTGTACAATGAAATTCTTAACAAAATATTGGGTGTATGGGTGTCGTTTCATTCTCTTTTCCCCCATACAGCTGTCACTGTTCGGTTACTTGAGACAGTTTGATATCCTTTCTGAAACAGTTCTTTCAGTGTAAGGACAGATAGTAATCGTCATACATGTCCGTGGCCTGGACACCAAGGCACCGAATGCTCATCAAAAAGAACGTCACCATTTTTATATGCAAAGTAGATCGAGGAAAGAAACTCGCAACGCGATATTAACAAATATAAACCGGACCCCGCATTTTTTATGCCCACTACAGTATGATCAGAATATGAACGGCGCCTCCTCGGAGATGGAATGCGCACACTAGATCTTAAGATTCGGAACCTGTACGTATAGATGATTTATTAACGGCCAGTGACCCTGGCGGTGTGACCTTCTTGACAGAGATTGAGAGATTTTGAAGGATTAACTTTCCTCGGACACGGTGCGAGGTCTACAAAATGCAATTTAGTCGAAAGGAGTCCAGAGAAGTCGAAAGGTATCACGCAAGGATGCGTCTTCAGCCCTTTATGGTTTTCATTAGTAACGAATCAAAGTGATGATATGTTGTAAATACTTTGAATTACAAAGTATAATTACATCGGCACAGTTATGACTAACGGAACACTGGAAATATATTTAGTGGCAAGTGTATAAGCAATACAAAATACAAACTAAAGTTATTTCAAAAATAATTACTGGAGCTCCAACCTAGTCATGTAATTCAAGTCTTTAAAAAATACAGATTGATTTCAGTACATCTTGTTAATTTTTTTACAGCTGTTTCATTATCCGACAAACTGGTCTCTATAATAACTAAGCCAATAAAAACTAGATAGATGGTTGAAATACTACCTCGGCATATAAAATGTCCAGCTAAGAGCTATTCCTGCTCGCAAAGCCCGTTCCTATTGCAACGAATAGCATGAAACACTTATTCTTATTAATTAATTTAGACTGCTACTGAATACATTCTAAAACCGGTTCGCATTGGAGCCCAATAAAGACAACTTTTATATTTCAAGCGGAAAAAATCCACAGCTAACGCCTGTCCAAACTCCGATTTATTTCCTCTTTAAAAAACAGATAACTGTGTAGGCAATCGAGATACCTAATTAATTGCTATAAGTGTGATAACAGATCTGCATTACCACCATTAGAAAACGTCCTTTATTTGCTGTATATAATTATTTTTAAAAGCTACATACACTACATACAGGGTGCACATTGAGATCCTAATCTAGGATAACTAGATATAAGTTGCCTCACGAAGGGCAGGTAACTCAGTATAAGTCACTATATTATATACGGGGAGGCAACTTAGGCAACCTAAATATAGATGCCATACTGAAAATACAATCGACCGAACAAATAATAACAATTTAATCAAAAACTGTACTGGTTGACTTCAATTTAGGGATTTTTGTGTTGTATGTCACAAATTTAGTAGCCTGATATAAATAGTCAGTGGACATATCCAGTATATATTTATAATAACTGGTTGACATCTCTGGATCTCTGGAATGGTTATATTAATTTTACAAAACCAAAATTGTAAAAGATACACATATAAATTTCAGCATAAAGGCGGGTTTACATTGGTATAGTTACTAAGCCTAGTTACTTGTACTTGTAGCTAGCCTGGCTAGCCTACTGTCACATATGAGGGACAGTGGGTGTTTGAAAGCACACTTGAAATCATATTTTATGCGCACTAGTACCAGTAGTGCGGTCACGCCAGAACCAGGATGAATCCTTTTCGTTGTCATATTTCTCGTCATTCTAGAATGTTGCGCAAGGAAAAGTTAAGAAATATATTTGTTAGAGTTAAGCAAATTGTTATTGGAGAACTTATTAGAGAGATTGAAAAGGAAAATTGTCGTCCAAAGAGAAGATGGGTCAGATTGGATCAGTAGAAGGGATTCAAAAGGAGCATCAGCACTTCTTCTCAACGCACTGTTTATTGCCAATCAGCACACAAACACCTGTGCGTATAGGTGCTAGCAAGGGAGGAAGTGTTTACATTGGTGTAGTGGACACGACAGCCGGTAAACTGGTACCCGGTACGGTGGTGAGGAAAGGACAGTGACTTCGCAAGTGGTAAGTAAATATCCTGGGTGGCTATTCACTTTCCTGTCCTAATTACTTGTATCAGTACTAGTACAAGTACTTTCCTAAGTGGTTTACACTAGGTTAGTAGCTGCCTTGCTAGTTACTAGTACCAGTAACTAACCCGTTTACTATACCAATGTAAACCCGCCTTAACATTGTTTATTTTTGGGTAAAATATGTCAATAATATGATACATCTATGTATTTTTTTTGCATTTTAAATAGAAAACAATAAAAGAACCCTTTTTCCTCTCACAGTACCAACCAGAGATGAACCCACTCGACATACAGATTCCCCTTTGTTGTTTTCAGTCACCTGTTTTTTGTTGTCCTCGTCGCAGCTTCGACATGGAGTTTATCAGATGGAAAATCGCGGCTCACAGATCGCGGAGAGATCGGTTCGCGGTATTATTAAAAGTGAAACGTGTCGCCGTGTCCTCAATACACGGCCTGCTGCCTAAATTTAACCTCAAGTCGAAACGGCGTGCATTCCATACCGGTGGATCTACTTGGACACTGCCATTCCATGTGCGCTGTCTTAATATGCTGCGAATACCTGAGTCGAGAAGCGATAATCGTCCACTGATTCGGGAATTTCAGCACGACTGGCTGAAAAAGAAAATGCAGTGGATAGATAATAAAAAAGGTTATTATTAAAGGCACTCCTTTGTCGCAGGAACTGTAGAAATGCGAACTAATGTGGATAATTTAATTGTTTTGGAAAAAAAAGCAGATTTTGAAAAAGAATTAAGTACAATCAAACAAATTGCAAGAAACAACGGATATAAAGAAAAACTAATAGATAACATGATAAAAAACAAAAGGAGGAAATTAATTCGTCGGGAGTTTTACAATATTCGGGAAAAAGAAGCCACCTATAGTTATATTAATCACGTCCCAGGTTATAGTGAAAAAGTAGCTCGCAGAATAGAACGAAACGGGTGTAAAACGATTAGTGTCAACAAGTGTACTATTGGGAGGATTTTGATAAATAACAAAGAAAGGGTTAATAAATTAAAACCATCGGGGGTATACCAAATTAACTGCGCGGACTGTAATGTCGTGTATGTGGGTCAAACCCGTAGAAGTATTGAAACTAGAGTAAAAGAACATACAAAATCCATATTAAATAACGCATAAAATTCAGGATTTTCGACGCATTGTATAGAAAACAATCATTTTATAGATCAGAAAAATGTAAAGGTACTGCATCGTGAAAAGAAAGGAAAGCGCTTAGATCTGTTAGAGCAATTAGAAATTAAAAAATCTTTAATTATAAATCCTTGTACTACGAATGATCAGATAGATTTTACAATTTCGCCCTTAGAAAAGGTACTAAAAACTCGGGCTTTACCAGATGGTGGAATCAATCGGGGGTAGGTGCTTGTAAACAAATAAATAAGGAAAACGCGCTTGGAAACAGTAAGTAATAGACATTACTCTATTGAATAAGACCTAATAAGCCGAAATACTAGTATATAAAGTGTTTTCTATATATTTCTTGGAACTTCTAAATGAGATCAATGTTTTTTTTCAAAACAGTTATTTTCACGATGTTTCATAAAGAACCATCCGCTTCGAGTATCCATTTTATGTGGATAATTTGTTGCACAATATATAAATGTCTAAAAGAGTGTCAGCTTGACAGATTATTCTGTCAAATTGACACGATTGCGGAACGCGAAATTCTTCAAAGTGCCTAGCGCGAAAATTAACTCTCAATTAAAATAGAAATTCTGTATTTATGATCTGTCTGTTTTGCTTTCGGCAGGTATTGATCACGTCACGTCATCATCGCCAATGCCTCGTCCCGTTTTGACGTTTAATTCATTTTTTGATAAGCGAGTGCAAACGCGCCCTTTAGGGTTTGTGTTGTCTGTTATCAATAAAATTGATATCTCTAATTCTTTGAAACGCGTCTAATTGCCGACCAACGCACGTCTTTCTGAATGTCTCGCCCCATATGCCTGATATGCAAATTGACGCATGCGTGGTACGATGTACGCGGGTCTGCATTTATCCGTAGCACCATTTCACGCTATTGAGTTGATCCAAGTTTTTTCTGTCATTTTGTTTGGGAGGACAAAATGGAAATGACGATTAAATATTTAAATTATTAATAATCGGTGCTAAATAAAACGCATACACGATTATCCGCGTCCTTACGTATATAGACATGTTAATTTTATGTGAGCTTGGTTGGAGTTTGCTTTGAAAAATTTACGTCATCTTGCGAAGGTCGGAGATTTTTTTATTTATGTCAGATGAGGCAATCGAGCGCCTGATAAAGATATCGTGCTTTTCCCAACTGTCTTGAGTTGCTGCAATTGTAAGTAATTTGAGTACTATACATATACAGTGTGACACAAATTCCCGGTGTACCCCTCATTCCCCCCCTTTTTTTAGATACAATTTTCAAATTTGGTATGGGGGAATTACTTATTAAAGGTCATTTTTTGACATAAAAATTACCTTTTTTCCGCTTCCCATTTCACCGAAAGTATACCAACTCTCGATTTTTATAGGGATCTCCCTGTATATTACAATATTTTTGGAATCTACGTCTTTTTCTGAATCGAACGATATCACATAAGTGACATTTCAGCTGTCAAATTGCTTTTTGGACTCTATTTTACTTTTGAATTTAGAGTGCCTTGTGCCTAGTAAATTTGAGGATGTTAAAAGAAAGTTTGAAAGAGGTGTTAGCAAGACTATTTTCAACATTCGCAATCTAAAACTTCACAAATGTATAAAATTACACCAATTATATATTACATTACCCATCCCATAAATTTTTTTTTTTGAAAAATTTTATATTTTGTATATATTTTTTTGTTTAGTATATACAGACAAACTAGTCAATTAACGTGTTTTTTTTAAACACCCACAAACATCAATATTTTTTGTTTTTTATTGTGGCATTTTTATTAAAGCTTATCCAAACCACAACAATATAAAAAAATAACATGAATCAGAGTTTTGAGAATTATGATTATTGTTTTACTAGAAAGTACGACTTAAAAATAAAAAAATATTTTTGTAGGTTTTGATTCTTCAACGACGGACGGACGTGCCAAAATTATGACTAAGATTTACAGCGCTAGAAAAGATTTTTAAGTTTTATATGTTGTGTATACTAACTGATATAAAGCACATATCGATATGGGCAATCGGTTCAGCTTTTTTAGAAACCCCAAAAAGTAATGCAAGAGTGCCGTTCGTCTTTTAAAGTTGGCGGGAAATTTAAAATATATGCCAGAAGTCAATCGAAGATATCGAAAAATAAAAGAATCTGTTTTGGAATAAAGTTTTGCCTATATTTTCATATAAGGTGGTTACAGTTTTTTTTTTATTTTCTAGCTCTTTGAGACAACGGGACTTTTTTAAAGCTTTTTTGTGGTTTCTGAACAAGTTAAAAAAAATCCTATATGGTTTGTGTTTTATGCAAGTCACTGTCTATTTAACATAAAGTAATTTTATTGTAGTTATTTTTGTAAAAGGGCCTAGCCCCCTTAGCTGTACAAGTTGATTTAAATTGATATGTTTTCGAAGGTTACCAGAATCTGTAATAGATGAAGCAAATCAGATGGACTAGTCCTGTGCTTTTTTTTTCTAAAAAATAACAATGTCCCAAACTGCATCTCTGTATCTCTTACCGTTTTCGAGCAACTGGGCGTTTTTTGATTTTTGACAAAACCGACTGTTGCCCTTTTCTCATTTGTCTTTCAAGATACTTCTAAATGGTTTTGAGACAAATGAATTTGATTTTCGTTTTCTTGTTCTGACCACAACTATTTGTTGTTCTTTTTTTTAAATGGAACAGCCTGTATTTTATTTCTAAAATGAACTGAAAATGCGTTCCAAATATTGTACAATATATTATATATTAAAGTGGATACCCGAAGCGGATGGTTCTTTATGAAACATCGTGAAAATAATTGTTTTGAAAAAAAACATTGATCTCATTTAGATGTTCCAAGAAATATACAGAAAACATTCTATATACTAATATTTCGGCTTATTAGGCCTTTTTCAATAGAGTAAATGTCTATTAGTGTCTATACTCTATGAGTAATAGACATTTACTCTATTGAAAAAGGCCTAATAAGCCGAAATACTAGTATATAGAGTGTTTTCTATATATTTCTTGGAAAATCTAAATGAGATCAATGTTTTTTTCAAAACAATTAGATTATATATTGTTTTTCGAACAATTTCTGGAAAATTGGTACACCCTGTATAAATGTACCACTTCCATCTTGTCCTACCCATGCATAATGAATATATTGGTACATAATATGCCCGAATTTTTTGTTCTATTTGCAAGCATCCTTGAACAACGTTGTGATACTCCCAGTGACTGGAAAATTTTACCATATTCTACAACGCAGGTCTTCAAGTACTAAATTGCAACAATCTACGCACCATGTATTTTCGCTTTACATGTTTGCAATGTGCAGTGGCTTGCGATGTTTATAAAATTCCACGAAAGCTTAGATTTCTCTTCGTCTCCTTTTTCAGTACTTAATATTGTAATAACTCCGCCAAATATGCATTTACAACTAACTCTACATCCGACGTGTATTATTCAGTATAAAATACAGGGCGTTTCAATCCGTCTGTCATTTACTTTTTCTTGCATGCAAGTCTAGAACAACTGGTCTTTTGAGTAATAATACTCTTCTAAATTCGTTCACAAGTAAATAGAAAGCGCTGTAGAATAGAGAATGGTGGCCAAAACGACTCGGCAGAGCTTCTGAACTCTTGTAGGTAAAGTTACACTTGCGGTTCACTCGTGTTTCTCAACTTTTTGCCTCGTCACGTCACGTGCATATTCATCGAGGTCAGATCTGAAATATTTCGTCATTTGAGCTGATCCTTCCACGTTAAAAACCATACAGTATCAAGTTTGAATGTTAAACGTCGAGGCTCGATTTGTACAGGGTGATGCGCGTAGAGTGTACTCCCTCAGATGGATAAACGGACGTCCTATAAAGTCTACTGTGATGGGCACAGATTTAATATCCTTCGGACAAGATAAGTAACCAAATCACAAATATGGATCAAAGATCTCTCTCTAAATATTTTGATGTCTATCTTTTGTTTTTGTTTGCGGTGGTGTTTCCATAGCACATGTCTAAAATATGCATTTATGTTTTAAGATCTCTATGCATCTCTTTTAGATACACAAAATGTAAACAGAGACAACCGTTCAACGACTTGACACACCCACTCGAATTCTCGACAAGAACCGAACTATTACGATTGCCGTATCCGTCGTCTACCAGCGCAAATATTTACTCCATTTTATTACGGTTGTTTTCTTGGTGGTGAGTCGTGTTTTTGTCTAGTGTTTCGGTGTTTCCAAGTGATATTATTTAATAAAATCCTTCTAAAAACTTTTGATATTTATTATTTAGTGTTTATAATGACCAACAAGTGTATAGCTTGCAAGAAAAGAGGAAAACCAGGGAATTGTTTATTATTTCATCGGTAAGTAAACAAACTGAAAAGAGAATCCTATCCCATGATTGTGCCACTTTGTTCCAATGCTTTTAAATAGGCTGTTACCCATCTTGTCCGAAGGATATTAAATCTGTGGTGATGGGCAATCTTTTCAGAATCAGTTGATGAAGCTAGCAGAAGTTCTTCTGCTAGCTTCTTCGCAACGATGTTGCGACATGATTGCCTAATGGGCATCGCGAATGTTAGTAGTCGGCATCTCATTCACATAAATAAGTAGGATTGTTTTCCTCAAGGGCAATAGAAGTTACTGCTACAATGGCGCCTGCGGAAAAGCAAGTCGTTATCTGTCTGTCAATTTGACAATAATAATCGTCAGACAGATAGCAGCAAAGACCCACAGAGGGCACTACGGTGTGTTTCTCACCACTACTAACATTAAATTAGAGTGTTCTATTATTGGAACACTACATTATTATTATTATTGGTGCTACCAAATATTCGTTACCGCGTGTAGTGTACAGCTCCCGTGTATCACCCTGTACATTTCCAGTATGTAAATAGAAGCGAAATAATTCACTGCCACTGCATTGCGTATGAGAACATTGCACGTGGCGTTTTTTATCTATTTACTACAAGTAGGCGATGTTGACATTCTGCGCATTGTGCAGATAGCCAAGTTCATAAACAAACACAATCTTTCATTCATTTGCCGTTTGTTTATAGTAAATACACGCGTTTCTGGTGAAAGTCATGCCGGTAATTGCCGTGGTGCCAATTCTTGAAACTAGAGAAAAAAGCGCCGCAGCTTGCACGTTATTTTGACCAGAATCCAGTGACGAATAACCTTGGTCAAAACTAGTATCTATCTGTCCTTATATATTACATAGTACATAGCTAGTGGTGGGTTTATATAAACTAGATGTCCATTACATGCAAATTCAAATCCAATCTAGGTTATGTGCAACACAAGTACGTACTTCTTGTTTCTACATCTTGTTCCTTCTCCTCTTTGAAACCCGTGGAAGATTCTCCGAAGCTGATCCTTTTCAGTGTAGGCATGCACATCAGATACAATACATTCTTTATAATAAGGTAAACTGGTTCACCCCTTGGACAGTTTTTTCTGTCTATCTCAAAGACAGACACTGTTTCTGTGAGGTTCTAACTGACTCGACATGTATTTATAATAATAATCCATTGGGTCAATTCAGGGAAATACGGGCGTTGCTGAAGAGATTTACCTTTTCAAACTCTTGACTCTTGAAGATCTTTGTTGTTAATTACTGTCTTCTGTTTCTACATCTTGTTTCTTCTCTTTGAAACCCGTGGAAGATTCTCCGAAGCTGATCCTTTTCAGTGTTGGCATGCACATCAGATGCAATACATTCTTTATAATAAGATAAACTGGTTCACCCCTTGGATAGTTTTTTCTGTCTATCTAAAAGACAGACACTGTTTCTGTGAGGTTCTAACTGACTCGACATGTATTTATAATAATAATCCATTGGCTCAATTCAAGGAAATGCGGGCGTTGCTGAAGAGATTTACCTTTTCAAACTCTTGACTCTTGAAGATCCTTGTTGTTAATTGCTGTCTTCTGTTTCTACGTCTTGTTCCTTCTCCTCTTTGAAACCCGTGGAAGATTCTCCGAAGCTGATCCTTTTCAGTGTTGGCATGCACATCAGATACAATACATTCTTTATAATAAGATAAACTGGTTCACACCTTGGACAGTTTTCTCTGTCTATCTCAAAGACAGACGTTGTTTCTGTGAGGTTCTAACTGACTCGACATGTATTTATAATAATAATCCATTGGCTCAATTCAGGGAAATACGGGCGGGCGTTGCTGAAGAGATTTACCTTTTCAAACTCGACTGTTCATTCCTGAAACAGTAGCACGATCCACCTTCGTAAGAAGTAATTTATTGGTGCAAGTTTCAATCTTCAAGGGTCACCATGAAGATCATTGTTGTTAATTGTTTACTAGTTTCAAAATAATTGAAGAGCAAGTGATCGCATTGAAGAATTCTTTATGTTCAGCCTATCTCAACCAAGTCATAACGCTTATAGAAACAGTCTTTTTCTTCAATTTTAACGCTTTTACTTTGATAATTTTGATCAGAGATTTTTTATTTGGAATATGAAACCATATTTTTATAGATCAGCTAATTCGTTCGAACCTCCACTCTCAAGTGTGGTAGGGATCTCTTCCTTGCCTATCATGTCGTCAAATACACCAAATTCAACTGTTTTACGTGACAATTACGGAAACAGTGTTTGAAATGATCTTGGCGTATATCAGGTACAATCGTTCAGTTCCAAAGACCAATAATTATAATTCCAAAGCTCGACATTACGAATTTCTTTAGGAGCAATATCGTGCATTAATAATTTCTTGATTCAAAGTCTTGGCAAGACTTTTTTGCACCCATTTTGCAAGTTATTTTTCCGCGTATGGACCGGACTGTGATGGGCACAGTTCGCCAGCCACGAATATTTTATTTTTATTATTAACATAATTCGTTTGCAACTCGGTGTGTTTACATGGACGATCCCACCACGCGTTGGTTCACTGTCTCTCTCTTTCTACATTTGGAATCGTCGACCTTCCACTGAGACGTGACGTCAGCACTTTATACGCACCATTTTAGAGTACAACAATTCAAATATTTCGAATCCGAGTGATGGAATTATAGTTGATTAGCAGATCTCCGTTTGGTTTGCATTTGTTTGGTTTTGTCGCCCATCAACAGCTATAAAATGTGATATAATCTATAATAGTCTAGTGACTATCTACACCTAGTAGTGCATTGTTTACGATTTGGAAACAACTGTTGCAACTGAAAAACTACGTTTTGACAGTTTTAATCGTATATTTAGTTTGTATTTTAAGTGATACATCATCTTAAGCTTGTCAGCGTATACAGGGCGCCTTATTTCTTGACCCGTTGCATGGGTAACTCTTTTATTAGTAGAGATACAAAAACGCTTAAATGAGCAAATTAGTGCAGTTTCGTATTAGTAATTCTACGGTAAGGCGAAAAATTATATACGGGGGAAGGTTGAAAAGTTATTGACAAAAAACGAAAAATCCAACTTTTCTATTATCCCTCGTAGCTCGTTCATTTGAAGAGTTAGAGAAAAATGCTTCACATGTTTTTTGCAGTATTTTTCATGTAAAATGACATGCACTTGCTACTTTTTATATATCTCTTAAAATGGTTGAGAATCACAGTAAAATATATTTTTTTTAAATGTAATGGATAGGTGGCTGTGACATTAACCGAAAGTCCCCTTTTTTCTCTTTCAGATGATATAACATAGTCCATATTTTATCCTTACAAAAGTAATAATAATCGTTGTTTTTAAAGAAAGTTTATTGTCACATCAAGAATGCTATGGATTATGGAACAAAAGAATGTTTTGAGAACAGAAATTATTAATTAATTAATTATATTGAAGTAAATGTTCGAAATGACCACCATCCTGTTGGATACATAGTAAGCAACGTTTCTGGATACTTCTTAAAACATTATTTATTGTATGTCCATGTATGCTTCTAATTGCATCTTGAATCCTGACTTTTAGATCCTCTATATCTAGAGGAGCTGTCACATAAACTTTATCTTTCAATAACCCCCAAAGAAAGAAATTTAAGGGGTTCAAATCAGGTGTTCGCGCTGGCCAGTCGATATCCATTCTATTTCCTATAACATTATCAAACTGTTCATGTAAATATTGTTTTACCTCGCGGGAATTATGCGCAGGTGCTCCATCGTGTTGGAAGTATTTAAGATTTCTAAAAATATGAAGTGGTAATTCATTTAAATATTCCTCTGTTAGAGTATTCCTTAGAAAATGAAGGTAATTATTCGCATTCAAATTATCTTCGTAAAAATATGGGCCAATAATTTTGCCACAAAAAATTCCACACCACACATTTATCCCAAATTGACGTTGATTTCTTCTTTCAGAAACAAGATGTGGATTTTCTCGGCACCACATTATGTTATTATGGCGGTTAAAAATACCATTGTTGGTAAATCTACTTTCATCACTGAATAAAATCTTTTTCCAGAAGTCTAGATCCTCTTCGCATTTTGAAATGTACCATCGACAAAATGTCATCCTTCTTTGATTATCAGCTGGATATAAAGTATTGCATATGGAATAATGATAAGGCTTTAAATTGTTACCTTTTAAAATAGCTCTTACAGTTTCATTGGAAGTGTTGCAGTGATGTGCAATTTCTGCAGTTGAAGAATCAGGTTTAAAATTTACATAAGCCAAAACATTTATTTCAGTGTCTTCATTGAAGTTTCTTTCATCCTTAGGCTTTGAAAAAGAACCGTATAATCGTATATTATTTTCCAGCTGTCTAAATATTCTATGATGGGGTTGTCTTCGTTCCATGTAAGTTTCAAAATAAAGATTCGCTGCAGCTTGTGCATCTCGATTTTGGTTATAATAACAAAATAGCATATCATTTTTCTCTTCGTTGGTGTACATATTTGCAACACTATTATTTTGTATGCAGTATTAATAATAAACAATAAACTACTTAACAAAAACTAAAAATGTCACTTATGATCTGTCAATAATTAAATGCCAACTAGACGTTTTTAAAAATATCAGGAATCTTATTTTTTGTTTTATTTCCATAGCATTCTTGATGTGACAATAAACTTTCTTTAAAAACAACGATTATTATTACTTTTGTAAGGATAAAATATGGACTATGTTATATCATCTGAAAGAGAAAAAAGGGGACTTTCGGTTAATGTCACAGCCACCTATCCATTACATTTAAAAAAAATATATTTTACTGTGATTCTCAACCATTTTAAGAGATATATAAAAAGTAGCAAGTGCATGTCATTTTACATGAAAAATACTGCAAGAAACATGTGAAGCATTTTTCTCTAACTCTTCAAATGAACGAGCTACGAGGGATAATAGAAAAGTTGGATTTTTCGTTTTTTGTCAATAACTTTTCAACCTTCCCCCGTATATAATTTTTCGCCTTACCGTAGAATTACTAATACGAAACTGCACTAATTTGCTCATTTAAGCGTTTTTGTATCTCTACTAATAAAAAAGTTACCCATGCAACGGGTCAAGAAATAGGGCGCCCTGTATATAAATGACTACTGGGTACATAATGTAATTCAAATATTCCCGAAGTTTATTTTTGAAGCTGCTGCTGAACTTCAGAACTCCTTACGCCTACTTACCTGTACAGTCCCGATAAAAGCATCGACGAGCCTTTATTGATTGCTCCGAAATAAGAATCGCAAAAAGCATGTGGTATTGGAAACATCTGAAAAGTATTGAAAAAATGATCCTGCTTCTTTTATATGTCTGTTTTTTATTTAATTTTTAGATAGGATCAGGTATTCCTCTATATTAAAATTAGAGTTTAAAAAATCTTACATAATTTATGTACAGTTTTATATACCAGATCATTTTTTTGCTGGGAAATCATTATATAGACTCGTAAGGTTTCAGCATTCGCCTGCGGCTCTCCACGAAAGTTGGCCACCTTGCCCCACAGAGACTTTCTGGACACTTATACATATACTTATACTTATACAATTATAATATACTGTAGGTATGAGTCTTTTTATTTATAGCACAGGAGGACAAGATGAAAATTTGAGGCATTCACCATATAAAATATAAAAACTATATAAATTGTATTAAATACTCAATAGAACAATACTATCTTTTCTCCATATCTTTTTAGTATTCACAGAAGGCCTCGTTCCCAGATGCGCACCTGTTGAAACTGTAAAAAATGCGGGCTTGTTCTGAATTTTAAGCTCGTACAATGCCTTGTATGCCGTATATAGATTACTTTGTACAACTATATAACCAATATATGGCAAGGATACAGGAACATGGGAATGAATACGTCCAATTGACTTACGGTCTTCCGCCCCAGCAACGCGGAGGGCTCGTTCGGCCAACCCCCTCTCGCGCCGTTCTAGAGAATAGCAAAAACCGCACTCACAGGTAAATTGGTCTTGATATTTCATAATGTGTATTCGTATACTCTTGTATTATTAGTAAGGAGTGTGTTGGTTCTTGAATCGGCCAACGCCCTATGTAACAAAGGATTGAAACAAGTTAAAGGCGCGTTTCCACTCCCTTGGTCGATGAAGCAGTCAAAAAATGAATTAAACGTATTAGTAGTGTTGTAAATGAGGGAACGTTCTCGATTGTGCTTGGAGAACATTCGCGAAGCTTCAAATGAATTTGCGCGCTTTTTCCCGGCCGAGCATTTTGGAGCACATATTGAGAACTTTCCCTTGAAAATGCTCGAAAATTTTCGGCAAAATGCTCAATATGTGCTCTAAAATGCTCAATATGTGTTCCAAAATGCTCGGCCGGGAAAGTGCGCGCAAATTTATTTGAAACTTCGCGAATGTTCTCCAGGCACAATAGAGCGACATTGTTTAAATTGCCGCTAAGAGGTAAAAGTGGCAATATTGCGACTTGCGACCTATTTCCCGAAAATCACAGGTGGCCCCTGCACCATAGAATTTATCTCTTTCTGTAGTAATAATCTGAAATGTAAAGTAGAGTAAACAAAGACGACGATTGCCGATGTATAATCAATCTATATGCTGCACATAAGATCGAAACCGTTTTACAGTTCTAACTGAGGGGTCCTTGTATATCCTGGTGGACTCAAAGAAAGACAATTTCAGTATAATTATTCTTGAATTTGAAACAGTGGAAACGTTTAATTTTTGGAATTAAATACTAATTGTGTATCTTTCATTTGAAAAGGTATAATTTACAGAGTAACTGTTTATTATTAGATTTTATAAGGAAACATTCGTTCCACTCTTTGGGTTTCTAGCCATAACCAGCTAGCTTGGCGTCTACCTTGACTTTTAAATAAAAGTGGATTAGAATTAATACACATATTATCATATGAAATCACAAAATGTATGCTTAATAATGATATCAATGACAGTTGAGTGGTGGTAACTACTGATGGTAGTAGATTAACTAGCCTTATGCCTGCCCATTTCTAATACAGAGTGTCCCAAGAATAGATTTAGTTTTATTTCAAGAAAGAATTAATAAGAAGCGGAAGGGGGAATCGATGATCATAAGTTAAAAAACTATCTTCACATACAGTACTCATTCCAGCCAACAAAAGTTCATGCAGCGCTTTTGTTTCTTCCAATTTATCGACCCCTGATTGGTTGCTCATAAACTGCTGACTGAGATACTTGTTATCTATTGGCATAGATGACAGGAAGCGTAAAAATCGCAATATTAAATATAACTTGTGTATTCGCCTTAATAATATGATTGATAGAAATTTGGGGTAGTCCATGGTAGTTCATTGGCGTGCTTCTGGTTATTTCCGTATGGTTACTTGATATATATGAAAGTTGTTGCTTCCTAATTTATGTGTGAATAAGTTGTAAATGTCTGGATTTGTTAACTTTTATCGTCAAAATTATTATTAAATTTGGACACCGCTACTGGTTATAAACGTATCTCTTATCTTTCTTGGTCCTGTCATCTTTTTCTAGTTTTACACTGCGCAAACTCCGTTCCGGAATTTCCGGTCCCCAATGAGTACAGAACAAAATATAAGAATTTCCATTCCATAGTCTTTATTTCTATGGGTTTGGGTAAATCCCTGTGTCCAGCCAGCGACGAAAGATGGAGGCTCGCCCCGCTTGGACATGCGCGCTTGGTCCTGCGGGAACGAATTTAATTTATGACGAAAGATGTGGCATTGAATTAAACTTTAATAATAGACTCCGCGCTACGAACCGGTTGCGTAACCGAAGCAAAAACTATTTCCTACACACGATCATAGTATTAAAATACAAGGTTCACGCAATTGCCAGCCGCCGTGGAAAATTTGTCGCCAATTATAGATTTATTTATAGCCGTAGTAAAAAATAGTAATTCAGCGACTGCTACACTGTTTCTGCCTTACTTTTATAAAAAAAAAAATGGTATTTTAACGAAAAAAAAAAAACGAATAAAAACGGAAATGGTATTCTAGAATACGCATACGCATTATTGAAAACCTTTCAGAGAACTGAATCTGTTTTGCTTTTCTTTTATCACACTTTCAGATTCATTGAATCAATGGGTTTATTATTCCTTTTAAAGGTGCGTATACTTGTTTTGATATCATGAACTCATCAAATATACCTGTTAGATAAGGAAAAACATTTTGGCGATAACTGCATATTCCAAAAAAACATCTTAATAAACACCAGGCTTTTTTTTATCAAAGATCATCGTAGACACATCCTCTGCAATCTATAGATGTGTAGTTGTTATCATCTGGTCTATTTTGTAAACAATATCGTCTGGTTTTTCCACATTACGAAAATATTATTGAACTGGGATAATACCGTAGATTGAAAGATCTACTCTCGACGGCCTGCCCCAATAAATAACATTACGCAATACAGGTACGCTATGAGAGTAGTACTTTATTAATTAATAGTGTATTTTTTGCGTTTTCCTGGAAATATATCGCGCAAATAACATGCCATAATTTGATAATGTTTAGCAAAATTGAATAAACCGTACCTACATGTAAACAAGTAATAAATGTAACGACAAATACACATCCACATCAGTAAATAATACACGATCTAGCCCGAAAATTATGGAATCGTGTGGAAGGTATATTATTACTGTTGCTTATGACTGAGGGAAATCAGCATTAAAACAAACGATTTAATTTTTTTAAACAGACTTTAAGAGGCTACTATTTAAATAGTTGTTTCACCTTCTGTACAGAACGGCACACAAGGAATCGGATCCTACAGATGTAACAAAATAAAGTAAATTCAGTGACCGACCACCTATGAGCCATCAAAAATAATATTAAATTGATTCCAGTTTTGCTGTAAAACCTTCCATCGAATAATTTTGTCCGTCTGACGCGGAATTCTTTATTTATGATTTCCAATTGTTTAACAATGGGTTTACAATGAAATTTTCCATTCTTTACATGCGCATAGAAAATTTAAAAATACGCTAAGTTCACTTAAAACTGGTGAAAAATATCACGCAAACTTGACTTGTTCTATAAACTGTTTATACGAATTCATCTGGGATCTGATTATTATAAAAAGGTGAACGTACTCTCAGACTAACAGATCAACGATTAAATTATTCTCCGTCGCGAATTAAGATATACAGAGTGTACAGAAATAAGTGACGTATACGTGTTCGCCGGTATAACTGCTCGTACACCCGCAGCGTGTATTTCTATAAGCAAAAAGAGCAGAGAGCATGTAAGCAGCATATAAAAACAGCTCTAAGAATACAAAATTTTGATTAAACTTTTTTATAGCATATCTATTATAACTTTTGTTGTGAATTTGGAGGCAATTTTATTTAGTACGCCCTGTAGGTACAGTGTCTTTTTAATGAAACACCCCCCTAGCATTTTTCTAGAGTTTTTCTCGTTAAAAATGTGTACACAGTAGTAATCTAAAATATGAGTCGGATTAAATATTTGATAGAAAGGAAAAACACCTCCGAGAGTTTTCTCAGTCCCTGTTTATTAAAATGTCTGGCAAACATTGAATTCCTGAAACAAATAAATGTCCTGTGAGTATTTGTACAATTTTTAATTATACGTTCTTGCCGTGACAGCGCGCTACTCGATTTTTTCCGCCTCAAAGTCGAAACTTGGGTAAATACAGAAGATATTCATTGAAAAAAATTATATTACAGTCTTTCCATAATTCCATTTTTTTATATATATAAACATCAGCCTCTTTGCGAAGGGTTAATACTCTTTTAGTAAGTTATCCATAAAATGTTAACATTGCAGGGTTGGCTGGAAGATACCACACTGGAAAAAACCGGGTGGTTTTAACTGGTTTTTTGTGGCCTGGTCAAAATAAAAAAAGGGGTTTTTACCACATAAAGTGGCTTTTTCCAATTTTTTAATGTAAATTAACAAAATCAGTAGCATTGCATAATTTTTTATTATTATATGAAATAACAAAAATAATAAAACAAATGAATATTAACAACAACAACAACAAACTTATTTTTACCGCCTTCTTCATTTGCTTCTTCTATAACGTGAAACTTTGCCCATATCGGATCTTTCGTCCTGCCGCCTCCTCTATTTCTTTGCGGTTTTGCAGCCATTAGGTACTGAAATAATATTTTTCACAAATTATTGTTTGGCAAAATAAAATGGGCAAAACAGAATTTGGGTTACGTATACACTACACTATACACTCTATTAACTGACAAATTGATAAATAAATAAGAAAAATTCAATAATTTATTGTAGCAGGAGAAAATACCTGTACTTTAAAGAGAAAAAACTATTGACATATTTAATTACTTTGTTTTCGTCTGAATAGATAAGTAATAGAATATATTAAACTTACTTACCTACCCCTTTTTTACTCGTGCACTTACGAGTCTTAATTTTAATTTTCACACAACTCCAGCTCCAGCAAAGCAGATAAAAAAACGTCTGGCCTCTGGGGCCTGGGGCAGAAATACTCGTGTCGTGTCCTAATGTCAGCAGTCAGGGTCAGTATCAAATTTTAGTAAGTAATAAATTTAAAAAGTGCTGCCAACTGCCAAAAAACTACAAACTTATTGGTAGGTAGATAGGCAATCAATTGTACGAATGTGTATAAGATGCATAATCAGTTTCAAATACTGGTTTTTTCCACTTTTTATGGTTTTTTCCAGTTTTGTCCACTGGCCCGGACTTTTCTACAAAAAGACGGCTTTTTGCCAACCCTGTAACATTGTACCAAGGTTATACAAAGTGTCTATGAACGTTTTTTTTCCAAAGTAGATTATGGCTCCCCTCCACCAACGTAAAAACTGTAATTCCAATTCCTCTTTATAATCAGCCAGGGCTTAAGAATCTTCAGTGTTTATATTGGCGATTCAAATTACCGATGAGGGCGCTGCAAATTGTAAACAAATATGGAGGAAAACGAGTAAAAATTTTACATTTCATATCACTTCATCTAGCAATTTAGCATTCATCTGCCATAAATATAGTGACTTCATGTGCTAGTTAGGGTGAAATAAAGGATAAAAAGAGTGGTCTAAGTAGTCAAACGTTCCAAAGTGCTTCATTGCTAATTATATGAATTTTTTGGGTTGAAACAAGTGTCCTAGTTTTTGTTTACTTACATTTTGGACTAAAATAAGCGTGAAAAACTGTATGGTGATACCATATTAGTGCTTGTTTTTTGTTAATTAATGTTTAAATTAAAATATATTCTGCTTTTATAAGACTAATAATAGAAAAGTATAGACAAATTGCAAGAAAGTGATTATGTTGTGTAAATAAACGTGCTCCCTGTTATTAAATTGTTACATGCCTTTGGGAGAAATGAATGAGAAACAGTTTCTTATACTAGGGCCAAACTTCTACCTATTTTCAATCTTAAACACTTCTATTGACACATTTTGTGGAATGACACCTATAAACACGGCAATTTGTGTTGTGTTGATTTCTTTTGAATGCCATTTTAAAATGTAAAAATAAAGATGTACAAATACTAACCACGTCGTTTTTAACTTTGTAATCCCAAAAAATCACAAGCACCACTAAATTATAACGTTAAACAAACCCAAATACGTGTTATTTATCATTATATCAGCAATAAGGCTCCAAAAATTACCTTTTAAGTAGGTTCAAATATTTTCATGCAGAGGGCGCATTCATTTTTGGAATCGCGAATTGTATAGGAATTTTTTATCTTATTTTGACTGGTTCCAAGTTTGTCACCATGGTGTAAAAATCTCAAAATTTTTGTTCCTCAAGTTTTTTCGTCAGTTGTATTACGTCTGAGAGACCGATTCGTAGTATTCTTAAGTCGATTGTTTATTTACTCACCTAATCTTATCTGGCTAGGTGTACAATTTCGCGAAAATTATCATTGAATGAATTTCTGTGTTCATTACAACACCAAAACATCCTCGATCGAATGTTTTGGCTGAACGAACGTGTGCTCCCGCCTATGCATTTCAGCTTCTCAGTAAAATTACTCATCACATTACCATCACATCCGGTCCTATATAAATACGTTTGTTTTGTTTTTGATTACAGATGATATCGTCACAGGCGAGGGTTTTTGGCGTATCATTTTATATTATTATGACATAACGGCAGAGGTGGAACACCTGTTACGCCAAAAAAAGCAAGAAATCGTCGCACATCTAATTCGACAAAGAAATATTTAGAAAAAAGTTATTTTATGAAACGTAGGTAGGAAAGATTAATAATAAAAGGATAGACGCCACTGTACCATTCACAAAACTTAAATTTATTTGTGTAGTTCTGGACTATAAGGATTTTTAAATCATTCGCGTTTTGATTTCTGGGTGAACGTAAGATTTTTTTTAGATTATGTTAAAGATGGCTGATACATTGTCAGTACCTTCATATAGCCTGAATTACCCTGTTCAGGATTGCAGATGATTGCCTACTCAAGATTTTTTATGTACTTGGGATAACATTTATTAATATCCTGATAAGATGCTTTGACAGCGGATTACCATAACAAGAACCTGTATCAGTTATATCTGATTTAAATTGATAAGAGTATTAATGTTATTACTGCTATCTTAGTAATTTTCACTTTTGTCTGATAATTATGAACCAAATGGTTCTTTATTTGGAAACAACTGTTTTTTTTCTCTATAATAATAATGGAACATATGTTTCTCTACTACATAATACAGGGTGTCTCGCGGTGACCACCCATTAGAGTATTTCAGGGACTACTTCGATTTGAATTTTGAAAATTTGAGATATAGGGTTTTCGGGCATGTCCTTCTCCAATAAAATAATGGTGCCCACGTCGCACTTCCGGTTATACCGGAAGTTGCCATCAACTTGCTTATTTTAAATGGAACACCCTATATATTATTAATAAATTTAAGTGATTCCATATAACATTCAACTGTTTTGACATAATTCCATGGCACTCTTGATTCGTCTAACGCGTTTCAAATTGGTTAACTTTGATATCGTGTAGAAAGAAACGCCCTGTATGTTTTTTGTTCAAATTATACATATGGGGGTTTTGAAGGGTCCTAATTAATGCTATCATGTCGGATTTTAAATAAAAAAGTCCCTAAATGGTTATATTGAATTTCAAAGCTATAAATAAAACCGCAGCTGGCCCTGCATGTCTTACAAGCGGTAGTAAGGTCAAAAGAAGAAGTGTTTAATGCCCTTTGGACATTGAAACGCAAAAAAGTTCAGTCGATTATCTTGAAAAATAAAGGTTTTATGGATTTCTACATAAATAAAAGTAGACACCCTGTATATCTTGCCATACTCTCTCCTGCAACATATGTAACCTTCGAGATGACCATATAGTAATAAAGACAACCCCGCATCCTCACCAATAATAATAATACGTTCGATATCCATGCGGGCTGCAGCAGTTCTGACAGGTAAGGGATGACATATAGCCAATATGTCTTCCCTCTATGAAGAGATGTCGACGCAAGTGGAAGCGGAAGAGTCATATTTCGCGGGAAAACAAATTTAGGGCCGGCCTAAATGAATTGAGCCGTGCACTCGGGGAATATTGGAGAAAAAGTTGAGAGCTACGTTCCGATTTACCTGGTACTTTGCATTTTGCATGCCTCATTTCGATTTTGATAGGAAATTGTTCATTTCCTCGGGTGTATGGAGGAATTTCAATGTAATTTATTGAAATGGTGTTCGTGTTTTTTCTGCCATGCATATTTTACAGATTCTGAGACGTTTTCGAGAGCTTGCAGCAGTATTTTATACAAAAGATTCACAAATCAGTAGTTTTTGCACAGTTTTATAGATTTATTTAACCACTGCAAAAGTTTTGTTAGTTCTTGCGTAGCTCCTCAGAGTTCTAAAAGTGAATTTGAGCCAAGGAATTTATATACATGGAACGATTATAGACGACTGCGCATCCAATTTTGTGTGGAAACATGGAAGCCGCCATTTTGATGTCACACTGCTCCCAACTTCTACTACATTTTGTATTGGTACACCTGACCAAGACCCTAGAATTTTAGTGTCTTTTTCTTTCTAATCTAAAAATTCAATGGTTCAAATCTTCCTAACACGGCAACAGTGGTATGGGTAAATTTGGTAAATAGTGTTTGTTTTGTATTTTTGGCGTCTTGTTGATTTATTTTATTGTGATTCTCTCGGTTTGATTCTGTTTGTGTGTTTATTATTGTGTTCCTTTGATTTATAGACTTTGAGTGACAATATTTGAGTATTGGACTTTCGTAATTATTCCAGGTAAATTCGGATTTTATAACAAGAATTGAAAGTCTTGAGAGACATGCAATCATAGTTCCTAGCTAATATAATAGTAAATTATGAAAACTGCGAACATAAACAATACAAACAATACAAAAAATAAGCCATGATAGTTAAAGTAAGGTAAAGGATAGTACAATTTTATACCTATGCATAATGCATTTTAAATATTTACTTTTCTAAACGGCTAATGGTGTATTTTACATAAATAATGTGAACAAAAGATACATAGGTAGGTACACATAATATTTCGTTTGTACCTTCATCAATTTTACAAGAAAGTTTGGTGACGATATATTTTATTTTTCACAAATAATTGTAGTTAAACTAAAAATATTGAACATTTCTTATACCTATTTAGAATTTTTCTTACTCAAAAGTTTTAGTTGCTGCTTTCTGTGGTTTTTATTTGTTATTGGTATCTAATTGAAGAAGCTAAGTTAATACTGTTAAATTTCCCACCAATTTTCAGACATCAAAATGGCGGATTCAAAATTGGAATACTTGCGCAGCTTTGATAATCGTTCCATGTATATAAATTCCTTGATTTGAGTTAACTAAAAAAAAACACAAACTTTGGGTTGGTCATTACATTTGCCTCACCCTGTATTTGTGGTATAATTTATATTCCTGATATTTCTCCTGGTGGGAGAATTCAGGCAATTAAAACATAGCTATTGTAACGGTTCCCTGTGGCACACCTTAATTTATGCCACCCATATTGTCTTCCCAATTTTATTTATCGATATTAAAGAAATCTCAGTGGCATAATTTTCACGGTAGGCCTGATAAATTTACATATAACATATAAGGACTGTACCGTGAGTTAAATTAATAAAAAAAACACCAGATTAGCTAACTCAATAAATTATTTCTTCTGTTTCATAGCGCTTATTAGAGAAATTTCAGAGTTAACGTACTGGAAATAATCTTCAGCAGGCTTAATTATAGTGGTCAAACCAAGCATGGCCTACTGTTTTGATTTGGTTGGAAAATTTACCTTTATATTGAAATAAAATAAGCAGTAACACAAGGTAGAATTAAGGAATTAGCGATGCAAGTATTTGGTAACATTTTTCACCAAGGTTTCTCGCTTAAAACACTGGGGGACAAGCGAGTATTCACGTTAATTGAAACAATATTTTATATCTAAATACACAAATGCATTTAAAAAGAGCAAGATCATAATCTAAGCCGCAGTATCGGTTAGGAAAAGTACAGAACTGTGAGCATGACATTATCAGTATGTTTTATTGACATTTCATAAGATAGATAAGTGTTAATAAACTTCTGATTGATGATGATACGTTCTAGAACAATTATTGCTTTTTTTAAGTCAGATATCACCAGCGGCGGCTTGTTCTAAGGGGTTCGAGGATATGTGGAATGTTCCTTCTTCGAATCTTTTGTTCACGCGATTCAGAAAATGATTTTTTTATTTGGCACTGCCGATAATGACGTCGCATTTTATTATTTGACTGTTCCGGAAAAGTGTGAAGTATAGTGGGACGTTAAAAAGAATGTTTACCCCATTCAAATATTTTTGCATTGAGTGCACTCATGAAACGCCAGTGTACTTCAATATTTTAATATTTGTGATAAGGACGTCTGATATTATGATGGAATTTGTTCCACTTTCGAAAAGCTTGAATATCGGTTATTTTTAACATTGGTCTACATGCTATAAAAAGTTTGCTAAGCGATCTAGGTACAATCTATTTATCATTTCGTTGTCAGTAACGTTTTTTTCTTTTTTTGCAGGTTAGTATATAATCCAAGATACCATGCATGATGGTAACCAGTTAAAAGATCTTTGTTTATTGATATGTAAGTAAATGCAAAACTTCTTTTTTGTTTTATAAGCAGTTTTATAAGTTTTTGTTTTATAATGTTTGAAAACTCTGTTTTCTAAGCATTTATGCAAGTGGTTAACCTAAGGTGGCTAAATATCGAGCCTTGTGGATCTCCCGTTTCAATTTTTTTTGTAAGGAAGGCATTTTGTTACATTACTGCGATTAAAGAGCCAGCTTTTACAGAAAATGATATTTTATCAAATCTAAAATGTCCTGAAAATTTCAAAAAAGTCAAAATTGGAAACGTAAGAGTGCCTTAGGATATCTAAAGAGTGTATAGACATGACTATATGCACCGACATTACATGAGTGTCAATCACCTCTAATACCAAATGTCGAATAACTGTTTCGACCTATTGATGCTCATTCTTCCGTCTATATACCTTAAAAAATATGTAATTTAGGGTCTTATCTTGAATTCATCTACCAAATTTGCGAACTTCCTTATATTAAAAGCGGAACAAAGATTTTAAAGATCCTAAACTCGACGCATGGCTTGATACTGGTTATTATTCGAAAGTATGTTAAAAATCCCACCCGAACACAACTAGTAAACAAAATCTGATGGTTCCTTAGCAACCAGAATCGATCATTATTACTATGGCCACTACTACGCAGTAGATATTTTTCCCAGTAGTGGAAATGCAAACGTGATGTTGTTGGATACCTGCGACGGTCACTTGTTTATTGCAACTAATTAAAACTGCACTGTGTGCCCCGCATACGCGATAAATAGGTCAGTAGATCGGAGGAGAGCGCAAAATAAGGCGGGAAATCGGTCCGGAAATCTGTGTGGAGAAATAGGATGGGAATTTAGTCTTTATAAACATTCTTATGGTGTATCTTATAGCAGTCTCGTATGGCCCGATTTACAAGATTTAAAAAAAACTAGAATAGAAAAAAAAACAAGTACTGAAAGTAGAATTTATTTTTCAGTAAACATTATTATTAATTTTATCAATGGGATCAAAAATATTGTAGATATTTACTTTTGTAAGCTAAAATGATGAATTTAACAGACTGCCAAAATGAACAAATTAATCCAAACTTTACGTGCAGAAAGAATAAAAGCTACGGATAATGAAACAGAATAACTAAACACTAATAACAATAAATAATTGGAATTAAAAAGTAAAAAAAAATTGCTCCAGCGAGACTCGAACTCGCGAAATAGCATTAGCACGTTTTGAATTCTAAGACGTTCCCATTGCGCTACCGCGCCTGTTGTCAAAAGTTTACCCTGAGATGTTTAAGTATGTAAACTGTACGTGTCAACCTGAAAAAAATTTTACCGATTTTCTAATTGGAAAAGCATTTTGCCTCAGTATTTTAGTAATTAGAAGTGTTTGGCAGTCAGTACTATCGATTCCGTTAGCAATATTTCTCGTAGGAAAATAACCTATCTGAAATTTAATTAATTTGACAGTTTTCGTGGGAGGTGCTTGTCGCGTTAGTGCAATCTCATATCGGCAGATAAAATGAGAAAGTTGAGACGGACGCGACTCGAGATTTTCGAAGACGAAATAGACGTAGAAGGAGACGACGTACGGTCTCGAAAATAAATCTCAAAGGATTAGAGAAAGCACGGAAGTTGTTTCGCGTGAAGCGGTTCTCGAAGCCGTAAAAATTAGAAAAGGGGCGAGGGGGTCTCGCGAAAAGTCAGGATTTCGGCGGGCGTGACGAGACCATTAGGCCGACGCCGGTGCTAGCCGCATCTCTCTCGCCGAACGGCGATCGACGAATATTTTGCAGAGGTTTCTTAAAAAGGCGTTTAAATTGGGAAAACGCGTAGGAAACGGGACGAAAATACCCCTACGCATTGGAGAAAGGCCGGGGGCGACCTCCGGTCGCCCACTGGAATCGCCTCGCGATCCCCCCTCGGAGGAGATAGCTTTGAAACTTTATGGATTCGGCGATGGAATTTAGAGCGAGACAGAATCGACGCGTTTTAATATATATGGATTACCTTAAAATACCAAGTCGCAGGAATAAATGATTAACTGAACCACTGTTGGGTGCTATTCGAAAATTGAATTCGCTATGTATTTTGGGTTGCAGATTCAATACCAATGTTAAGTTTTAACATATTAAATTAAGAATTGATATTAGTATCGATTATTAGATTATTGTCTATAAAGTTAACCTAATTTTTAAGGGAGTGTACTGCACAAATGCACCTTCAGTAAAACCTCCATTGTTACGTAAAACATGTTACCATTTAACTGCTCATGGTTGAGGTTATCTAAAGTCCAACGGCCGAACTGTACCTTTTTGGATAATTCTGTTCTCAAAGTTCCTGAACGGAAATAGGATGCTAAGGATGCAGATACAAATCTTGTCTCAATATGCTGCGGCATGATTTTTAACAGTACGTCTTTGAGCGTATGGTGCGTATCAAACATCCTAACCAATAAAAACCCACAGAAGCTGTATAAAAGTCAGTGACAACCTTGGGTGGTTTTGCCGGAATCTCCCCTGCTAATTTTACGCGGTGCGGGGGTGAAACGCCCCCACGTGCGGCCCGGACCGGTATTGTCATTTGTTTATAAACAGATCTCGCACCCACCAAGCACAATTATTAGGTATTGCACGGCGCCGTTGTTTACCAACAAACCGTGACTATTTATAATGAGCAGACATTTATAGCTACATATTTCAGAGGCGAGCGATCTTTTTTGCGAGTCTTCCTTTGCGTCCCAGCAATCGATGGTTTTACAAGGCTTGACGTCTGCAAGGAACGGATTTAAAAAATTGGTGACGTCACGTCTCGGGGAATGGGAATCCTGAAGCTGTGAATGCGTCAGTTCTTTAAAAAGTGTATTAACTGTTTATTGGTCTTATTAATTACTGGCGGGCACACATTTCTCTAGTTTTAATTATTAATTTCTTCCACAATTTTTTTTTTCTTTAATTAATATCTTGAAAGAGGTTGGAACCTTTGGTGTGAAGATAACAGTGACTTAGTTTTCCACATAACACCAAAACAGTATGCTGCACTCGACGCTCGTTTCCCCAACCAAGTTGGTATCATCTGAAGATTATTAGAACTAAACTTATGCTAACACTGTGTCCTGTTCACATCTAAACTATTGATACGGTTCCGTGAACTGTCGCGATAGCTCAGTGAACCGTGATTTACTAACCAATAAAGCGGGCTATATGGGATTAGCCCTCTTGTCACTATTCATACTATTTTTACACTTTGTGCAATTTCCAAACTCTAAAATGCATCCAGCTGTCTGGAATTTGTTACTTTCCTAATTAGTCTTAAATTGCAAGTATCTATTTTATGGTTGTTCTCAAATACAGGTTGGGGGACACTAGACTTACCTGTTCTACTACCATATTTGAGATGAGCCATATGTTCTTTGAATCTAGTTTGAATTGACCTTCTAGTTTGTCCAACATACTTTTGATTGCAGTCTTTGCAGCTAATTTCCTAAATCCCCGACTTTTCCTTAGTTTCTATTTTGTCTTTTTGATTGCCTAAAAGTTGTTGTAGTTTATTTCCCGATGAATAAAGCACTGACATACCTACATCTTTAAAAACCTTACCAAAAACACGGGTGAAACGAGGATCGCAAGGAATAGATATGAATTGTCTCATTCAGATTGGAAAGTCGAGGAATATATTTAAATTTAAGTGACGCGAAACGACTGTTTAATTTAGAAACAAAGTTGTCAATATCAGTGACTTTTGTATGAAACACCGCAAAAATATCATCCAGATATCTAAACCAAACCCTGGGGAAACACTCGAATTCTTCTTTTGCCTCCGTTTTGAATCTGTTGATGAAGAGATTAGCAATAAATGGTGAAAAGAGTTACCCATTGCTGTACCCTCATGTCCTTCGAAGAAATTACCATTGGATCGTAAGCAATTTTCTTCCATGCAAAATTTAGTGACTTGAAGATATTCTTTTACTACGTCTTGACTGAGATCGTTTTATTCGAGTAGATCCTTAAGGTAGTCCAAGGTCTGTGGTGTAGGAACACTTGGAAACAACGAACAAACGTCAAAGGAGATGAACACTTCATCTTCTTGCAACTGGATTCTTTCACCTTATTAATGAAATCATTAGAATTAATCGCAGAAAACTAAGTGGTGCAATGGGTAAACTTTCGAGCTTCTCTGATATCTTACATCTACCACTACACCATTTTGTGTGGTTGAAGAAAGTACCATTTTGATAGGTGGTAAGTCGGTGATCCAATTGATGAAACAATTGGATCACCGACTTTCCTGGTTTATGAATCTTAGGCAAGCAGTGCAATCTAGGTACACCTGGGTCAGATACATATAACCTCCAACTTAAAGCTGGAGTGGTAAGGTTGTTGCATTTTTTGTTGCAATTTTCTTTTAATCAATATATTTTAGTAGACCTAATTCCGCGTTTCAGACGATATAAAAAGGAAGATTCGAATCTCACGCTAGCCGGAGATTAGACATTAAACTTGTCTATAAATAATCTATTTGTTGTTTTGTTTTCAAATTAAATAAAATATGTACTATAAATTACTAACCTGGAACGTCAACAACAACTTTGTGGAAACAAATTTTTTGCATTAACAATCTTGTGTATATTTAAAGTAAAGTACATACTGACGTTATCTTACTTTTTCATGTAAAAAGCTTGAGAAAAACGAAATTGATTAAATATAAAGGAGTAGGATGAATGTATAAATACTCTATTATTAAATAATGTTGATGAATGCATGTATTTTAAGGTGATAAACTGATAAAATTCAAGACCAAACCAGTCAACACTGGTTTTACAATTTTTTGCAGGCACAAAGTACAAGTTTTTTTAATTAACTTCTAGGAATATTACCAATACAAAACGTCATATTATGTTATTCGTGTTAATGTAATTCCTCACCAGATAGAGAATTATACTGGGCGACAACGAAATATGTAATCAGCCTGTCACTCTATTATTTATAGAAATACGGTTGTAAAACTTGGAATGAACTTGATTATTGTCGTACATTATTCCTGTAATACAGGAAACTTTGGTAGCCTACCCGCAAACCTATTTCCGAATCCAAATCTTCATTTACAGCCGACATATCTTGAGTTGAAAGTCGCAAGTTAACGCGTTTCATTCGAAATTATGGATGCCCCCTCCTAATTTTGATCGAGGTTATCTCAATGTTAACATTTGCATTTATTACTATGCTGTTTTGAAATTTAACGACCGGTCTAAAGTCGATTCTGGATTACCTACGCGTCAACACGAATATGAAGCTAATCTTGCACTTCGTGAACTAATTGATAGACATCTGTGTAGGTGCTGTGCTGCACAGCAAGGTAAATTATGTCAGGGTGTGTGTTTTTTATATTTTCTATCCACCCAAATGGGATAATTGCCAAATTCCGTGGCGGAAAACTTAAATGCGAGACAAATCGTTCAAAAACTATGTTGCTCTCTACCGTATCATTTATATTGGCCACTGTACTTTTGTATAAGCGAGGGGCAACATCCGATCGTATTTCACCGAGTGACGACCTTGAAAAAACTACGTAACAAGTCAAATTACTCGGCACCTATTTTGTGGGTCCATCAGTGGCGTAGATTTGGGACCTGGCTTGAGCGCGCGCGTCCTTGTATTCAGTTTCAGTAGATCTAAAAAGTTTTCACTATTAACACTTTTTATATCGAGTATAGTAAACCTCCGTCTCCGATGTAAATTCTGTCTGACCCTAATTTTGATATTTATACAGAATTTTACTCGGAGCATCTGTTTACACCTAGCCCGTGCCCATGGTGATTATGTCTACCCCTTAC
This sequence comes from Pogonocherus hispidulus, assembly GCA_963924545.1. Classification (NCBI taxonomy): domain Eukaryota; kingdom Metazoa; phylum Arthropoda; class Insecta; order Coleoptera; family Cerambycidae; genus Pogonocherus; species Pogonocherus hispidulus. The sequence goes on along the minus strand of OZ004700.1, from coordinate 1,817,450 downwards.
CGACGCCCCTGGGGTCTACGATGTAAATTCACATGCGCTGCTGCGTCGCGTAGATGTGCGACTGTCGACGGCTCAGCGTACAGCGTAGGAGAGTTCAAATTATTTAACCCGACAAAATTGGTAATCATTTTATCAAATTTAGGACGGTATTTAAATATTCCAGACAATGCAGGAATTATACGAATATTTCAAGGCAACATCGCTTATTTCTTCAAGTAAAAGTTTGGTAAATGAATTATAACTTTCGATAAAGGGATTTAAACTATGTCCCTTCAGAGCAAATTGTTTAAATTACACGGACTAAGAAAAAAAATTAGTTTCATATTAATTTTTCCTAAACAATGCTAAAAGTCACTTGACAACAAAGAAGATTTCTTGTTTTGGACATAATTGTGTAATAGTTTGAGTAAGTTACTGCTAGATGACACTGCTGTCAAAAAGTAACTAAATTATTTAGGGATATTTTGTGTTTTTAGTACGTTACTGAAAAAGACAGGGCTTAACTATTTTAAGGGCAGTACAAACATATTAGAAACTGGCCCAATTATTCTTTGGTAATTATAAATTTAATAATAAGTGGGTCACGTCGACTGTTTCATATAAGGCTACTAAATTTGTGACTTGACCGAGTGCGACATCTATGTTTCAGTTCTCTAAGTTCACACTGAATATGTTTAATTCATCCTTTGACTGCTTCATCGATAAGAGAGTGCAAACGCGCCCTAATGAGACGTGCGACGAGTGGTATCGACATGTTTGGTACACATTAATCCGATTGGATTCCAGTTTCAATCCTGCAAAAGACTTATACCAGAATCAATGATCCCTAATGGCAATGTTCAATGGCCTCTAGTTCATTGAGTCCAGTTAGAGACATCCAACTGGAGTCTATTGCGGATTGGAATTTATTGCAATCATATACAAAGGTCAATGACCTCTAGTGTCAAGGTTCAATAACTTTCCAATATTAGGATTAGATAAGATTGGATTAGATTTATATAGGAGTCAGCCCCCTGGGCTAATCCACCACGACCTAGAAGACCTATTGTGACACTCCTAACCTATTTAAAGCACTCTGTCCAGCTTTGTCCTTTGCATTAGACTCCACAGCCTTGATAGAGGCTTTTCCATGTAGCTGTTGGTTCTTGGTCTTCCTTTCCCAAGTATTTGAAATCTCAGCCTTGTCAGGCCCTCGCACTGGCACAGTACGTGTACTGAGGTTTCCTATTCTTCTTGACAGAATTTGCAAGTTGCTTCTTCTGACAGTCTCCCAAGATTCATGTGCCTATTTAGCCTACAGTGTCCTGTTAGGAGACCCACTATTATTCTGATGACCTTTTTATTCTGGCCAAACAGATCTGGTGTGAATTTAGGCATCCGTTCTTTAATGAATAGCTTTGCCTCTGGCAGATTTCTCCAGCATTCTCGAGATTTGTTTCTCATCCATTCCTTCATGGCTAGCTAAGGTCACCCTATTCTCGCTCCCCACCTCCTTTAGGAAATCACTACCCTAAAAACATTAGGATCCTTGGAGTCTAATCTTATTATTATTTGTACTTCACACATTTCATATTTATAGATTTTGCCTAGCAAGTCCTGTACCCAGAAAGATGCAATTCATCATTGAAATTGATATTTGAACAATTTATTCCAACTAGAGGTCAGCTTAAATGCAATTGGCATTAATTCGACTGGATTGCAGTTTAAATCCTGCAAACGTCTTATACCAGAATCAATGATCCCTAATGCCAATGTTCGATGACCTCTAGGTTACTGAGTCCAGTTAGAGACATCCAACTGGAGACTATTGTGGATTGGAGTTTTTTTGGAATCATATACAATGGTCAATGACCTCTAGTGTAAAGGTTCAATTCGATGACTTTCCAACGTTAGGATCCTTGAAGTTTTGATCTTATTATTATTTGTAATTCATACATTTCATATTAGGATTGTGCCTAGCAAGTCGGGAACCCAGAAAGATGCGTAAACCAAAATGGCCAGGTCATTGTTTGAACGACGTAGATCATTACGGTAGTATCAAAAGTTGCTTTGTTCGTAAAATGATTACCTTCTTTATATCCTAGAAATAAACAAGGCGATCATTTTAAGGTACCTTACTCTCGTTCAGCGTGAACCTCCTAGATTGTTCTCTCTGTTGATCTTCTACAGAGTGACATATATTCATGATAAACCCTTATTTGCCATGCCAAATTTACAAATTTAGCATGGCGGAAGTACATACCGGGATATCAAAAATTATCTTGGTCAAGGGTGGTTGTGGAATGTAAAACGTGTGACTTACTTTAAATTTGAAATAATTATGTCACTGTCACACTGACATCATCAATAACCTACAAATTTCATATCTATTTATTTCAGTTGTAAAACAATAATTAACTACAAATTATGAAATAACGGTTTTAGTAACAAGAAAAACTAAATTACAGTAATTGTTGGAAATGTCCCCCGTTTTGTTCGATGCACAAGTTGACGCGCCTCCTCATGCTGTGAAAAGCGTTTTACAGCATTTCTGGCGTTATGGTTGCACATTGCTGAACAATTCTTTGTTGCAGTTCTTGAAAATTATTTACCGGAGTTGCGAAAATCTTGTTTTTTAAGTAAGGAAATATAAAATATTCCATAATTGTCAAACAAGGTGATCTCGGAGGAAACTCAACTTCTGTATGCAAACTCATCAGCCGGTCATCAAAAAACTCGCGGAGGAAAGCAATATTTTCTCGTGTAGTATGTGCTGTTGCACCGTCATGCTGGAAATAACCGTACCGAAGTTCATCATCGTTTAACTGTTGCACAAATTCAGCCAAAAAGTTGTCTGTACCTTTCTGCGTTGACGGTGAAATCGAAAAAAATTGGCCCAATTATTCTTCTGCGAGAAACTGTCATCCAAACATCAATTTTTTGAGCATGTAGTGGCGATTCAGTAAAAACATGAGGGTTATCATTGCTCCACATTCGCATATTTTGAGAATTGATGTATCCCGAAAGGTGGAACCACGCTTCGTCAGAAAAAAAGTTAAGTCCAGAAGATCGTCATTCATTAAATTATTGACAAACCAATGGCAGTAAGCAAGGCGTCTGGGGTGATCTGCGGGCAGAAGAGCTTGATGTGCTTGAATCTTATATGGATGCATGTTCAAGTCTTTCTTTAAAATCTTATGACATGTTCCATAAGAAAGTCCAATTTCCTGAGAAAGACGTTTCAAAGGTTTTGCAGGCTCCTCTTCCATACGTTGACGAACGTCATTGACAACTTCTTCTGTACGAACTCTTGGTCTACCAGCACCTTTTTTATGAGTCACACAACCAGTTTCGCGAAACACTTCAACGCAATTTGTAAGGCACGCATAAAAATTGTCCGGTAATATTGCCACGTTTGGGAAGTGCTCTCGAAAATTGTCCAAACACAAACGTTGACTGTATTGCCAATTTCCATTAACTAGCGCACCCGTTCGAAAATAGACTTCAATCATGAAAATTTTGTGCTGTGTGGTAAGAGGCATGATTCAAAAACTGGATTAGAAAATTTCAGCACAATGACTTGACAGATTCTGACACAACAAAACATTCAAAAATTTAAAGTTAGACACACGTTTTACATTCCATAACCACCCTTGACCAAGATAATTTTTGATATCCCGGTATTAAAGGTCACTTTTTGACATAAAATTACCTTTTTTCCGCTCCATTTTCACCGGAAGTAATACCAACTCTCCATTTTTATAGGCAACACCCTGTATATTATTATATTTTTGCAATTTTGTCTCTATTTTAAACTTATTTTAGACTTAAAGTCTCTATTTAGAACTTACAGTGCCTTCAGTGCCTGAACAATCATATATAGGGTGGTCCATTAAAAAAAAAATATACGTTGTTGATGTGTACACCTTTTAAAAGTGACAGTCTTTTGTTAACTTTGTTAGTAACCCCACAATTTGGTTTTTGGTTTGTTTTAATACCTTTGAGAATAAAAAAATTATATCAAAAATGTTATCAAGATAAATTCCGCACGATACTTTCGCTATGCCAAATTTAAGACTTGTATCTAAACAAATAAGTGGGAGGGGGGGAAGTGGGGTATACCATAAATATGTGTCACACTGTATATTTAATAATAATAATAATATAAGTATCTTATATTGAGTTCTCATATATCTCATTACGGTTATCTTGGTAGGTTAATGAATCTTGGGGATTGGTTAAATTAAAAAATAATGCAGTTCAAGCAGTATATTTGATATCTTCTATGGTGTATCATAATTAATAGCACTAATTAGGATAATCAGTAAATTACATTTAATTATAACGGAGCTAGCATAGCTTTTATCGCTCTGGAAATTTCTGTTTGATTTTTTCGGACATTGATTACGATTCCGTCGGATCACCACCAGATGCTCTGGAAACAAATATGAGCGACACGATCAAATACCGTCTTGAAGTTCAGCTCAGTATTTGTTGTTTTTCGACACCACTGGGTAGGCAGATATGCAAGCCGGCCCGAGACCTTATCTTATCGAAGTGAAACTGTCGGGTTATCATCCAATCACATGACCACGCTGTTGCCAAGTCAGCTCCCGCGATAGCCAGCTGGGCGTGCTGTTTTCATTTATCTCTGAGCTGACAGAAGCCCTCAAACTATAAATGATATTTATGTAGCACAGTACCGAATTGGTGGTCAAATTTGTTAATTTTACAGGATCTTGTTGCTCGGGAATTCCTCGGATGGCATGTTCAAGAAGGGTAAGGTGACTGATTTTGGATCGGTAATCATGAGATATACAAGGTTAACATAAAGTAAGGGATATATTTCAGCTTAATATTATGTATTTTTAACAAATTAAGTTAATAACAGGATGTGAAAGAAATTCGATTGCTTAAACAATGGGATTTCTTACGTCCAACAATGGTTTATGCAAATGTTTGATATGTCGTACATTTTGCTGCTGTACAATCAGCAACCGTTCCTCCAAATTGTTCACACCATTATTCAGCATTTCTGCTTCAATTTCAGCAATTTGCTCCCTAATAGAGTCTTCCATCATTGTTGGTCGTGTTCTAAACACCAAAATAACCCCACAGGAGGCCATGAATTTACAAAATGTCTGTTTATAACACTATTTTGAAAAACATCAGTTAAAAATTCTTTAACTGGTCGGTAAATATGCGGGGGTGCATAAAAATCATGTTTTCAATTCCTTCATGTTCGTTTTGTATCCGTGGAATGGCATAATCTCGTAACAATGCAAGTATTGTTCACCAGTAACAGTTACAGATAGGTACGGCCTCTCCATTCTGTATCTCCTCAAAAAAGTATGGTCCAATGATAAAATTAGATGTGAAACCGCACCAAACGGTGACTTTCTTGTCATGAAGACCTTGCTGAACGATTTTATGTGGATTATCCTTTGACCATATTCGACAGTTTTGAGTATTGACTCCACCATTTAGAGATAAATGGTACGTTTACGTTTTATTTTGAGAACAATTCTCTAAATCGCAATGATTACATTTGACATATTTGTATCAGGAGTTGACACGACAACTCTTTTGTTTTCCATAGATACAGTAAAATCCAATTATTGAAGCAACTAGATTCCATTTGCTACCAGCTTGCTTTCTTCAAATTATTTGGGGTCATCATAAAGTAAGGGGTATACTTTAAAGTCTTATAAAATTTTAATGAATCAAGCTAGTAGCAAAAAGTAAACGGAATCTAGTTGCTTCAATAATTGGAGTTTCCTGTAAAACAAAAGAGTTGTCGTATCAACTGTTGATACAAGTAGTGTCAAACGTAATCGTTGAGATTTAGAGAATTGTTCACATTTTGTAAATTCATGGCCTCCAAGATCGCCTGATCTTAATCCAGCGGATTTGTGGCTGTGGGGTTATTTAAAAAATTTGGTGTTTAGAACTCTACCAACAACGCTGGAAGAATTAAAAGAGTATAAGATATTTAATTTAATAAGTTTTAACATATTAAATTTTGATTATTAGATTATTATCGATATAGTTAACCTAATTTTTAAGGGAGTGGCACTGCACAAATGCACCTACAGTAAAATCGCCACTGCATTTCAACAACTCAAGAACTAGACATTATTTTTTTGTCGATTAGACGCATAAAAATTCGGCATTTCTGCTCGTACTATTTCAAATTATTACTGTCTGTTATAAATTAAACATTAACCGTATGAATTTAACCTTAAATTATCACAATGTAAATGAACTTGGCCTGAGAAAATGGTGGTGCTTGTGGGTCACAACTAACTAACTCAGACTTCCTTTGATTCTGCCTCGTTGTGTGTGTGTGTGTGTGTATGTGTGTGTGTGTATGTGATAATATTCTCTAAACGAATTAAGTAATATTATAATACACATAAAAATGTTCAGTCAAGGTCGCATAAAAATATGTGAATTACCTATGTAATGTAATGAACGCGTAGATTGCTAGTTATGTCGTTGCTAGTGGTATAAGGTTGGGAATTCTTCGATATGCAGAGTGACGTAATTTGACGATAGTTTTTGAAATTCCAAATCGAACTACTTACTTAATAATAATATATACTTACTTTTTTAAGTTACCTAAAATAGTTCTGTACAAAAAATCGCAGTATAATTAACTCTGTACACTAAAATAGGAGCTGTAGGACAGGGTGGGGTAACAATTATCCCAACTTTTTTGTGCTATTCTTTTTCAACTCTTGTTGATACTATCCCCATCTTCTCAAACAGCCTGTAGGAATTCTTTCAATGAAGCGAGCCGAATCATTTTTTGAAAAATGATGTATAAACTTTTCGGCGAATGGCATTCGAGGATTCGTAGGTTTTTTTAGTAGCCCGTGCATATTTATGTACAATGGTATTTCCAAACCCTGTATATTCACTGCGTTTATCCATTGGTTGATCATTTGCTAAAGATTATTTAGAGTAGATCCCTAAACTTGTCACACTTTACTAAAAGTTAAAAAAAAAATAAAAATAAAAATAGACTATGATTTATGTAAATATCTATTGTGTGTGTGTGTTATGTTAAATGGCACTGGTTCTGCACCAAATAGACATTGTATCATGAGAATGAAAAATTGAAAGTCGAGTTAAAACGGAGATGGAATATAAAATTAAGAAACTGCACATTCTAATTTACATCCTGTTTTGTCTAACTTTTTACATATTTTAAGCAAATTTGTATTCAACTAAAACCAATATTTTGTAACTTTTGTAAACTATATGTATATGTAAACTTTTGTAAAGATTATTTAGAGTAGATCCCTAAACTTGTCACACTATACTAAAAGTTAAAAAAAAAATAAAAAATAGATTAAGATTTATGTAACTATGTGTTAAGAAACTCGACATCCAATTGGTGTACTAGATTAATAACTTACACAACATTTCTGGCACAATATCCCTATTTTTATTATTCAAAAACTGGCAACTTTGGCGCCAACTTCACGTCTGCTGGTGATTATAATTGTTTTCGTTTTCAAAACGGCGGTTCGTCATCCCAACGAATTGACGCCTTTACCTTTTTTATATGGGATTTCACCACCTTACCCATATATCGATCAGTTCTTATCGGGGCAAAGTAAATATGAAGTATCTTGAAGCCGATGTATCTATCCGTCTCTCCCTGTAATTGCGTATGTCAATATTTTACTGGGAACGAGAATAAACAATCAATTATATCGCTTTTCTCGAAAGTTTACCCACAAGTATACAGCTACAAGTAATGTGATGTAATATTTCCAAAGAGTAGAAATAATAACACGAGCGAGAGAGGAAGAGAGAGTAAAATTGTATAGAGATCGTTGCAAACTCCAGGGACAGAGACTCAAAATTCGCACCTCTGGGATATTTGAGACCCAATTGCAGGTTGCTGAAGATTGTATATTTATCGCATACTGTACATTGAAACTTTAATGGGGTGTTTTCCTATTTTTTTTAACATCGGCATTGGAAAGTAGTTTGAAAAATAAGAGATACGTATTTCTGGAATTTTAATATTGGGTTCATTTAAGTCCATAAATTATTTTTTTATTGTGCGCGATATCTATGTGATGTCACTAAGCGAAATTTCAAAATTTGCGCCATTTTTTAGTGATTTCTAGGATATTTTCATTTGTGTGGTTGGTGTCATTGCGTGACAACTTTACTTTTGTTTATGTTTGAATTGTTTGGTTAGGGTAAACATCATGGTAAACATGAGACATTGTTTTTAGTTTATATTTTTACCTGTGAATTGTTGTCTCTGCCTGTGACTGATTACAAGTGTATTTATTAGTAATAGAAAAACATCGTAATTTGTAAAGGTAATTTTTGAATATAGTTAATCGACTTTGCAGTAATACTGTTAAGTTAAATACTAACCTTACATTTTTCATCCCTTTTATTTCTGAAAGGATCTAAAGGATCTTTATCATAAAAGGATCTATAACCGGTAAATTGTCGGACTTAGCCTCTACAAAACCTTGCTCCGTGTTTAATAAAAGTTTACTTCACAAGAAAACAATACAACACGTCAAGTTGTCAAGCCAAACACAAACAGGAAAATTCAAATGTCAATTATCGAAATGTCGACTGTCGTTTGTCGTCGTTACAAACTGAATCTAGCCACATATTATCAGTGTGGCCTCTTTATAGATACATATTCCCTAGTTTTCGTTTAGTGACGACAAGAATAGAATAAAATTTCAAAATTGAATTAAAAATTTTCTACCGATTCATTATTATCCTTATCTATTACAAAATTATCTTAATAATTTTTATCCTAATAAATATAAAAAAAATATATATTTTATAAAAATGCAGGTTTCCACTTTCATTTCGATTGAAGGAAAATGCCCCATTTAAACAACCTCATGTGTTATTAATATAACTACATTTCCCAACAAATTTTACTAATTTAATTAAATTTGTATGTGTAATTACTAACAATTTCTTCACTTGGGGCACATTTTTTGGAAAAAAAAAAATGATTTTTTCCCAACAGAGTAAACACGATGAACGTTTTACAAGCGTTCAACTTCAGGCACAAGCCAATTTTTACGATTTCCTGATGACCTACATCGCGAAGAGCTTCGTTAGCCATTATTCATATCCGTGCTATTTCAGATCCCGCAATCCGCCGTCCGTGTCGGCTGTTTTCAATTATTCGCCGTGAGGAATATGTGTTGAGGCGAAGCCTTACGCGGCCCGTTACCGTGGTTACCTGATTGCGGTTGCCACGGCTACGGGACGACGCTACGTGCGCGGCGACGCTTCGACCTCGCCGTGTTCCAGGCGCGGCAACAGGTCCACGGCTTAAGAGGGCGCCGCTTCGAGAGTACCGGTAGGTGGCTAATAGGTGGCGCTACATTTTGAGCAGTTCCAAAGGTAGTATACTTCTGGGTATAGTATGCCTTTGTTCTACATCGTGTTCTGTACTAGCACTATACAGTGTTATTCAGAACTTATCCATAATAAAATTTGGGGATGTTCAACATAGGTACATGTACAAATGCGGTAGTGCAAAAAAAAATTTTTGTTTGATGCGTTCTGAAAACTATTTAAAAATTTTTAATTGCACTCCGCTGGATACTGGTCCACTGTAATGGAGTGACCTTGGGACTGACGATGCAAACTGGCGATGTCACGGAAAAAACTTGGGACGTTCTGAGAGTGTACCGACACCCGGCGCAAAAAAGATTTGCAGCGTTTTTACTTTAAAATAAACTGAAAGATAGATGATGTGACCAAAGTGACGTGTCTTTAAAATGAATAAAATTTTGTTACACAAATTTTGAAGAATTGCGCTACTTGATTACTAGGTATTAGAAACATGAAATTTATAAAAAATTTGCACATACCTTGTTACAAAAGCTGTTCGAAATTTTGTCCCTCGACTTCCACACACTTTTGGGCACACCTTATCCAATTTTGCCGCACTAAAGCGAATGTTCCTGCTGGTTGCTGATCTTGTAAACGCAAATTATTAAGTGAATTGGGGATTTTCAGCATTTTGCTGCAACAACCACTCACAAAACCTAACTCGTAATTGATAATCCACTGGTAACAATGCTTGAACACGGTGGATATGATACGGATAAAACTTAGCTTCGTGTAGTAAGCGCCACATCGTAGATTGGGATACCCCAGGCACCTGCCTAGCGATCTGACTTGTACTTATTCGCGGATTTTCACGGACCAGATTCAACACTTGTCCTTCAGTCGCTAAAATACGTTGTGGTCGTCCCGGGCCACCATCTCATCCACCATTTGCATGTAAATTACCAGTATCACGGCCACGTTGTACCACTGCCGTAAAAGTTGCATAATTTGGTGTGTGTCGATTGGGAAATCGTTCCGCATACAAGCGCCAAGCTGCCAATGAATTTTGTCCAACTTCGCCATAAATAAGAATCATGTCCATTAACACAACATTACTGTACACATGAGCCATTTTGAAAATTTTACAGTTTAACACTCCTACGATAAATAAAACACCGGCACTGAGAGAGCGACACAGATAGACTGATGGTCACCGTAGTATATTTCCTTTTTTATAAGGATAAAATCGATCTCTATATGATTGGTGTTAGTTTTTAGTTGTATTTGGTTCTACATCTTTTACTTGTTGATATATTATTATTATTATTGTTGATATTATATGTTTCTACTCCGAAAAAGTATCGCCTCGGTATAGGCGACCGAATGCCGGTAAAATCCTTCCAATTCCCAGAAGAATTTATGATGCAAACGACGACGACGTACATCTGTTTTTTCCAGCGCAGATACTTATTCAAAACCGGCAGCTAGGTGTTGCATTTTGCGCGGGTATTTCTTACACCGATTAAAATAAATGCTGTGTCATGACGCAAATGGACGCTTCAATTAGATGTGTGTCGGTGCGGAGGTTCGACTGGCAACGGCGCTCCTGTCACGGTCAGGTAATCTGCGGAGTTATTTCCATTCCGGACGCAGTTCCAGCCGTGCCCGTGATTTAATAGGGAACATTTATAATAAGACATATTGATTATATATTTTCGTTCTTGCGTTCATTGTAGTTTTTTAAATGGAATAAACCTTTGAGAAATGTATCTACCGCTTTCCTCCTGTGTAGGTGGTTTTGGTAATAGTAGTGTCACAGCCTACCACAGACTGTGGTAGTGTAGAGGCGTTTGAAGCCTGGCCAATTGGTCATTAGTGGACCCGTTTTGTCTACCCCTACCTTGACCTTTTATAATGAATGTTAGAATGTTGGTTCATGTGATGGAGCCTCCCTTCTTTCCGTGAAGCTCCTCCATACCAGCCATGGTGTCTTAGTCTTCCCCAGACTTCATTCAATGCCCCAGAAACTGAAAGGATGTTTCATCCTCCCCACATTCTGGAACAGTAGGTTCTCTCCTCTTCCGCTTATTATTCGGATATGGCCAGATATCCAAACAGCAACTTCTTATGTCTAGCAATACGCTATACAACTTGTAGGGGAAGATTGAGAGAAATAAAATTATTTCCTTCAACTGTATATCATTCAAGCATTCTGGTAAAGCCCCTGAAGATTTGTATGAACCATTTAGATTTGGTCTGAAGTTGTTACCTTTTTTGGTCTCACTATAGAGATCAAAATATTGCTTGCTGTAATACGTAAGTCAATATTAATTAACAAATGTTAATATTTTTCCATTAAACTTGTTGGACATTGCCATGATAGCATTAAATTTACATAACTAGTTATCCAGAGATACTTAATAGATCTAACAAGTGTAGACGGAATACACTGGAGTGCTATTAATTTATTCTATATAATTATTATAAACCATTGGTATTATTTTAATTATTGCAATTACATGTATGACTAATAAGCTCAAACCAAGATACATTTCTTTTTCATTCAAACATATAATCACGTTCAATTTGCGTCAGCCGTAAAAAATATACAAGCATAACTTTTTCATGTATATTGTGGACATGGTGGTTAGATAAAGCTGGAGGATTGCCTTTTTTCAATCTGGATTTTCTTATCACCAGGCCGCAGAGTACAGGAAAAGGTGCGTCTGTCGACCACCGTGTCTTGGTAAAGTTTATCCATTATCAGCAACAAACAGGTTTATCCGAATAGCACACACGAATTATTGGTATATTTTTTGGAGTGTACATAAAAATAAGGACACTTGTCGACTACAGTTGACTAGACACTGTTGACCCTTGGCATTATTAAATTATACCTATACAGTCAACTGTGCGGTAAATAGAAAAGCCATCAGATGTCATACTTATTCATTTAAAGAACACTGTTTTTATCTGTGTAAGACTAGATTACTAATATCTTTTTTCGTTTCAGGTTTGTAAAATCCTATAACGAGGTGTTTTATTATCCAGAAAAAATGATCTGACGTGGTGTGGTGGTGAGTAAAATTGCAAAAGATATATACATCTATTTTGATATCGGCCGACCTTGAAACTCGTGTGGCGTGTTTTGTTTATTTTCGTTCCCATGGCACACTGGCCAAAATTAAATGCTAGAAGCATGCACGGCCAATAGGATTTTTCTGGTTGATCAACTGCATATAATTTTAAGCTGCGGGCGGAGGACAGTGAACGAAAAACTCGGTTTTATGTTTTGGAATCAACTTTATCATGTTGAGAGTTGAAAAACGCTTCAAGCTGAAAGAGGAATATCCGACCTGAGAACATATTTGACGGTATTTTGAAAAACATTGCTGATGAGAATGAACCAAGCTCAAAACGTGCTGATGTTTGATTTTATTTTATGTTATGAGAATTTATTCAGAATACTGAAAGATAACCGCACTTATCTTGGGAGATTTCGCCATTTTGATTGTTTTCAGCCGTAACCTTCCTAGTGTAGCCTTCAGATAACTCAAGAGGTGTGTACAAAAGTACAGATGAATCTAAAATATCGAAGCACAGATTTGTATAACGATGAATGAACTGTTTATTAAATAAGGAATGTTATATAATAATACTATTATCTCTACCCCTCATTCTTATCATAAAAATTGGTCCAGAAGGCGGAGACGTGTGTGTGAGAACCAAGTTGGCATCATCTGGAGATGATTAAAATTAAGATCAGTTTTAATCATCTTCAGATGATGCCAACTTGATTGGCGAAACGCGTGACGAGTGCAGTATAGTGTTTTGGTGTTATGTGGAAAACTACAGTGATATCTTCACACCAAAGGTTCCAACCCCCTTCAAGATCACTGTATAAGTACGTGATTCACTTAAAATCAATATGTAACACTTACGGGGACATAACAAGAGATTTTTCTGTGTGTGATTTTCATACCGGGTGTCCCATTTCATTTGACTAATGGCAATTAACATGGGTTATTACATTTCATTGAATTTTATATTCCCAGGGCACACTATTGCTAACGGAATCGATAGTACTGACTGTCAAACACTTCTGATTACCAAAATACTAAAGTGAAGTGCTTTTTTAATTAAAATATCAATAAAAATTCGTTTTAAGTTAATAGATGTAGTTTACATAAGCGTTTTAAGCAATGTCATGTTATGTCATCGGGTGGACTAGTTGGTTAAGCGGTAGTGTTTCAAATTGAACCGCAAAATTTTGCAGGTTCAAATCTCGCCAAAGACAACTTTTTTTTATTTTACTTTTTCATTAATTACAAATTATCAATGTTTACTTATTCGAATAAATATGGTTCATTGTCAGTACCTAGTTATTATTTTTGAAAGTCACAATATTTACTTATCAAAAAAAAAAATAAAACATGTTTTAATTGGTTCGTTTCCTTTATCTTTAGCTAAAGCTACTATCTTATAAAATAAGTAATCAACAAGCAACGTATTTTTTATTTATTACATACACAGTATTTAGTATTTTCGTAATCAGAAGTGTTTGACAGTCAGTACTATCGATTCCGTTAGCAATATTTCTCTTAAGTAGTGTTCCCTGGGAATATAAAATTCAATGAAATGTAATAGCCCATGGTAATTGCCATTAGTCAAATGAAATGGGAAACCAGGTATATTAACTTACTTATTGAATTAATCGTGGATTACCGGCATCGTGGTGTCCACATTCTGATACATTTACTATGCCGAGCTTTCCAATGGCTAAGTTTTGGCAACCGTAGCAAAGGACGTGATGCTGCGTGCTTACACTGAGCTATATTAATAGTATATGAAAATAAACTTGGCCACCTTTCTGCCAGATTCCAGGCATTCAGAAATACGTATGCCCACATAGGCGTAGTACCCGAAATCCATCGTTTCATGAAAACCTCGCTTGGCATTGGAAGTATTAAGGAGGAATACTGAGACGGACAATCCTATTTTCAAACAACTCTACCGTCATTTTAACGTAAAGAACAACAAAAATATTATGGTTGTCCAATAGCAAAAAAAAACCGTTCATAGATAGCGCTACGATAAGTCACATATTTTGGCGGGAGCCATTTGGCGCCATCCGCCCTTTTGAGAAACACTGTCTTAGAGCATTAAAAAAGATAATAATATAATAATAATAATAATAATAATAATAATAATAATAATAATAATAATAATAATATCTCTACCCCTCATTCTAATCACAAGGATTAGCCCGAAAGTCTGAAACTTGTGTGGGAGAGGGGGCGGCATATTATTATTTCACGGGCCGCATTTGCGCCTCAGGAACGACTTACGTTGGTAGGCCCTAACCACCATTCAGTGCTGGAATGAGAGAAACCTGGAAAACCTCATTAGTTAGGGGGACAAGTCAAACATCAACTGATTTTAATCTCTCACATACTTGCTGAAACGATTACGTACCGTTACCTTGATAGAAATACAGCAGGTGTAGAAATCAAATAAACCGGGTTGTAATTAATAATAATGTGGATAAAAAAGCGTTTTGTATTACATTTAAAAATCTTCGGCTGCAAATTGGTATCTTGACTAATAAATTCAGTTATTTATTATATACAGGGTGGTCACTTTTACGAAGCCCACCATTGGCATCTTGGAAAGGGTAAAATATACAGAGTGGCTCAAATTAGAAAAAAGGCACATTTTTATGATTTTCAATTAGCTGAAAAGAAATCCGGGATATTTTGGGTAGTTCCTGAATTATCGCTGAAAAACTGAAAACGTGCATTTTCTTTTTCCTTTTATAACATTTTTAGTTTCCAAGGAAACATTGTGAAACTTTGCAGTGTTAGATTTTTCGACATGAGCTTTCTAATGGAAGTGACAAAAATTTTCCACGCCAACTAGATGTCCAAATTTTCGTAGTCAACTTTTGATTTTCTTATGGCGGCCATATTGAATTTTGGTACCGTTGAAAAGAACGAAAAATTTCGATCTCGACCATGTGTAATACATAAGTAATCTAAAGTGTTTTCCCGCCAAAAAGCAATAATTTATATATTTTTTTTTTTTTGAATCAAGTCTCCGAATAAAACAATTAACTACTGATTTTAAACTTTTCTGGAAATATCACTTTAAGAAATAATGTAAGAAGACCGCCTGTCAAGTCTGTTAATACACATGACATTTTGGAAAAGTGAGAAAGTTATTTAACTTTCAAAGTAAATTATACATAACGTTTTTATTAACAATCATAGTAAAATTAATTATAAATTTTAAATATTATATTCTTAAGCTGGTTAACATTTATAAGTACTGTTCAAAGTGACCTCCTTCACGATCAATACATAGATATGTTCCACGATCCATGTTTGCTGTTGCGTTTTGAATAGTTGCTGGTGTGATTAATTGAAATACTTCAACAATTCTCCTTCTGAGGTGTTCAATATCTTGGACTGGCATATTATAAACTTTATTTTTTACAAACCCCCACAAAAAATAATCAATATAAACGTTATGTATAATTTACTTTGAAAGTTAAACAACTTTCTCACTTTTCCAAAATATCATGTATATTAACAGACTTGACAGGCGGTCTTCTTACATTATTTCTTAAAGTGATATTTCCAGAAAAGTTTAAAATCAGTAGTTAATTATTTTATTCGGAGACAACTTGATTAAAAAAAAAAAATAATAATAAATTATTGATTTTTGGCGGGAAAACATTTAGATTACCTATGTACAGGGTGTCCCAAGATAATGTGACACATTTTAATGGCTTATATCTTCAAGGTAGAATGAGATAGCGACGAGCGGTTTTCACTGGTGCTCTTAATTTTACAAAAAGTTTTCTTTTGTTATTGCTACTAGTTTGTTTTACTTCTACAGGTGCTTGACGAAAGATTGCCACTTTTTAATTCAAAATTGTGATCATTTTTTAAATGGAACACCCTGTAGATTATATTACTATTCGATAGAGACACTTTTCCTCTTTTCAAAAATATATAGTTTGATAGACTTATACCAAAAAATAAAGCAGTTATTTCAATTTACACTCCAACCCTTTTCAATAGACCATCATTTATTTGGAAGATCGCATTTTATTTATTTTTTTTTTTAAATTATCAGTACAGAATAACGGTACCAACTAAAGCTATTATTAAGAAAAGAACTAATTTACAAATTTATACAAATTACATTACAGCATAAATTACCAAGTTATTGAAACAAAAACGCCAATTAAGAAAAATTCAGTTTGAATATACAGATGTATGTATTGTACAATTGTACATCTTTAATGTTTGAGGTTAAATTGCTGAATGTGCCCATCATTTTCTTCAATACACTTTTGCAATCTAAACTGCATATTGTTGAAGGCAAGTTTTAACATTTCCGGTGTTATGGTCTGAAAAACATTAGTTATATTATATTTTAGTTGTTTTATATTTTGCACAAGAGTACTATAACAACGACCTTTGACATAACCTCATGAAAAAATCAGGTACCGTTAGTTCGAAAAAATGTGCAGGCCATTCTATTGGTCCGGCTCTACCTATCTATCCTTTGATGCATTCCGTTATTCTGTACTGACAATGTAAAAAAAATAAAATGCGATCTTCCAAAAAAATTATGGTCTATTGAAAAGGACTGGTGTGTAAATTGAAATAACTCGTTTATTTTTTGTTACAACTCTATCAAACTATACATTTTTGAAAAGAGGAAAAGTGTCTCTATCGAATGGTAATATAATCTACAGGGTGTTCCATTTAAAAAATGATCACAATTTTGAATTAAAAAGTGGCAATTTTTTTTCAAGCACCTGTAGAAGGAAAACAAACTAGTAGTAATGACAAAAGAAAACTATTTGTAAAATTAAGATCACCAGTGGAAAACGCTCGTCGCGATCCCATTTTGCTTTGAAGTTATAAGCCTTTAAAATGTGTCACATTATCTTGGGACACCCTGTATTACACATGGTCGAGATCGAAATTTTTCGTTCTTTTCAACGGTACCAAAATTCAATATGGCGGCCATAAGAAAATCAAAAGTTGACTACGAAAATTTGGACATCTAGTTGGCGTGGAAAATTTTTGTCACTTCCATTAGAAAGCTCATGTCGAAAAATCTAACACTGCAAAGTTTCACAATGTTTCCTTGGAAACTAAAAAAGTTATAAAAGGAAAAAGAAAATGCACGTTTTCAGTTTTTCAGCGATAATTCAGGAACTACCCAAAATATCCCGGATTTCTTTTCAGCTAATTGAAAAGCATAAAAATGCGCAACTTTTTTCTAATTTGAGCCACTCTGTATATTTTACCCTTTCCAAGATGCCAATGGTGGGCTTCGTAAAAGTGACCACCATGTATATATTATTGTAATGACATTGAATTTATTGTAAGCTTTACAATTACTGGTAACTTATAATTACGGAATATGTAACTTAATATTTCTTATACATATATATGCGAGACGCAGTACGTGTATTAGCAGTATAATGTCAACTTGAATAAGTCATACACACGTGTAAGGAAAAAGGTGATTAAAAAATGAGCGTGGATGGAATGTCATTCACAATAAATGGGAAGTATAAGAAAAAACATCGTTCGACCTTGAAAGAAACCCGCTACCAAGCTAGTTCTATAAAAATCTCGACAATTTAGAAATCCACACCTGTGGGCTTTTTTTGTGTGAATTTCTTGTTGTTCGTCCGAAAGTAATGGGTCTGATTGACTACCATGCAGCAGACAGTCGCTTGATTTTGTGAAAAAATTAACATGCAAATGTGGTGTTACATAAATAGATATAACAACCGTCTGGATAATCAATCACATATAAATAATTGATTACCGTAAAATTTCAAAACCAATCTCTGACTGGCTGACAAGAGAATTATTTGTACATCTCGTATAAACCTTGTTTTAAGGGCGTGATTGGACTCCCTTGGCGATGAAGCAGTCAAAAGATGAGTTAAATGCAAGGATTGTTAACTGTTTACAGGATTGGTCGATCCCTATACTACAATGTAATCCATAATTGTGACGTCATCAAAGATCCAAAGATCTCGAACTTGTAGAAATAGGTACACTTTATACTGTTATTACAAACTTTAATAAATAATAATATTAATAATCATTCAAATACGAAAATTCTCTTGCAAATGTGAAATATAACAAACACAAAATAGGTATATTTTGACAATTCGATTACATATATCTTCGATGACGTCACAAAGGCGGATGACAAAATTGAGCGATCGAGCAATCCTGTAAACAGTTAACAATCCTTGAGTTAAATGTATGTGTTAAGTGTTAACTTAGGCAACCGAAAAAATACAATCGGCCAAACCAATTGTAACAGTTGTAACAAAACCGTACTGGTCTACTCCAATTTAGGGATGTTTTTTGTTGCACGTCGCAGATTTAGTAGCCTTATAATAATTATTTTATTTAGACGTAATTAAAAATATAATTTGTAATATTACAGAATTTTGTATAAAACTAAAAAACCACTGATGAAATTCAGTTAATTTTTCAAATATTTATTTTATTACATATATAGTAGTTTTTTGGGGCAAACTTTAGAAGGTTGCCTTAATACTGCACTTTGAATATTTCATTTGTATGTTTCTGGTATCCTTCTTTTTGTTATTTGACAGCTGGTGTAATCCCAAAAGAAACTATGAATCATGGGACATTTATACCTTTTTCATTAATTTTATTTTTAATTAAACCAATAAATCTTTGTTTTAATTCATAGAATTTCATTGATTCATAGTTTATTCATAAAAATAACTGTAGATTTAGTACAGTTACCGAATTACACTCAATACTCAAAACAATTGTTAGTTATATGCTTATTAATCGATGTTAATAATATTTTTCCATGTGGAATTCCCAATATATGACTGATAGCAATGATAATAATAAATTTTACAGTGCAATGTGAATGTAACTCGGAATGGTATTATCGAAAGAAAATCTCTGCTGCATTCAAAATGAAGGAAAGTCAGTATCAGGTCATAAACCATACTTTTTCAACTTCCTGTAATACTTGATCTGAAATACATTGCTGGAAGTTTACAGCAAAATTAAAACCGTTAGAGATAGAGATTGAGGCAAAGTTGCGTAATTTGGTGACCAATAATATGTCTTTAAAAAATCAGGGGTAACATGATAAAAATGGAAATTTAGGAGATTCGTTTCAACAAAACGAACAAAAGGACACTTTCTCATATCAACTTTTTACGTTCTGTCGAATGGCGTAAACGTTTTTTTTTTTAAGTAACTTTTTAAAATGTTTTTTTAAGTAACTTTTCGCGTCTTCAAAATCATGATGATCTTCATTTTTTCCTTCTAAGTTCAATGATGTATCATACACTATAGTTTGATCACGTTTTGAATGTAGAAGACCATCATCAAACTTATCTGTGTCTGCCTGTGTGTATTAACAAAAGGATAACGAAAAAGTATGAAATTATTAACCATAAATAACAATTAACTAACAAAAATAAAGAACAATTAACCAAACAGCAATAAATATAAAAATCTAAATGAACTGAAAATTTTACAAAATGGAATTTCTAAAATTTCGATTTTTTCAATTATCTCAAAAACTAATCATTGGTTTTTTTGAGACATATTATTCATCACCAAATTTTGACCCAATCAACCTCTTTCTTATCTTTAACGGTATCCAAGATAGCAATATTATAATATCCAATTTGAAACCCACTGTATATCCAAAAAGTTGCTCTACATAAAAATTTCACAATCCTGTGAAACTGTCCCATTTTTTATTCTGTAGCTTTGATCAGTCATCCTTACATTTTGTGTATTTATATTGAGACTAATATTATTATGCCTTGATATACAAAGTTGCTAATCTGTGATACTTCTTAACGTGAATTTATATCAGGTTTTCGGTGCCAGAAACTTCACAAAAATGCTGGCATCATTTCCACTGGTTAATTTTAACTCTTAAAACTATTTCTGTAGGTACATTTTTCAAGCAACGCGCCTACAATGTATGCAAGAATATTTCTTGCAGTAATTGAGTGGGGATTCATTCTTGGCTTATTGCGAACAATGCCAGCTAGTATTCTTGTTGGCAATTTGTAAAATTTTTCTTCTGACCCGTCGCTTCTAAATAATAACACGGAAACTAATCAGAATTATTTTTTCTGTTTATAATATGAGTCAAACGTTTAGAGATTTTGTATCAAAACCTAATAATAAATATAAAAAAGTGAATCTGGGTCTGTTTACTACCAGGCACTCTAAACTTTAACAATTCACTACTTCTACAAACTTTATCTTAGCAGTTTGAAATTTGGGGGGTGGTTTATGGTTGATGAAGATGTAAGTAGTACTACCCTCCTGTTTTAGATGTAAGGAGTTCTTAATCTTTAAAGTGATCATCAAATTTCAAATTATTGTTAGACACCTGATATATTGTATAGCAAGTTTCTTTATATTATCGTTCGTAAGGGTTTTGAAACGAATAGTAAGTTGGTAGTTTGAGATTTCTGGACCGCGTCCAATTTTTTCTGGGCATTTGGTCAGAATATCGTTCGTTCTTTACGGATTTTAACATGATTGATAGTGTTTTTTTGCTATAGATCAACTCAAAAGTAGGTTGACTCCCACAATAGATACGTTTATTATAAAACCAAAGGTACAAGTGTAGCATAGGATAGTCTGCGATATAATAAAAAAATAGTTATATAACGTGTTAAGAGTACCTACAATTGTAAGAATAGAATTTTAATATATAAAATAATAAACTCAAAACAAGAATCCAAGCGATGCACGTCATAAAGGATAAACTATGTTATTTTTCAGAAATAGATATATTTTTTTAAATTTGCTGAACCTCACCATAGCTTTCTTTCACTAGTGTGATTTTCTGTGTAGCAAATCCCACTAGAGGTTAGTTACTTTTTGACAGCAGTGTCATCTAGTAGTGACTTATTGAAACTATTACGCAATTATATCGAAAGCAAGAAATATTCTTTGTTGTTAATTGACTTTTTTGCATTGTTTAGGAAAAGTTCACATGAAACTCTATTTTTTTCTTTAGTTTTGTGTAATATAAACAATTGGCTCTGAAGATACATAGTTCTTGTGTAATTTTTCGTTGAATTTCGTAAAATTGGAGAATTTTTATACTGGTACTGGCAGAAGGAATTTTATACTGGTAACAAAGTATTCAAGGTTAAGTTCACATTATATCCGATGGGATATTTTTTCTGTACGTTTAAAAAAAAATTTATTGACCAACGAGAATTCCAATTATATAGAATATCACTCTTACATATCTGAAACAAACTATAACTGATTCAATTTAATCGAAGCTACTTATCGGGCCTTCTGTATGAGTTACATTCCCATCACATTCCACACTTTTCATCCATTCGAGGTGAAATTCGAACCTTGTAACTCGATTGACGACCTCTGGGGCGACGTTAAAAGTCCTGTAGTGGCTCAGGTTCATCCCGGAGCCGGGCTCTGCAAGAAGGAGCGATCTCGCGCCCCGCCGGCGGTCGGATTTACCGCCGTCCGCCTTCGGCAGGGCAACAGGTGGGGGTGGCCCAACCCCCGGCTACCAGCAGGGCCTGTAGGTCGGGCTCCCCCTCCAATTAGACTTGTTGAACTCATTAGCGCGCTTTGACGGCGTGCTAATTTCGGGATCCGGCGATTTTGGCGCCCCCTCTGAGGTTTCCGCCCGGAGTAAGATGTCTTCAGTGAATTTGTGATGTTATTAGTTTGGGTAATTGCCAGGAATGGCATTTAAATTCCGGTGTTCGTTAAAATGCGCGATTTTTGCTGATGATTCGTGGAAAAATCGAAACTGAACAAAGCTCGAGGTTCAAGTCCAGGTTTATATAACAAAAAGACCTTATTATTATAACCTTATAATTTCTTAACCATTTTCCTGTCTACAAACCTCTAAAAAACCTCCCTCCATAACAACAATTCTTAGTTTTCTTTAGAGTAAATGTATTCCCCCTTTCCCCCAAAAAGAAGCTCATAATATACGCGATTCTTGCTAAGCAATACGCTACCTACTGGCGGCACGCTCAACTAACGCATGTGACTTTGGTTCAGTTTTGCGTATGTATGTCTATTGTGAATTTTGAAATATCCGTTGTTATATTAGTTAATTGCTTTGATTAGATATGAATCATTATTGTTGTGAGCGTCATTGTTCCTCTTGGACAAAGAAAAACCCCGAGATCAGTTTCATACTTTTCCAAAAGCGGGAAAATCTGAAGCTATTGTGGAAACTATAAGTTGGGCATTAAAGAGTTACAGGAGACAAGTGTGGATAAAGAAGCTAAAGAACGCAAAGTAGAGTGTGTGCTCTTTACTTTTCTCTAAGAATGGCTATTTCCATAAAGGCATGTATGCCGTATGTTCAATAAAGAATTTGACATATTTTGAGGTTAAGTTTCATTTTCATATTGAACGCTCGAAAAATATTGAAATCTATTTTAATTTTATCACTACTTACCCCTTTCAAAATAGTTTTACAAGCTTTTACCTGGTTTAAAGTTTTCGACAACAAATCTTTGATGAATACAATTTCAAACGTCAGTGTCAGGGAACGTAGGTTAGTATAGATTACTGCCGTTTTGGCGCTTCGATCTTAAAATGAATCGCGTATAGTGCCGAAAACTTGCGTCTTGTTATTATTGTCATGTATCATTACTATTTAGTGAACTTGATTTATTTCCCGCTAAAAAACGTAAGAGCACCTCCACCACCCATAATACAGCTAAAATTCGGCTGCTGCACGTAACTAAGTACGTGTCTTCGTGATAGCAACGGGGAATGCGTTATCTCGTTCGTTGCTAGACTCACTTAATCCGTTATTAAACTGCACATTTAGCCCCCAGCGTCGGATTTCATGCCTCACACTCGACATCCCACCATTCGTAACGTAATGATAAACACTGCGTTCGACGTTCGAGGCTCAATCTGTACTTGGGATATAACATTTCCATGCGCCCTCTAACGTGTGGTATTTGGGCATAATTAGGCGGGATTCCTGATGAGGCCCGTGAAGACCGAAACGCATTTTATAGCGATTTGCAAAAATTACATTTACTGGAATATTTTTCCAATAAGTTGCGGTAGTTGCTTCGTTGGGATAGCGGTTTCAACTCGGTGTCGAGTTGCTGGTAATTTCACCTTGTAAAGCAAATGCAGTAGGTTATGATAAATAGCTGACTATGCTAATAAAATGCAACGAATGCTATAAATTTAATTTTATAATTTAATTATAATGTACCTCGGTTGACCTTCGTGTTTAATGCTTATTCGATATGACGTATCGGAACGTTTCCATCTATGAGGACACAGGTCGTATTTCATTTACACGCCACATACCAGGCAATGGATACACACTGTGTCCGAAAACTTCACTGTTCCCTTATAATGGTTTCCAAATTTTTCCGGTACATTTGACAGCTATGGTGAGCTTGATATGTTTAAAGAACTGAACCCCATTATATTTTTACAAATTTCATTAGACCTCCCTCTCACGAGTCCTTTGGTGTAGGGTTGATGGGTCTGTCTCTAACAGTAAGGGAGATACGTCGAAAAGAGTAAACCGTAAGAGAAATATGCCAGACAGAGACAGCAGAAAAATGGCTATGAAATGTTTATGTGATTATATAATAAATATCTCCCTTACACAGATTTATAAATAATCTAATATTAGACGGCCAGCTGGGCTGCCAGATTTAAGGCCTTTAAGATTTCCTTCTCTTCCATGTTTAATATCTAAGTTTGTAGATATCTAACTTTGAGCTGCTGGTGTTATTTCAATTTATACTTGAACCTAGAGTCGAGTTTATTCATCACCAAGAACCTGTGTGCCGCAATAAGTATGTTTTTTAAAAATGTTGACCACGCTAAAGTTCAACCACATCACAAATCCTCAACCAAGTTGCATCTAGACTGACATTACCATGCATTCAGCGCTGAAACGAGTGTCTACGTTATTAATATATTCCAATAGCCAATCATTTCACTTATCTACATACTAATCGTTTCTGAGAACCCATACAAAGCTGTACATGGCGATATTACAGAACTTTGTATAAGCTGAAATATTTATTCGTAATGATACACGAAGGCATCTATAACGAATAAAGTTAAGGAAGCTATATGCTGCATAGATAATTTTTTACAGAAATATCAATTTTTCATGTAAGTCCCTAATGTGGTGTTTATATGCAATCAATAAAATGTGATATAATGAAAGCAACCTAAGTTAGTTTTACTTGGTCAAGCACATTTTGTTTAATGTGATGGCAAATGTATTAGATATGTAGTTTTGGCGCCAAACGTGGGGCAACTAAAAACTATTATCACTTTTTTAATAATCTGTTTATAAATGTACGTATGTACTCCACTAGAGATACCCCTTGGTGTGAGATCAGGGGATCCAATAAATCTTTAACAACTTTGTTTTACTCATGTGCATAGATATAGAGCATTTATGTGCAAAGGTAGCATTTTATGATGATTTCTCTAGAAGGTCGTCGATTGCGAAATCTGTGATTTTTTCATATTTAAGACTTCATGATGTTTTTGCAAGCTTGCATTAAAATCTTGGCACAAAACGATAAATACATTTCCTGTATGATACTCATAATTTAATTTTCATTTTGTTCAACTCACAGCATTCCTCATAACTGTAATCCTAACATACTCTATTACAGTGGAATCCCCAGGTTTCCATCAAGACATTTTTTGCATTCCAGGCCCTGTACCCCAATCAAGACAACAGTGTCACTAATCACCCCTAAGTCTGTCCAAATTAACTGATCACTCGCCGTCGGAACGACGGTCCCCCCATCTAGCGGCCTTAATTCACTAGTCCGTTTAATCCCGGAGAATCACGTGATAAAATATTAAAACAGTAAGTGGATTGATTCCGTACAAGAATTAAAAGTAACTCGATTAGATCCAGAATGCGGGCGCCTTCCGTTACCCCCCCCCCCAGTTAATAGCCTATTCATTAGGAATGCCTCGGATTATTTAATATGTTGCTTTATTGGCGTGATCTGCATACATTTCAAATAGAATAATTATGCGTAGAACCTGCAGAGGCAGGAACAGTGATTACGGATTTTTCGAGGACCGATATACAGGTCATTAACTGATCCAGTTATCGTGCTGGCGGCTCTCGAAGAGTGGAATAATATGAAAGTAGAATTGCATTCCTCGGCGAATAGCTCAGGGGAAAGGTAGCATTCGGAGATGGTGGATTGTTTCTGCCGTGTGTGTGTGTATAAGGTGAGACGAATTAGCGGCAGAAAATAGCCAGGCATGATGGTATTGTTCAAGACGGTGGTACTTCGGGATTAATTTCAGTGGCGTCACCGTGGTTAATAACGAATTGATTTCAAAATAATTATTTGTATTAGTTGTATACAGGGTGATTTTTTTTGGCGTCTGTTAGAAGTATCTCGGGATCGGAAAATTACTTTGATCTGAAAATTTGGCAACGTGCATTCTGCGATAAGATCTAAATGGAAAATATTTTCCAGGTGAAAGTACTTCCGGAAATACCGGAAGTAGACCTTCGTTATTTTAAATGGAATACCCTATACAGGGTGCCCATTATCTATCTCCTTACATGGCTAACTTTGTTAATAGTGGAGATAGAGAATTGGTTAAATTAGCAAAATTGGGCAGAATTACAAGAGGAATTCAGTGCCTCCTTCAAATTTAATTTTAATTTTCAACTTTTCGAGATATTTCGAAAAAACTGAAAATCGCTAAAATTTTTAAACTCGAATATCTCGAAAATTATAAAAGATACAAATAATATAAAAATACTGTGTGATAGTATTTTTTACGTGGCATTAAGCGGTGATATTGAAACTTTCAAGGGCATCTTAGTTTTTCAGAAAAAAAATAAAGTTATGTTTTTTAAATGGCAACCATAGTTGGGTATTGTATCAATAAAAAGCTTATTTTTTTCTGATTTCAAAAATGTAATATTTAATAAATCGTATTTTTCTTCGTTTGTGTACATTTCACAATAACTATTTTAAGATGAACGTTTAATTTCGACGTTTATAATATGACTTTAGTGATCTAACATTTATATTTTATTGTTGTTTACTGATCTACGTTTGTTTTTCATAGCTTACTATGTTAATAAGTTATTTGTTCATTACAGTAAACAAAAGAAAAGAGAAAGGTATATTAAATATTATATTTTTGAAATCAGAAAACAATAAGCTTTTTGTTGATACCATAGCCAACTATGGTTGCCATTTAAAAAAACATAATTATATTTTTTTCTCAAAAACTAAGATGCCCGTCAAATTTTCAATATCACCGCTGAATTCCACGTAAAAACACTATCACACAGTATTTTTATATTATTTGTATCTTTTATAGCTTTCGAGATATTCGAGTTTAAAAATTTTGGCGTTTTTCAGTTTTTCCAAAATATCTCGAAAAGTTGAAAATTAAAATAAAATCTGAAGGAGGCACTGAATTCCTCTTGTAATTCTGCCCAATTTTACTAATTTAAACAATTCTCTATCTCCACTATTAACAAAGTTAGCCATGTAAGGAGATAGATAATGGGCACCTTGTATATTGTATTATTTCTGGATTCTAAGTGAAATTCTAAACACATTTCATGTAGGATATGCTATACCTATCTTCAACTGTTTTTGAAATATTGACGGATGAATATTGACATTTTGCAACTTTGACACCCTATAAAATCTAAACGATTTGAGATCAAACAAAACGGGTTGCACATTCCTATCTTAACTTTTCATAAGCTATCGTTTGACACTAATTTCAGATTTAGCCAGAAATAAAAAATTTTCGATTAAATTTAATCTCTTGGCTAAATCCGAAATTACAGATTCTCGGTAACTCTCGAAAATACCCCAATTTGAACTACCCTGTACAGATAGAAACTTTTCATTGGTCTACCTTGTATACAAAAACTTCTTTTTAAGAAAAACGTCATCTTTTTTTATCGCGTCCATGTGCAAGGCCGCCAAAATTGTAGCAGGATATGATTCAAGTTGTTGCAACCCAATCACAATTTCCTGCAGACATCTATAATTTTAGTCAAGGTATTTCATCGATTTACATGTGACATTAATTGTTATAATAACTAGTTGCTGCTCTTAATTTGTCCGGTATTGGTTGTTCTAAATGAAAAATGAATCGTAATTTCTCAATTGTCGACGTTTCAACAATCTTTACTGCTGTCTTCAGGACTGATAAGGTCTGGGCTTTTTGTGAAACCGTAGGCCTGATCTTGACAAATTTTAGACTTCAGTAACCCTGAAGAAGACAGTGAAGAATGTTGTGGTTACGAAACAAAACTATTAATAATTAAAATAATACTCGGCAGCAATTGGCGAAAGTAGAAAAAGTAGCAGTAGCAAAAAATAGGTCAGTGTAAGAACTGTCACTCACACCACATGAGCGCGAAACACCGTTGTGATCAAATGACGGACAGCTGTTTCAACCCGTTACGTCTCATCAGCGTTATGCAGCTAAATGCATGGTTATCTTTCTTCAAGTGATTTTCTGAAGGAAAAAGTAATTTAAAGTTGTTTCTAATGTCAGATTCTTCACACCTAGCCGAATGTTTCGAACGTGCTGTATGTTCGCGTTATCGAAGAGGAGTGGGATGAACATTTCGTCGGAAATCTCTCCGGATTACAGTTGATGAAATAATACATAATGATATGGTCCCGTGAACACAAATGTCATTTATTCTCTAGGTCTATCGAGGCCTGAAGCGATAGGATTTGTAGGAAGACTCGGTTAATTAACGGAAATTAATGGATTACCAGTTATTTAATAAGCATTTCGCCGGAATTATGTGCCCGTCGAACTAATTTGCTTTATTTCGGGCTATTAATTATTTAAATACAGAGACCGTTAGGCCGTAATCGAACGCTTCTATTTATATCGGCGTGTAATTTTCAGTCTCCCCCTCGTCCTCGTATTGTTATTCTTTGTCGAAATTTCGGTTAGAAATTGTTTCCATTTGTGATCGTTGATTATCGCAGTGTGCGGCGTAATTAGAAAAAATCTCGGTCGCACGATAGCTTCAGGCTCGGGCCAGCTATTTTATCTATCTTACTTCAAATCACTACAGTGATATCCGATTATAGGCGTGTCACTAAATTGCGCGTAAACTCCTAATTGCACTAAAATCTAGCGCGGATTAGTGCGGAAATTGAACCTATTTAACGAAAAATTTTAGTTGTTTTTTAAAATTCGGCCCTATTTTACCAGACGCGTCTATGAAATTGCGATCCCCTGTCAGTTCAACCATCGAACAGCTTCATATGCAGGCAATGAGTCACTCTCTACAGTTTTGGCTATTAATTATCATAAATAAAGTCATAACTTTGCAAACCAAGTCCCTATTGTTGTTGGAAGGCGGCGCGGTTACCCGCAACACTCAGGCCTGTCGTTAGTCGAGAGCGATTGGAAGAGACCCGTGCTATGCGGATAGGCTAACACCCGTTCTAGGGGAAGCTCTCTCATGTCCTGGTGCAGGAGAAATGCTGCACCCAGATGTTTGTGTCTCTTGACCATGAGGCAGGCACAGCGACAGAGAATGTGAATGGAGTCCTCGTCATCGTGTCCGCAAAACCTGCACCTTCTAGTGTCACTAAGGCCCATAGTGTTAAGATGCTTGTTGAGATGTCCGTGACTTGTCAGCAGTCCTTATGCTGTTATCACTTAGCGCAAGTATTGATCAATTTGCGTTTGACCAAGGCCCTTCAATTCCATTCCGACCATTCTTCCTCTGATCTTTCCTTGATCCAGTTTCCAATAGACCTTGTTACATAACTAGGCGGAAGCCCTAGTACTGAAAAAAGTCCCTATTATTAGATATTACAATATTAGAATTTTCTTAACAGGTAAATCAGATGATAGCATTGTTTTCTTCAGAGCAACTCACTTTGGTGATAAATATACAAAAAATAGAAAAGCAAAATCAGATTTTTCCACAAAAATTTGTAACCTTTTTTGAAAATTTACTCCCAAAAATGTAATAGATCGAGCACCTGCTGTTTAATTACTATTTTAGTATGCTGGAACTTTTCAGTACTAAATATAGATAGCAACATGCAATCATGTCTACTAATTAAAATACCTACCAATCATAAATAAATTCCTACAAAGTACGATGTTACGCATCACGCAATTAACGGTATTAACAAAAATTGATACCTGCGATTTCCGACAAATCCGGAAGTGACAGATTTGTGACTTTGTTTGTTTATTAATGACCATTTATTAATTTATTAAAAATTTGCATTTTCCGCCACAGTTTTTTCGTTTAGATTCACTTATTTCCTTCGTTCTTAAAATATATTTATTAATTTCGTGCTCACCCTGTACATAATTTTAGTGTGCCCAGATCGGGAAGTTGTGCAATCGACCCGTCCAGCGAAAAAAAGTTGTTCCAATGTTCTTTTTTCAATATTGATTGCAAAATTTTCACACTACACCGCCGATACCCAATTTATATATAAAAATAAACTCATTGTTGCTAAAAATAACCTCAAATCTTTTCAGGCGCATTGTCGTGCGGAAGGTTAGCCCCAGAGAGAAAGGAAATTAATAATTCTAGTGTCTCCCAAAAATGCTGATTTTATTAACATTGACCTTTCCGACTCATGCATAGGCACTTTTTTCCTATGAAACCCACAGGAAAGAGTATTATATTATAATACATAATTAACTTATGACATGATTAATCAATTTGTAAATGAATGCCACCGAAGCAATTTTTCATGTCATTCAAGAATGATTAATAATGCAATATCACTTTATGGAATCGAGTACAATAAAAAAGTTCACGGCTTCGGTTTTAATTAACATTTCTGGCCAGTATTGAACAGCGAGCGCCATTTCGTTTGATGTACTGATAGTTCGTAGGGAAGTACGGCGACTAATACGTTGGGCGACTTGTTTTGGCGCCCAATGTGGGGCATGAGAAACATTTTGAATTTTTTTTTAGATTTTTCTACAATATTTGCAATCTAGATGTCATGTTTTAATCATTTAATCAACATCAGGAGTGAGTGGTTTATGTAAGATTAATTTTTTTATCCATAGCCTCACGTTTTTTTTTAATTGGAAGACTAAACCGCAGACTCTAGGTACGAGGAAACACTATTATTATGAAAAAATCACATTCTTTAATTCACTACACCCATATGACCCCATATGACCCCATATTTTGCCCCCAAGGGGTACCGATTTACCAGAAGGGAATTAAATATTTAATCAAATTCTTTGAATTGCTATTTTTTGTTCAAAGAAAGTTTTAATCGGTTTATTATTATTTACCTACTTGATCTCATAATACCTAACTATAACTTATTATCTAAGAATAGAACTATCAAAATATGTTGCTCCTATTAGCACGTGCGCGTTTTTATCACTTGTTGTTCGCCATAGGTAGCTTTATCCGGTATTCCTCGATATCATATACCGCAGAATGGTCTGTTTTCAATTTTATTGCAGTGTTTATGCGAAAGGTGTATCACCTAGCTGACGCGTTATCTTGATCACGCCACAAAAAATGATTACGAGGGTCGCGAATTATACCGCGTGATTCATTGATGTTCATCGCAAAAAATTAGATGGAGATAATTTTTGATATATTTTAATATTAAACCGGACAAGTTCCTACAGACTTGTGTCCAGAAACGCTTCCTTTTCGAGGTACAGGGATCCATCGTAATCAGCGAAACTTTTCTAGATCACTAAAATTATAAGAATTGTTGAAAATGATTTACTCCAACTGCAGTGCAGGCTTCTATATTGTGATTGATCGATTTGCGAACATGTTCAAAACTTCCCGGGGTGTATCCATTTTTATTTTTTTGTTTTTAATCGAAATACGAAGGAAATATAATAAATATTAACTTATAGAATATCTATTACTCGCAGCTATGGAGATTCTGTAATATTAATTGATAAAATAATTAGAAACGTAAATTTAAAGAGACACTTCGAAATTCCGACTTTTCAAAGTGAAAGAGAAAATCCAAAATTCATATCTATTCCATACGATCCTCGTTTCACCCGTGGTTTTGGTAAGGTTTTTAAAGATATAGGTATGTCAGTGGTTTATTCATCGGGAAATAAACTACAACAACTTTTAGGCAATCCAAAAGACAAAATGGAAACTAAAAAAAGTCGGGGATTTACGAAATTAGCTGTAAAAACTGCAATCAAAAGTATGTTGGACAAACTAGAAGGTCAATTCAATCTAGATTCAAGGAACATATGGCTCATCTCAAATATGGTATAACAGATAAGTCTAGTGTCGCCCAATATGCGTTCGAGAACAACCATAAAATAGATAAGTAGCAATTTAAAAGACTAATTAGGAATGTAACAAATACCAGACCGCTGGATGCTTTTGAGAGTTTGGAAATTGCTAAATGTAAAAATAGTATGAATGGTGACAGAGGACCAATCTCGTACGGGGGAACAGAGGACCAGTCACAGTTCACTGATCCGTAGAAATAGTTTAGGTATAAATAGGACACAATTTTAGCATATGTTTAGTTTTAATCAGATGATGCCAATTTCGTTTGCGAAACGCGTGTCAAGTGCAGGTGTTATGTGAAAAATCAGGTCAGTGATATCTTCACACCAAAGGTTCCAACCCCTTTCAAGATTCAGATTTATTGTACTGAGGCGCAAATGGGGCCCGCGAAATAATAATATGCCGCCCCCTCTCCCACACAAGTCTCAGACTTTCGAGTTAATCCTTGTGATTAGAATGAGGGGTAGAGATATTATTATTATATTATTATTATTATTGTCAAAAAATAGACGATTTGCAAAAAAAAGTCGTAAAATGTAAGTACATAAAAAAATTTTCGGCTTATATTGGTCTCTACTGTTCTTAAAGACGGCTACCTAGTTTTCTATGCGAAAATTTCGCCCTGGTATGCAGGAACCTGTGAATTCGCAGCGATCCTTTTGCGTCGGTCTGTGAGGTCCTTAACTCGTACGAAAATCGTATTACATTCTCCGACACGGCTAAATCACGTTAATCTAATCCATTTCATGCGGCGTCCCGTTATGTAACACGACCAGCCCACTTTATTACCATCAAATTTAGATGAATATGCTGTTCAAATCGAATTACGCAACGCGGGCGCGTAAGATTCAATTAAAAAAATAATTTCATACAATCAAAAGTGATGATGCAGTTCGGCCGACTCGTGTAAATACGAAATACGTAATATAAAATCATAATTATTAATCAAGTATAACAGATTGCTGCCGCACATACGCTTTTGTACCATATTAAACTTTGTATTAACCCAATTCCATTTAAAATTACCGTAATTGAGAGGACCCGGTTAGTTGCGTGAAAACAGAAATGGACGCGGAGAATTGCACGGGTGAAATTACGGCCAAATTCACAAAGCCGCATTTTTTATATGTTAATTCACCTCCCGAGTGGCTTTGATGCCGTGATGACACCCTCGGGATGTACTAATTACATGTCCGGACGGAAAAAAATGAATTCGGAGCGATTATTCATACCGTACTGCCCTAAGCGAAAGTTAATTTATTGCTTTGGGAGGCACTTTTCAACGATCTGGACGAGGAGTTCTAAACATGGGGTGTTTCTCAGTCGAATATGTCTCGATAGAATATTTGTAAAACTTCCGAATGCCCTTCTACCATCGGAATTGACCTAAAGTTTACATTTATAAAAATAACTGGTTGTCGCATCTTGTGATTATAATGTATGCCATACAAGTGTCCGCATTTTGAAGATAACAATTTTGCCAACCACCTAAATAGGCATGGATATAGCCTATAGCCTATTGTAGCCTATATCCTATTAATTTGACTGTCATATAAAACAAAAATTGCCTCGTATGTTTCTGAATCATTGGACTAAAACTGTACGAAAACCATCTGAGCATTCCGTGCCGCTCAACTGAGGTGTGTATGTTTATATAAATATTATAATCGTTTGTAGTCAATTTTGGAACTTTTCCAAGTGCTTAGTGGAAGGTAGTTCGGTTGGAAACGCCACGACATTCATTAATAATTTATATGAAAGTATAATTAAGAGCTCTTCATACATATTCAAATCGGCTAAACCTTGGCCTTCAATTTTGCGCGAAAAAATGTGGGGACATGCTTCAATTGCATGCAGTCAAAGTCGATTTTTTTCTTTAAAGCGTCGGAAGGGATTAGCATTACTTTAAAAATTGTAACGGTGCGTGTACGCGTGATATAAAAAACCGATGAAACTGTAGGTCAAATTTTTATTGAGCAAGTAAAGGTGCGTGCAGACGTGTTACAACAAGGCGAGCAAGTCTTATGATGTTTATGCTCGTATTTTCATTTTCACTGTCAGTGTATGTGGAAGATATTAGCAAAATGATAAGATATACAGACAGATAATTGTAGAGGTGATATATGGTTGCGTGAAACCTTCCGTGTATGCTCAAAAGATAACATTTCTTCAAATTTTCGAGTGATAAAGGTGCAGATATAGCAAAACAAATACTTATACACGGTTATTCAGAACTTGTCCATAATAAAATTTGGGGATGTTCAACATACATGTACAAATGTGGTAGTGGAAAAAAAAATTTTTTTGGCGGGGTCTTAAAACTATTTAAAAATTTTTCATTGCACGCCGCTGGATACTGGTCCACTGTAATGGAGTGACCTTGGGACTGAGAGTATACCGACACCCGGCGCAAAAAAGATTTGCAGCGTTTTTACTTTAAAATAAACTTAAAGATAGATAGATCTGACCAAAGTGACGTGTCTTTAAAATGAATAAAATTTTGTTACACTAATTTTGAAGAATTGCGCTACTTGATTACTAGGTATTAGAAACGTGAAATTTAGGTATCAAAAATTTGCACACACCTTGTTACAAAAGCTTTTCGAAATAATATTCCTCGACTTGTACACAATTTTGGGCACGCCTTATCCAATTTTGCCGCACTAAACCGAATATTCCTGCTGGTTGCTGATCTTTTAAACGCAAATTATTAAGTAAATTGGGGATTTCCAGCATTTTGCTGCAACAACCACTCACAAAACCTAACTGTCGATGTGTCGGTGTGTCGATTGGGAAATCGTTCCGCATATAAGCTCGAAGCTGCCAATGAATTTTGTCCAACTTCGCCATAAATAAGAATCATGTCCATTAACTCAGAATTACTGTACACATGAGCCATTTTGAAAATTTTACACTTTCACAATCGATAAGTAAAACACCCGCACAGAGACAGCGACACAGAAAGACTGATGACTGCATAGACAATAAGAGATATTATCCCCACTCCAACTGTATTCGCCAGGCGTTCGCCAGGTACAAAAACTGTTGTTTACAGTTTTTTGAAGGAATGTGATATATCAGATGTGTTGAAGTACAGTTGCCCAGCTACGTAGTCCTTTATAATGGTATAACTTTAAACATTGTTTACGGGAAATCCTAAGCCTTTTATTATAAATTTTTTTGGTGATATCGATTTCTTATTTAAGGATGCACATATCCTCAAAGTTTTAGAGATGAGTTCTGAATAACCCTGTATAACTTATATATAATATATATGAAAAATATATACCTATGAAGCTACGTGCAGACATGGTACAAGATAAATTTGGGCAGGGCATTCTGTGGACATTTTGACAAAGAAATTGATGATTTTTTCTGCAATAGTAAGAAAAATGAAGAATGTACAACTATATGATCAACTAATTATACACTGCTACTCACATATCTGTTAAGATATTTGTGAAAGAACGTGCGATTCAAATATCCATGAAAAAAGCAAAAGCTGATATCATTCATTGTACACTCCAAATTATGTAATACCTCTCAGCTGCCATGTGAAAGACGCCCCCCAAATTAAAAAGCTTCACAGAATTCACATGTTGCACCCTCTCCCACCCAAGTAGCAAATTTTTGTTTCTCACTGAAGTGGTGAATTTAACAATAAATTATTATAACGTCTGAAAAAACATTCAGTTGTTAAAGGAATTTCAAGTGCTTACATCGCAACAAATTTTACTCATCCGGAACACTCTGGCATCTCCAATTGACACCGAACTTCACTCCATGCATGGCAAAAACCCCAATACAATTAATTTTACGCCGTTGAACAACCGAAAGAAATATTAGTTCGCCTGTCTCCTGTTTTTCGTATACCGCCAACTGGATTTGAATTTAAACCGGGCGGTAATTAGTGAACAGCGATGCTAACGACGGGGTGAGTGGGGCGAGAGGAGGTTGGAGTAGGGGTGATAGGGGACGCAGTGGCCCCTTTTAATTAAACACAAGTCCATCTAATTGACAGTTTGATTATATCACATGTGACCGCACGGACTCGTCTTTGCCGTTCGTGGGGGGATTTAATGTACTACGGGTCTTTAGGACTTTTTTTTTTTTGTTAACTGGAGGATTTAAAAGCCAATATAAACGGATCGCATGCAGACAAGTGAGCGTTGGATTAAAACTGTAATTTCTGCGTTGTCGCGTTTAGAATAATCTGGTACCGATTGCTAGGAGGAGTTAGTCGAAGCTCAAGTAGGCTATGGGATCACAACAATCCCTAAATGAACCTCAAGTTACTGAGATATTAAAAATAAACCGTACGATAAGAGGGGCATCATGGCAGTGACACTATAACTCTTCATATACATAATTCAGATTTTATTTCAAGTAAACTACATGACTGTGGGTGATACTTACAGAATGTTTTTACATAGCAAGTGATTTGACTTGAATTAGAACGTTCATTCAGTCTTCGCTACTAAATAAAGAATAGAATCGTCTGTTTGCATTTTTGGTTTGATGAAATTGATATATTTTTCAACTTTAATTGCTTAATACGTCTCTTTCAATAACCACTTTGAGAATCGACCTCATAATCGGCCTCATGCATCTGACCCAACTCTACTGATACTATACTTATCTGTATCTTTACCAATAAGAGTTATTTAGAGTTCCAAATTGGCCAAATTTTAAATTTAGTCATGTAAAGATTATACGAACACTTTTTGTCACATTTGGATGTAAATAATTCCGCAGTGGACCGAGAACTGTACCCTGCGGCATAACTCATAATTTAAATGTTACTCGGGATTTGGTATCATTGTCGGTTTCATACCCCTTGGTACTTTGTCGTGTAAAACATTGATCCTGACACCGTTTTCACATAATATAATAATTTATCATCCAACTTAACATTTATCTCTATGTACACATTAAATAGTGATAAAATTTAGATTAACTGTTGAGCACATACATATCTAAATAAATATTGTAACTTACCTATCTCTTATCTGATAATATAATGTAATAAAATAGAATTTATTTTATTATACAGACGCTAGAGTGCTAGGAAAATTACAGAGACTGATAACTTGGTTAAATTTGCATTTCGAGGGTATGGTTTTTATTAGCTGTGGAGGACGTAAGATATATGTTTCGAAATTTTACTAAACATTTTTCTATTGTGTCATCTGGTTGTCAATAAAAATTTGAAAAGATTTACAGTTAAGATAGACTTTCGTAACAAGCGACAGCGACAGGAGACCGAGACAGGCGACAGAGACAGACGACAGCGACACTACCGCGATTCAATGCGATTCCGTTCGAAGCATGCGACAGCGAGACGCAGCGGTGTGGTTGTCGCACCTTGTCTCTTGCAGCCTGTCTCACGTCTGCTTCTAGACTTCTAGAGCAGTAGTGTCGCTGTCGCCACGCGGATACAAGTGTATTTTGGCTCTGCAAACAATGGCTTCTACATCGAAAAAAGCTAAAATTATTTTATCACAGTCAGTAAATTGCTTTTTCATCTAAAGAAGATGAAATTCTAATAGACCTAGTTGTCTATTAGACTAGTAGAGTAATA
Source organism: Pogonocherus hispidulus (assembly GCA_963924545.1). Taxonomy (NCBI): domain Eukaryota; kingdom Metazoa; phylum Arthropoda; class Insecta; order Coleoptera; family Cerambycidae; genus Pogonocherus; species Pogonocherus hispidulus. The sequence goes on along the minus strand of OZ004700.1, from coordinate 1,780,168 downwards.
AATAATATTTACTCAGTTGAAATCATTCCTCCAGTTCTTTTTTGGTTCCATTCCCTTCTCAGTGAAACTTAAAACAAAATAAAATTGTTGTTTATTTAACCTACAATATTTTCTAAACATATCTTCATTAGACATTAAATGTTGCGATATTAATAGGTTAAAAGATCCCTCATCTTTTCATTTGTAAATAAAGTATTTATTGACGCTCTTTCACATTTTTTATAAAAGTAATATAAAATCAGATCTTCATCTTCTTCTTCCTCTAATAGTATTTGTTTTAAAATAATTTCCTTATTTGCGGACATTATAATCTAAACACTGCATGCAAACGCGTTAGTTTCCAGCAAAAGGTGTTAATGCACTGGCCTGTCGTACGTTGCGAACGAGCTGTTTGGTCTCTTGTCTCGGTCGCTGTCGTCTGTCTCTGTCGTCTGTCTCGGTCTCCTGTCGCTGTCGCTTGTTACGAAAGTCTACCTTTACAACTCATGGACAAACAAATTGTGATTTAATTTATAATTAAAAATATATCCCTAGATGTCTCGATGGTAATTAACATGTCTCTTGTTTTCATAGAATTTATAGTTACAGATCATAACAAAAAGCATACTTTCCGAACACTTCTTCTTGAATAAAACTTTTATTACAATAAACGCGTCCGCTACATATGAGGTCTCATCGGAAATACACCGTTCGGCAGAGCCCGCGTTTTCAGACGAAAAGGGCACGCAACAACGTTAATGACTACGCAACATTCGGTTAATTAAGGCCACTGGGGCACTATTCATCATAGCCAGCGGCGGTCAGTCCTGAATCTCGAGGGTTGGATGCAAGGATGGAGCGTTTTTCGATACTTTACTATAGTTATTTAGGGATACGTCCCGGTAGACTGTATATTAAGTCAATATCAATAATAGTATTAATATTTCTACTCTTCATTTGGACAATGATTTAGCCCTGAAGTTTGTGGCTTGTGTGGTGGAGGACAAAACCGAATCGCCTTTCAGCCGAGCCGAATGATGAACGCCTGGAAAATCCAATATAGTAGACAGTGAAGGGAGCAATAATATTACTATCAAGCATTAACACCTCAGATATATTTTGTGCCTCATACCATCACAGAGTTATTTGCATGGTCATTAATAAGTATTCAACTGAGTTATGGGACGTAAGAAAAACAGAAAAATATATAAGAGAGCAAATAATAGAAGCATGTAACAAGAATATGCAACATTTAAACAAATCTTTAAAATAGAACTAAATCACATAAGGGTGAATGGATCATTGTCAACGACTGGATGACAAGGATTGGTTAAAGGACATAGGATAGCAGAAGAGAATACAAGAAGTTGGATAGATTGTCTCTAGAAGATAGAAGGCAGTGGAGCGACGAAAGATATAAAGACAAATCCAATCAAGTTATGCAAATATTAGTCTAATTTCATTGAAACGCAAAATGATGGAAATGGACACAGATAGAGAAAAGATGAGAGAGAGAGAAGGAAAAGATTGCTAGGAAAGGAAAAAGAGCTGTGAGAGACATAGAAAGAGAGAGATAACGAGAGAGAGAGAGCAACAAACATAGAAAGAGGGTTGATTTGTTGTCTCTAACCTTCTTAAGAAACGTTTAAACAAATAGAAGAGCTACATATAGTGTAGACAAAGACAACAATAGAACCAAATCACTTAAGATGAATGGATAATTGTCAAAGACTGCGGATGGCCAGGGTTTGGTTAAAGGATAACAGAAGAAAATACAAGAGAAAGTTCGATAGACTTTCCCCAATTACAGTGAGATAGAAAGCAGTGAAGAGACGAAAAATTTAAAGACAAATTCAATCAATAAGTTAAGCAAATATTAGTCTAATTTTAGATAGAAATAGAGAGATAAATGAGAAAGAGGAGAGAGAGAGAGAGAGGATAGAGATAGGCAAGGAATAGATAAATAGAGAACAGATAAATGTGAGAGAGGTAGAAAGAGAGAAATGGAGTGAAACAAACATAGAAAGAGATCGATTTCGAGGATGATTTCGAGATCATCAAGTTATCGGTGAACACATATCGCAAACCTTTACCGATTATTTTACAAACGTCACAGAGGTATACCGATTGCAAACTGCCTACTGCGTTTTGGACTGGCTAATTGGCGAATAATTCGAATTATTAGCATTAAACGAGCTTGTATGGCATGCATAACCGCTGTAAATTAACTCTTAACGCTGTTGAGTCATTAATTTGTTCAACAGTTCTTTTTCTATATTTCTAATGCAAATGCATATGATTAATTATTTCTAATTATATAGAACAGGCCTGTGAAACTTGTAAATTGACCAGAACCGAATACATTTTAACGAGATATGCGATAATTAATCTCATTTAAATACGTAAACTATACTAATCAACACAACTTATAAATTGGATCATACTTTGTATACCTTTTCAAAAAATTGACGAAATTGTTAAACATTAATTTCTATTACAACAAAAGGTTTTCCAAATCCAGAACTACCATAAATAATACCGATATTCCGTCTTAATTCTAACTACAAGAATTAGCCATCCCGCTTGTGTGGGGAAGGAGGGGTATATTGTTATTCTAGGGGGCGAACCAGCGCCTGATACGCGAGCAGGCATGTTCTGGAAAGAAGAATCCGTCCTCAAAATTACTGTATGAAAACGTTGCCTTATAATAAAAACAACTGCAGCAATAGCACGATATAATTATGTAAGTATTTTCCTGAAGTACCCTCAACGGTCTACCCTTCAAATCGAACGCCCTCCCTCAATACAAACCTACTCAGGTCATTTTAGTGTTCAATTGTCTATGATTATCCTGTCAATCACGACCCACTACCATTAATGTATTTTTTACATTCCACTTGGAGCGATATGTGAAACATTAGTTGTAAGCTTGCAAATGCATATTTGTTAAACACATTAAATTTTCCATCATTATGTTTCTACAATTCTGATAGATTTAAAGTGGTGGTTGACGTTTAGTCGAGCCATATCTGATATGTCCTGCCACGTTGGATATGTCGATCGGAATTACTTTGATACATTAAAAAGATTACAGTTATAGGTACATATATTTATACAGGAAAATATGCTTCCACTGCTTTCAATGGGATGACGTTCTTTCCGATTAAAATATGTTTTTCTTCTACTACCATAGCAGACAGTTAACTTTTCTGGTACGCTTTTTAGAAACAAAAGTAACACAATATGTTATTTAATAGATTAAGAAATGTACACAATGTTTTCTTATCATTATCACCATCTTTTACACTGGGTAAACCGGTGAAGGTTACTTTTGTGATTTTTTTTTTATCCCAATTGTAACCACAGCAGTCCGAAAACTTCAAGGCATATGTGAAAGATCAGCGGTGGTATATTGTTATTACGTTCAAGGAATTCTGAAGACCTCGTTAAAACTCCATCGCACACAGACCTTAATAAATTTACAACTACAGAATTTTTACTTTTATTACAACTTCCTTCTGATCGTTACTATTAACTGTTAATTCTTGCTTAGATGTGTTTTGTTTTTTATATATCGATACTTAGATCTTATCCGCTCATTCGAAGATAATCTAAATGGTTTGTCGATCTAGAGTAGATCAGATGGCTTGTACTGCTCTGTACTTCGTTGGCAGTGCCTCCAGAACCAAGCTAATTAGTTGGCTTTTAATTAAAGATGAAGCGGAGCATAATACGTCCTCGATTTAACGAGTTAAAGCTGTTTATGTCACACACTTCCACATTACATGGTGGGCAAGCAATTCAAGATACAGTCATCCCGTTCTTGTTGGTCCTGAAGATTCAACGAGAATTCATACAAGTACAGGTACAAATCTAGCAGCTGTATATTAGTTAACAAAATATCTTTTGCCAACACAAGGTCCGTAAATTGCAATGGTTTGGGATGGTTTGGAATGGGATATCAAAAATTATCTTGGTCAAGGGTGGTTGTGGAATGTAAAACGTGTGTCTTACTTTAAATTTTTGAATATGTTTTGTTGTGTCAGAATCTGTCAAGTCATTGTGCTGAAATTTTCTAATCCAGTTTTTGAATCATGCCTCTTACCGCACAGCACAAAATTTTCATGATTGAAGCCGTCATGAGTGCGCTAGTTAATGGAAATTGGCAATACAGTCAACGTTTGTGTTTGGACAATTTTCAAGAGCACTTCCCAAACGTGGCAATATTACCGGACAATTTTTATGCGTGCCTTACAAATTGTGTTGAAGTGTTTCGCGAAACTGGTTGTGTGACTCATAAAAAAGGTGCTGGTAGACCAAGAGTTCGTACAGAAGAAGTTGTCAATGACGTTCGTCAACGTATGGAAGAGCCTGCAAAACCTTTGAAACGTCTTTCTCAGGAAATTGGACTTTCTTATGGAACATGTCATAAGATTTTAAAGAAAGACTTGAACATGCATTCATATAAGACGCAACCACATCAAGCTCTTCTGCCCGCAGACCACCCCAGACGCCTTGCTTACTGCCATTGGTTTGTCAATAATTTAATGAATGACGATCTTCTGGACTTAACTTTTTTTTCTGACGAAGCGTGGTTCCACCTTTCGGGATACATCAATTCTCAAAATATGCGAATGTGGAGCAATGATAACCCTCATGTTTTTACTGAATCGCCAGTACATGCTCAAAAAATTGGTGTTTGGATGGCAGTTTCTCGCAGAAGAATAATTGGGCCAATTTTTTTCGATTTCACCGTCAACGCAGAAAGGTACAGACACAACTTTTTAGCTGAATTTGTGCAACAGTTAAACGATGATGAACTTCGGTACGGTTATTTCCAGCATGACGGTGCAACAGCACATACTACACGAGAAAATATTGCTTTCCTCCGCGAATTTTTTGATGACCGGCTGATAAGTTTGCATACAGAAGTTGAGTTTCCTCCGAGATCACCTTGTTTGACAATTATGGACTATTTTATATTTCCTTACTTAAAAAACAAGATTTTCGCAACTCCGGTAAATAATTTGCAAGAACTGCAATAAAGAATTTTTCAGCAATGTGCAACCATAACGCCAGAAATGCTGCAAAACGGTTTTCACAGGATAAGGAGGCGCGTCAACTTGTGCATCGAACAAAACGGAGGACATTTCCAACAATTACTGTAATTTAGTTTTTCTTGTTACTAAAACCGGTATTTCATAATTTGTAGTTCATTATTGTTTTGCAACTGAAATAAATAGGTATGAAATTTGTAGGTTATTGATGATGTCAGTGTGACAGTCACATAATTATTTCAAATTTAAAGTAAGACACACGTTTTACATTCCACAACCACCCTTGACCAAGATAATTTTTGATATCCCGGTATGTGTAGCGGTAGAATCTGATTAACGAAAGAATTTTGAATGAATGCAGGTGCTTCAGGAAGGTCATAGAATGATTTCTGCTGGGACGGTATATCTATCTTTTAATTTTTGCATGAACGATGTCTTCTGAACGTCTAAAATTCTAAAAAGTGTCTGAAACTATAAAACTGGAGATCCAAGACTCTCTTGCAAGAAGATCTTTTCAAATAAATTTACAGTGGACTTGCACCATTGATGATTTACATTTTTCCAATATGTGTTCAGGGAATTTCTCCAAATAAGAAAAGTGAACGCGAACAGACCAATTTATGCAAAATTCGAGCTATTCTCAGCATTTTCTTCCCATGTGACGATATTTTTGCAGATCCATGAGACCAAAGTATACGAATATCTACTTGGCTCAATCATTACACGTTGATTTAAACTTTCGATGCGTTTCCAAAGATTAAATGGCACACTTCGACCAGTTCTCCTGATACAATGCCTCGGGACTCGGGACCCCCGCGTGTCCACCGTATTAAGATAACGGTAAGAAACTTCTCTCTCGTTTCCACGCGTCCATCTTCTACGCGACCTTCACGGCTCACCAAACCGAGTAATGCGACCTCGCCTCGCAACGGCTTATCTTGATCTCGGGTAGCGCTGGCCACGGCCAGCCCTGACGAGCTGAATGCAGTTGTTGATCAGTTTCGTGTGTCTGAATGGAATATTGGCCATTGCTGATATTGTCAGTAATTTGTTGGTATAGTAGTGCAGAATGCTATGTACGGATTTTTATGCCTTCGTATCCTACGTGACGTATCGTCTCGACCTAAGTATCGAGACGATACGTCATAAATGAATGAGGAGTCGTAAATCATTGGGAGGAATCACATGGGAAATATTTCTTGATTGTAGGTAATAGATAGAGATAGATAGATAGATTTATTATTTCTAACAGGTTTACACCCAATTACAAGAAATACTTAAACCAAATATACATAAATTTTTATACACACACTTATAGAAAAACAAAGAAAAATAGACTAAATAGCAACAGATAATTTTGAAATTATATAATTTAAACTGGAGATCTAACCAGAGTATTGAGTCCTAGGGTTTCCGCATTAAAATGTAGGCTTGTTTCTAGAATTGAGTCTTGGAACCAGAAAATTTATTTTGTGTAACAAAGTCTCACCATCAATATTGTTATGTAACAACTTATACAAGAAGGTAACAGATAAAATTTTCCTTCTGTCGGCTAAAGAAGTACACTGAAATCGATCCAGTAGCAAATGATGATCAGTACCTCTGTCTGGAAAAACTCCATTAGTTCGAAAAGCCAAATATTTTTAAAATTTTCTTTGAACGCTTTCAAGATTGATTGTATGACTTTGGGCTAAAGGATTCGAGATTACCGCCCCGTATTCCAATTTTGATCTCGCTAATGCAAAATAAAGGATTTCAAAAACAGCTGTATTGTGAAACTTGTTACAATTACGCAATATGAAGCTCCACATTTTACTTGCAGATACAATTATTTGTTGAAAATGTAGATTAAAAGACAGTTTATCGTCAAAAAGTATACCCAAATCCCTGAATTCAGTGCATCTATTCACAATGATGTCATTAATTTGGTATTGATAATACATTGGCGAGGCTTTCCTGTTAAAAGATAATACAACACATTTGGATATATTTAGGTTTAACTTATTCCTAAGGCACCAGTTATTAACAGAAGCCAAATCATGCTGTAACAGTAAGCAATCTTCTACTGTATTGATGGTTCGAAACGGTTTCATATCGTCTGCATACACAAGTTTATGAGTTTTGACTTCATTCAATAAACTATCAATAAACAATAGGAAGAGCAAAGGACCCAAATTGGATCCCTGAGGGACACCCGATGTAGGAATAAATTGTGTAATGACGTGAGTTTCCATTAGACTTTTTATCTCTTGATGCTTCTCGTAGTTTCGTATGGGTAATTTATATGGCGGTGCAACTCTTACTTCGTGCGGCGCGGTCCTTCTTAAATCATCTTAATAAATTGGCCCCAGACCTCACCTAGACTTCCAGTCTCCTAGTAGACGAGGTTCGACGCCGGAGAATATATATGAATACTTGGATAAGCAAAAACGCTACAGGAAAAGCTTTTAAACAACTCCCGGGAGACTGGAGGGGAGGAGGAGAGTCGGGGCACCGGGGAAAAGAAAGGGATGTGCAGGTAGTGCAGTGCTTATCGTGACCCCTAAATTTCCGTCCGGATCCGGAAGCTGGCGCCAACTGGGACGTAATGGATCGCAGCGAGATCACATTTCTTAATCGGATTTGCGAACCGTCCGTGAATCTGTTTCTTGTAATGGCTAATGTGGAGTCTGCTGTACATTGATGTATGGCTCTTAGTCTGCAGTTTAACCACGCCCGCCTTCTTTCCCAGGAAGTAGGACGCTGGAACTCCCCCGATCGTTGCTTTTATGTACTCCACGGAAGATGGAGATTAAAGAAATATTACCTTTAATTTAGAAGTATATTACTTCTGATGAAGGAACGACGATAAAATTAAATTTAATCCTTGGCTATGTATTTTATTTCTTAATGTGTTTCAGTGTACGTTGTCCTCATCAGTGACGAATAAGCGTATCTAATACTAACTACTAGTTACTATTTGTTATAGTATAGTTTTATTTAAATCGGTGCTAAAACAGCCTACTATCTAGTCAAATTTGCGGTATTTTGTCTAACAAAGTTATCGCCAAAATTCACGAAAATTACCAGGAAATCAGGAGTTCGATCTCATTATTTAATCTCATCTCTGTAGCATAAGCGAGCATATAAATAGTTAAGAGGAACTTGGAATGGGGTGTTTTCCTATTTTTTTTTACATCGGCAATGGAAAGTAGTTGGAAAACTACTTTTCAACTTGTGTGCGATATCTATTTGACGTCACTAAGAGAAAATTCAAAATTTGCGCAATTTTTTAGTGATTTCTAGGATATTTTCATTTGTGTGGTTGGTGTCACTGCGTGACAACTATTTTTGTTTATGTTTGAATTGTTTGGTTAGGGCACAATATGTGGTTAGGGTAAACATCATGGTAAACATGAGACATTGTTTTTAGTTTATATTTTTACCTGTGAATTGTTGTCTCTGCCTGTGACTGATTACAAGTGTATTTATTAGTAATAGAAAAACATCGTAATTTGTAAAGGTAATTTTTGAATATATTTAATCGAGTATTTGCAGTATTTGCAGTAATACTGTTAAGTTAAATACTAACCTTACATTTTTCATCCCTTTTATTTCTGAAAGGATCTATAGGATCTTTATCATAAAAGGATCTATAACCGGCAAATTGTCAGACTTAGCCTCTACAAAACCTTGCTCCATGTTTAATAAAAGTTTACTTCGCAAGAAAAGAACAATACAACACGTCAAATTGTCAAGCCAAACACAAACAGGAAATTCAAATGTCAATTATCGAAATGTCGACTGTCGTTTGTCGTCGTTACAAACTGAATCTAGCAATATATTATCAGTGTGGCCTCTTTATAGATACATATTCCCTAGTTTTCGCTTAGTGACGTCACGATTATAGAATAAAATTTAAAAATTGAATTAAAAATTTTCTACCGATTCAATCTTAATAATTTTTATCTTAATAAATATATAAAAAAAAAATATTTTATAAAAATACAGGTTTCTACTTTCATTTCGATTGAAGGAAAATACCCGATTAAAAGGGGCTGGTACGTTTCGTGAAACAATCCAAATGTATATGTGAATTAAAACTCCTTTATTAATGAAGGATCAGAAATCATGGATTTATTCTGTCAATGTTCCACTTTTTTGTTTTTTTTTCTCAAAACATTTAAACATTTTATAAGTATTCTAATATACTTATGTATTCTCTAAAAAAACTTGAATAAAACTTCATTTTGCTTAGCATATTCATAGAAAAAGGGAGAATTTGGTAGAATTTGAGCTTTAAAATCTTCAGATTTATTTTAAAATTGTCATCGAATCCTTTAAAATAAAATAATCGGTCCATAACAGTATCAGTAATATGACTAATGCCACATTACGACAATATAGCACAAAAAAGTAAAATATTTAAAATGCAGTATAGTCCAAATACGATATACATCTTCTAAATTAAATCAGAAGTGGGATTAATATTCACTCTGGCTGTACAACAGAGCCCATGCGCCGGGTAAATTCTATTCTATAAAGCTTTCATCCGTTTCCGAGTATCCAGAATAAAAATAATTAAACGTAAGGTCATTTACATTCCTGGGGATCATAAATTCACGTCCTTAGTGCAATTCGGGCTCTCCGCCGGATAAATCCCAGTCGACGGTGCCGCTAATCCGGCCGGGGGACACCGATCATCCAACCAGCCGTTAATTAACCCAGTCGGAATCGAGAGGATTAAAGGCGGCTCATTTCGGTTCGTAATTGGAAGGGACCTCCGCTAGGTGTGCAACTTGTAGGAGTGCCATATCGAGAGCCACGTCGGGGGGGGGTTCGGTTTCAAATTAGGAGTCTGGATGAGATACAAGCAATATAGACTAGTCGAATTAAAAAGTTTTTAAATATTTTAAAGTAAAGACCAGAATTAAGCAAAGTGGAATAACCGGAAAAGAGTAGATCTTTGTTGTCACATTTATTTCTAAAGTATTCTTATTTAAAACAGGAAACGTATTAATTACCTTATTTACCCATTTTTTTTCCTTGTCTTTAACGTCCCTTATCCCTATTGTACTTTATTAAAGCAAACACAATGTTTAATTTGTCTTTTACTTAATAATATCACACGTATAAAGATATATATCTTTATACTTGTAATAATATCAAGGAATTTCCGAATATGTGGCAACTGCGAAAGTAGTACAGTTGACGACAAGCTGTTCATCCTTATTTAACATACATATTCTTGCATTTACACTTTCTTTTCTCTGAGCTTCAACGACGTTGATTGGTCGAATCAGGAACCAACAAGCGACTGCGCTCGAGGTAGTAGGGAGACAGTGGCGTGATGTTGGGTTATTTCGCGCGCGTTTCTTAACCGTAAAAATTGTATATAAATTGATAATAGGTACCTATATTATATTTTTACATGTATACATTAGTTTTTTACAGTTTTCCACTGAAATTTTTCGGTAATTATTTACTTTAGCGTAAAACTATCAAAATTTTCTGAAATTTTGTCTACCACCATTTTCGTAAATGCTGCTATTTTTCCTCAAAAACTACATTCGTCCACAAAAAATAACTTTAGATTTGTATTCAGCATAACCGAAAATAGAGGGATAGGCAAAATTTCAGGACAATTTGAGAGTTTTACGCTAAAGCAAATAATTTTTCACCTAATGACAAATCTAAAAATGTCTATATTAACTAGACATTTTTAGATTTGTATTTTTTTTACCACTGGGCATATTTCAGTTAATATATACTAGAAGTATTCTATATAATAGCAGACGAGTATAGGACCTATAGACCTATATTAACTGAAATGTGCCCAATGGTAAAACAGAATACGCACGCCCATGCATCACCGCATTTTACCAGATCGGCGAGGTCATTCCACTTTGCTTAATTCTGGTCTTGACTTTAGATATAGATAAGTTCTTTTATAATTTTGAACTTTTGAGTATACCCCCTCCCCCAATAGTTTCACATCAGGATCTTTGCTGTGGAATACTGAGTTATTAACATTCGTTTTCAGTGGTTCAAGTCGTATTTATTTTATTTATAAGACTGCATCAATTGTGTCCTGCAAGCACCGAAGACGAATAGTGGAATTTCATCTACGTATTTCACGAAAATAGTACTGGGGTCAATATAGAACCTTGCGGTTGATCCATGTAAACCGAACAATACATCCTTATTGAGGAAGCTTATTTAAAAATGTAGACATGCATTAATAGAACTTTCAAAGGATTGTGAAATAGCAATTTAAGACACATTTTTGCAAACTTTTATAATGAATTTTTTTGAGTCGTTGTTTGTGGAAGAATAAATTTGTTGTCTTTTTAAGAGTAAAGACCTGATTTTCCGTCAGATTTTTCACTGGTCGACTGCAACGACACGAAATTAAGGAAAAACCGCCTGTCGAGCTCGATAAAGCTCCCGGAGTAATGCTTTTATATACACGTGTGTGGATTTTTTCACGTAGCCGTGTGCGATTCACCTTTTTCAGGTGGAAAGCTTTCGGCGCTGAGCGTAGCGACGCCGGTTGCCTGGCGACGCCGGCGGCCGTCGACGTCTCCAAGGATACCTGGCGCCACTACCCGGAGCGCCGTCGGAAGCAATTTGCCGCTCTCTCCGGACTCCGCGAGGGCAGCGATATGAGGAATTAATACATTAGATCCGGGTGAGAGGCTCCACACAACGGTCTCTTCATTTTCTCGAGTGATGGGATGACCCCGTGAATGATGACGTACTACTTACTGGGTGTGCTGATTCTGTGACATCCACGAAACTACTAGAGATAATTAAAAGCTAAAACTGGACATTCTCCAACCCGATTTTGAAAACAATACCCCAAGTAGCGATTTAAGACACATTTTTGCAAACGTTTCGTATTTACTGTCTGTTCCCAATCTCAAAACGTGATGTTGGCTACGTGTAGCGACACATTGTCGATTCATGCATATTTTCTAATGAGAAAATAGGTATTTTCGAATATTAATTGAAAACACTGACGTAGTTTTCCACTATACTGCACTCGACTCACTTTTCGTCAAGTTGACATCATCTGTAATGAAAATAAGTTAGAATAGGACATATACAGAAAAGATACCAGTACTTTAAGATATATCCCCTAAGGACTTTCACCATTATGCTCAATACAAAATGGCGAGTTTCAATTTTTTAATTCATCATCTAATAAGTTCCCCCTTAATAAAGAGAGGTTTGAAAAAGAAAAAGCATTGATTAGGGATATAGCCGCGAGAGATATACTTAATGCATATCATGTAATGACAGAATCAATAATTTGCTGGGTTTTAATTAAGTAGATAATTTACTATGTAGTACGTATATCGTCTTTTCCACGCGTGTAAACTTAGTTCGTAACATGTAAACTTAGCTTAACAAGTATGTTTTCATGTTTGAACCTTTTGAAATAGTTATTCTCCTAGCAATAATATTAATATCGAAAAAAAAAAAATAATAATAAACTGTTGCTTGTCGCTTCAGAATAACTAATTAATTAAAATTAACATTCAAAATTTGAACAAACAATTTGAAACAAAATAGGTATAAATTGCCGAGTTTTAGTGGAATATTTTTCAATATCACCATGTAAAATAAAATATTATCCAACGTGGTCCATATTTTTCTAAATAAGTTTTAATAACAAGTTAATGTTGTTATATCAGTAGTATTGCAGAACCAGTCTGATAACCTTTCGCTGATATTTACAAAATGCGGACGCAGCGATAAGCGCAGGGACGGCTTAGCCTATTACCACTGGTTGGAGCAGTAATGTGTAGTAGAATGTTCAGTGATGAAAGTAATAGGCACTTTTGAAAAGAAAACGATAAATAAAACATAAAGTAACATTAAAAACATATAATTATTTCAAAACTACTATTTTTTTTATTCTGGATGGCACATCTTGTCAATTTTCTGCTTTCAAAAGTCACTTGGCAGTGCAGTGTTTGAGAGCGCCGATTATGAATCTGATGTTAGAGTATTAAATACACAAAATGAAAACTTTAAAATGGCCGAATTGAGATAACAATCATGCAGATTTTAATTATATCTGTACAAGTATTTAATGATTACATTTTCAACATTGTATATAATACTTTAAGTCCGTTTTTAACAGTTTTACAGAAGTTTAAAAATTCAAATCTCGCCAGGGGAGAAATGGCACCTCTCCCAGGGAATGGTTGTCTATCTGCATTTTTTTCATGTGTACCCTCTGCACAAGCCTGAGGCTTTCAGAAGGGAGGTTGTCCATTTCTGTAGTGTGTTTTATGTTGTTTATGTCTTAATAGTTGGCAATGGTGGTCAGAGGTGTGACCACAGGGTCTGGGGTAGTACCTCTCAGCTGCGTTCTCCCAGTAAATAACGAATTAGAAGTATTTTTTCGGTTGCTATTGCACAGTCTAGTTTTTCTGAATTCCAATGCATGAATAAGGTGAAAAATATCCAGTTGCAAGAATGGCATGGGCGTGCGTATTCTGTTTTACCATTGGGCACATTTCAGTTAATATATACTCGTATACTATTCTATAGAATACTTCTAGTATATGCACTTCCACTTTTTTAACTAACACAAATAAGTATAAACACTGACACAAAGAATAAATACACTGATAATTTTACCACAAATTTTTACCGTTAAGAAACGCGCGCGAAATAACCCAACATCACGCCACTGTTTCGAGCGCAGTCGCTTGTTGGTTCCCATTGGTTCCTAATTCGACCAATCAACGTCGTTGAGGCTCAGAAAAAAGAAAGGGAAAATGCAAGAATATGTATGTTAAATAAGGATAAACAGCTTGTCGTCAACTTTACGGCTTTCATAGTTGTCAGATATTCCGAAATTCCTTGATATTATCACAAGTATAAAGATATATTATGTCTTTATACTTGTGATATTATTAAGTAAAAGCAAATTAAACATTGTGTTTGCTTTAATAAAGTACAATAGGAATAAGGGACGTTAAAGACAAGTAAAAAAATGGGTAAATAAGGTAATTAATACGTTTCCTGTTTTAAATAAGAATACTTTAGAAATAAATGTGACAACACAGATCTACTCTTTTTCCGGTCATTGCACTTTGCTTAATTCTGAATCGGGGTATAGGTATTATACTATTTATCTTTATTTAACTATCATGTTCTAATATCTTGTGTGATTGTTTCCGTATTGAATATATTTCATTTGGGAATGGGTGTTTTTTGATGCGCTGTACATATCTGTGGTGTATTTAATGCCTTCATCCCCTGCCTATGTTCTTGGATCGATCCTCGGGGCCATTAAGTACATACCCTTATTCAAACGGGAATTAAAACAGAACTGCATTTGAGACGTTCTTCAGTCGCGTAAATTTAGTGCCGCCCGCCGACCTGTCAAGAACAAAACTCGACCCGCGTGACGTCACCCCTGCATCTGAGAAGTGCTAAATTAAAAGCTCCACGTCGCTGCCAGGCCAGGTGTCGATAAGGCCACTTGTCCATCACACCGCAGGGCCTCCTGCCAAAGAACGCACGCATTCCGCATATGGCACCAACGCAGTAGATTCCGAACGTATTTTCCGAGTCAGGACCGGACTCAGACCTATAAGCAGATATCATTGTTGGTGTAGCTTTAATATAGTAGGCTAATGTGCCGTCATGTAATCGTGGAAGCCCCCAGAAGCAAGCCATCATTCGCCGGTTGCTACACTGCAACTTAAGACGATATTCTCAGAGATCAAAACACGGCGTATACTTGTATTTTAACATTACATTAACGTCGATAAATTTTTTTAACTATCCATAGCTAATATGGCACTATAATTAAAAATTACAAAATCTCAGAGTTGTCCGATCATCTAGGAGTTCCGCATGGATCAGTATAGGGGGCCGGTGTCATTTTAACTCTAAATAAATGACCTATAGTCGATCTAAAGGGTTTTGAGAGCACAACGACCGAAAACACTATTATATTATATTACAATCACATAAAACTTTATTTCAAGCTATAAGTAAACAGTAGAAAGCACAAAAATACGAATAAAAAATGCGCACAAAGTATCAAAACCGCCAAACTCACCTGAAGTCTACTCAGGTGGTAGTGAAGCCAGTAAGAGACAGACAACATTGACAGAAATATTTGAAAATTTGGCAACATGGTGTAAAATCTCTAGGGCGAACGCAACCAAAATATGTAGAACTCTCCAGCACCTCCGGTTAGACCGGAAATCGACATGAACTTCGCTATTTTAAACGGGACACCCTGTATATTATTGCATTTTTGGATTCTACGGAAAATTTTAGGGTCAATTTATGTGGCATTCCTTATACCTAGGAGTTACGCCATAATACATTATTTCTTGTTTTGTATTATTTTTTCTATTAGCTTTTAAAGTTTGACTTGTTTTAGTACAATTTTATATTGAATAAAAGAAAAATAAAATCATATATTCATCTAATCTATATTTCGCATTTTAGAAACTTTCTTCGCGAAAACTGACATCCTGTATAATGAAATTGGTCGTCGAAGATCTGATTTATATGTTTACTTGTAATAATTAACTGTTCACTTAACAGCTACAGCGTATTTTTAAATTAGTCGCCCTCCAGTCGGCGAATCTCTGGAAGCTCGTTAAAAGGAAAGCGAGGATAATAAAACCAGGACCTCATCGTACGTAATAAAGATCTCTCAGCGCCGCCACTAGAAAACGAAGCTGAAACAATAGAGCATAATAAGAGGACATAAAACATCCGCTGGGATAATTAGTCGCGTGCGGCAGGAACAGCAGCATCCTGCTGGATGCAGGAGCGTAGAAGCAACAAGTGATCATCGAGGCGCAGTCGGTCGTTAGTCCTTGTAGTCCTCGTGGACCTTTCCCAGGGCGTCTGCAATGTTCAAGGATTTGCCAGTTCGCCTTCTCCGCCCGCCCGACTTGATTTAAAGCGAGTAAAAATACTGTTTTTGCAGAGAGTGGTAATGCTTGCTCCCTTGGGATCAGGCGTCATGCTTTCCCGAGCATTTCAATGAGATTCAAGCAATTTTACGAAAAGTACAGCTGACGTATTCAATTATCTCAATTTTTTAAATATTCTTTAATGTATAAAATTGTAAACAAGGAAATAATACCTTTAGTAACTACTAATAAAATACACAGGCAGTTTTTATTAGTCTGTAAATGCAACAACTTTTAAAGATTATTCAGACCCTTGGAATAATAAGTGTGTTTTCTGTACTTCACTTTACAGTAAAGATGCACTAATTTACTTAAAAATACAAATAACTAGGTACAACTTTTATAAACTACAACTTTTTGAATTTAGCATGCGAACAAGTGCAACACAATTATATGTTGTATGTTGCAACGAGTGAAAATGATTTTACATTAAGGAAAACAAACTGTGGCTGGAAAACCCCGAATTAGGTGACACGTGATACACGCTACGCCCCCGCGTCAATTCCTGAAATGATATCCTGAAAACTCCCACCTCTTCCGACGCTTTACGTCACCAACATGAAAAAAACACAACTTTACACTTACTACAATGCTCTCAGCTTAATTATTGTTTTCTGCTCTGTAGTAAACCAATCACGATGCCTGCTAATAATCATCTTATTTATATTTGCTGTAAAGCAACATCGACTTTTAAAATAGCTTCGTTGTACCTACCTAGTATTTGCTTTTACGGTTACTGTGACGTTTAAATTAAGTTTGCGGCATTGCTGGTCGTGGGTTTGCGCAAAAAATTGGATTAAGTTCAACATAACTGTTTATTTTGCAGATATATGGGACGGGTAGTAATACCTTTCACTTTTATTGGACAGCAGAATGTTATCACGGAATAAACCTTTCTGAAAAGAAACAGCCTGGACGGTCTAGTGATGAGTCATCCGTAAATACACGGAGAAAAAATTCACAGATTTCGCAATCTTTGCAACAATCGGAGAGATTGGAAATAATAACATCATATACGAAAAATAATTATAAGAGCGCCGATCTTTATCAAATGGGACATCACTCCATTAAGCGAGTACGGTATTATAACTGAACACTCCCCACTACTCTTCACGCCGCTCGCTTGTCGAGCGCTGCGCTGACTATATTGGCGGAGTGAAGTCACCGGTCTAACTCGCTTTTTTCTATGGTTAGACATCTATAGAGTTGTAATAAGGTGTAGATCACACAACATATGCCCCAAAAAATGCTTTACAAGATGGTATAAGTTTCATCTGCTCCACTAAATGTAGTACGTCACTCGATCGCGACACCCCTATCTTTTGACCTTGAACGAAAACTCCTAACTTGGTCCCCATATGCAAACATAAACATTTCCCAATGTTAAAAAATGTCGCACAAATAGGGACAACAACAATTTGTGTTGACGATTTACATAAGTATCTATTTCAGTGATAGGTATATCTTTTATATTATATTTTATTTTGCAACTACTTGGGTAGGTAATTGGTGAAAAACTTAATCTGAAATATATTGTTAATGAAAGTGAAGTTCATCATAATACATTTTCTTATACTTATTTATTATTAAAGTACCTATATTAAGGAAAATATTAAGTACCTATCTATTTTAATATAAAAAATACTTTTCTGTGAATAGTATATGGACTATAACAACTCGTGTTAATATACAGGGTCTTATGTTTTTCTCTCATACCTCTTTATTGGACGATCAATGTTTTTTCGTTGTGGATTTGAAGTGCATTTTTTTGAATTTTGTTCCTAACTCGATTTAAAACCAAGAAAGCCACTATATTAGTTGTTATACTGGACACCCTGCATTAAGATGCTGTAATCCAGCTTGATCTCTTCGAAGACAAGTTTTAGAACGAAACAATGGTTGGTACGGAAGATTCCATTCAAGTATCATTATGAGATAAATTAGCAATCAGAAAACCTGACTTACTGTATTACAAATCGGTTTCACAGTCCGTTGATGCGGTTTGACGAAATGGATTCCTTTCAAACGCTTTTTTCCGAACGCACAGGCTTAATTAGAATATAGATTTGTTTCGGAAGGCGGCGTACGATTGTTTCGTAACAGATTATAGTCCAGTCACACCTGTGAAGATAATAAAATCCTCGGGAAAATTCCCAGAGGGTTGATTATTAAACGACCTGATTTATTCGAAACAAATTCGTCGAGTTTATAGATAAAGGGAATATAATAATCATTTTTCTATGTACAGATGTTCAAGGAGGGCCCTCACAGGTTTCGTCAAAACTCGTATGGGACTGTCTGAATACCCTGAAAGAGCTAGGGAGCGAGAATAGAGTGACCCTAGCTTGGGTACCTGGGCACGAGGTTCACAAAGGTAATGAGGAGGCACACGCACTAGCCCGAGAAGGCGCATCAAAAGACCTCATAGGACCAGAACCCTTCTGCGGCATAGCGAAGCCATGCATTAAAACACCCATGGAGGAATGGATGAAAAACAAATCTCTAGAATGGTGGAGGAATCTGCCACAACTGAGACAGGCAAAGCTATTAATTAAAGAACGGACGCCAAAATCACAGCAGATCTGGCCAGAATAAAAAGGCCATCAGAATAATAGTAGGTCTCCTAATAGGACACGGTAGGCTAAATAGGCACATGAATCTTATGGGACTGTCAGAAGATGCAACTTGCAGATTCTGTCAAGAAGAAGAGGAAACCTCAGTACACGTACTGTGCCAGTGCGAGGGCCTGACAAGACTGAGATTTCAAATACTTGGGGAAGGAAGACCAAGAGCCAATAGCTACATGGAAGAGCCTCTATTAAAGCTGTGGAGTCTAATGCAAAGGACAAAGCTGGACAGAGTGCCACAGTAGATCTTCTAGGTCGCGGTGGACCAGGCCAGGGGGCCGACTCTTATATAAATCTGATCTAATCTAATCTAATCTAAGGAAGATGCCCATCCTGCCTTTCTTCCATTTTAAGTATTCCTTGAACCGGAATTTAAGTCAATTGAATTTATTTTTCATATACCTACCCACCGATTTGAAGCCCTAAATAAATCCTAAATTGTTTATATGATGTTCTCAACTAGAATACATGATATCGTAACTTCAAATTTGATATTGGTGGTCTTTGGTTAATGTAATTAATAATTTTGTATATGGATAGTTTAACATATATTGTGATAAATTAACAAATTATTATGAAGCATAACAAGCCCAATCATATTGGTGGATGTACGGACAGTGTCTTTGAATGTCTTTTAAATCTATTAAGAGAACATTTATATAAAAACTCGACCCACTGTTGTTCCTTTGAATTTTTTGATTTGTCGACTGGATTATTTGAAGTGTCGCAACTTATTATATCTTTAGGCCAATTTGATTGGAGTGAAGAAATGTAACCTGCTAAAAAAGTGCGTGTGCTATTCTCGACGGCATTGGCCAATCCATTCAGACAATTAATTAAAATAACTCGGTTTCCGACGTCACTTCCCGGTTCAAGGATTCGTGAAAATTTTGGAAACGATCCAAATTAACATTAATAAAAGAACAGAATTAGGATATGTGTATTTTGAGAAAATTATTGGGTAATTATACTGATTTCCGTTTTATTAAACCTTTGGAGTCGTTCTTTAATACTTGAAATTAAAATTTTATAAAACAAAAAAACACTATTTGCTGCCACTATATTTTTACATTCCCGACAAAATTTAGTTAGATGTTTCTTTAACCTGGCTTATATTTGCCTTCGTGTCTGGCCCACATGATATATTTCTCTCACTTATTACATTTAGGCAGTTTTAGACTTGTGTGGGAGAGGGGCCGGTTTATTATTATTCGGTCGCAAATGAAAAAACGTTTTATCCTTAAACAAGATCGATTTTAATTGATTTTTATTGTCATATAAGGTTTGGGTCTCGGTTTGTGTTACTCAGAATACAAAGCGATCAACATTCCACGTACATGCGTAAAAATTTCGGCTTCTCTATTGTAATAAACATGATTATGTTGTAATTTAAAATATTTCATTGAATTCGACCCATGCGGGGGTCGAATGTATGCCACAACTAGCTCTTAACGAGGTATAAAAATTATTTATAGATTCATATTAAATATTTAAAATTAACATAATATAACGAATGTGTTTGTGTGTTTGAAGTCAATTTAAATTTTAGTTATTTTTAAGGATTATTTATCATTACGTTTCCAAATAATATTAATGTCAGAATTCAACATGTGACTGTAATAATTTATCAGCAGTTTCATGGCCTTCGTAAATATTATCAGACGTACGGATTCAAATATTATTATAAAAAAAAATAATTAAGATAATAATACGAATACGATACGAGTGCTGTCGAAATTTTACTCCCTTTTATACATGTATATTTTAAGGTATTTAGCCAGTACTAAGTATATACAGGGTGATAAAAAACCGTGGACGGACTTCTATGCAAAAAGTACGTGAAAAATAAGAGAAATATACAAGATGTTCCAAAGATATACGGAAAAACTTTAAGGGATGGTAGGGGACATGAAAACAAACCTTTTTTGTTTAATAAATATATTATGTCCGCAAATGAACCGTTTTGGCACAAAAAATGGTTTTGGTAAGTTTAGTTTATTTCAGTGATGAATAATTAATATTCATTTACAAAAAATGTTCAGGAGGATATTAATACATCATGCCAAATGTGGCTGTTTCTACCATTAAAATAACGATCGCGAGTGAAACATGCCTCATCAGAAAACAATACCATTCTCCCGAAGTGATGTTCTATTAAGTTGTGACCAAAAACCATTGGCATTGTACGCGTTATAAATAGTAGGGATAGAGGAGTTGTTCACTGTGTACCGTCGACTTGGAGGATCCCATTTGGTGTGCAATTGCGCGAACACTTGTGGATTGATTTTCCTCCACACGGTGTATTCGTAGAACTGCTTCTTCAAATTCAACCATACAAACTGTTCTTGGACGACCACCACCACCAGAACGCCTTAGGTTCGCACTTTCTCTAAGGCGACGATGAATGGAAGCAAAGGTGGTATGATGAGGTTGCCCGCGTTCCGGACATCTTTGTCCATACAAGGGTGAAGCTTTTCTTCCATTATAATTTGCTGCACCATAAGCAAGGTGCATATCGGTAAGTTATGAGAAGTTATCGTCCATTTTCAATACAAATCTTGAATTAAAAATAGACAAAGTTAATGTTCTGATGCCAACTAAATAAGTTACAAATAATGCTACGGTCTTAAAATTGGCATCTTTGAAATGTTTGTTATGATAAAGATTTTTTTCTCCCAACAAGAAGCGTAGTTGTAACAAAAAATGTTGAACGAAATACATTGGTGTCCAACTAAATCAAGAATGAATTTAGTTATTTGGGTATGATTTTAAAACATTTTATTGCTCTACAGCCTAAACGATTCATTTTCGGACAAGTTTATGAAACAAAAAAGGTTTGTTTTCATAGCCTTTACCACCCCTTAAACTTTGTCGGTATGTTTTTGGGACACCCTGTATATTTACAAGTGATTTTAATTCGTCTTCGATATAAAATTCGGTGCCCAACTATCCAAATCGGTAACCGTGTGTCTAAAGCGCGAATTCAGTTACTCAAATATTTAGCGGAGCTATCTGGGTCGGCTCGCAAATGCACAAAAACACCGTTTACGGATATAATAGGTTAAAGAACTATCCGTTGCGAGTTCCTGGAAATACTTAACCGATCTATTTGGATGTGAGTGAAAGCGTAAGCATTATCTATGTAAATAAATCGTCAGATTACAATTGCAAATGACTGGAGGACGAGGTAAATAATTCGAATACGTATCGCGTTATCTTTCAAGCATCTTAAAGTACCAGTAAATAGGAAAGATACAAATGGGTTTTCGACTCGCTGTCATCTGCGAAAGAAGAAGAAGAAGACGTGACTTTAAATATATAATGAGGACTGCATGTGTAATTGACTCCCAACAGGATGAAAATAATCTGAAAGAGAGAGCAGATTATCTTATATTTGTTTTTAACATAATAGTTACTTAGTGATATTAAAGTTATATCATCGGCAAAACACAATAATAAATGGATGAGTGTCTTCAATATGATTTGTATATAACAAAAATAGAAGAGGTCCAATATACCGTCCTGTGGAACTCCCATACAATTTTTTTCCCATACAATTCTACAAACTGCTTTCAATATTTTTTAACAAAACATAGTGATTCATACAGCCCTTCGTTCAGGCCTTCGATGATTCAATAAATAAAGGCATAACTTTGTGATTATTATCAATTTTTTGGTAAGTAAATAAAATTTTAAAACTTTACCATGGTCCAAAATGACGGACCACTTGCCCCGTCATTTGGAACTACAAATTCCAATTTCAATTGTCGCTACTGTCAAAAATTGACTACAAGTGCTGCCAAAGTTAGTAAATAAGGAATAATGTGCTCGGAGAACTTGATTTAGCTGATTACATGTCTACTAGCAACCATTTTCGTAAATGTAAGCCGCTCATCTGCTGTAAATGTCAAAATCAGACCGACTTCTCTCATTCCTTGCGGAAAATCAGATAACTAGAATATTAGGCAATGGAGCGTGTCCATTCAAAAGGGCATTATGCGAATTTACGAAATTTCGTAATGCAAGTATGATAAACATCTGCGCAATGTGTTCCTCTCCTCGTGCAACCTTTGTGCAACATTGTGGAAAGGATTATAGAGGACAATAGTGAAAGGGTCAGTAGTGAATAATAGGCCTCTATAACCATTCGACAGGGCAGTAAAATAATTAGTTACGTGGTACATTGATAGATGGTTCTGGTACAATGGATGGCAAAATGCATAATCTACTATATTTCCTAAATAAAAAATAAAACTCGCACAAATAAGAAGCGGAAATATTGGATGCTGTAATAGGCCTAGAAGTTTGGTAGATATCACACTTTTAGGATCAATTTCATACATTTATATCTTTGGTGGCTATTGCAAGAATTTATTCATTTAATATCTACTAAAATTATAATTAAACAAATAATATATTTTCGAAACGTTAAATCTAGGGGTCTGGACATTTTTTTTACAAAAAAAAAAAAATGTTTTATTAATTTATTGATTAATGGCAGCTGTAGATTGACAAATATGTTTGGTTTCAGACTTCTTGCTACGCAAAATAATGCGTAGTTAAAAAATACCTATGAGGTCAGCCATTTGTGGGTTTTAATTCACAAAACATCGGAAATAGGTCAATGTCTACATTTAATTTGCCCAAAATACACGGGGCCCGATGTGATTTTTCCATCTTCCTGCTGCCTCTCTCTATGAAACGACCATAACAAAGTTGGAATAGTACGGAGTCAGTATTTATTATTGTCTACAACGGGTCCGGCCGATTTGATATTCAGATTACGTAAATAGCCTTTACGTACCACGTGGAGTTCCAAAATATACAACAACAAATCACATAAACATTTAAGAGCCGATTCAAAACCGGTAGCAGATCAACATACATACTTGAATATTCCCGAGCTTCCGAGAAAAACAATGCCCTGTGACGGAGATAAATAAATATGCACAGGCCCGGACCTGAACGGATTTAAGGGGTGAATCCGTAATCTTCACTTGTTTCGCAGAAAGGGGTATTTCTAATAGTCAGCTTGAAATAAGTGCATCGTTGGAGAATACGATTATACAAAATTCATTGTGAAATATTCTTTTGTTGAAAATACTTCTGTGCTTATATGAAGACAGAGCTGAAAACAGAAGGACAGATAGACCCATTAAACACTATATGAATTTATTCCTGAAGGACGGGCTTTTCAAATATATGATATTCTACGGGGTATCCCATTAAACGGATTTGGCAATCCTTGCAACCATCAGAGACATTGGAAATGAAAACACCGTATATGAAACATATTATAAGCGCGCCTATCGTCCTATTAAATGAGACGCTACTGCATTAAGCGAGTAGAGTAAAACCCCGGTTTAACTCGTTTCTTTTTATGGGTAGACGTCTGTAGAGGCACCAGTATTCGCGCTATAAGCCTGAGCGCGCCGTAGTACTTCGCTCTGGTAAACGCGGGCGCGAGCGATAAAGGCGCCCCTTTATAATCCGCAGAAGAGAGTCAAATTTATGGAAGCCCGCCCTGCACGCAAAATACCTATAGCACGGGGACTATAAATTTCAAATTAGTTGAAAACATGAATCACATTTCCAAGGCTTCAACAATTAGCATAGAGTTGTTAAGACCCTATTTTATATAATTTGTAATTTATCTACTAAGCATTTAAAACTCCATTGTTCGGTATTGAAATTCAAGATTTATAGAGCAGGAAATAACTAAAAAGATTATAATTAATCACGTTGATATGCAGTAAAATTTAAATACTTGGTGATATTTTCTGTAACACATTATTATAGTATACTAATACCACAAGCTTTTACAAAGTGAGCTAAATTTGATAATATGGAGATTTTAAACCCCTTGGTGCCGTTTCACATGGGACCGATGATCGGCGCTGACGATCGGGAGGGTTCATTGTTTTAAACGTAGCTACCACATGAGTGCGTATCATCGGTCGACCGATTAAAAACGCTCGAGCCATCGGTTAGCCCGTGGTTTGTCCGATCGTCGGTTTGTGATCAGGGCTATTCAACAAAGGGAGCTGTTCACATGCAGGCAGATCATCGGTTACGTTTGAAATAACTGTGTTGTCAAATTTGCGATTTTGCAAGCACATTAATGATATAAAATGGCAATGAGCAAGGAAAATTATCGTTTTGATACTGAAATGCTAATAAGTGTAGTCGAACAAAAACCAGATATCTGGGATACATCGTCGGAAAATTACAAAAATCGTGATTTGAAACTTAAAGCTTGGGATGTTGGGACGCTCAATAATTTTCGAGAAAATTGAGATTGCATGTTTTTCACCCCCATTTCAAGTTAATGATTTTTATACTGAGTAGACTATATGAGATGGGTATTACGTGTATCAAAGGGGAAGTTGGGACGCTAAATAATTTTGGAGAAAATTTGGGTACTATCTGTTTTTCACCCCCTGGGACCCATTTCAAGTTAATGATTTTTATACTGAGTAGACTATATGAGATGGGTATGACGTGTACCAAAGGGGAAGTTGTCCTCCAGTTTGTGATGTAGCTCATCAAATGAAGTAATCGACATTCGAAAATACATAAAGAATTTGCGGGGATGGTCTCGCAAATCCGAATCGAGTGTGACAAAAGCACATTTTATTGGCCTTTCAAGGCATACGGGATGCATCCAAACTCTTCCAAGATTTCGATTTTTTTTTCGCCTCTCTATCAACATTTTTACGCACAAAGCGACAACAATGCGATGCTCTACGCTTTCCAGATGACTGGACTGACTGACATGACTGACGCAATGTTGATGACTGACCATACGACCTCATGTGAAACCACTTGCATAGAACTGATGATCAGTTGCGACCGATTGTCAGCACCGATGATCGGTCCCATGTGAAACGACACTTAATTTTTAGTTTATAGGTGACGTAATTGTAATACTGAGCATGCGCATCGCTAATCCTAAAACGGTACCGATCCTTTTTGGCACTGTGCATGCTCAGTATAAAGATTACGATAAAGATCAAGTAAAAATTGAGGGGTTCAAAATCTCCCTAATAGATGAGATAAAACAACGCTAAATTATGAATATCAAATCATTATCACAACATCACACCATATCTAACATGTTTCGATGAACAATGAAGCAATAAAACCAAAAATAATGCCAAAATGCCAATTGATAATACAGATATATCGGCTTTGACGTGATGATAAAAAAAATGTTATTCATTGTTGACAAAAAAATAATTAAAAATTTGTCTCTCAGTAATATTAGCCATACAGTGATGAGGTAGCTATGGCTGAATGACAATCGTCTACCTTCATCTGCCTGCCAAAAATTTATTTACCATTTAACGCCAGTAAAAGTGTTCAGAACATTCATTTTATTTAAAAATATTCTGTTTACAAACTATATATTGTGTTACTATGTATTATTTATAAACACAAGATGGTCCACAAATACGTACATTTTGTTTTTGTTGAAAAGCACATGACTTCTTTCTTTGATCGGGTTACCTATCGATCAAATAGGATCAGTATTTTCAAAAATAAACGTTTCACATCCCAACAACCAAGGTGTCAATCTTTCTCTTCAGAATTGTGTAAAAAAAGTATCAGGTATTTGGGACGGCTGCACTGACAGGCTAATTGTTGGCAAGGATGGGGCTGCCTGTTAATATTTTACAAAATTCCTAAGACTCTGTTCAGTTAACTTTAATTGCTATTATTAACGAGCAGTAATATGTCAAATTAATGTCTCTGTTCGGTATGTACTTAAGACATAATGGTTTATCGTTAACTGACGTAGAATCACGATTTAACACCTACCTAAGTTATAAATAATGAATTATTCCCAGTAGACCGTTACGATAGTCGACATGACCTTATAACAGATTATAAGTACGATTATAAATTATTTTAAAACTGCATAATGCCATTCTTATACACCAACAATGGGTAGGTATATGGGATAGAGTTAAAAAATGTTATTTTGGTCGGTTTTGTTTACATATAATAGGATTTTAATCTATTTTCATGTTTTTTAACTTTTTAGTATCTAATAGAATTTTTAACTAAGATTATTAAGCTGACACGCGAAAACTAGCGATCTGAATAGATATCAATTGGTTTTTTATAGTATATTTTTATTATTATTTATTGGTTTATTTATCTGTTTACATCTTTCTTTATTTATATAGGAATGAAGCCTAGAAGTTAAGCAAGAGATAAATTATTAAATAAATTATCAAATATTATATTTCCTCGTTAACTATAATCCTAAGTATGCAAAGGAATAATCTTATTGTATTTAAGATACGTCGAAAACAAATACTTTGCGTGTAGTATCCACCGCTCAACATTGAGTTACAGCGGCATATCTTGACATAACCTCAACTTATTGTCTTCAACCGCCACACATGTGCCCGAAGGCGCCGGAAATGCTTGAAAAATGTGAAAAAGTCTTCAAACTTTTTCATTTCATATCTGTAACTTTCTTAGTAGCCGTAAAAAACAAGAAAAATATTTAACACCTTGTGTTTTGTAGCAAGAAAGGTTTCCAATCTCTTATTCATTTGATATTGGCGATTCAAATTACCGATGAGGGCGCTGCAAATTGTAAACAAATATGGAAGAAGACGAATAAAAATTTAACATTTCATATCGCATCTAGCAATTTAGCATTCAACTGCCATAAATATAGTGACTTCATGTGCTAGTAGGGGTGTTGGGGTGAAATAAAGGATAAAAAGAGTGGTAAAAGCAGTCAAACGTCCCATAAGTGCTTCATTGCTAATTATATGAATTTTTTGGGTTGAAACAGGTACCCTTGTTTTTGTTTACTAACATTTTGGGCTAAAATAAGTGTGATAAACTGTATGGTGATACCATATTAGTGCTTGTTTTTTGTTAAATAATGTTTAAATTGAAATATATTCTGCTTTTATAAGACTAATAATAGAAAAATATAGACAAACTGCAACAAAGTGGTTATGTTGTGTAAATAAACGTGTTCCCTGTTATTAAATTGTTACATGCCTTTTGGAGAAATGAATGAGAAAGTTTACTAGGGCCAAACTTCTACCTATCTGCAATCTTAAACACTTCTATTGGCACCTTTTGTGGAATGACTCCTATGAACACGGCACGGATTGTGTTGTGTTGATTTCTTTTGAATGCCATTTTAAAATGTAAAAATAAAGATGTACAAATACTAACCACGTCGTTTTTAACTTTGTAATACAAAAAAATCACAAGCACCACTAAATTATTACGTTAAACAAACCCAACTATTATTCATTATATCAGCAATAAGCCTTTAAAAATCAACTTTTAAGTAGGTTCAAATATTTTCATGCAGAGGGAGCATTCATTTTTGGAATCGCTAATAAAAACGTCACAACGGAGAAATCTTCTTGAGAAATACACATTAAAATCGACCACCAATTCGTAAATACTTCTCTGTGCCTTTTTTCACAGAATCCATGCCTTACAAATCGCATTTCTCGATAAAGACGTATTCCATGTACCATCAGCCGCTGATACAGATTTGCGAATTCTGCTCCCACGCGTATCCCCGCCCCGGTCGACATCTGCATGGCCCCGCAACAATGCAAACTATTGCAAACCCTTCATCTCTCCCACGACAAACCATCAAAAATCCGCATTTACAACAAAAACGCGGCTTGCGATAAACAGTCCCACAATGGGTAACGGTACTCCCTTTACAGCGGGTCCCTTGCAACCGGCCAGATCGTCAATAAGCCTTTGTAGAAATTCGGGACCCTTCGGGAGCTGTGGAATAGCAACTAGTGCCCTTTCAGGCTATTTAAAGGGTTTATTTGTATAAATTTGGATCTAG
The DNA here is from genome assembly GCA_963924545.1 of Pogonocherus hispidulus. Lineage (NCBI taxonomy): Eukaryota > Metazoa > Arthropoda > Insecta > Coleoptera > Cerambycidae > Pogonocherus > Pogonocherus hispidulus. Next base: position 1,751,709 of record OZ004700.1, on the reverse strand, counting down.
GTATACGAGAAAATGTGTCACTTGTTACTTCTTTAAGGTTTTTGATATGATGGCCTTAAGAGGGTCGGGTTTTGACGTGTTGGTCTTAAGAGGTCTCGGTTTGTCGAAAAAGAAAGGATCGTCAACGAAATATTAGCGTATTTTACTTGAGATATTGCAAAGTTGCCTCATAATTAAGTTGTGTAATGTTATTTAAAACTGAATCATTCTAAATTCATCTGAAATGTTCATATAAATAAATCAAGAAAAACCAATGATAGTTTTCTTTTTTACAGGTAAGCACTAGGATGAAGGATGCATGGGACATCTTGTTATAAAGTATGTATATAGGAAATAAGAATAGAATAATGTCTATCGGTTTTGAATTTATCAAGTACCTCATTATTTACATTTTTGACGAATATATGACAAATAAGTATTTTAAACTTTTACCAGTGGTCTAATTTCACATATTTCAGCTGGAAAATCGTAGAGAGCTTTACATTTTTTGTAGAAATAACCAGATTGCTCCACAACTTAGTTAACTTAAAACTAATTTAGATTAAAAATGAATGAGCCGCAAACCGAGTGCATTGGAGTGTCACCAGATGAGGTAGAATAATGAATGACTCGAAGTAACTAACGATTTCTGACCTGTATTGATGAACATTGAGAAATTCACCTTAAATTACCTCACTAAATTGGAAATACAAACTTGGCCTTCAAAAAGTAACACGAGCCGTTTGCTATTAACTTATTCAATTAATGGTGTCGCAACACATAAATCTACATAGATATCTGGATTTAAAACAGTGGAAGGATTGATTCCATAACGCTCGCCATTCAAAAGCACGCCAGTTTGAGGTTTTGAAACAGTGTTAAATGCAAATCAAGTATTTAGGTCGGTGAATTTGGCTGGCCGTCTGCTCTTAGGGTCACGGCGAAATTTTACCAGGAAGCGGTAAACTCGCCTTATCAGTTAATGATTCTTTACGCCAGCCGTTGAGTGACCACTTGGTCACCAGCACCCATTGAGTGAGTGACCAAGTTGTATAAAAAGACGCAGGTGTGTAATAAAATTCGTACTTGGTCACTCAACTGCAATATTCTGTTGAAAGAAGTTGTAGATGATATAATATATTTTTATCTCTGCCCTTCATTGAATAGTCTTTCGTGTATGTAGAGCGCGAAGAGCCTTGGAATACCTTTGGTAACAATATTTTTCCATCCTGTTCTAAGTTTGGCTTTGTTTCTTTGTTATTTAATCAATATCTTCTTTTGATCTTCCATTAGCTCATCATCCCACCTACAGATCAGTCTTAATTTTTCGTTTTCTGCCAATTGTTTGGCTGTATGAAGCTGTTTTTTTATTTTTTTTATATGTTGGCCATTGAACATGACATACCCATCTTATTCAAAAGGCTCATTTACATTTATCACTTTGGATGTTCATCTTGGAGGAATCATCCAAAGTGATAAGTGTAGATTGCCTTTCATTTGTGTTGCATCCAAAGTGTACATTAAAAATGAACGATGAAACAAATCGACCCTCTACCTATTTTTGATGAAAGAGATGTGCCCTGAACCGATGATTCATCCAAAGTGAAGGCTCAGTGAAAAATGTAAATACGATGAGTTCATTTTCGCCGCTACTTTTTTAGTGTAAGTACAGCCGCCAGTGCGATGGTTTGTTTGTGGCTATTATAAATAAATATTTAAATCAATTATATTATATTATAAACGTATTATACAATGGCATTTCCAACGTCTTTTAGCACGGCCAGTTGTTGATATAATTGAGTCCAGTTCATTTATCAGTCCACTTGAAATTAAGTCAATGCCATCGCGTATAAGACTTTTATTTTTTCTGGAACGAGACATCCTGCCGCCTGGTACCACAAGTTGTTGCACCAAACACGAAAAGACGAAATTCTTAGGAACAGTGAATAGTGACAGAGGTGAAACCACAAAACTGGATGAAAATATGTAAACAAGGATGATCACTCCGGATGATTTCACTCTGGATGATTCACTTTGGGTGTACATCAAAAGTGTTACAGTGTAAATCCCGCTTAAGGGATTTGACAGCATCTGCAATTTGCCATTAAGGTTTTTAGTCTTCGTTTGTTCTTCCTCAAAGTCCTTTTTCAACAAATTCTTTCTACATTTTAATGCCTTCCTTTATGAAGTCTTAGTTTCACATTTCTGGATGGTTAGGGATGTTTTGACTTCGTTAAAAATGGCATTTGTTCATACGGTTGTACTATCTTTTGGATTTGCTTTGATTTTATGCTGTTCCTGTCCTTTCTCACCCATCAATCTGCCCAGTTCTACGAAATGCTTAAATTTTAAAATGTTCTATATATTTGGTTTCAATTTCATTTCTTCCCAGATCCAGCTTCCTTCTAAAGTGGCTATGAAGTTGCTTGTGGCAGCACAATTATCACAATAGTTTATTATTTTTCTTTTTAGCTTTTCCAGCCTGATTACTGACATATTGGAGATCTCAGTTGACAGAGAATTACTTCAATCGATTTATTAGTAAATATATACCTACATACCACGTACATTAAGCTTAAAAAAATACCAATAACAGAGTGGTTGCAGCCAAGAACATTTAGCTCACTTACAAGTTGTAGTTCATTTTTGTACACTTCAATTTCATACCTTTTGTTACCGTTCGTACCGTACCGTTGGTGGAATTTGTAATCGTCCTTCCCGGACGAACATCGGTGCACAGATCAAGGATACGTATGAAAAGTGTTACGAAAACGATCAACATAAAAGTCGATGTATAAAAGAAACATTTTTAACCGTAATAAGGCCAAATTGTGCTCGATATCGTGTTGAAACTTCGGTCTGTTTGGTCACAGAGTTCATGATGGGTTTTTCTGAAATTTCAGCATGTTTCGACGCGTAAAAGAATGCGTAGAAACTTGATGGTGAGTTCCCCCACCATTCCAATATAATTATATGTATTCATAAAATGGATTTTCAGTTGGTTTGTCCTGAAGTCCTGGAATGAATAACGAAGATTTAATTTGGATTCCGGATACTGGAAATCTCTATTTTACTAAACATATTTAGTTCTTCATTTGGTATCACATCACATGCTTCTTTATGTAGACATTTCATGTGTTGTTAAACGTTAAATTTGTTTACATAACCTTGTGATTATTTTAGTCGAGTTTAGAGTCAATATTTAAATATACTTTTAAATACCCATTTTATTGATTCGAAAACAAATTAGGATTTACTATACGGCTAGGCTAATAAGATCGTTTGCTTTTTAAAATATCCTAGGTATCTACCGCGCAAATAAACGTTATTGTAGTAGGTCATGAATTTTCGGCAATGTTTTTCCTACAAGTAATTCTAGCTCGATCAATTTTCAGTCAGTTTGTTATTCCGTGTTGTTGTAAAAGTCTTATCATCAAAATGACCTTTTTTGATAACGCTTCGTGAGCCCCAGCAACGTCATACGATGTTTTTAGAACCTGATGATCTTTAAAAGATTATTTTTTCTTCTAGTTAGTTCCTTGTACAGATAATAAATAAATAGTTTTAGTATTGTAGCCTTATTTGGAGCGAGTTTATAGTTTATCTTAATAAGGGGGTTATGTAATACAGTAGATAAGTTGGCCTAATTAGTACTGGATGTTTTTTACGTTGCAAGTAGTTGCCTGCGAAGATTGCCAGGATTAGAATTGTTGTTTCGTTTCGCCAATGTACATCTGTTATTGTCCGAACTGTATAAAGTATAATGTGTCTAAAGACTGGCAAGTTTTTTTGAAAAATAAGAAAATGAAGGACTTAACCTTTTTTAATTATTACAGGAGGGGTACTTACATATAATATACAGCTTAACGTCGATTAAGTAGGTTTTAAGCGGTGCTAAGATTACCAAGATCGATTATGATTAAACGGCATTTGGTGTGTAGAGGAAAAACACAAAGAACATATACTTTTACATCACTTGAAGATAAATACCGTTATCTCTGACATATTTTTTGCATAGCAACAGAAATCTACTCGATTATATCATCATGACATGAAACAATGGAAATGTCACTATAAAATATAACTGAACCGAAAGTGGTGTACACTGAGAGACAGCGATTATGAAAAATACATAAAATAAATTATTTAATTTTAAACAGCTGATTATTTGCCCCCGAAAAAAATTGTGCAACCTGTTTAATTATCGATTAAGTAAAGCGGGATTTACACTGTATCTTTATTGTGACTTTACACTGGAAAAGCTAAAAAGAAAAATAATAAATTATTGTGATAATTGTGCTGCCACAAGCAACTTCAGAGCGACTTTAGAAAGAAGCTGGATCTGGGAAGAAATGAAATTGAAACCAAATATATAGAACATTTTAAAATTTAGGCATTTCGTAGAACTGGGCAGATTGATGGGTGAGAAAGGACAGGAACAGCATAAAATCAAAGCAAATCCAAAAGATAGTACAACCGTATGAACAAATGCCATTTTTAACGAAGTCAAAACATCCCTAAACATCCAGAAATGTGAAACTAAGACTTCATAAAGGAAGGCATTAAAATGTAGAAAGAATTTGTTGAAAAAGGACTTTGAGGAAGAACAAACGAAGACTAAAAACCTTAATGGCAAATTGCAGATGCTGTCAAACCCCTTAAGCGGGATTTACACTGTATCACTTTTGATGTACACCCAAAGTGAATCATCCAGAGTGAAATCATCCGGAGTGATCATCCTTGTTTCCATATCTTCATCCAGTTTTGTGGATTCACCTGTGTCACTATTCACTGTTTCTAAGAATTTCGTCATTTCGTGTTTGGTGCAACAACTTGTGGTACCAGGCGGCAGGATGCCTCGTTCCAGAAAAAATAAAAGTCTTATACGCGATGACACTGACTTAATTTCAAGTGGACTGATAAATTAATTTTGCCACTTGAATGCCATCGTATAACACGTTTATAATATAATATCATTGATTTAAATATTTATTTATAATAGCCACAAACAAACAATCGCACTGGCGGCTGTACTAAAACTAAAAAGTGAAGTAGCGGCGAAAATGAACACATCGTATTTACATTTTTCACTGAGCCTTCACTTTGGATGAATAATCGGTTCAGGGCACATCTCTCTCATCAAAAATAGATAGAGGGTCGATTTGTTTCATCGTTCATTTTTAATGTACACTTTGGATGCAACACAAATGAAAGGCAATCTACACTTATCACTTTGGATGATTCCTCCAAAATGAACATCCAAAGTGATAAATGTAAATCAGCCTTAAGCCACCGACTTGTGAGATTAGTCTTTTTGAAGTGTAGGTATGTTATAAGTGAAACTATTCCCAACGCAGTGAGTGGCTCTTGTTATTCAAGTCTTTAAAACATTTTCAGTTAAGGTAAAGTTTGGTCTTTAGTTACTAAGACTTTAACCGTGATTGGTCTATTCGTCATCCAAAGACAGAACGCGATAAAATCGCCAAAAACAAGTAGGCTTGGATGTGCAGAGCTCAGGACAATGTTTAACAAGACCTGGATATTTGTGACACATCTCCTTCGAATTTTCATACGGGTGTTTCGTAAATAGATGTTAAAAATCCAGGGGGCGTAATTTGGTTATGTTGAGAGATTAACATCGGTTGACAGTTATCTGCCCCCTATAACTAATGAGGTTTTCCAGGTTTCTCTCATTCCAGCACCGAATGGTGGTTAGGATTTACCGTTTACCAATGTGAATCGTTGCCGAGGCGCCTACTGAAGAATAATATGCCGCCCTCTCGCACACACACAAGTCTCCGACTTTTGGACTTATCATTAGTAGTTATCATACAGGAATTTAAACCCAATCCAAGGTCATCCATCACCAGGTGTCATCAGGAGCTATCTTCAGGATAGAACATCAGGGTAAGAAGTTACGGGGATGATGTCCACGTATGGGGTCCGTGGGTGGATGGTGGACACCATCCCCGTAGCTAACTTCACAACCCCCAGCCCCCGCTGCTCTTGATTCTCGCACCACTACAGGCCTCCACCATCCACCTACGGATCCCATACGTGGACATCATTCCCGTAACTTCTTACTCTGATGTTCTATCCTGAAGATAACTCCTGATGGCACCTGGTGATGGATGACCTTGGATTGGGTTTAAATTCCCGTATGATAACTACTATCATTGTGATTATAATGAAGGGAGTGGAGATATTATTGTATTTGATTTGAAATATTGGTTAATTTTTTAAACATGCCCGCTACTAGTTCAGAATGAATCGGTGTGTTCCGTGCATTTTCCACGGTGGGCGCATTCCGAATATTTTCCCAGCGCTCTAAGATCCACGGTCGCACCTAACAGTACCGATAAAACAAAAAAAAATCCTCCACTTTTTCCATGACGGACGTGCGGCTGTTCAATGCCGACCGGTTTTTGTGTCCGTAGCTTTATGAGTGCTAACGTTACGTATCATAAAATACATAAAACACAATGGCACGCCTGAAATTATGAATTCACCATTAAACCAATGAAGTTTTTATCTCCCGCTGTAATGAACACGTTAGGTAACATATTAATTTGTATGATTAAAATATAAATAATATGGTCATGAGTGTCTCGGCCTTCACGTATGTTTGATAAAGCAGTGTTAAGTAGTTTAGAAGGCAGGCTACGCGGTTGCGATGGTACAGTAATCGTCTGTACAAATACGTTCAGTGACAATTTGTTGGAGACTTAGCAGAGACAACCATGAGACGGGCAACTCCATGTAAAATTTTAGTTCGCAATATTGCACTGGTCCACTGTGTGGGTAAGTGAGCCGCAGATGGCGCACTCGTCACTCATTGAGGATTTAAAAATGCGCGGGTTCTATAATATTCTTATTTTTTTTAATTTCTGTTATATTTTAAAGATGAAATAAAACAAAATAGGTAAAATAAATTGTTTATTGACAGAAAATTCAGATGTAATAAAAAAAATAAGACAATAATTCTTAATTATTTTAGCTGGACACAAAACTTGTATTTTGTGTCTCCTTATGTCACAGGAGACATAAAATATATAATTTTATAATACAAAACTGTTTATAGAAAGTACAAACATACACAAATATAAAAATCATCTACAGTGAATTCACAAACAGTACATCGTGTTTGGGGCATGTTTATATTTGTCACTATCATTAGAATGGTTATGGGTATGCACTAAACTCACAAGAAGCCCAACTAAAATAATATATAACGTGCACCTCACAATTTTCCACAAAAATATTTAAAACACTCTCGATACTGCAGAAAATTGATTATAAATTATAACGAGTTTACAACCAACAACTACACTACCTACCACTATGCAACAAAAACATCACAACAACCTCAACCACAGAATACAGAATATCACATTCCCGAATTAGGGGAGAGTCGGACAAGAAAGCTATAGAGGGCAAAAGGAATCGGCAATAGTATATTATATAAGTGTCGAAAAAGATATTTTTCGCAGGAGTGAGACGGTTTGTGCACAACATTTAACACATTTTACATTTAAGACATTTTTAACAATTCGGCACCGGGTGAAAAGTGGATACAGTATAACATTTGTGAGAGCTGGGTCCATGCACTTTGTTCAGATTACAAAAATGAAATTTACGTCTGTGAACACTGCAGAACTTCAATCCTTGCCAAAAGACGAAAATAAAATTTTAGTTATTAGTTTGTATTAGTTATTTTAGTGATTTTATATATTTTATGACAAAGCTTTTTTTACACGTTCATTTAGAATGACATAAATTATATTTATTAAAGTTTTGTTTTTCGATGCATCTGATTCCATTTGTCCTGTCAACGATACCTTTTGCCTTTATGATTCTTTTTGCCCAAGGGGATCGGGCAAAAGGCATCAAATGCAATATTACGGAAAATAACGTTTAACTTATTTAAAAATGACTTTTAAGTGAAATAATTTGTTGTTTTAATAATAATAATAAACTTGCACATTACACTTCACAAAACAAAAATAATTGCTAATATTTCGGAAAAAAATGCCCAACTCTCCCCTACCATGCGTTAGCATAACGTGACGTTTGAGAACTATCAACTTTGACCAATAGAAAGCAAGGCTACTAGCGTCATCTGAGCTATGTTTACCCAGTTGCTAGACAAGGATATCTAAATACAGAAATGTTCATGTATAACAAAGATGTTACTATATCACTATTTTCACTATTACCGAACTAATTTGCATATGTACTTGCTTGTCTCATGGTTGTCTCTGGACTTAGTTTATTTTATCACTCAAGGTAAAATTTGTTGGATATAACATGAAACTTTAGCTGGGTTATAGACACGGTATTATAAACTGGTGGCCAAGGTCTGTTCCAAACGTTGCTTGCCAGATTACTGAGCGATTTAGAAGCAAATAATCACTTGGCTTTAGTTGGAGATACTTACCATCTTTTAGGTAACTATTGAGTGTCTTTGGAGGTAAATAATTTCAAATTTTCTTCCACTCTTCGTTTGTAAAATTGTTTATTGATGTTTCGAAGTGCTTCCGAAGGGATTAAGTTGACAATAAACAGAAATGGCAAATGGTTGGTACTAAAAATACCTTCACTACTAACCTACTAATAAGGTACATGCCCATTTGAGAGCAACTAACGCGAGCGACTCTCGATAATTACTGTTAAGAGGGTACTCATTTGAGAGCAATTTGAGGAATTTTTACTGTCAGCAAGATAACGAAACACTCGCCGAGTGCCTACTCTCAGAGATATCTGTCAGGAGGATATCCATTTGAGATTTCTGGTTCATCAATTTCCTTTCTTTGTGTGAAGTGTGAAAGAAAAAATTAGTGAGGTGCAGATAGATAATCAATCACGAATGTACAAAAACTTCGAGCAATTGTTGTTGCACATACACTGTTAAAGAGAAAGCGACAAAGAAAGAAAAAATGTTGGATCAAGCCATGGATTCAGAGAAGGTGTGAATTTGGAGCATGTTCTACACTAAAAAGAGAACTTAAAATTGAAGATCCACTTCCACTGCTCCGCTTCTACTTTTTGTGTTTTTCGTCTTCAGTTCTGTGACATCTGAAATCTATACTGATCGAAAATCTGTTTATTTAAAATCCTTACTGTACCTACCTGGTTTCTTAAATTGTGAAGCTTTCGTCGGATGTGCACTCGAACTTCGTTGCAATCTCCAATAATATTTTATTTTTTGTATCCCTATTTCTATACTCAGTAGCCTTGGTATCCCATAAAACTGTATTTTCCTCGTATATAGTTATCAAATTACAAGTCTCGTCTTTTGACCATTCTTTACGAATAGCTGCCATTTTAAATAATTATGGCGAGAACTATCACAATACGAAACGTGTTCGTATTTCAGAAGTAACTGTCCGCTAGTAAAAATAATATGTATACACTTGAGAGCAAAATGCTGCGAGTAAGCTATTTGATAGTAAAATGATTACTCTCTGATAGTTACTCGCAGACGCGTATCCACTTACGAGATCTACTCTCGAGAGGTTCTCGCGCTAGTAACACTCTCAAATGGACACTACCTTTACAACTATGAACCAGGCGATGTCTAGAAGAAACCTTAAGATCATCGATTGTAAGAGTGTGAATGAGTAACGGCATTTCCTCAGAATAAATTGATTATGTTCTCGGTTCGCTGCCAATAAAAACTTCCAATAAATGATTTGTTGATGCTCAGATCAACCACCGAGTCAGTATATTTTTCGAAAATCGTCGATTTCATCTGAAATGTTCGTAACAACGACCATTTGAAACAATCAGAACACGTTATCTTTATTGAAGTTTTATATCAAAGATTTTAGTAGGTATCCACTTCAATATCACTAGAGAGGTTACAGTAGCAACGTTCAATGAATTTCATTTGTGATTGATTTAAGACAAACCATATACGTTACCCATTTCGCTCTTGACTCCTCTATCTTTAGAAACTTTTGAAAATTTCAACTGTATTACATGTTTTTTCAAGTATCTTTGAGAAAAATGATACGATCTGCCCGTATTTTTGTAAAACTCGGCGGTTTGTTCACGTCAAGTTCTATAACACCCTTTTTAGCTAACCCAATGAGCCGTTTTCAAGACTTGTTATTAACATAAATTATAACTCGGCTATATGAAGAGATCAGTATGGCAATAAATAAGCTTTACGTCCTAAAAAACTTGACCTACCGCTCGAGCTGGCATCCACATGAAACTGAGAATTCAGCGAAGGCCGTTTGGTACACTGGACGTTTTCTTCTCTCGACCAGCCCGTTATGTAAGGTTACCCGGCCTACGCAGAGAACGGTTAATGGTTCCCGTGCTCGCTTGGCGTGCCTTATAATTTTTTATGCCTTCCATGCATTGGCTTTACTAATAAATTTGCTTCCAGTAAATTATCCGCGGAATCTAATGCTGGGGAAACACCATTTTGATGCTGACATCACACTAAGTAGCCCCATTACGTATCCTACCATTATCCCCACTTTGAGGGGTCCACCTGCAGGGTCAGGGTAGAAGCACGTGACCCTGATTTAGCCCCAGTGACTGGACTAGAGCGCCACTGCGGCAGGTACAGAGATGCCGGGGACCCCACTCGTCGCGAAATCAACAGGTCCGCCACCGATGCCGATGCACACAACACACAGATACCTGTGTTTTTACGACCCGCGATGTAATGGCTTCTGGGGCTGTAAAACATTTAGCGGGCGAGCCCCGACTCACTTGATCGTCGTGGTTACGTAACAAGTGGATGGCTGGCGCGTGCCGTCGAGCGGCGCGGTGAAGGGAAAGAGGAGGGCCACCGGGACTGGGGTAGTAGTGTGTTTGGTTTGTGTTTACGATTTCAGGACTCCCTCGCCGCAACGTCGTGGCTCTCTATCTCTTCCCAGAGGGAGGCAATTAGGTCGCGCATTGTCGGCCGTGTTTTGTTTTTGCCCAGACGACTGGTTTCGCCGGGGTTGCACGTACATCAGTTGATTTATCCGTTGAACCCCGTAGCCTAGTTTTCTATGCTTCCTTTACAATTCTAATGCTATATGAAGTATCAAAAGAAAACATAAGGTGATGAGGCATGTATTCTTCTCCAATTGCAAAAATAACAAAATTAAAATCAAAATGAAACACCACAACTTTATTCTGCATATTAGTTTGAGCAATATGTTGACAACGAAGCGTTAAAAACAAAAGATTACTCTCGTATTCTACCAATATCAGCCCCATACTAAAAATATACCTACGCACACGATACTACTATCTTATTAAATTACCTCGGCTGTTTACGAGAACCTGAAAACAAAAAAATACACGCATAGTAATGCCTACTAATCTAATTTAGGTATAATTAGTGTTTTACTTTTTTCATACACTGATGAGATGATACCCCTTCAAGGACAAACTATCTTAATCCATAATTTATTTAAATGGGGCCGTGCAATGCTACTACCATTTTGTTTTGTTTCTCGAAACTGATCCGTACAGCTTCAGAGCGTGGTCACGTCTTATTTTCGAAATGACATCAGGTGATTTACATAATTTTTTACGGATGAATTTATAATAAAGGTCAAGCAAATGCTATCGGATAACGTTAGGCATGTTCTAATGAACTTGAGTTTGATTTACGGTAAGTCAAAAACATATGAAGCATTGCGGCGGAGGAATATTCTGGCGAGTAGTAGGAGGTTAAGGTGGGTTTACGCCTCGAGGTGCGTTTCGAGTCGCTCATACTGTATACGGTGCTCGTCCCGCTGCTCAAATACAAATTGGTCATGTATTTGAGGTAACTGCGCAGAAAATCCAAGGTATTCAGATCCGGTGAGAGAGCAGGTCAGTGAATTTTTGTTCATTTCTTATTCATAGAAACGCAGGCAAGTATCATATCGTTGAAATGGTAGTAGAAACGTCCCGAAATGTAATAACCTACAGAGTGTCCTATTTAAAATTTTCAAGTTGTTGGCACTTCTCCGGAAAGGCAAAGTTGGAATAAAATCGTTTTATACCAGAAATGAACAACGTTTTTGTCTGTTTAAAATTATTAGATGTCTAAGTCGTAGTTAAACACAGAATCTGCTATTTAACATTTTTTAAAGATAATTAATTTAAGTAAGTTGGGTCGGCTGTTAATTCCCTTATTTCAAGAACTTTAAGAACACCCTGTATACAAGAAATGTGCCAAACAACAGAATAACGATAATTTACAACTTATTCTTTATCAGCAAAGCGGGTTTTCCTGGCACGGATATAATATTTCTTAAAATTATTTCAACTATGCTCGCACACAACTATTTACCAACAAACATGACCTTGCCTAGGAAATTAAAACATTTATTATAAATTTATTATCTGCCCACGGTCCGGTGTTTCACAATGCGGCTACTTATATTATTTAATTATATTCAGTTTGAATTTTTTACCATAAAGGTGCGTTCACACCGCAATGAACACTGACGAGCTTTTATGTGGTCTAAACTTTTTTTTCGAATCCAATCTGGGAACTTCTTCGATTTGTGCACCGACTTGAATTTTGAAATTCGTAGAGTTAAGCTTGTAAAGGTACGTCCACACTCCAGAAGGCAAATTTCAATAAATACAGAGTTAGTAAAGTTACATGTTTTCATGCGTAATAATAGCGTGAAGACAGTTCTGAAGATAAATTTTTACTTATAGAAAATAAAATTAAAGCCTTATCCACACCGTAATCAAGGTTATATTAATGTTATTTTCGTGTTTTTGCTCATTATCCATTATCACTGGTTTATTTTTCTTGGTATTTGGTTTAGGAACGATCTTCCTATATTGCATGTATGAAGTATGGCTGCTTTTTGTGACTGAGTATATCCACTTTCTTCCAGGCTAAACTGAGTGGGGTAATTTATGAATGAGTATAGAGTGACATACCGATATAATGAATAGAACGATCATGTTTCTGTTTATTCTTTCAAGTTCTATTGCTGGTTGTTGACATTTTTCTTTCTTTTCTGTATGTTTTTTACTATGTTTTTTCATAACCCAGTGATTCCTGTTGCTATAACATCAAAATATATGTACCTACCAAAAATTCTGTGTGGAACTCAAAACGATCATTTTATTCAAATAGCAGTCATTATTTACCAAGAAGAGTAGAATGACGACTGCCTGTTGATATGAAACGAAAACGAACAATTTTTCCATAGCATTTCCCCCGATTTTCACACCGAAAATGAAATACAAACCTCAAAGAGCACCTAATGGGGTCGAGTTTTATAAATTTATAATTTTGGAAGGCCACGGTACCATTCAGTTCAGAGAGAAATAAAAAAGTCATAGACAGAACACAGAAAATAACATCCTAAGAAATACTTATCACATTAACGTATCTATGCTATTACTTGGACATTTTTAAATTATTTTGCATTCCCAATCACTTATTGGTTCATGGTATTTGCCTCTAAACATCAGTATCATAGGCCTCAAACATCATTCATCATAATTTGTTTTAGTATTACACCACCTGTAAAATAATTAAAATGAATGCGCCCTCTCCATGAAAATATTTGAACCTACTTAAAAGGTAATTTTTGGAGGGTTATTGCTGATATAATGATAAATAACACTATTTGGGTTTGTTTAACGTAATAATTTAGTGGTGCTTGTGATTTTTTTGGTATTACAAATTTAAAAACGACGTGGTTAGCATTTGTACATCTTTATTTTTACATTTTAAAATGTCATTCAAAATAAATCAGCACAACTGATTGCCAAATTGTGTCATTTCGCAAAATATGTCAATAGAAGTGCTTAAGATTGAAGGATAGGTAGAAGTTTGGCCCTAGTATAAGAAACTTTTTCTCATTCATTTCTCCAAAAGGCATGTAACAATTTAATAACAGGGAATACGTTTATTTACACAACATAACCACTTTGCTGCAGTTTGTATACCTATACTTTTCTATTATTAGTCTTATAAAAGCAGAATATATTTTAATTTAAACATTATTTAACAAAAAACAAGCACTAATATGGTATCACCGTACAGTTTATCACACTTATTTTAGCCCAAAATGTTAGTAAACAAAAACAAGGGTACCTGTTTCAACCCAAAAAATTCATATAAGTAGCAATGAAGCACTTATGGGACTTATGACTGCTTTTACCACTCTTTTTATCCTTTATTTCACCCTAATTAGAACATGAAGTCACTATATTTGTTTACAATTTGCAGCGCCCTCATCGGTAGTTTGAATCGCCAATTCAAAAATTCAGAGTGTAGTAACAAGCAAACTTCTTAAGTTTGCCTCAAAAAATAATTGTATAATACGTAGTAAATATAAACGTATGACTATTAACTAAATTTAATCAGTGGTTTTCCAGTTCCACACAATATTCTAATATATATTATGTAATATAATAAAAAAAAGTTAAAAAAGTTAGAAATAACAGTTAATCAGCTGTTACTGCTAGGTTTGTTTACAAAAACCAGACAAATTGGCCGTGGTTGGACACCGAGCTGTTGTATAAATATTTGGTGAGGGTGTACAGCGTTATTTTTTAAGGTTTTGTATTAAAACATTTTGCTGACTCTGGAGACTAATCGCTTTCCGATTTGCTGACTTGGCAAATATAAACATTTTTTCACCGGGGTCAATGGAACACACAACTAATTGCCGACGTAAATAAAAACATTCGAGCCACTTAATGGTCAACTGTGAACTGTTTGGTGTAAATAATCATGTTAATAAGCATTTCGGTCTCCCTGTAATTAGCTTTAATATTTAAACATGACTTTTTAAGACGCATTAGCAGTATTATAAATACCCATAATAACCCATGGTGCATATTCTATTGTAATAAATAATATAGGTAAGAAACTTTGACCGCACCAATAAATATTGTTTAAACAAGATAAAACTAATATGTGGTGATATTGCGGTCTACTAATTTGTATCAGGTACACATATATTTATCTACACACTTACAACTTACGATGGTGAAGCCTTACCATGACCTAAGACTTTACCGTCCATATAGAATTACCTATTTAATATTTTTATATTTAAAATGATGTATACATTATTTTATTAAAAAGAAAAATGTAGAAACACATTGCGGATACTTCAATTAAATTCAGATCTTCAGAACTCCAGTAAGTCTAAATGTAATACTTCATTAAATGTAAATCTCACTCTAATTGAAGTTAAATATGTCCAAGGGCCAGTTTCATAATCAAATTTAAAAGAACTTTAGCTAAAATTACTTTTTATACCTTGGATACAATTGTCCTAATATAAAGGTACTTAGAAGGCTAACTTTTAGCTAAAGCTCCTTTAAATTTGATTATGAAACCGACCCTTGGAAATCTGTGAAACCTAGGCCAAAATAAATATTTTTATTTTTGGCAAAAAGAACTGTTGTTTTGAGAAAGTATACTTTTGTTCAGTGTATGTGTTTTGAGTATTTATACAAGAAAAATTGTAACACAACTTATATATGGATATTTGTAGTGACGAGATACAGTGAAATACACCGTAGTGCCCTCTTTGGGTCTTTGCTACTACCTATCTGACAATTATTGTCTAATTGACAGACAGATAACGATCTGCTTACTTACTACTTATTTATTTATTTGGAGATGCCGAAAACAACTACTCCGCGGGCAATGTGCCCCGACTGGCGATATATGCATATATTTGTTTTCATTTACCCTATTACCTTAATTGTGTTGTGGGTGTAGTGCTGAAATTTATAAGCGAATACCAACTGCAGCGGGGCGTATTACGTTACGCTCTGGCGCTGTGATTATCCTAATGCTTTTCCCGATGAAAAAATACCCATTAATCAATTAGTGAACTCGTATCCTAATTAATAAACCAAATATATGCGCCTCTAATGAAATACAGCATTACCAGATTCTCATGTATTTTGATTTGATGCCGATTGATTAATTTTGGTTATATATAGTAACTGTATTTTCCTGCGGAGCAGGAATAATCAGCTTCGCGTTGCACCAGCAGGTATACAAATCAATTTCAGTTATGGGGGGTTATTAATAACAAAGTGAATGATATCGGTGGAGGCTGCGACACAAAAGGGGTGATGTTTGTCTCTGGCTGACGCCAAATTGATTAATTTTCACCCATCGCCAGCCTTTTCTCTCCAATGTGCAAAGGAGATAAATTTAAATTTAATCAAAGATGAAACAGCGACAGTAAATGATACAAATGCTAAAAAAAAGTACTACTTCATTGTAATGATCTGTCGGTAAAGCAGGTTACCAAACAACTATTTTTAGTGACTTTTTCTGCGAATCTTTTGCAGTTTTAACACCGTAAAAAGCGAACACCCGGTATTCCGCGCTTTCGCAATCGCGGTCTCCTTACGCAACCGACAGTCTTCGAGGAATTCTATTTCTGGTCTATCCGGACAGCGGTGGCTTTTGCCCGGAGATTTATAGCTGATTCAGTACGTTTCATAACTGGAAAAAGTATTTTTTTGCAGCTCGTGCAGGGTTTCTTGCGTGGACACGCTAAGTGTCATAATAAACGGTTAGTTAAACATACACGTCCAGCTACGGAGTTATTTCGCATAGAATTAGAGTTACATTTATAAAAAACGGAACGCGATACGTGCGTTCCCGTAGCGTGATCCTATTCAACCAATCGCGATGGTCCGAAGTGGAGCGTCGATGAGCTTTGATACGGCAGACGTGTGTAACTTACTGAATTCTATGCGAAATAAGTAGGTGGTAAATACAGTCAAGACCAGAATTAAGCAAAGTGGAATGACCGGAAAAAGAGTAGATCTGTGTTGTCACATTTATTTCTAAAGTATTCTTATTTAAAACAGGAAACGTATTAATTACCTTATTTACCCATTTTTTTACTTGTCTTTAACGTCCCTTATCCCTATTGTACTTTATTAAAGCAAACACAATGTTTAATTTGTCCTTTTACTTAATAATATCACAAGTATAAAGATATATTATATCTTTATACTTGTAGTAATATCAAGGAATTTCCGAATATGTGGCAACTGCGGAAGTCGAAAAGTTGACGACAAGCTGTTCATCCTTTTTTAACATTCATATTCTTGCATTTACGCTTTCTTTTCTCTGAGCTTCAATGACGTTGATTGGTCGAATCAGGAACCAACAAGCGACTGCGCTCGGGGTAGTAGGCGTGATGTTGGGTTATTTCGCGCGCGTTTCTTAACGGTAAAAATTGTATATAAATTGATAATAGGTACCTATATTACATTTTCCACTGAAATTTTTCGGTAATTATTTACTTTAGCGTAAAACTATCAAAATTTTCTGAAATTGTGTCTACCACCATTTTCGTAAATGCTGTAGTTTTTTCCTCAAAAACTACATTTATCCACAAAAAAATAACTAGATTTGTATTCAGCATACCCGAAAATAGGGGGATAGGCAAAATTTCAGGACAATTTGAGAGTTTTACGCTAAAGCAAATAATTTTTCACCTAAAGACAAATCTAAAAATGTCTATATTAACTAGACATTTTTAGATTTGTATTTTTTTACCATTGGGCATATTTCAGTTAATATATACTAGAAGTATTCTATAAAAATAGTATACGAGTATATATTAACTGAAATGTGCCCAATGATAAAACAGAATACGCACGCCCATGCATCACCGCATTTTACCAGATCGGCGAGGTCATTCCACTTTGCTTAATTCTGGTCTTGACTTTAGTAGTTATATAAAATGTATACAGGGTGTCTCATATTGGAAATGTCAGGTGAGAGACTTCTGGAAAAGAATTTCTAATATATGTCACAGTTTAAGGAAAAAAAATTTTACATCCACGTTAAGATCAACCTGGATTCAAAGACCGATACTCGATATTATATTCACAAGAGTAAATGAATAAATAATCAGAAATAACACTTGAAGCAGAATATTCTGGT
The DNA here is from genome assembly GCA_963924545.1 of Pogonocherus hispidulus. Taxonomy (NCBI): domain Eukaryota; kingdom Metazoa; phylum Arthropoda; class Insecta; order Coleoptera; family Cerambycidae; genus Pogonocherus; species Pogonocherus hispidulus. The sequence goes on along the minus strand of OZ004700.1, from coordinate 1,733,819 downwards.
ACTTGCACTTGATAACATTCGCCAAAGGTAACTGTTCAATTATATCGCTTTCAGAAATTTGTCGGCGAGCGATAAAACAAGATTGCAGCTCAGCGTATGCCCTCATAATTTTTTGTTTTTCGATTTACAACAAAACAAAAGCCTATCGAACGCGCGTAGAACCGAAAGTGTCCTGATTTTTTGGGCACATGCGATAGATTGTTCAATTAACATTTTTTACATAGCTCCGCGGTTACTGCTCTCACTTTCACATGTTAATAATAATCATGTATCGTTATTAATTTTTTAACGTTGGCCGAAGAAACTGGCGTGAAAAAATTGATTAATAGGGATAGAACAAATTGATATGTGATAGTGCTGTCGAGACAGTGATAGTTTGGAATAATATATATTTTTTTTATACATCAAAATGGAAATTTAGTCATGAGAATACACTAATGTCTAGAGCTTGTTTTTTATTTTGAATATATGAAAGTAATGTTACGGGTTATTTCTGTAAAAGTAAAAATAATTGCTGCAAAAATGTAATAATGATTTTTTTTTTGTAAAAACTATTTTCTACATGAAATCGAATTATATCGCCGCCAAGAATTGGCCTTATTTTTTAGTACACAATCGCGCGACCTTTTTATACAGGGCGATTCGAAATATATGCGAAAAATCCGCATATATTTACATAAAACTGCTAATATAAAGCGATGGAGGGTTACAAATTTCACCCATTTTTAATACCAAGGGACGGTTGAAATAATAGCTGTAAGAAGCACTTGTCCCTTCCCAAATTTTCAGAAAAAAATTGAATCTCAATTTCAACCCGGTCCTTTGGGGGTATAACTTGGATAGGGGAGATTTAGAAAACCCCTCAATTTTAGTCAAGAAACCACCTCCTCAAATGTTTAGCATATATTTAGAATCATCCTGTATATTTTAATAAAGGAATCAAGCAGGCTAGAAATTCTTGTTAATATTTTTCTTATTTGAAACGAAACTAAAACTCTTACGTACTTAACAACTCTTTAATATTTTGTGTTAATATCTAGAATGTCTGTAAATTAAAAAAAAAATAGAATTTTAACGGATATTTATTGAATTACGTGCAAATGTTATTTGAAAATGGCAGCATGCGTAAAAAGCTGAATTTATTGAAAACTATCCCCAATTCACAAACATGTATTGCCGTATTTTTTGCAAGAGCTACCTAGAATATAATGATAAAGTGCGGGATCATAAAAGGTATCGTTGTGATGTCGAAAATTCTATAAAACATTTTAATATTTCACCTGGGCGTCAGGACTGTTGAAAAACAACGTTTCCATGACGACGTAACAGAAAATTCGACAGTCAATTAACCCGTGTAATTGCAATAAAACTTGCAAATCATTTCGAAAAATATAACGATGCATTTACCTTCCCATTTTTGATATTTGTTTGCGCCAAAGATATTAACCAGTAAATATATGTAAAGAGTACCCCAGGGATCAATTTCTGAGCCACTATGGTCAAGCTTCTCTATTAATGATTTTAAAAGCTTACGATCTGTAGTAGTATTATTGTATTTAATTTAACTATATTTGAAATAATACCAAAACATTATACTGCACTCAAATTCCTATGCTAGTACAGTATAGTGTTTTGGAGTTCTGTGGAAAACTACGTCAGTGTTATCTTCACACCAAAGGTTCCAACCCCCAACCCCTCCCCCTTTCAAGGTATATTTGAAATGTTATCATTTTTTTAGTTCACAAAGATAGTAGTACGACACTTATCAGCTTAGTCACCACAGTTCGAGTCACTCTCTTGGGCAAGACACACTTCACGAAAGATCAAAGTTTCAAACCAATAAATATAAGAAAAGTACCTCAAGGATCGGTTTCAGAGCCGTTATACTAGTGTGTCTCCATTAATGATTTTAAAATCTCGGAATAGTGTGTTACTTATGTACTTATTTTTGTACTCTAATTGGAAATATTAGTAATAGGTATTAGTATAGTAATAAATCAATCTGACAGACAGACACCTAGGCTTTATAGGACTTGAACCAGTTGTCGGGCTTCCGCCTAGTTTTGTAGCGAGGTCCATTGAAAACTGGATCAGAAAGAGATCTGAGGAAGAATGGTCGAGTGGAGCTGGGCTGCGACAAGGCAGGCTCTTAATTGAAGGGTCCTGGTCGAACGCAACTCGATCAATACTTACGCTAAGTTGTAATAGCATAAGGATTGTCACAGGATTATTAACAGGTCACGGACATCTACACAAGCACCTTAACACTACTGGCCTTAGTGGCACTATAAGATGCAGGTTTTGCGAACACGATGACGAGGACTTCATTCACATCCTCTGTCGCTGTGCCTGCCTCATGGTCAAGAGACGCAAACATCTGGGTGCAGCGTTTCTCTTGACCCAGGACACTAGAGAGCTTTCACTAGAACTCGTGTTGGCCTATGCGCACAGCACGGATCTCTTCCAATAGCTCTCGACTAGCGGCAGGCACAATGGGTCGGAAGGCCTGAGTGCTGCGAGTAACCGCGCCGCTTTGCAACAACAACACCTAGGGTTTCTTTCTATTTTAACTCAGGTATATCGGTAACGAAAATAAGTCATTGTCATTACGATATGCAAACATTATTGTTAATGAAACTTATTTTATGTCGTAGGGTATAGGTTATTATCATTAGGTTAACTATTAGGTGTATTGGGTTAACATCATGTGCTTGTAGAAGAAATTCATTATCTATCTTGGTATTCAGATACGTGTATACATTGTATTACAAGTCATACCTGTTCGAAATGTAGTCCAATTTGAATAATTAAACAAGTTATATAAATGTGGATGCATCTACATGTAAATATGAAGGTGGTCATTCTGAGGCCGACAAATTAACCATAACTGGATCCATTTCAGTAAATTGTATCGGTAACGATAATATTTGAAACTTGAAAATAAATTCCACATTTTATCTAATCTTAGCTGGAGAATATTTGCATGTCCAGCCTTATAAGAGCCATTTAAAAATCCATGACAGTATTAAGATACTCGACTAGTTTCTATTGCAAACAGTGTTTGTATGTGCAAAGTAATTTTGAAACTGCTGCTTTGAGGCATGTTGCAATTGACAAGCGTTTATAAATGATTGTGGTTTGTTTTTATGTGATTTAAATTGCAGTTAATGTGGGTCCACTTCAAATTGCTTTTATATTACTTTAAAATGTCAGCGGTAGCAGTAATAATCCAATTTTAATACGTCTCTATATTATACATACTGTTATAATTAAAGTTAAGTGTGAATATGTTTTAAATATATTAATTAAGAAGGTCGTACGAATATATACTTAATTTAATTTGTGTAAAATAGAAATATTAGTCCGGTCTAGTAGAGCATTGGTCAAAATTGAAATGTTTAGGGTCGCTGTTATAATAACAGATAATTTGACCATCGTTTAACCCATGTATCTTTGGCATTTGATTACGTGGATTGTTTGGTTGAATTTAAACCATTCGTTTTCGCCTGTTTTCAGTAAGTAATCTTTCAATTTTTCCGAATGGATCTTTTCAGATTCATATGAACAATTTTAATTTTGTGGTCTCACACTCTCTGGAATACACTCGACACAAAACAAATGGAAAATCCTCACTTGGAATCCCCTAGTGATTGAATTATTTCCGGAAAATACTGGAGTATTTATTGACCTCAAAGCAGTGGTTTTATGAGGACTATTATTAATATTGTAGCAAGAGTTCTGTACGTACGAGGAAGGTTCAAATATGACCCGGAATTTTATTCTCAGAACCAAAGCGAATAGCTAGCCGCAATTCCTTCTTAATATTCTTGCAATGGAGTATCTAGAAGGCGTGCATAATGTCAAAGTCACTTCAACTGTTTTTATTTAGTCATTCTTCAAAATCACAGAGCAGGCAGTTCATGTTTCCGTTGCGCAACGCATACTAGTTAAATATCTTGTGAATGAGGATGCCAGACTAAGTGATATTTTGCAAAGGCTTCAAGCACAATATGGGGAATCCGCCTTATCAAAAACACAGGTGTTTGAATGGTGTAAGAAGTTTAAGGGGGACCGTACAACTTCGACAACATAAACTAACAGTGATCATTGACCCGATAATCGACCTTATTCTTCCCAACAAATGAATTTCTGTCCTAGAAATGTGACAAACTTTACAAATTAGTGTTGGTAGCATCAAGGAAAGCATCCATAACCATCTGCAGCTTCTAAGGCGATACCAAGATGAAGGTGATGCATTTTTAAATTCCTTACTCACCTGTGATGAAACTTGGGTTCACCATTTTACGCCAAAAAAAAAACTCAAGTAGTGGGGCTACTCAAACTCCCCAAAACCGAAAAAAGCGAAGGTTGTGCCTTCAGTCGGTAAAGTGGTCACCGTCTTTTGGGACAGTGAGGGTGTTCTCTTGGCCGATTTTTTGAGAGAACGACGTACCGTCAATGCCTCTTTTTATTCTGACTTACTAAAAAAGTTAGGCATTTCGTTCAAAAAGGAGAAACTGTTCAATCAGGAGTGTCATTGCTGCATGATAACCCCCCCGACCTCATACTGCCCAATTGACTACAAATATCCTCGAAAAAATACATTGGGAGGTTCTTCCACATCCACCTTATAGTCCGGACTTATCACCATATGATTTCCATCTCTTTGAACTGCTGAAAGAAGTATTGGGTAGCTCAAAATTTCAAGAGGATGATGTTGCCCAGTTTGTGCATGAGTGGCTTCGTGCCGAACTAAAAACATTCAATAAAAGTGACACTATGAAAGTCCCACAACGATTACAAAAGTGCATAAACGTAGAGGGTGCATACGTAGAGAAATAGTGTAAAAATCATATACTTATTACAGTGATGTAAAAAGTTACAGCCAAATTCCGGTTTAATTTGAACCTCCCTCGTATATCTAAAGTTTTAATTTTCCTTGTTACATACTTACTACAACGAAAAATGTATTGAAACAATAATAAGTTGAGGTTATTTGCATACCTACATCTTATGTAACAAGGAAAATGCAATCTTCATTGGATAACAATACATTGAAACTATTTTCAACTAAAATAATGTCGTACGAAAGCTCCAAGGTCGCATAGTCATAAAAACAAATAGGTACGGGCACCATTCGTATTTCTGAATTAAATTCTCAATTGCCAATCGGGAGGTCGTGCCAGGGAAATAATTCTAGAACGAAGATCCGACGTGCATATCAGAGGAGTCGACCAAGTACCGAAAAATCTATTTTTAAAAGTTCTCAAATTGAACAGGCACCCCCACGGACGAGGCGGTAGTCTGCCAAACTGCGCTGTATCTTTGAAGGTTACGAGTTCATAAGCGATAAGTACGCGCAGGGCCGTACCGGAGATTTTTTGGGGGCTACCGATGAAATCAACCGGACTTATTCTAGTTATTTTTATTATTATTATATTATTTAACCAAGTAGCATTCACAGACTGAATTTTAAAATTTCAAAACAAATTTCAGGAATAGGACGCAATTTCGAAACTAATTCCGTTTGTTTGTCTGCCATTATTTTTATATTATTTAGCCTTTATTTTTAGTAGATTTGTCATGTATTTAGCTTCCAATGTGCCTTACAGAAATTAGTTTCTAGAGGCGCAGAAGTGCTTTCTATCACCTTTATGTCAGTTAGTGATATTGTCTGACAGATAGGAGCATAGACCAACAGAGGGCACGACTGTGCTTGTCACCAATACTATATTCTACCCGACCGAAGTGAGGATATAATGGTTATCTATACTATTCGTCGGTTCCTCCATCTAAGATATATTGACGAGAACAGACAAGATTGGAACCCATCTATGTTAGGTAGTAGATTAGATTAGATTTATAAAGGAGTCGGCCCCCTGGCCTGGTCCACCGCGATCTAGAAGATCTATTGTGGCACTCCCAACCTATTTAGAGCACTCTATCCAGCTTTGTCCTTTGCATTAGACTCCACAGCCTTGATAGGGGCTCTTCCATGTAGCTATTGGATCTTAGTCTTCGTTCCCTAAGTATTTGAAATCTCAGTCATGTCAGGCCCTCGCACTGGCACATTACGTGTACTGAGGTTTCCTCTTCTTCTTGACAGAATGTGCAATTGCATCTTCTGAGAGTCCCATAAGATTCATGTGCCTATTTAGCCTACAGTGTCCTGTTAGGAGACCTACTATTATTCTGATGACCTTTTTATTCTGGCCTAACAGATCTGATGTGAATTTAGGCGTCCGTTCTTTTAATGAATAGCTTTGCCTGTCTCAGTTGTGGCAGATTTCTCCACCATTCTAGAGATTTGTTTCTCATCCATTCCTCCATGGATGTTTTAATGCATGGCTTCGCTATGCCGTAGAAGGGTCTGGTCCTATGAGGTCTTTTGATGCACCTTCTCGGGCTAGTGCGTCTGCGTCTGTGTATGTTTGGTAGTAGCTCTGTAGGGTGATGGTTTGTGATGGGTCTCTGGGTAATGGATACTTGTGCGTTCTGGTATTATATTCTGGCCAGTATAATTTAATGCTGGTCCAGGCGTTTGTGCGTAGTACATATTTCTGAAAATCCTTTTCAGTAATAAAAATCAATCAATCTACCAATCCACCTTGTCTTAAGGTACAGACAAGATTGTATAAAGAATAACATTTTACGGGAGGAAAAATATAGAATTTAAATTTTTACCTTTCATCTTTTGTTCCTGTTATTTAATCTTTTTTCTCAGTGTACGTATTATAAAACATTTTGTTCTAATTATAAATTCTTGCAATTTTTCTCGATTTTTTATAAGGTATTTATATTTACACAGGCATTAAGTCGTAAATTATTAATCGGGGACTTAAACTCAAACAAAAAAAAACTTATCTACACAGATATAAAAGGTAGGTACTCAAATTCAGACCGATAAGAATAGGTGAATATCCTGATAATTTTTGTGCAGATACGACAGAAATCAGGTGATTTACGGAATGCGATGGAAGAAATTATATACCGATATAAGAAAATATGAAAAAAGTTTTAAATTATCCACAGCAATTAGAACCAATTTTAGAAAACTTCTTGTATGTTTGATTACTGTTATCATCACGCATAAATGTAACCCGATATTTCTTGATTTTTGTAATACTCTGCAACTAAATAAGGAAAGTAAATAATAGAAATGTTCCACAAGATGACATTGTGAAAAGATTAATCTTGCAAACAAAAAATAATCAAGATAAGAGTTCAAGGCAATCTGTAAGGTCAACGTCACTGTATCAAAATTTACTGATAACAAAGACAAAATTTGCTTCTTATTTAAAAGTGTTTTATATTTACTTCATAGCCAAAATTATAATAATGGAAACCAACAACAATAATTAGATTTAAATGACAAAACATAGTTTTACCAGATACCAGATACGTGTTTTTAGTTTTTGATGATATATCGATTTCAACTGGTTTGTGTTGACACCTCTTGAGTTTGTCTGATGGAAAATAGGCCTCTTTTCTCAAGTGATCCGCTACCACTAAAAACTATTATACCAATTCTAGATTCAGAACGGCATGTATACGTAACGTACAAACAAACGTGTTAATAACATTAATATTTGATTTGATGGTGACAAATATCTATTCAGAGGACAGGTTCGTACATCGTAGCTACTCCAGCTTAAAAGTGAAGGTTACAAGTGTCCATTAATGCGTATAATTATTGCATATCTTCGACGTGTTTGCAATTACGATGAATTAGTTACGGCAGTGCAATTAGTTGGATATTGTGGAGCTCGACATGATTTCATGAAAAAATAACACTTGACTGGCGGTAAAAGCAAATATCTCCACTAGGCACTAGAGTGTTCGAGTGGTCCTTATGCAGGGTGTTTGGCAATTGGAAGCCTGATATTAGAAAGCCGTGACATATTTTTGAACCGATGAAAATTTAATTTTTCCGCGCATTTGGCCTTTGGGAAGTCCATAGAAGTTAATATGTTAAAACAATATTAATAAATGAAGCTGGATTCTGGTGTAGGGTAAACGCGATCGACAAACTGATCGAGGAAGATGGAAAGGCTGTCAAACAAAAAACCTCTTATACAAAACGTCGAGCATCAACTTACAGTCAGCCCATCAATCACATCATGAATATCGTGAATCATGAATCGAGAGATAATCATGATAATTTGAATACAATGCAGTCTGAATCACTTTATCATTATATTTAGCTACATTCTTTTGCATTTTTAATAGCAGTTGTCATTGTTTCCTGATATACTAATTAAATTACCCTGTATAGTTTCATAGAATGTCTCTTTCTTTGTGCAGTGATCCATTTAGGTGTAACGGCTTGTTCCTGCAGCAATCACCGCAACTAGTCGGAAGGATTGTGATTGGTTGAAAACAATTTGCTGACTGGTTTGGAAGGATTTGATTGGATCTGACTGGTTTGTGATTCCTGGAGGAACAAGACGTGTAGATTAGATTAGATTAGATTTATATAGGAGTCGGCCCCCTGGCCTGGTCCACCGCGACCTAGAAGATCTATTGTGGCACTCCCAACCTATTTAGAACACTCTGTCCAGCTTTGTCCTTTGCATTAGACTCCACAGACTTGATAGGGGCTCTTCCATGTAGCTATTGGCTCTTGGTCTTCCTTCCCCAAGTATTTGAAATCTCAGTCTTGTCAGGCCCTCGCACTGGCACAGTACGTGTACTGAGGTTTCCTCTTCTTCTTGACAGAATCTGCAAGTTGCATCTCTGACAGTCCTATAAGATTCATGTGCCTATTTAGCCTACAGTGTCCTGTTAAGAGACCTACTATTATTCTGATGGCCTTTTTATTCTGGCCTAACAGATCTGCTGGGAATTTAGGTGTCCGTTCTTTAATGAATAGCTTTGCCTGTCTCAGTTGTGGCCCACCATTCTAAAGATTTGTTTCTCATCCATTCCTCCATGGAACAAGACGTGCATCTCTTGGTCTACATTTTCTGCATCTGTGCCCCACTGTCCAGGTAACTCGCTCAAAACCAAACACCTGAAAACATTCCTCATTAATATCCCTATAAAATTTTATGTCAAAGCAATTGCTATGTGTTCGTTGACCATTAATTATATAATATTTTCCACGGCGCATTGTATTTAACCCTACGAAATGTGTACACACATTTGAACCAATCGTAAATTATGCTCCGACTCCATATTTGAACAATAAATTTTTAATTTTAATTAATAGCGCTATTGTGTGGCCGTAATGGTATAATCGTTTTTAGGCACAATCAGATTTGTACACATTATTTAGAACTATTTATTATTTCGTAATCGAATGACGTGTTCCGTAAACGACCCGATTGCTTATAAAATATTTTTCATCGTTTAATCAATCAGATTCTGGTCTTTTGAACTGTTGTTGTTACATTAACCATTCGTCATATTCAAGTACGAAGTGCTCGTTATTGGTATTTTCTAGTAAGTGCCATATTAGACCATATTACTCTTTTAATATTACGTTTTTAGGCTTTAAATGTAGGAATGGATTGTGGGTAATAATACAATAGTATATTAAACAACCAGTATTCAACAAAGCGGCAAGTTTTCTAAAGGATAAGTGCGATAAACGCCTTATGGAACGCGTTGTTTTTACTATTTCCTCTATTTTGCACGTTTTACACCAATGAGAGCAAGGAAAAATCATCAGAAAATTGAATTCCCGAATAGGGAGTTTTATACATGTTCTGGAACAGTTAGTGTCATTGAGGTTTATCGACTTTTCCTTGCTTGAAAATTTAGTTAAGTTAAGATTTATACAGTGAGGTTCAAAACTCTGGAACGCCCCAAATAACTTTCAAAATATTGTTTTTTTGGCAAAAACGCTCAGACACGTCAATTTTTTATTCTACTTCTCTGTATTTTTGAGGTATTGATTTATTTGTACAGTGACGTATCAATGAGGTGCAAAAAACAAATTTTTTTTTAAATGGCAACCCCAATTTTTTATTCGGAATTCATGAAAAACACATTTTTTTACGTATCTTTGACTAAAACTTTACAGAAAAAAACCTTTATATAGGGTTACAGAAGAAATTTTTCGATATAAATGCAATGCAATTTATTGAAACAAAATATCAAAAATCAGGTTACTTACAATAATACTACAATTAAATCAAATGCTCAAATTGTTGTCCATTGACTGCCTGACAATGAGCTAAACGAGAGATGAATTCATTTTGAACTTTATTGATAAAATCAGGCGGAACGTCTTCTATTACTTGCTGAATTCTGTTTTTTAATTCATCAATATTTTCTGGGCTACTCTCATACACTAGACCTTTAACGTAGCCCCATAAAAAATAATCGAGTGGAGTCAGGTCTGGGGAGCGAGCAGGCCACTCTATTGCACCACGTCGACCTATCCATTTATTAGGAAAAACTTTATTTAGGTAAGTACGAACAGGAAGAGAATAGTGAGGTGGAGCACCATCTTGCTGAAACCATATCTGATCATCAATTGAATTTGGATCATTCGCATTTGGAAATAAACCAATTAAAGTCGAGAATAACTCCATTCTTAGGAATTCCAAATATCTTTCCCCATTTAAATTTCCATCAAAAAAGTATGGTCCCAAAATTCTGTTTTTTACTATTCCCGCCCAAACATTAACTTTTCCAGGGAATTGCGTGTGGGATTCCTGCATCCACCGTGGGTTCTGTGTTGCCCAATAGCGGCAATTTTGTCTGTTGACGGACCCATTAAGACAAAAAGTGGCCTCATCAGAAAAAATTATATTTTTTACTGAGATGGTATTGTTATTGCAACGTTCCTGCATGATTTCACAAAATTGTACTCTACGATCAAAATCGTCTTCTGAAAGCTCATGAACCAGTGTTACCTTGTACGGATGATATTTATGTTTAAGTAAAATCCTGCGAACAGAACTTTTACTTATGTCCATGGTTGCGGCAACTTGGCGGGTACAAACATGGGGATTTTCTTGAACTAATAATAAAACGTCAAGTTGAGTATTTTCACCAATCTTGGTACGACCTGTTCTTGGTAAATCACGAGCGTGACCATATTCTCTGTATTTACTAATAATTTTACTCACTGTTAAACGCACAATTGGTGGTCGATCTTGATAAGTATTATTAAACAGCTCACACACTTCTGTTGCAGTTCTTCTATCCCCGTAACCAACCATCATAAGTATCTCAATCCGTTCTTTCTCCAAAACAGACATTATTAGATGAATAATACGAGATAAACAATAAAATAATAACAATGAAATACCAAAATTATGGATTTAAATTTTGCTACGTGTTAAACAAATTAAAATTTTGACATTAGATGAAGCAATGATATTGTTTGGTTTCAATAAATTCCAGAACCTACTCGGTTTAAATTTAGAGAACATTTGTAGGTTTTTTAACTGTAAATTGCATTTATATCGAAAAATTTCTTCTGTAACCCTATAAAGGTTTTTTTTCCTGTAAAGTTTTAATCAAAGATACGTAAAAAAATGTGTTTTTCATGAATTCCGAATAAAAAATTGGGGTTTCCATTTAAAACAATTTTTTTTTGCACCTCAGTGATACGTCACTGTACAAATAAATCGATACCTCAAAAATACAGAAAAGTAGAATCAAAAATTGACGTGTCTGAACGTTTTTGGAAAAAAACAATATTTTGAAAGTTATTTGGGGCGTTCCAGAGTTTTGAACCTCACTGTATACCATTTGCATGCCATTATTATAGCAACAATAGCACACAATACCAAGCAAAAGATGTAAATTTGTTGCTACCAACATTGAAAAACATCAAATCAAATAATATACCTACTGGATACTCACAGTACTCACTTTGGATTGACAACCTTACTGGGTTTTTCACAAAAACTACAATTATACAAATTAAGACGCCTGAGAACTCTTCTCGGTATAATCAAATATTGTGGGCCGAAACCAAAGTTCGTAACGAGCGGGTTTTTCTAGCGAACGTATGTAGATAGTGGCGGCACGCTTGTGATCTGCAAAGATAAAAGTCCCGACGGAGACTGGAGTAACTGATAGTGTTGTATTCTGTAACCTTTGCTGTACCTTAACCTTTCCGCAACTTCAATGACAAATAGTCGTCGCGCTTCTATATAAAATAGACGTTAAAGTCTTAGACCAAACTGTTTTATTGCTTGTTTTTTCCACTGCTCGCTCCCGTCTGCCAGCTCGAGATCATGTGCATGTTTGTCATGCACAAATAAAAACACAGCCTCAAATTTATTACTCATAAAAGTAATTTTTGACTAAATTCCGCCGCGTGACGATGCCTAGGAGACAGATATTTGTTTGCTTTGTCACTTACCTAAGGTACTGAGATCAGCGTTGACCTTGCCGAAAGTTTAGTAAACCAGAAATCAATCATCCCGCCCAAGGTCCCGGCTAGGTGCAGTTTATGTTTTATTTAGGTGGCAATTTATTTAAAGGTGACTTTAAACTTTTGGGCACAATAAAACTTTATTGCTATGTTATGTACGTAGTAGTAGTCCTGGAAAATCAAATAATTTTTATGATTAATTTATGTGTTCGTGTTTATATCTGTCATATCCGAAAAATGGTGAGATTATAAAAAATGTTGACGGTGACTCGGTATTTAATGGTGAGCCAACGAGTAAGTTTAGTAAAAATTTTCAGATGATCCGTACGGAACTTTTAAAAATTATGTAAAGGGGGCTTCTTTCTACGTAATACTTGGATTGAATGTTCTCTCAGGAATATATTGCTATAAGTATTAATTCAAGAAGAACTGACTTTTCTTAAATTTAAGATGAAAACTAACGTAAAGAGATAATTTACAAAATTAAGTGGACATTTTTAGTGTTTCAATCTTGTCGAAGTATTTATAAAGTACTTCTCCCTTCTGGCTGAACTGAATTTTCTGAGGATGACCAAACAAGAGAAAAACTTTTGAACCTGATTAACCAGACATCAGTCCTCTTTACGTAGCCATTTCGTCCTTGTTTTGATATGCAAAAACCTGTTAATTCGAAATTTCTCAATCGACCACTTTATCTAGCTGATTAACTGACCCACTTACCCACAAATTTTACTGATTGAATTTTTTTTTTCGTTCTACGCGAGTAGAGACAGCCGAACGGTAGCATAGTTTGCCTTTATAAACGCCTCGCTGGTGAGTTTTGAGTCCCATAATGATACCATCTGCATGAGCTGTTGCCTTGAAAATTTTCCATCGGTTATGTTTTATTTGCTTTTTATGCTTAGAAAGCAAGTGCCTACCTAAATTTTTCCTTGGGTCAAGGTGAGTTTCGGCTCGAAGTAAAGGTGTCCGTGCACTACAACGCAAAACACGCAGTTAGGCAAGGAAGAAAATTGTATTTAAACATGACTATCTCCTAATATTAAAGGAGATATAGAAAAAAACGTCTGCTATAGTTCAAATATTCTGTCCATCCTGCTATCTTTTTTACCATTCACTTTACATTTTGCTTGCACAAATCAAATCAGATGTAGAGGAACTGGACACCCTAAAAAAAACAAATTAGTGTATTTGGTCTTCTGCAATTCTATTTTCTATTGAATAATAATTAATATGATTAAATATTTGATACTTGTATTGATAACTATGTTATGTTGATAAGTAAACATGATTTTATTAATAAAATTGTTTATATTGAAGTATAAAGATCATTATCCAAATACCAACCAAGGAAATAACTTTTCTAAATATCATTCGCGTTTTAATTTAATATTTCATGTCCTAGGTGTTATATTCAAGGCCTCAAAGTATATCGTGAATTTATTCTAAACGTTATTTTTATGTTCTTGATCACATATCGATCTTTTCCGTGTAAATTCCTGATTCTATAATTTACTGCACACGTACATACCCTTATCTAAATAAACTCGAGATAAATTTATTACCAATTTTTTACGATCACTAATTTACATCTTCATAAATCTGTTATTCGCCGCAAATCAGAGGGGACTTCAAAGGAGGTGGCCCCAAAGTAATCTCAATTATTTTATACGTATACATAAACCATCCGTTTATAAAGGGGTCACATACTGTGGCTCGATCTGTGAAATAGGTTTACGTAATGGAAAATTTCCTATTTCACACATGTTACAATTTTGCAAACTCTGTATATTGACCGTTCAAGCGCAGAGGAGGATATTTCTGCAAATACCCACTTTGATAATCCTTAAATTGGAACATTAATTGCACCGGTCTTTTGTCTAAAAGTAATTCTGTCTGATTTGAAAGTAGGTATACCTACACCTAGGAAACTCAATTATAGCAATCTTACTCAATTAATACCATAAAGATCTACCAGATTTTCACTAAAAACCAAGTACCTGCAATAATCTTGACACGACTTTCACTAGCTTAGGTGCATCACCTGGTAGTGACTCAAATTGTTTTATGATCCCCAAATCATGTCAGTATTGGGACAGTGGCTCAAGTTTTTAAGCTAAACGGCAAAAGCCTGTCACTGGAAGGTTATCGCTGTGCGGTATTTATGACTTGCATGAAAAATTCTCCTATTTTTCAAGTTAAGTCCCTTACAGCATTAAATGTAGATGTTATTTTTTTTCGTAAAGTACAATTTTTTATTTCTCCTGCATCTTTTAGTTTTTCTGATGGTACAAAAAGCTCAGTTCCATCACTATTTGAAACGCCATCATGATAATGATGGAGTTTCATGATGATAATGAAAAATCTATCCTTTTTTCTGTAACTCTGCAACAAAACCCATGGTTGGTTACACGGTAATCTATCAACGCCAAAAATACTGAATAAACCAGAGTGCGTTAAAATTAATAACGGCTCGTCCTCATCTCTTGATGTCACGTCTGGTGTTCCTCAGGGATGGACTGGAGAACTGATGTCCCTTGGACTATTGCTTTTTTCAACTTTTATATAGTGTTTCTCAAATTAATAGATGTATGATTAATACATGATTTAAAGTAAAATTTCGGTTTTAGTGTTGCAGCCATGGTAAGAAATGGGAAAATTTGGGTTCAATAGTAAGAGTAACTCTGTCTTCCGTTAAACCTGATGATTTATTGTACTATAATATACCTCTCTTGTTGCAAATAACACTCAAGCTGCACCGAAACCGAAATTCGAAAATCTGACGCTCCAGCTAGGCAGTCCACTCCTGTCCGCGATCTCCTACCTTGTCGAACCGCAGAAAAACGTGGCACATCTAGCAGGCAGAACGGCAGCGGTGTTCGAGCACCTCCTAAGCGGGGCCCCTCGCGGTCACTTTCATTCAAGGCTGACAGTGTTTAGTTTATTTTTACCCTATACCGAAACCGGCGGAGCACAGACCGCTATGACCTAAGACAACAAATTCGCAATTCGCGAAATGCTAATTGGCGTATCGGGCAGGTCACGTGACGGCACGGCGTGCCTGCGCCGCGTCTGCATCTGTGGTGCAAGGTCAGGGTCATGGGTGCGCGGCCCGGGACATTTTTTTTTCGCCGAGGCGAGTGTAGGTGGTCGCAGAAAACGGGGCTCATTTTCGCAACTGCAAGTTGTGGCGAATATTGTTTAGGACGATGTTTTGTGCATCTCTCGCGCCGAACTAGCTTGATTTTTAGAAATGTACGTTGTATAGCTACAGATGATTGTTACACAGTTTATAATTCTTAAAATTGAAGATGATTAGTTGTAGGCAGTGGCGGAACTTAAAAATTTACGCTGCCCAGCAAATTTCATTTGGTGTAATGACATGATGGCTGATTTGGTTATGATTGGAGAGATTATTTTAATGTTTTCGCCGAGAATATCCTCCGTCACTCCTTTCGGGAAAACATCCTTTTATATACCGTCAAAATATAAAATCACCATCTTAAACAAACTTAAGTTCTATACCTCGAGTTCTATACCTCGAATATAAAGCATACACGACTTTTTTTTAGCGAAAAAATCCCATATCCCCCAAATGGACCAAAGATAGATACAAATGGATATCCTTTTCGTAATCTACGTCATCGAATTAGTTTATTCACGAATTATAATCGATATCTGAGATATTAATTTTTTTCATCAAACTTCAAACGGGTACATGAAAATATCAACTTTTCCAAAGGTCGACTTTGAAAAATCGTAAAATCCGAACAAGAGATCGTACACACTTGTAGCTTGGTTCATTCGAACGACAAATTCTTCTATTATCAGGAAAAAACTCCACAGTTACGAGAACAATCCGATACGGACTTTATACGACGAAGAAATGAGCGATGTACGAAAAGTCCAATATTTCGACGTTTTCGCTACAAAGTCTGACTTTGAAAAATCATAAAATTCGAACAAAAGGTCGTACACACTTCTAGTTCGGTTCATTCGAAAGATAAATTCCTCTATTATCATGAAAAAAATCCACAGTTATGAGAACAATCCGATTCAGATGTCACAGGGCGAAGAAGGAAGCGGTATACGAAAAATTCGAATTATTTTAACGTTTTCGCCGAGAATATCCTCAGTCACTCTTCTCGGGATCGAGGTGGAGAAACGACTGATACATTTTTAGACAGCGAAAACATCCCTGTCATTTAAGCTTAATTCTTTCGAGAGTGTACAGGGTGTCCCATTCAACTATTCTCACCATTCGGGTCTCGGAAACCGTAAGAGATACCAAATCGTTTAAATGAGAGAAAATGTGCGCCATCTTGAGTCAAATGCACAGCTGTCAAGAAATATCGCCTAACTCTTTCAGTTTCAGAGATATCCTGAAAAAATTGAAAATATGCATTTTTTAAATTGCTTGTGCATGAAAATATAAAAATGTTGATATTATGTTATTGTTATAGAGGTTAGTCAATTAGATAACCAGATATTTATTCAAATTTTTGTTTAGACCTCATTTCCTATGTGAGATTTCGTTTCCATAAAAAAACAAGTCCTGAATTTCATTTACCATTAGATATTATAAATTATAAATTTTTGTTTACCATAAAATAATGTGTTTCTTTGTCATACAAACCATTTAATTACTGGAAAAAATAAATATTTGTCTGGAGAGCCTGGAAAAGTCAGGGAATTTTATATAGGCATCATTGCTGCACACCCTGATAACATAAGAAATTCTCTTCAACTTAAATAATTATGTACTTCAAATATTAATTCTTAGAAATGTTTTTCAACTGACTTGGCTTTGAAGATAATCATATTAGTACGTTTTCATTTTATTCGCATCTTTCTAATGCCTCCAAGTCTATTGTGGTCTCGGCAAAAAGGCCGAGCAGCAGAGCAGCAGGATAATAAAACCAGCGTGAATCAAGTGATCGCCTAACTATATTACTTTTTACGGTTGCATTTAAAAATCGATTTAAGTATGCCATGAAAAAGGTATATGCAGGGCAGGCCCCGGCAGATCTGTAACTTTCATTTGAAAAATACTTTTTATGCATGAATCACGCTGGCCGCCTTCCCCAGAACTTCAATTCTAGTAAGCTATGACCAAACATTATCACGCCAGTCCATAGATGGCGCGCGCCTTTTATGCATAATTTGATATTTTACTCGTCATATCAAGTCGGCCGCATTAATTATTATTAAGCCCCTTTTGGAATTCCGAGCCGCTTAACGACCGTTTTATGCAAATTTGAGCGAATTTAGAGACGGGTTGAAGGTGTGACAATGTTTACATTATCATTAATTAATCGCCGAATTGCCAGTGGAAATTTATGGCCGTGGCGGGCATTTTTTTTTATGGCAGTCGTCATCGCCAGGGCCTGTTACGACATGGAATGGGATTGCTTGTAGAGCTTAAGTGCACACTAGCGTGCGCGAAATGTTTTACGCTGCATGTAGGCCGAACATATAGATAACGGGGCTAGCTGTGACGTCACGACAACCCGGGGTGTGTCAAAATTCATTAGTTTATATAACACCAAAAAGTAATGAACCATTTGATAATAAAATCATTGTAAAATTGGTTTGGTATCATGGGTTTGTAAAATTTAATATATGTAATATACTTAAAAAATATGTTAGTTTGCTACACTTTGTATTTGAAATTTTAAAACAAAATTTATCATCTCTTTCTTTACAATTGGTTAACATTTCAAGTGTATGTTAAAATCAAATTCATTGATCGATATAGACGATTTTTTAGATGGTTTTGTAACAGGCTTGCTCATTTTACTTTTCGTAGCGGTATCATGTCATGTAGATCATTCATATACTTTGAAATGAGCATGAGTCTCAAGACCGGATTTTGAGGCATACCGATTTAATTTAGATTTCTCATTTTTGTTATGAAATATACTGAGCAATCCTACTGATATATAGTGTTTAGATTATGTTTTAGCTAGTTTTAATTAATATGTTATGACAAACATATAGACTTAGGTACCTCTTTCACATCTCCGATTCAATATTTGTTCAGTAGATGATTGTACAACATTTATTATTCACGCAATCCTTACGTCATATTGGCTGGTCACTTTTTACGTTGATAACCTCGGAGTGGTCTGTGACAATGCTGAAAATTTTACTCGCAATGATACCGAACAACAATATCTGGTCCTATCTACACTAATACACCCCAAAAATCGCATACCAATCAAAGTTGCCAGAGTAGTTTCAGGCCAAGGAAAGTTAACTTGATAGTTCTGGTAGTTTGATAGAGGGCGAGCGATATGATCACCGCCTCGAGATACGCCCGAACGGCACATTCCAGATATGTCCGGCCAACTCGGCAGTTTGATTTTTACGAGGCTAACTTTCCACCGGACAGCATCGTTGGGGGGATGTTTTACTGTCCCCGAGCCGTAATCGGATCCTCGCAAATGGCGCGGGATCGGAATAGTTGATTTTGTAACTACGGGAATTACAAAAATTTCATTAGGTTGATATTCAGGTTAGAGATGACTGCGTTATACAAATTTTGAAAGTTTGAAATTCTCGATACTTCCCTTGTAATTGAAATGTTATAAAAATGTCATTGTAACTAGTTTATTATTTGTACGGGGTTGTAAAGAGCAACTCATCACTTTTTTTAATAATAAAAAGATTTTACCCTCAGTCTGGTTTTCCAGTCCTCCATGGCACTTCAATTGCATTGTTACAAGTCACTGATGATCTTCTTGGGGCAGAAGATAACTATAAAAGCTCTTTCTTAGCTCCTTGACTATAGCAAGGTCTTTGATACCTTAGATTACTTTACCTTAAGCAGTAAGTTAAAATTTTTTGGATTCAGCAATACTTCATTAAAATTTATTAATAGTTATTTGTCAAATAGGCAGCAGAAAGCTGTATGTTGTTAAATAACCAATATTCTACATATGTGAATGTAACCAGGGGAGTTCCACAGGGTAGTGTATTAGGTCCTTTACTATTCTCTCAATCCTCACCTAGTCTAAGTTCGTTCAGAAAACAAATTACTTGTACACAGTAAAAAAAGACAAATGGTAAAATTACTAAATGGTAATCGTAATTTGCTGCAGTGTTATTTTTAACACGAACTGAGTAGTATAATAACTAAACCTTTAGAACTCATATTACACGAACGATATACCCGCCAAGTTTGTAGAAGTACTCATAAATTGTAGTAAAATTTACCAAACTCTGTGTTAAAAATGAATCAGTCCGCCATAAATACGGAATAATTACACGGTGAATAATTAACTATTACACATTAACTTGTAAAATCTACTGTGTTAAATTACTTTTATGTAATGTAATAATATACCGATATGTCTAACACTGCCAAGTGTGGACTATATACACACTGATGAGTGTGGATTCAGTGTTAAAATCAGTCGGATTTTTTTATTGTGTAATATACAGATATATCTATCAGATATATCTACTTGCAAATTATATGTTGCTTTAAATTATATACCGTTCCTTTTCATTTTTATGTTAAGTGAAGTGGTTAGGTGGAAGAGCAACTACATACATAAATTTCTAGTTGCAACTATATTGATTATAAAAATTATTCGATAATTGTAATGGTCTATGGGTGACCCATTAAGAATGGAAACACTCGCGTACAAAAGTTGTTTATGGACCGATTTAAACCGGATTTTTTTTAAAAGATAGATCTCCAAAAGCTGTATGTTGATGCAAAATTTGAAGACCAAATTTTGGTTTTCAAGGCCTACTACGAATTTTTTTTAAGTGAAAAATAGCAAAATTTTGTTAGCGATTTTTTTATAAAAAATCTGACTACACCACTGGATTTAGGAGCCCCTCGAATACATTTGTACCAATTTTTGCGAAAAAAAGTTTATTCCTAAAAAAGTTATGATAATATCGGCATTACCAGTGTTGGCCTTTGTCGGTGAACCTATTCTTTTATAAAAATCGAATAGAACCCAAAGAGAAACAAAAGTAAACAGCTTAAACACTGGTGTAATTATTAATAACAACCATAAAAACCAGTATACACAAAATAACCAACAATTACTCTAAACAACAATTGACCGTTCGTCAAATTATTATTATTTTGTGGTTATTATGCCAAAACTTATAATATTACCTTCTTAGATAAAAAATATCTACATTATAATTTTTTATTCAAAAAGTGTGAATCAATTTGACAGACTCCGATGTAAACATCAATTGTTGTTTACATCGGAGTAATTATTGGTTATTTTGTGTATACTGGTTTTTATGGTTCTTATTAATAATTACACTAGTGTTTAATTGTTTAATTTTGTTTCTCTTTGGGTTCTATTCGATTTTTATATAAGAATAGGTTCACCGACAAAGGCAAACACTGGTGATGCCGATATTGTCATAACTTTTTTAGGAACAAACTTTTTTTCGCAAAAATTGGTACAAATGTGTTCGAGGGGATCCTAAATCCAGTGGTGTAGTCAGATTTTTTATAAAAAAAATCGCTAACAAAATTTTGCTATTTTTCACTTAAAAAAAAATCGTAGTAGGCCTTGAAAATCAAAATTTCGTCCTCAAATTTTGCATCAATATAGAGCTTCTGAAGATCTATCTTTAAAAAAAAATCCGGTTTAAATCGGTCCATAAACAACTTTTGCACGCGACTGTTTCCATTCTTAATGGGTCACCCTGTATGTTGAACCCTCCACATTTCTGTTTAATTATTTCTTTTTGATATTTTTTTGCATGTTCAATAAAAGACACTTTATTATTATTATTAGCAAAGTTTTTTGTAAAATCAAAAAGTAAGGAGTCAGAGGCTAACTCAAAACATACGTGAACACCATGTACATAGATTCTCCACGTACACCGTTCTCCATCATCCAGCCGCTGCAGAAGCTCGCCGCCGACCTTAACCTGGATACGGCCGACACCTCTGACGAGCGGGGGCGTCTCTCCAGCAGGTCGGCGACGCGAGGCGTCTCCACCGTCTTTTGTTCGCCGCGGCGCCACTCAGACTTCCAAACTCGGATTAATGGATCATTTTTCTTCCCTTACGGCATCGTAACGCCGACCCTCCCCCCGATCCGGTTTTCTTAGTTCCGCTAATCGCTACCTGGGCAGTTAGACTAGTGGGTTTCGACCGCTTCTAGTCGAGGATGGGAGTTTATGGGCCGAGATAATGGTAATGTACAGATTGGGTGGACACGTGTAACGTTTTAGCCGGAGTTATGTGGATTTTGCCTGATTTGTATTGAATTTTGAAAGGGATTATTAAAGATAAAATTCTTGTGGCCGAGTTTTATCACACATTTGACTGAGTCATGGATTCAATGGTACAAGATGGGTGGTGTAAGGCTATGGACAATAGATGTATCCGAAAAATCGATACAATGTTTTGGAGAGGTAAAATAAAAATCCAAAAACAGTTTGTTAATCAATCTTGTACATGTAGTAATACTATTGCAAGTAGTATTAATATACAGCGTGTTTCCGAAGTAATTTGAAAGTGATTTTAAGAGGAAAAGTTATTTCGTAAGCAGTTTTTAATTTGTTGTCTGTCATATTATTGGTTTTGCCAATACGTTTAATTCAACTATAAATAAAACTTTGTTGCCTTTTATGTTATCACATAGATCGTTGATAAATGTTCTAAATAATGATGGGCCTAAATTTGATCCTTGTGGTACCACGGAAACTGCATAATTTAATTCAAGCCAAGCCTTATGTCGTTTTTGTCACTTTTTAGAGCATCAACTCGTATCCTAGAAACACACTTCAACATTATATATATTGAGTAATATTCTGTACAAAATATTTAGTAAAAGATATAAATATAAAAATTCGTCTAGTTACATCGTCTATTTTTATTGAAATTTGATAGAAATGATGTCTTGTAAAGCATACAATGTTTTTCTATATCTTTATCAAGCTAAGTATATGCTTAGAAAGCACTATATGTTTTATTTGAGTCTTCATTATAGCTGAACTGACAAAGGACGAGTCTCTTTTAATATTTCTCCGTATTTTCCGGGAATTTATCCAAAAGGGTTGCAAAAGGCGCCGGCTCGTCTGAAAATAGTTTCAGCGGGCTGGAGCGGGATAAAAATGGAAAGTGACAAAACGCTCCTTTCTTATCCTTAACGACCTGCCAGGGCTATTCCCACGCTATCCTGCTATTGCAGGATGTAAAAATCGCAGAAATAGCTCGCGAAATTAAAAGGGACAGGATGTATTCAGTAGCAGCAGTGCGTTGAAAATAATAGTTTAGATTTGTGGTCGTCCTTTCTATAAAAAAAATCGTCAAACTGTAGAATTATTCAAATTCAAGCCTGACAAATCGGCAATTTTATCCAGCACAGTGGATATTAATTAGGAATATACAGTGTGTTTAACGGAGCTAGAACATTACAGACATTTTTTTTAATTATGAAGACAAATTCAGCGAGATATAACATGAATCGTTTTAGTTCCAATTGTTTCATTGTTAAAATATTTTGAAAAATGGTTGCCCGTCTACGCGAAAAATAGAGAATTGAAATTTTAATTATAATTAAATGCGCAGTTAAATCCGTAATCAGCAGGAGGTATGCGAGTTATTTCATCATAATAAGTATCTAGACCAGAGATTTAGTCGAGCTCACAATAAGTAAAATATGTACACAAGTTTGAGAAACCAGATGTATAAAAGATTTACCTGGATTTTTAACGGCTGTGACAAAAGAAGTAGGATACAATTTTAATCTTTTCACGTAAAAATAAGTCCCTTACTACTTCTAACCAACGTACCAAGTTTCATCCAAATCCGCGAAAGAGTTTTCAAGATATTAATAAAAAACGATTTTTTATAAAAACCTCGACACCCTGTATCTCGAAAACGAGGCAATTTAGGACACGCGTTTATGTGGACTCTTAGTCATAAAATTGGACAAGGAATTAGCTCCTACAGTGTGGACATAACATTAAGGAACACCCTGTATAATTAATCTGTAAAAATTGCGCCACGACCGCAACTGCCTTTATTATCCGATATTTTCACGTGATTTCCAGCTGCCGATTCAGCTGGCAATAGAATGATTTTCTTTTTCCCATCGCACGTAATTAATTTCTCGACCTTGCCGCGAATTTTACGTGGAACAGGACCGATTCGAAGCCCGCGTAAAAATAGAATCTAAAACGGTCCCCGTGGTCCTTGAAGCGGCGAATATAAAATTCGGAATATCTGATATCTTGCCGTACCGCAGCAATTAAATCACTGAACCGACCCGCGGTACACCAAGAAAAAGTGTTTGTTCGAAATAGAACAAGACACGCTCAGAAAAAAACAATCGTGGAATAATCGATTTACTATCAACTATAACACTTGGGCCACATATAATTTTTTTATGGACTTGGCTAGCAAATACAGGCCAAATAATATTAACTACGAAAGAATAGGTGTCTTAGCCCTCCAAGATATATAAGTATTTCGGAATGTAATGATGGATAGGCATCTTTGTATTTTAATGTTAACTGCGAATTTTGCTGTACAATTCAACATATATGGAATATTAGTAGTGGTGGTGAGAAATACACCGTAGTGCCCTCTTTGGGACTGTGCTACTATCTGTCTGACAATTATTGCCAAATTGACAGACAGATAACGACCTGCTTTTCCGCAGGTGCCATTACAGCAGTGACCTTTATTGTCTTTAAGGAAGACAATCCTACTTATTTATTTGAAGGCATCTCCTTCAAATATATATGGAATATAGCCAGAAGAACGTTTTACTTCTTGTACACCGGGATTCCCATTTCATCCAACTAATCACAATTAGCATGGGCTATGATTTGATGGGCTTGATGATTTCATGGGCTTCCAGGTAAAGGAACAAGTCTTTCAGTGTACCGCATGTATAATTAATGACAAACTTAGCACTGAATGGATGTTTTCGCACAAAGATTACTCGCTAACTAGCAAACCCGGCCATTTAATAAAAATTCTCGTTACAAAATAATTGCAAAGAAGAATCCCGACGGCCGTACAAAAACCGTCGAGACAAAATTGATGCCCTTTGTGATACTCTCACCTACTCCACTCGGCGAAAGAGATCCAAGGCGGCGTGAAAGAACAAGATCGCCCTTTGATGGCGGAAATAATTAATAACCGGCTGCCTGAGAGCCTTAATCGATGCGCTGAGCGCACAATCGGTTGTGATTAATGATCTCTGGCCTGCAACATGCCAGGGCCTTGCAACGAGGGGGATGTAATCTGACCAAGATATTAGCATCCTTGGGCGTTGTGGGGTATTTGTTTCGCGATATGCATGTGGATGCTTTTTTATTACAAAGTTTGGAAGAAGTCGGGCGGGCCCCACGTTGGGCGCCAATTTATCGCGTCTGGTCATTATATATTACTCAAAATTCTGCGTATGACATTGGAACTAATCAATGTCGAAACGAATCGATTTTGATAACTAATTAACGGTGGATACTTTTTAAGTACTAGTTTTTGAGCCAAAGACTCCATAATTGGTAATAAGCAATAAAAGTTTACTTATAATTTTGTTTGTGGTTTGCGTCTATATTTATCTTAGGGAGCGATTATTTCTGGTATATAAAATTAAGGAGGCATAGTTAGCACAACACGAAATGATTCAAGTTTATAAGCTAATTTGCCTTTTTTTTTTGGAATGGTTATGTTGGTTTGCCCGATGTATTTTTTCTTGGTATATTCAAATATATAGCAATATTGTGGCCTTTTTCAACCTTTACTGTTCTGGTGATACTTATAATAAATGTAATACCAAATTTGAAACTAAATTAAAAGGAAAAAGGTAATGAATGACGACTTTGGACCGTGTCGATGAGTGGTAAAAAGATGAATAATGAAATTCTGGGAACTATTATGAAATTTGATAAGAAGTGCATTAATCACACTTCCATTATTAATCCGTTGTGAGTCAACATTGCAACGAATAAATTAATAAATTTCCTATTTCTATCAGATATTTATTCTTAATACCGTTATATAGAAATGCTTTGGCGAAATAACTGTCTAATTATGTGTTTTCTTTGTTTCAGGTAATGGACAATTTTTCCTTCGCAGAATGTACGTAACATGAAAACAATCAAGGTAAAAAACGTTGCAGTTTATCGACTAGCTTTCGACAACCGCACGAAATGTGTCTTCTGGGTAGACAAATTGATTTAAAAATTAACTTAGTAGCCTCAACATAACCATAAAACACGAAAAAGCCGGTCACTTTACTCTCTTGTCATTTTGCAATAAAACTTGCGCCCCTTTGCAGCATCCAGAGGGGCACTAAAACATCAAGTAGCCCCCGCGCTTGCTCCCAACAACGTTCTTTTGTCCGCCGATCGTTCCCCGAAACAAATGAGAGTCAGGCGCCGGTTCAGCGCCACTCGAAATGCACTCGTTGTAATTAATTAACTAACTCCTTGGAACGTTAAACTGATATTTAACGGACTCTGCTCCTTTTCGAGCTGCTAATTTGTTGAATTTACACGGCCATCTAAATGCAGGTTGCCTTGTTCCGGCTCATCCGGTTCCTGTCCATCATATTCGTTGAAAATAATAATTTTTATGGAAAAGTTTAAGGAATTCCTCAAGGTTATGTTACAGGGACTACTTCCTTTTTTTGGAAAATTAATCTTAAAAATACGACTATAATTTTTGTATCCTTTGTTAAAATACATACGTATAGTATCTGGGTCGTTTATATATTAGCAAAAATAGTACAGGCCCCAATACCGAGTCCTGCGGTACTCCTAATCTAACTTGTAGATTTGTCGGACTTTGTAATTTTATTATTATTTATGCCCACATATTGATTTAGACGTATTAGAGATAGATAATAGGAATATTAGACACTAGAAATCAATGAGAACGATAACATTAAATAGGTCTCTGCACACCAACACACGTGAGATTACACGTGCGCTGCACGATTTGCATTTGTTCTACATTTACGTTACATTACATACCAGTAAAAGCCTACTGCATTTCTTGTGTGATTTATGCGTTGTTTCTTCGTCCTTGTACGACCTTGGCACTCTTGCGCACATTCCAACAATTCCTTCTACTTTAATCCAGTTCAAATTATCACTCCGAAGAAAAACTATACCAAATTGTTTTAGTCAGTTCTCTTCACTCGGAATACTGTATAACATTCAACTATAATTATATATTTTTTCACAATTGTAGGTATCTTAAACGTGAGCTGTCTTGTATATTGTGAGGTTAAATTGACCGACACTTATCAGAACTAAGGTATTTAAATTGATATGATTTGTATAACTTCCACGGCGTGGAAACAGCTTAGAACTTAGAAGATTCTCTCGAACACGTTTTATGGTAATTGATGATTACTTAATGAAATATTTCCCAGCCAGTAAATCATGTGCAATAGATCAATTCTCTGTTCCCAAAATAATGCCGAATCTTCGGAAACAATATAGTACAATCGGGAGATGTGTTTAACGCGTCTCAGGGACGGCTCGTTACAGTGGGTTTTAACTTTATTTCATTCTTCCTCTCAAAAATCAAAAGGAAACTTTTGCAGATTTAAATATCCACTTATTTATTACAAAAAGTGGATAAAAGTGAAGTGGGTCGAAAATCAGACCCTCCACCGCGACCATGTGGTCTATTGTGGCTCACACCTACTTCACTACTACTTCACCTAACAGGTCCAGCCTCTTAATGAAGGTGATCACCTTATTGGGTGAGAACTTCAGATCCTCTGACAGAAATTGTCCTTTACCAAATAGGTATTAAGTGATCCTTTCCCCAGTGGGGCAGGTACATAATATGTGTTCTTCCGTTTCATCATCTTTTGCTATGCTACGCCGAATTGATACAGATGATATTTTAAACAGCAGGGCCCAAGTATATAGGCCAATTAAAGTTCGTAGGTACAACCGGTTTAACTCTAAAGGTTTTTTTAGTTCTTGTTTTTGAAGTGATTATTATGAACGCCTTCGAATGAACTAATCTTGGCAGTTCTTGCCAGTACTAGAGGATTTGCCCCTCAGCCCAAGTCAAGAGAGTTGCTTTGGCAGTACTCGAGGATATGCCAAGTACCGGTTCTGGTCCGACGAATTCGGAAGCAGCATATCGACGTATTATCAATCAAAGTTACGCTTAGCCTTCCTCACGCCCAAACAGTTTATACAAAACGAATTCTCTCGAGAAAATTTTTAACCAAAATTAATCTAAATAGCCTTTCCCTCGAGCCGCCACTGGCGGGCGCGGCCTGTGACTGGCACCAAGACATACGCATCGACAGTGTTCGGGTTACACAATCGCTCCGATATGCTAATGAGAATGAGGATGTGTCCGCGCGTCTCGGATCGCGTTAGCCTTGAGCAGCCGTCGTCGTCGTCGTGGCTCGGGGGAGGCTGGGGGTAGCTATTAACCGCCGTGTCAAGTCAAGGTGTCGCTGCCATACATAATTCATCATCGGAGGTGGCTGCTCGCACTAATTATTTACACTCCGAGCTCGTGTTAAACAGCGGAGCGATCCGGAGGTGTCGCGAAGGCGTCTCGCGGCTGCAGGAAAATCGGCGGTGCAGCAATTTTGGAGGGGGCAGGGTCGGGTTTGGCCCTTTCTGATGTCCCGAACATAACTTATTGTTCGTCCAGCGGAAGAGTAGACACAAATAACTATAATAAACATCTTTACTATCAACAGGTGTTTTGTCAACTTACCTTAGAATTTTCAAGTATGAATTGTTTTTTATGAAAAAAGGCTGACAAAAACTCGAAAATCTCATTAAAAAGAGTTATTTTTTAAGTGTAAAGGGTAGATGTGATGTAAAAATTAAAGCAAATACTATGTACTCGGTAAGTGATCTACTATTAAATATTATAACTTACCTACCCAATTCTATTACGTTTTGTCCCAGTCTTTTTTTTTTATTAATAATAATGATACTTATAACTGGGTTTTATGATGGATTTTCTCGAGATGGAAGACCCGCAGCAACTGTTCTCCATGGCACTAGACGATTATTACGTCCGGTCACGCCCTCTGGTGGTCTCGAAAGCACTACAATTTGCAACTTTGCCCATTGGACAGAACTGCTCCATCTGCTGGTCATCCTGCTATCTACAGACGCCGCAGTTTCGGTTTGGTGATGCTCTCATTAGTGCGAAATGACAATAACACGTAATGACAAGTAAATATTGTTTACTTCCTCTATACGTGATTCTTGCTAAGTAATACGCCACCTACTGGCGGCACGCACAACTAACGCGTGGGAATTTGGTTCAGTTTTGCGTATGTATGTCTATTGTGAATTTTGAAATATCCGTTGTTATATTAGTTAATTGCTTTGATTAGATATGAATTGTTATTGTTGTGAGCGTTATTGTTCCTCTTGTACAAAGAAAAACCCCGAGATCAGTTTCGTACTTTTCCAAAAGCGGGAAAATCTGGCGCTATCGTGCTAACTATAAGTTGGGCATTAAAGAGTTACAGGAGATAAGTATGAATAAAGAAGCTAAGGAACGCAAAGTAGAGTGTGTGCTCTTTACTTTTCTGTAAGAATGACTATTTCCATAAAGGTATGTATGCCGTATGTCCAATGCAGAATTTGACACAATTTGAGGTTAAGTTTCATTTTCAGATTGAACGCTGGAAAAATATTGAAATATATTTTAATTTTATATCACTATTTACCCCTTTCAAAATAGTTTTACAAGCTTTTTACCTGATTTAAAGTTCTCGACAACAAATCCTTGATGAATACAATTTCAAACGTCAGTGTCAGGGACCGGAGGTTAGTATAGGTTACTGCCGTTTTGGCGCTTCGATCTTAAAATGAATCGCGTATATAGAGACTATTTAAAACTAAAACAAATAGCATAACTGAGTGTACACCATTGATTACATTTTTGCCGTTAAGGGCGCGTTTGCACGCCCTTGTCGATGAAACAGATGAGTTTAACGTATTCAAGTGTGAACTTGGGCAACCAAAATATAGATGTCGCACGTGTTTCATTAAGACTAATAACAATTTCATCGTTTTGTTTTTAAGAACAATGCTTTCTAAGTGATAACATGGAACGCGGTATTGGCGGTGCTAACGTGACGATAAAACGGTTTTATTTTGGCTTTGATATTTAACTCTGCTTGGGCGCGTGCGGCCCTGCTCACCGCGAGAGCTTATGTGAGTTATTGTCGAGAGATCGGAAGTAAACAAAACACACAGGGATTGTACGGGAGGTTTTACTATTTTGTTGTTTACGCGCTTCGCTAATTCGGCTTCGACTAATTGGAGCGCACCGGCGTTAGTAGACTACTAGACAAAACACGTCGTTTAGAGCGAAATCCTTCCTTGCGGGAAATGAAACAACAAGCGGTCAGATTTAAGAACGTCGCGGCGGGGCATTTAGTTCGGCGTGTGCCTCTGCAACTACGGTGGAAAATACCGATACATGAGATGAAAAGAATCCAAAAATAATTTCATTAAGGGTCTACTCACTGCAGACTTGACAGACATGAATTCGTGGTCGGGTTGAGAGGTTGGGTAGCCGATGGGTGAAAATTTCCACTACCGAATTATTTAGATTTCGGAGGTGCACGTAAAGCCGAAGTGAAAAGGCACATGGAAACAAAGTTAGCCCTCATTGTAAGGGTACCGGATTTGTCTTATAATTGCAACAAAATTTCTTTTTAGTGTTATAAATTATATATCACAGGAAAGATCAAAAGATAAACTAGATCCCTATAGTAGCAAATTTTTGTTTAATACATGTATTTTAGAGAAAATAATTTTTGAAAATACGCTATTTTAGTACAAGATTGTTTTCCTGGAATTTTAAAAATAAAAAGAATTACAAAAAATTACTACTATAGGGATTTAGATTAAAGTCTTATCTTTCAATACTTTTTTACTAAAAGTCGCTATCTTTTATAGTTTTTTTAATAATTAGACACGAGAGGAACGCCGATTTTGGGTTTATTTCGGACTAGTGAATGGACTCCAAGTACTCGTATATATTTATTATGAACCAATTTAGAGTTTTCTGATTGTTTTTATAGGAGGCCCTGGTAATAAAAGTCTTTATTCACTGTTTATTAATTTCTTTTATTTATAATTATTATTCTTTAGACGTTTCTGGCACTTCCGGTATAACCGGAAGTCGACACCAACTTCCTTATTTTAAATGGTACACCCTATACATTATATCATTTCCGGATTCTACGTACAATTCTAAACATATTTCATGTTGGATGTCCTACACCTATCTTCAACTGTTTTTGAAATATTGACAGGTGAATATTGACATTTTTCAGTTTTGACACCCTGTAAAACCTAAACGGTTTACACATTCATTTTCATAAGCTATCGTTTGACACTAAATTTCTGGCTAATTTTCAAAATATTTGCCACCTGGAAAAATTTCCGGCAATAATTTTGCACTTGGGATATTATAAGTGAACATTTTTTCATCAGTGTACAAATTTAACGTGTTTACAAATAATGTTTTCAAAAGTTTTAATATCTAACCCTGTGTTGTAAAAGAATACTATCAAAGTTTAATTGAAATAAAACTTCAAGTAACGATATAAAGCTTACAAAACCATTGTGAGGCCTATTTAAATTGCAAAATAGATCCAAATTGGAGTTTTCGTAAGCTTTATAGTAGCAAAATAAAAATAAATCTTGGCGTGCTTTACAATATTGTTCACAAACGTCGCAAGTATGTTTAGTGAGACATTTTTTTATCAAATACCCATCAAAATATTTCTTAGTTCTAGTTTCTGGAATTCTCTTTTAACTACAAACTAATTGAGTAACTAAAATTAACGAAACTTAAGGCCCATTTAATTAACAATGTCTTATTAAACCCAATGTGTAAGAAACAATTCTCTGCGATCATACTAACACTCGAGACGCTACAGCACTGGTCGTTTCAAGACTAGGAAGGACTAGGGCGCGTAAAGGTGGGCTTACATTGGTATAGTAAATGGGTTAGTTACTTGTACTAGTAACTAGCAAGGCAGCTAGTAACCTAGCGTAAACCACATAGGAAAGTACTTGTACTAGTACTGGTACAAGTAATCAGGACAGGAAAGTGAATAGCCACCCAGGCTATTTAGTTACCACTTGCGAAGCCACTGTCCTTTCCCCACCACCGCACCAGGCACCAGTTTACCGGGTGTCGTGTCCACTACACCAATGTAAACACTTCCTCCCTTGCTAGAACCTATACGCATAGGTGTTTGTGTGTTGATTGGCAATAAACAGTGCGTTAAGAAGAAGTGCTGATGCTCCTTTTGAATCCCTTCTACTGATCCAATCTCTGACCCATCTTCTCTTTGGACGACAATTTTCCTTTTCAATCTCTCTAATAAGTTTTCCAATAACAATTTGCTTAACTCTCACAAATATTTTTCTTAACTTTTCCTTGCCCAACATTCTAGAATGACGAGAAACATGACAACGAAAAGGATTCATCCTGGTTCTGGCGATGTGACCGCACTATTGGTACTAGTGCGCATAGAATATGCTTTCAAGTGTAAAGATCCACGGTCCCTCATATGTGACAGTAGGCTAGCCAGGTTAGCTACAAGTACAAGTAACTAGGCTTAGGCTGGTGTGACACTACACTAAAATTGGAACTAATTTTAGCAAAAAATTTAGTTCTGAAAATTCTTTTATAGTGTCATATATAAATTGGACCAATATATTGGTCCAATTTATATATGACATTATATAAGAATTTTCAGAACTAACTTTATTGCTAAAATTAGTTCCAATTTTAGTGTAGTGTCACACCAGCCTTAGTAACTATACCAACGTAAACCCGCCTTAATAAGCTTCTGATTATTTATTCTTGTGGTTTTTATTTACTTTATAAAACTCGCACCTGTTAATATATTGCCCTTAAAAGCCAAATCCAAAAGGGTGTGGCAATGACAGAAGCTTTACAGTTTTAAACGAAACAATTACGAAAAAATACAAACGACAAAGAATTTGGTTTTAGGCTGTTTGATAATTGGATTAAGGGATATAGCTAATTCGGCAATATAAAATTTGTCAAAAGCAGTTGTAAATGGGAGCCAGCTCTTTATTTATGGGACCTTTCATCGGACCAAAAAGTTTAAATATGATTTTTGAAATATTTCACAGAAAAATTTATTCTGGTTTATTTTATGGATAGCCTTTGAATTTTACCTTCAATTTATGTTAAATACTGAGGTATATGTTAACTACCATAAGCGATATAAGATAAAAATATGAAGTACTTTTACACTTTTTGAGTTAGAGTTTGTATTATTCGCCTTGAGAAAAAAAGCACCGATTTCAGAAGCGATTTAATTACAATTTCCTGTTTAACTTTCCGCGTGGTCGTACTGTGTGTCGGGAAAATCCACAGAATATAAACTAATCCAAATTTCCATCAAAATATTTGCTTCATTCTCAATTGAATGAACTCTATGATTCATCGGTACATCATCTTGTGTTTATTCTAAACTACCGATTTATTTTTGTTAAAAATCGTAAGCTGTTGTAATTCAGCCAGTTGCAGAGTATTTGGATATTTTTCAAAGAAGCTTCACGAGTCATGACTCAGTCGCGAACGTTGTTTTCTAATTTTATAGTTTGTTGAAAGAATAGAGAAGAATTTTTAAATATTAGTATGTATATCACGCTTTAAAACAATCTTGAATGATGAAACAACAGTTCTGCTTCAATATTAGTCTCTTAACTGAAAAATTGTTATATAAAAGTGCAAGTAAATATACTTGCGTAACACTCGCGTGTAAAAGTTGTTTATGGACCGATTTAAACCGGATTTTTTTTAAAAGATAGATCTCCAAAATCTCTATGTTGATACAAAATTTGAAGACGAAATTTTGATTTTCAAGGCCTACGAATTTTTTTTAAGTGAAAAGTAGCAAAATTTTGTTAGCGATTTTTTTATAAAAAATCTGACTGCACCACTGGATTTAGGAGCACCTCGAATGCATTTGTACCAATTTTTGCGAAAAAAGTTTGTTCCTAAAAAAGTTATGACAATATCGTCATCAGCAGTGTTTGCCTTTGTCGGTGAACCTATTCTTTTATAAAAATCAAATAGAACCCAAAGAGAAACAAAATTAAACAACTTAAACACTGGTCTAATTATTAATAACAACTATAAAAACCAGTATACACAAAATAACCAACAATAACTCTAATGTTTATATTAATCTAATAGAAACAATATAAAAAAAAGTAATGATTAGAAAATTACATTTTTAAAAATGAAAAAGGAGTCAAATTGATTCACACTTTTTGAATAAAAAATATAATGTAGTTATTTTTTATCTAAGAAGGTAATATTATATATTTTGGCATAATAACCACGAAATAATAATTTGTCGAAATTACCTATCAATTGTTGTTTATATTAGAGTAATTGTTGGTTATTTTGTGTATACTGGTTTTTATGGTTTTTATTAAAAACTTATAATATTACCTTCTTAGATAAAAAATAACTAAGTACATTAGATATAATTTTTTATTCAAAAAGTGTGAATTAATTTGACAGACTCCTTTTTTATTTTTAAAAATGTAATTTTCTAATCATTATTTTTTTTAATCAATTGTTGTTTTACTAGAGTTATTGTTGGTTATTTTGTGTATACTGGTTTTTATGGTTCTTATTAATAATTACACCAGTGTTTAAGTTGTTTAATTTTGTTTCTCTTTGGGTTATATTCGATTTTTATAAAAGGATAGGTTCACCGACAAAGGCAAACACTGGTGATGACGATTTTGTCATAACTTTTTTAGGAACAAACTTTTTTTCGCAAAAATTGGTACAAATGCATTCGAGAGGCTCTTAAATCCAGTGGTGTAGTCAGATTTTTTATAAAAAAATCGCTAACAAAATTTCGCTATTTTTCACATAAAAAAAAATTCGTAGTAGGCCTTGAAAATCAAAATTTCGTCTTCAAATTTTGCATCAACATAGAGCTTTTGGAGATCTATCTTTAAAAAAAAATCCGGTTCAAATCGGTTCATAAACAAATTTTGTACGCGAGTGTTTCCATTCTTAATGGGTCACCCTGTTATGTTTATTCATCTTTGGAATTTTTCCAAACGTAATTGAATATAAATCATGTATATGAAAAACAGCAAATATTACAAAGTCTCCCAGACAATGCACGGGTATTTCTAAAGAGAAGAAAATTCATAATATTAGGAAATTTGTATTCATTTTTCCCAATCCTACATTTCAAAAAAATAGTTATTATTAGATGAATTATTTTTAAATATAGTAAATCACACTACGACGAATATTTTTTATTCTATAACATTTCTGGATGATAATCTAATTAACAAAAATATGTATATGTATATATACAAGGTTGCGTCTCCAATTTGGAAATTACCCACAAACTCTGGTATTTCGCTGGAAATATCGAACGCACCTGGTATGGATGTCACAGAGGTCGTTTTTATCGGCATGGAAACCCTCCTCCGCGCACGCATAATGTATTAACTAATGAATTTCCAAGGCACATAGATACATAATGATAAAATTATATTATTCGCATGGCGTGCTGCATATGTCGGGTGAATATTTATCGGCGCATTCGCATAGCTTGGGTTCATGCCAAATCGTTGAAATGGCACTCGACGACGTTGAATACTTGCAGGATTACGTCTCGGAGACGGACCTTCACACTAATTAGTCAGGCCGCGTTAGAGAATTCTTCGCAAAGCTGGAATCCTTTTTAAAAATGAAGGAGATTTTAAGGCATCAGGCCACTGCCTTACTTGATATTGTAAATATTAGCCTATTTTGTATAGTATACAGTTAATAACTAATACAAAAAATATATACAGTGTGTCTCAAAATGATGGAACAAAATAATATTTTTTTTTCTGTAGTTGAGATTAAAAAAAAACTGCTGAAACATTACAGGCTTTTTTTTTAAATAGTCATTCCAAATAAGAATTGCGAGCCGAATTAAGAGTTTAGATGAAACGTAAATGGTTTTAGTTCCAATGGGGTGTTTTCCTATTTTTTTTTTTTTACATCGGCAATGCAAAGTAGTTGGAAAAAGAAGAGATACGTATTTCTGGAATTTTAATATTGGGTTCATTTAAGTCCATAAATGATTTTTTTATTGTGCGCGATATCTATGTGACGTTACTAAGCGAAAATTCTAAATTTGCGCCATTTTTTAGTGATTTCTAGGATATTTTCATTTGTGTGGTTGGTGTCTCTGCGTGACAACTTTACTTTTGTTTATGTTTGAATTGTTTGGTTAGGGTAAACATCATGGTAAACATGAGACATTGTTTTTAATGTATATTTTTACCTGTGAATTGTTGTCTCTGCCCCTGACTGATTACAAGTGTATTTATTAGTAATAGAAAAACATCGTAATTTGTAAAGGTAATTTTTAAATATATTTCATCGACTTTGCAGTAATACTGTTAAGTTAAATACTAACCTTACATTTTTCAACCCTTTTATTTCTGAAAGGATCTATAGGATGTTTATCATAAAAGGATCTTTAACCGGTAAATTGTCGGACTTAGTCTCTACAAAACCTTGCTCCATGTTTAATAAAAGTTTACTTCACAAGAAAACAACAATACAACACGTCAAATTGTCAAGCCAAACACAAACAGGAAATTTCAAATGTCAATTATCGAAATGTCGACTATCGTTTGTCGTCGTTACAAACTGAATCTAGCCACATATTATCATTGTGGCCTCTTTACAGATACATATTCCCTAGTTTTCGCTTAGTGACGTCACGAATATAGAATAAAATTTGAAAATTGAATTAAAAATTTTCTACCGATTTTATCCTAATAAATATAAAAAAATATATATTTTATAAAAATACAGGTTTCCGCTTTCATTTCGATTGAAGGAAAATACCCCATTCTTCCGCTGCAGCTGGTGATGTCTGGTTGTAAGAAGATGGTGCCCATACACATTTTCCCTCAATGTAAGAAATTACTTTAATGAAGTTTACCCAAACTGCTGGGTAAACTATGTAGGCTAAAAAAATAAAAAAACAAATCCGCGTAGGCCTAGATATATAAATATTAAGGGCTTTGCAGACCTTCATACTCTGCAAAGACCTTTAGGGTTGTTCGGGGAACACTGCGAACTAGTTCGGGCGGTTACTTCTTACTTTGTACTCTGTTCAACAGTGTAGGAATAGGAAGTAACTGGGCAACCATTACTGACTTATCCAGAACTAGTTGGAAGCATTCCGCGAACGACCCTATATAACAGGGGTGGCCAAGCCCTTTGATAGTCCGAGCCATTTTTACTAATATTTATACTATGCCGAGCCATACTATGAAACAAATTTAGTCAACTTACCAAAAATTCCAGATTACAAATTATATCCGTAGCAAAAGTGATACAAATTGTTTCCTCCAGAATACAATGTCAACTGTCCGTTGCAATGAAAGTTTACAAATTCAAAATCGGTTTATGTTCGTTCGCGCAGTTTTAGATGAGTCATATCATTCTTAACTTGGACGGAAATGAAATTTGTTACAACGTTGCACTTAGTCTTTCAAATTTGTCGTCAGTAATTTCAAAGACATTTTGAAATACATACGGAACGATAATAATTTAAAGTATAACACAAAAATGAAAAGGGAACTCGGATACATTTATCGAGAGCCACAAATAATCCTTCAAGAGCCGCATGTGGCTCGCGAGCCGCAGGTTGGCCACCCCTGCTATATAACAATAAGATTGTTGCTTGCAATTAAATACGGAGGTAACTGTCGAACCTGATTCAATGTGTACTATAACATTGGCAACAGAATGTTTTTTGCAATCCGTACTCTCGTTCGTGTACGGTTAACCACATTTTTTTATGCATTTGGGATTTAATATCGCCCAACTCTGGCGCTCACATGTGGTAAATACCTTGGCAACGTCCGTCGGCTTGGTAATTTCCACGTGGGATTATATTTTTCCCAGAAGGGTTCTTTTTCAATATTACAAGCACTCAACACTCAACATAAAAATTAAATTCAGCGTAAGGTAAACTTTTTTACACACCAAACATATCATCTGAGAGTCGCCTTATTTGAAATCTGGAAATTCTCATAAAATCTCAGAAAATCATGATATTAAATGACACTGCGATGACAGTTAATGGATTGTCCATCTATTGATAACCTAGTGTATGATAAAAAATATTTTAAATAATTTGTGTAGTTACAACGAACTATATTTTACCACAAACAAAACATAGTTGGTTAGATTTCATGATTGGCCTGAGAAACGGGACACTGACTATGCACAGCAGTAGCTACACTGCCTGTCATATATTGTTATAAAATCACATTATCCATAAGTTTGTTTATAAATTCACATGTTATAATATTGTCATTTATTACTTGTCATATATATTCTATATGTGCTGGAATTTGTTAATTAAAGCCTAATTCTGAAAGGTTTATTTATTTATAACAATTTAATTAACAAATTCAATGGATAAACTACTCAAACCAGAAAAATTTGAAATTGAACCTAACTCTACTGGAGCGGCTCATCAATGGTTACATTGGTTCAGAACATTCAAGAACTTTCTAGAAGCTACCAAGATCGCCGACGATACAGAAAAATTAAATCTTTTAATAAATTACATTGGATCGTCAGTCTATGAATACATCAGTGAAGCTGAAACATATAACAAAGCTATAGAAAATTTAAACAATTTGTATATTAAACCAAAGAATGAAATATTTGCCAGATATACTCTTGCAACAAGAAAGCAACAATCCAGTGAATCTATAGATCAGTACTTACAAATATTGAAGCAGTTAAGCAAAGACTGCGACTTTAAAGCTGTTTCTGCAGATCAGTACCGAGATGATTTTGTTCGAGATTCTTTTATCAGTGGATTAACTTCATCTCATATTCGTCAGCGTTTGCTTGAAAGTACATATATCACGTTGAATGAAGCATTTGACAAAGCTAGAGCTTTAGAGATGGCACACCATCATTCTGAATTATATACATCTCCTCTACATCCTATAAATGTTTCTGCTATAGGAAAAGAACAATCTATAAATACTTCTGGAATGAATAAAGAACAACTTCAAGAGGACTCAAGATCTGCTACTGCTATATCTAAGTGTTTCTATTGTGGGTATAGCAGACATTTACGAATAAATTGTCCTGCCAAAAATTCTATCTGCCATAATTGTGGAAAAAAGGGACATTTTACAAAGGTGTGCAATTCCCATAGTAACAATAAAATAATGAAGCATACTTCAGCTGCCACCCTTGCAACAATTTGTGCTAATGTACCAGTTTGCCTCTCAAAGTCTATTTTGAAAGTTAAAATAAATGGACGAGTTGCAGATGCCTTGGTGGACACTGGAAGTTCAGAAAGTTTCTTGAGTAATAAATTAGTTCATCAAATGCATATAAAATTACATCAAGCAAAAGGAAGAGTTTCAATGGCTTCTACATCTTTATCATCCGAAATTTTAGGATATTGTATAATTTCCCTTCAAATATTAAATGATCAATATCAAAATGTAAAGATATTAGTTCTCCAGGACCTTTGTACCGATATGATTATTGGTCATGATATTCTAAAGAGATACTCTAGTGTTGAGATATCCTTTGGAGGTTCAAAACTGCCTCTTTCGATTTGTAGTTTGGCTATGGCTAATGTCATACCTTCATCATTATTTCCAAACTTATCCGATAATTGTAGACCAGTTGCTGTAAAATCTCGATGTTATAGTAAAGATGACTCTGAATTTATCTGTCAAGAAGTAAAAAAACTTTTATCTGAACATATTATTGAACCAAGCAGATCTCCATGGAGGGCACAAGTTTTAATCACCTCTAATGAGAATCATAAGAAGAGAATGGTAATTGATTACTCTCAAACTATTAATAAATTCACTTTACTGGATGCTTACCCATTGCCACATATTGAGAATCTTGTAAATACAGTTTCTAAGTATGAAGTTTTCAGTTCCATAGATCTTCGTAGTGCCTATCATCAGATACCAATAAGAGATGAAGATAAACCCTATACGGCTTTTGAGGCCGGTGGAAGACTTTACCAATTCTGTAGAATCCCATTTGGTGTTACAAATGGAGTAGCTTGCTTCCAAAGGGCCATAGACAACATAATCGAAGCTGAAAAACTAAAAGATACTTATTCTTATTTAGATGATGTTATTATATGTGGATTAAATCTGGATGAACATGATAAAAATTTAAAAAAATTTTTGGATGCTGCTGATAAATATAATTTGACACTAAATAAAGAAAAATGTCAATTTTCTTTAAGAAGCATTAATTTTCTTGGATATACGATAACTGCAAAAACTATTAAACCAGATCCCGAAAGACTTAAACCTCTCTTGGAATTATCGTTACCAAATAATATGACATCTCTACGTAGAATCATGGGTATGTTTGCTCATTATTCTAAATGGATTCCTAAATTTTCTGAAAAAATTAGGCCTCTTGTTCAGTCTACGACTTTTCCTTTATCTTCTAATGTATTACCAGCTTTTGAACAGTTGAAATTAGATATTTTAAATGCAGTAGTAAAATCCATTGATGATAATGCAGAATTCACCGTAGAAACAGACGCATCTGATTTTGCAATTGCAGCTACTCTTAGTCAGTTAGGTAGACCTGTGGCATTTTTCTCTAGAACTCTTTCAAGGAGTGAGTTAAGACATTCTTCAATTGAAAAAGAAGCGTACGCTATAGTGGAAGCCCTCCGTAAGTGGAGACATTTTCTTATGAGCAGACATTTCAAATTAATTACTGATCAACGATCCGTTGCATTTATGTTCGATAATAAATTACATGGTAAGATTAAAAATGACAAAATAATGAGATGGCGTTTAGAATTATCTTGTTTTTCATATGATATTGTCTATCGACCAGGAAAAGAAAATAATGTTGCAGACACTTTGTCACGAATTTCTTCAGCAATAACAGAACATTCTAATAAAGTTTTGGTTGATTTACATAAAGCCTTGTGTCATCCAGGAATAACTCGAATGTACCACTGGGTTAGATGTAAAAATATGCCTTTTTCTGTTGAAGATATTAGAAAGATAATATCATCATGTCCTGTCTGCGCAGAATTAAAACCTAGATTCTGTAAAAAACAAGGAGTTTTAATCAAATCTACTTCACCTTTTGAAAGATTGAATATCGATTTTAAAGGTCCATTACCTTCATCCACAAATAATAAATATATTTTAACTGTGATTGATGAATATTCAAGATTTCCATTTGCTTTTCCTTGTACTGATCTAACTTCAGCCACTGTTATCAAGTGTTTACGTCAATTATTTGCAATTTTCGGAATGCCGATGTATGTCCATTCTGATAGAGGAACATCCTTTTTATCGCATGAACTGAAACAATTTTTTGATACCTGTGGTATAGCAACCAGTCGTACAACATCTTATAATCCTCAATGTAATGGGCAAGCTGAAAGATATAACGGTATAATATGGAAAACTGTATTGTTAGCCTTAAAGTCTCAAGGGTTAAAGACAAGTCAGTGGGAAGTTGTTTTAGCAGAAGCTCTACATTCTATTAGATCCCTTCTATGTACAGCTACAAATACTACTCCTCATGAACGAATGTTTAGTCATCCTAGAAGATCGTCTAATGGTTCGTCTTTACCTACATGGTTATCTCATCCTGGTCCAATATTAATGAAAAAAAATATTAGGGCTAATAAATACGAACCTCTAGTGGAAGAAGTGCAGCTTATTGAAGCAAATCCAGAATATGCGCACGTTCTTCTTCAAAATGGTAAAGAGACAACAGTCTCTCTTCGTCAATTAGCTCCTCGTGGAAATACAGACTGGGAGAATACAAATATAGACGAAAGCATACACGAATGTCAAGAAGATTCCCAAGTAATGCCACAACCACAATCTGATCATCTGAAGATATCAGATTTGAGAAACCGCATAATAGAACATGAAAATTCTTTGGTAGAAAGTTATGATCTTTCTACGCAAGATTCAGACTCTTCTTCTTCTTCAGAAGGGAACGCTAGCACTTTAAGCACTAGAACTACTGTAATTGATCAAAATAATCAAGACAATAGTGATAGACCTCAGCGTAAAAGAATACCTCCTAAATATTTAGAAAATTACATTAGTAATTAATTAAGGCGGGAAGAATGTCATATATTGTTATAAAATCACATTATCCATAAGTTTGTTTATAAATTCACATGTTATAATATTGTCATTTATTACTTGTCATATATATTCTATATGTGCTGGAATTTGTTAATTAAAGCCTAATTCTGAAAGGTTTATTTATTTATAACACTGCCCTAAGATTTACGTTGAATTTCCAAGTCGGTTTTTGTTCCCCATATTCAGTACAGTATTCTCTACAAATCTGTAATATCCGCAGGTTATCCTTGTGAATATTTCAACGGCGTACTGTATAAAATAAATACGCCGATTGGCAGTGCTTATTTGAAAATGTCCCGAGGCTGTTCCTGTCAAAAGCAGCGTGGAAGTTAAATATTTTGTTGGACGGTAATGCAGTCGAATATCCCCTCGGGTTGTGTATATAAATAATTTTCGAAATATTAAGCCACTCTCCGTGATACGCTGATATTTCTAAATAAAAGCCTCTCCTCAGTTTTTATTATCAGTATTTTAATAGTCAGTTTTAAATAAGTAAGTTTTACGATTATACAAAATACACTGTGAAATACTTTTTGTCTAAAATATTTCAAAGTTTTTTGTATATTTTTTATATTATTTATTAACTCATTTAACTAACAAAACTTAATTTCTACATTCTACGTACAAGGATTGCTACAATTTCAGTTTTGTCAGTATTTAAAATTATTTAAAATGTAGATAACACTATTAAAGATAATAAGTTGCGGTTATGCCAAGATATGCCGCTGTAATTCAATGTTGGGCGGTGCATACTGTACGCAAAGTAGTTGTTTGCGA
This sequence comes from Pogonocherus hispidulus, assembly GCA_963924545.1. Taxonomy (NCBI): domain Eukaryota; kingdom Metazoa; phylum Arthropoda; class Insecta; order Coleoptera; family Cerambycidae; genus Pogonocherus; species Pogonocherus hispidulus. The sequence continues at coordinate 1,691,494 of OZ004700.1, read as the reverse complement.
CATATCTTAAAAATAATAAAGTTATTCCTTTGCATACCTAGGATTATAGGTAACGAAGAAATTTAAAACTTTATTGAACTATACCATTTGATGTATTTCATTAATAATTTATCTCTTAGTCAACTTTTTGGCTTAATTCCTATACAGTGAGGACATAAAGTCCGCCCCCCCCCCTCTAACTTTTGAACCACTGGGTAGAATGTGATGAAATTTGGAATGATAATATGACTAAATTCTACATTTTTTGACACATCAATGACAGCTCTGAATGTCAAAGAGACAGCTGGGCGCACAATAAGAACATTTTTTTAAATGGAAATGGGGGTGGAGTGGGGGACTCATTTTGAAACTATTTTTATGCTCAAAACATTCCCCAAATTTGAGAACATTTGGTTCAGTAATTTCCAAATAACAACCAGTAATATCAGTTTATAACATAATCTTTTTACCACATAATCTTTATAATAGAACTTACCCATGGAACATTTATTTGTCAGGAGGTCATGGTGGTCATTTTCAACATCTTTTGAAGTAACACGTGTTTTCTAAATTTGTTTCTGCCTCTACGTTTAATTTAAATTATTTCATAATTTTTTCATTTAGGTTATTTTAGGTTAGGGATGGTTTATTGTTATTTGTTTACTTTTAATTTTTGTTTTGCTTTGAATAACTTACAATAATTTGTAATATGTATGCAAAAAAATGATACAATAGAAATCGATATTACTGGTTTTTATTTGGAAATTGCTGAACCAAATGTTCTCAAAATTGGGGGATGTTTTGAGCATAAAAATAGCTTCAAAATGAGTTATTACTCGACCCCCATTTCCATTTAAAAAAAATGTTCCTATTGCGCGCCCAGCTGTCAGTTTGACATTCAGAGCTGTCATTGATGTGTCAAGAAATGCAGAATTTAGTCATATATTATCATTCTAAATTTCATCACATTCTACCCAGTGGTTCAAAAGTTAGAGGGGGGGGGACTTTATGTCCTCACTGTATATTTTTTGCATATTGTTTTGTTTTCTAACAGTAAGTTGTTTATGATTAACAAGCTAAATACCTTCACCTTGGATGGTGCCCTTATTAATAGACCAATTGATGGTAAACTTTCCACTTGTGAAGTGTCATCCCCTATTATAATTGATGACAGCTAAGGCGGTTTTAATAGGGCAGTCCCTTATTATTATCATTAATATGAGGTGTGGCGATTCCCGTCGCGACTATCAACTGTCGTCATTGCGATTCGATCTCATCATTCACGCCGCAAACTTGTGGACGGGGCACGTCAGTAGAATACCCTGAGGAAGGAGTTTCACGTCGGATGATGAAGGCAAATAAAAAACTAATAATAATAACATTTTATTTCTTCAATAAAAAAACAAAAAATCCTTCTTTTCTCTTTTTTATTATTTTTATTTTTGGAGGATTTTCGACCATACGTAGACAAATTATGCTATGCTTCGTCCGAGTTTTCAGACTTTTTCAAGGTTAATAGCTTTACAATTTTGCTGCTGATATTTATGAATTGTTTTAATTTGTTCTTGGTCGTAGCCCCATAATCTGATGCAATGCAAAAGTCCGAAAACTCGGACGAAATGTAAGATGATTAGTTGATGTATCTGGCTGAAAGTCCTCTAAAAATAAAAATAAAAAAAAACGGAAAAAAAGATTTTTTTTGTAATTTATTATTAAATAATTTTGTATTTTGTTGTTTTGTTGTTGTTCTATTGATTCCGTTAACAATGTTTCTCATAGAGCATGCCTTGGGCCTATAAAATTCGACCCGGTATATTGTTTTTATATTTTTGGCGCTGTTTTCTATGTTTGCTTTTGCAAATTTTATTTCGATTGATTATATTGTGACAAAACACTGAATATTACAGAAATACACACTTCTGTAGAATTTATTTCAATTATTTCACGTACAATTGCAAAAACTGTGATTAGATTATTATATTTAATATTGTTTACGAGTGGCTTAATCGCACTCAAATAATGTTTGCTTTGCTTTAATACTCGGTTTGTGTTTAGTACAAAAACATGTTGTTTTAAATCGAAATCTCTTTGTATGCCATGTTTTAATATTATTATTTACACATAGAATTATCATCTGCATTGCGTCGTGCTGCTGTACTTATATAAAACATATTGATGGGTTTTTGGGTGTCCTTCAGCATTTATATACGTTTTTTGTTTCCATCATTTCCAGAATGTCTCGTTTGGTATTTTGGTTTTCTGTTATTACTAAGATTTTTGTTTGGTCAAAGTTCAATTCGTGTGTGTTTTGTGAGAGCTGTTTTCTTGATTTTATCGTATTATGTTTGAAAGTTTGTCCTATATAAAATTTTTCGCGATCTTCATAGGGAATTTTGTACACTACCTGTGTTTTCTTTTTCGAAGGTGTTTTTCTCTGAAATATAGATGCTTTTTAGTATATTATGTATTTGGTGTCCAATTTTAAGATCATTTAAATTTAATTTTTTACTTGGTTCCGAAAATCCTTTTGGGTATGCGATAAAAATATATTTAGGATGGAATATTGTTGTATTGTTGGTGTTTTGTCTGTTTTGATTGACCCTTAAAACTGTTTTCAAACTGTATTGTACTAAAAAATAAAGTGTATTCGTATAATCATTACCACAAATCTCCTTATCCAGGGCGAGTCACCTAAGACGCCTCGGTCCATTGCTAGTTGCTATATATAGCATAAACATTTTTTTCCTTTTAGGGCATTATGTACACCACTCAGAACCATCTTTTAAAATTATTTAAAATAAACAGGGTGACCCAGTGCAGAGGGGTGAGCCAAACTTCTAGTTTTTTTTAAAGGAACACCCTGTATTTGTCAATCGTATTCGATTCGCCTTTTTTTACTTGTTAAATGATATTTTATTTTCGAAATTTGGATGCGGCATTGCCAAGTTATCTTCAAAAAACGCATCTTGCGGGGAGGCAAGATAACTGCAGAAATATGATTAATTAGATCTTAATTTTTGAATAGTAAGAAAAAGTATCAATACATAGGGTAAATCGCCCAGTAAATGAACAATTAAGGCCCAATTGGACTTTGAGTGGTAAATACGTACTGGTAATAAAATGTATTGAAATGCAAAAGGAACTATTTGGAACCTGTATTATATAATAATTGATTAATCCAAACAGAAATGGAATGTTTGCATAACTTTTTTTTTTAAAAATATTGATTTGTAAATGTCCAAAAATCTAGTGAATGAACAATAAATTCTAGTAAATAAACTATAAAAAGCTAGTAAATGAACAACGCGCAGTTTATTTTAAAAAATGGTACAAAACATATTGTTATAGTACATATGATACTACATATCGATTTTATAAAAGCCCCAGGAGTTCAAGGGTTGAGGTTCAGTAATTTTCATTACTATCTGCTTTCTTGCGTACCAAATTTGGTCTGGTTGTTTCGGCCATTTCCATTTATTTTTAGAGATTTCCTCCATGACGCTTATTTCGTATTCCTGTTCAGCAATTGATTTAATTACTCCTGGGTCACATAGTCCCCCACTTTCAGAATCTCTACTGAAGTTGTTATTTCTTCTCTAATCATTTGTTCATTTTTTAATTTGTTTTTAGGTATTTTACACTTTCCTCTTGTTTTCATCTTCTCTTTGTTTTCTTCATTTTCGGAAATATTAGATGTATCGTCATCTTTTTTTCTCGAGTTTTCTTTTTGTCCCCTTTTTCTTCTCCGTTTGAGATATAGCCATTTTCTCTTTTCTTTTCTTTATGTGAACGTCTCTGCGTTCATCTTTAACAAAAAAATCGATTGATATTTAATAATTTATTTGCGAAAACCATAACTAGTTAATGAACATAAAGGACCCAGTGATTGAACTAGATCAAAGTTTAAAAAAGCAGGTGTTCATATACTGGTTTACATTAATTTACACCTAAAATAATACTGCAAGAACATAACCCTAATTACAGTGAATATTTAGGCTTATTTTTGCATGATTTTACGATAACCTCAAAAATGCCAATGAATAAACACCCCGTTCATTCACTGGATTTCTTAAATTTATAACCACCAGTGATCGAACACTATAAAATTTAAGAATAACTTAAATTTTTATAACCTATATTTGCAAAATAGTTCTTTCATTCAATTTACTTTCTTTTTACATATACAAAGTTATATTTTCTTCTTTTCAATTAATAGTAAAGTATGGATTAATAATGGAGGACAGTTAACTTACCTTAAGAAAAATGGCTTCCTAGCTTTACACGCACACTGACGCTACTACTGTTCTCTACTATTAGAAACTATCAACTCTTGTAGTCCATATCCAATGACTGAACAATATAATGCGCAGGCGCAGTTTGTACTTAAAATATAAGTACGTCATCTAAGATAACCGCATCCTTATTCTAGGCAAAAAATTAAGCCTATGTTCATTCACTGGTCAGTGTTCATTCTCTGGCTGATCTACCCTATATGATATATTACTTTCAAAAGGTATCTGAAGAAAGTTGACAATCTTCTAAAGCAACCCTCTCGTAAGGTGGCAACCCTGAACAATTTTTCGAAATTACCTGCATCGCCCTGCCTGAGCGTGGCAACGTAGCACCGACGCGCGTGACCTGCCCCAAGACTGCCGACCCCGTCGCGTACTCTGGTCACGCGTCAGCCCAACCAACTTCGAGAGACCCGTCTAGTCGTCCCTGCGAGCCCGATGAACGGTTTATCCAACTCTCCCGAGGGACTCGTCGCGTTTGCACAACATATGTCTCTGGAGTTTGTCGAAAAATACGGAGAATTTGGCGTTTCATCGGCATACATCTGAGCTGTAGGCAGTTCTAACATCAATTTGTGCGCATTTATGTGTCCCAACACGTGGGTGATGACTTTTAGCCTTATTTATGGTAAAATGTCAACTTCATGAGGCTTTTAACAAAGTGGGACATGGTATGCTGGAATAATCTGTATCAAACACAACAATAAGTCGTGGTCTTGTATACTACATCCCCATTGGTCAAACTGAAGCTGTTAAAAATCCTAGGAAGCCGCTAATAGTCGAGGTCTGGCCCTAGATTCTTAAGTCGTCGAAAAATATTATAATATAATTTTGTTATTCAACCTTCATACAAACCGAACCACGATCTCTATTACTCGCCTAATTCGTCAGCTGTTCGCCAAGAGGTCGCGAACAGCTATTGGACTTAGTCTGCACGGGCCTTTAGGATACAAATGTGCAGCTGATACTGTATATTGATAAAGCAGAGGAGGAAACGCGTCCGTTCATCTTCAACCCGTGTTTAATAAACTTTGTCCTGTTCTGTAACTCTCAGACCTTATAGTGCATAGTAGTAGCGTAGTAGATTGCAACAATTGTATGCGAAGATTTGTCGAAAATTGAAGCAGAATCTAGGATAAAGAGAGTCCGAACTTAGAAGGGTTTGCTTGATAAAATAGGTACTGAAAAAACGTACACGGAATTGAGTTATTACTGGTTTAGTGGCGCTGCTGTCGACATGATGGCCCATCTCTTTTAACGGTGGTAATAGCGAAGGTAGACTTTCGTAACATGCGACAGCGACAGGGACCGCGGCAGGCGACACAGACAGACGACAGCGACCGAGACAAGAGACCAGTGCATGAACACCTTTTGCTGGAAACTAATGCGTGTGCAGTGTTTAGATTATAATGTCCGCAAATAAGAAAATTATTTTAAAACAAATACTATTAGAGGAAGAAGATGAAGATCTGACTTTATATTACTTTTATAAAAAATGTAAAAGAGCGCCAATAAATACTTTATTTACAAAACGAAAAGATGAGGGATCTTTTAACCTATTAATATCGTAACATTTAATGTCTAATGAAAATATTCTGTTATGTTTCTGTTTCACAATTGACGTTTGTTTTTGTCATATATAATACTATAATATCACGTATTCTCTATGTCAGCCTATAAGCGCTTTTCCCGAAAACACTGAAGGACAAAAGATGTAGTGCTGTACCAAATAAAGATTTGAATATAGAGTATTAATATAATAAAACTATAAAAACGTAAAAGTACTGTACTATTGCCCACATTTATTATTATTAGAACACCAAAATGAATCGACAAGGCCACTTACGCACAGAGTTAAGTTGTATTTGAGATAGCCCGCTAAGGTTATTCAGTCGCCATGAGGTCATTGTGTCAAGAGAAGCATTAGCTTCCCCTCTATTGGCTAGATTGAATTAAAATTGCTAGAATAGCTCGTAATGGCTTCATGCTAACAGAATATTAAGCGGTCCATGCACAGGCAAATATGTTCCACGGATTAGTTGATTGCTCGTCCAAAAATTAGTGTATCAAGAAACGGCTCCAAATCTGTAACCTGTTACGTAAATCAACTAATCTAGCTATACCTCTAAGTAAATAGAAAACGTCATGTTTCCTACGCCTGAAAAAGTAGATTCGCATTTTGGTGTTAAATACAAATGGAGCTGATTCTAATTACAATGTTTCAAGAAATATCTGTCTCATAAATGTATACACCCTTTTCCGTTACCCTGTCTCTCCTATAAAATCTGTTCGATTTTAATCGCTTGGATGATTGTTTTTTAATACGTAGAATCCTTTAAATGAAACTAAACCTTTTAAAGTTTTTTATTTTCTGTTGTTTTCAACCCGGACACTATCCAATTTTGGATGCCTGTTGCCACAAGCTTTGAATGTTTGCGGGCAGATTATCACACCGATTCGCACATATTTTGTTACTTTCCCACAAAAATACTTCCAATGTCTCATTCACGTGATATCACCGACATATCTAGTGACAACTGTGGTCACTAGATATAGGAAGGAAGTGGAGTCTTGAGGTCAATGCCAGTCTTCAGATAACTATTTCCCAAACCTTGAAATTACTTCGATGTAGTTGCGGTCGCAACAGATACAAAGTACGTACGAGTTTGACGTTATTATTTTTTTTTTAGATGGAGTGAGTTATTGCTTGAGAATTTGGTTTTCATGGAATTAGGGTAGGTAGGTACCACGAAAATTTTAAGAATATTGAAAATCGGTTTTCATCGTGTAGTGTAAACACGACTTTATACAGAAATGTAGATAATTTAGTTGTAATCAGAATAAATATGATAATATGACATTCCTTGAGTAGTAGGAATATTAAATATTTATTTCTTCAATGAAAAATAGAATAAAACCAACCCAAACAATAAAATTAAAATAGGAAAGTGATTTAGCTATTAGGTAACCTTGAAAAAGTCCGAAAATTCGGACGAAACGTAGGATATTTGTCCATGTATCTGGCTGATAGTCCTCTTTTTTTATTGAAGAATTAAATTCTATTTTAACAGCCAACAACTTTTCCAATACATTTAAAAAATGGTTTTTATTTATTCACTAATTTTATATACTTTAAAAAAAATAATATATCTTCGCCACTGCTCCTGGATTTTTAATAAAATTTAGAATTGCTTTGTTGTATATTACAAAAAACGCCTATGTTACCAACGCCATTCATGATATGTACTGTACGAACATGTTTCTATATACAGGGTACCCTAAGTTGACTACATATTATGTAGCAATGAGAGCAGTAAAATATTATCACTTTTGATGGTAGAATTAAACTTAAAATAATTTTTTGTCTAAAGGCATATACAGGGTGACCCATTAAGAATGGAAACACTCGCGTACAAAATTTGTTTATGGGCCGATTTGAACCGGATTTTTTTCAAAAGAGAGATCTCCAAAAGCTCTATGTTGATGCAAAATTTGAAGACGAAATTTTAATTTTCAAGGCTTACTACGAATTTTTTTTATGTGAAAAATAGCAAAATTTTGTTAGCGATTTTTTTATAAAAAAATCTGACTACACCACCGGATTTAGGAACCCCTCAAATGCATTTGTACCAATTTTTGCGAAAAAAAGTTTGTTCCTAAAAAAGTTATGACAATATCGGCATCACCAGTGTTTGCCTTTGTCGGTGAACCCATTCCTTTATAAAAATCGAATAGAACCCATAGAGAAACAAAATTAAATAACTTAAACACTGGTGTAATTATTAATAAGAACTATAAAAACCAGTATACACAAAATAACCAACAATGACTAATATAAACAACAATTGATGGGTGAATTCGTCAAATTATTATTATTTCGTGGTTATTATGCCAAAACTTATAATATTACTTTCTTAGATAAAAAATAACTACATTATAATTTTTTATTCAAAAAGTGTGAATCAATTTTGACAGACTCTTTTTTCATTTTGAAAAATGTAATTTTCTAATCATTACTTTTTTTATCAATTGTTGTTTATATTAGAGTAATTGTTGGTTATTTTGTGTATACTGGTTTTTATGGTCCTTATTAATAATTACACCAGTGTTTAAGTTGTTTAATTTTGTTTCTCTATCGGTTCTATTCGATTTTTATAAAGGAATGGGTTCACCGACAAAGGCAAACACTGGTGATGCCGATATTGTCATAACTTTTTTAGGAACAAACTTTTTTTCGCAAAAATTGGGACAAATGCATTCGAGTGGCTCCTAAATCCAGTGGTGTAGTCAGATTTTTTATAAAAAAATCGCTAACAAAATTTTGCTATTTTTCAGATAAAAAAAATTCGTAGTAGGCCTTGAAAATCAAAATTTCGTCTTCAAATTTTGCATCAACATAGAACTTTTGGAGATCTATCTTTTGAAAAAAATCCGGTTCAAATCGGTCCATAAACAAGTTTTGTACGCGAGTGTTTCCATTGTTAATGGGTCACCCTGTATACACTAAGTATTACACTAGTGGAGACGCACCTTTACACAAAAATTATTTAGTGATTGTTCGGCGTGGTAAATAGTACTTTGTGTACCTAGGCGGGAAAGTGAATGTTTTCTGGACTGTTAGAAGAAGAAGAATGTAATCGAATTGTCAAAATATACCTATTTTGTGTTTGTTATATTTCACATTTGCAAGAGAATTTTCGTATTTGAATGATTATTAATATTATTATTTATTAAAGTTTGTAATAATAGTATAAAATGTACCTATTTCTACAAGTTCGAGATCTTTGGATCTTTGATGACGTCACAATTATGGATTACATTGTAGTATAGGGATCGAGCAATCCTGTAAACAGTTAACAATCCTTGGAGCCTGGCCACTTTTGGAAGCCCGGAAAACCACTTTCCCGCCGTGGTGCACACAACATTTTTTATCCTACACAAGAAAAAAATCATAAACTTCAAAAGTTTTTTTATAACAATAAATAATTTACAGAAAAAAAATAGTTCTTTGAAATATTGATATTAAATACAGGATTATGAATAGTGCAATCAGCAAAGGCAATACCTTATTCACATAAACTCAATAACCGGGCTTGTTCTAAAACTGTTAATGAAATTAAATCATGATATTCTTGATGATATGTCACTTCTGGAGGTTCTCTGACAAGTGAAGTTTCCATATAGTTTCTTCCATGTTTTCATCACTTGAACGCTTGAAATGTCTCCGGGATACTTGTCTCGTCCATTATTTAATAATTAATGGCAACAATAATGATGTGTTCACTTAAAATTACTTTATAATGCGAAATTAAATGACACTACGATGACAGATAATGGAGGCGCCACCTATTGACAGAAAAATTAAAAAAATTTCGCGCCTAGCCGTGAAAATGCCTACATTCGGGCCGCTAAATGCTCACGAAAATATGATTTTCTGACAGTGTAGGATAAAAAATTATTTGTATAAAATATTTACCAACTACTAGTATGCATTCTCGGTAATATCCCATTCAGAATTTGTCACTGTCCTGGCCTTATGTCCTGGAATGATTTTTATTTTGACATTCAATGCGACCGAGGTTAACACAGCTGAATCGGGCACCGTGTGGCTTCAATGATTCAACATAAATATGAATATTTGCATTATGTTGGAAAAGTCTGTACCTGTGGCTTATTTCGGCTTGACTGCTGAACCATAAAGGGTTGGCCAGGTAAAAAGTTTTTTAAGTGTTATTTGCAAATGTCTACCTACACCTAAAGTCAAGGTGCAGATTTTAATATAGGTGAGATAGAGGGCAAACGTTACACCTAATGCTTCTTTTTTTGTCCCAGTGACACAACTTTTTTAAGTCTGCAAGCCCGGTTATAAAATTTATATTGTTTTCGGTGATTCTTGGCAAGTCATTAATTTTTTCTTGGACGATTTTCCACATAACATAATAATGACGAGGCAGATAATTTTCATCAACACAATATTCAATGTATTATGAATAATTTCAGAAAATAATTTATTTCGGAACGGCACTGTTAACAAAAGTGGTATTCATTCATGATGTCAAAATTGTGATTACGCCGATAAACACCAGCGACTAAAATCCCAGAATCTCAAGGTCGTGCATCTTGTTTATTGATTTCGCGAACAATAATATTTACTTTTCTACTTCCGAAAGAAAGTGTAGGTGTCCCGCTAAAACGGGATACTCCAAGTAGGTACTGGAGATGCTTTTAGGTACGACGTAATAAGCCCTGTTTCTTTTATATTTCGCAAAGATGCCGTACAAACTGCCTTTGTCCTAATCCTCTTTGATCTTTGAATTTATTACAGTCAGAAATACTTCCTTACAGGTTCTCTGAAGTTCATTTCCTTTGATACGTGGGCTGCCTTATTCATACGCACCCCCCCCCCTCCCCTCCCCAAATTGCTTTTTGATAAATGTAATCTACACGGAATAGCGCTAGAAAATCATTTGGAATACTTTATTTGTAGGGCGACTAAACATGAGAGTCCAGACTAAGGGCCGCCTGACACGAGACTTAATTTAGCACTGAATTCAGTACTCAAATTGCGCGCGCAGACTTAGCGCAGTATAGATGCGCAGTAGTGCATCTATACTGTGCTGATTTCGTCCAAGAAATTAGAACATGTTCTAATTTCTAGCATCCAAGTCCGCTATATCTGCGCGCACAATTTGAGTACTGAATTCAGTGCTAGATTAAGTCTCGTGTCAGGTGGCTCTAAAAGTAGAACAAAATTGATTACTCACAACGTCTAATTTTTTATTTTAATGCTGCATTATAATATTCATTGCGCTGGGATAGATTTTTACATAAAAGTAATGTTTTATTTATCTGCGAAAATTTGTGTAACAGTTTCTGGGAAGTATAGTTGAGCAGTATCTATTTCATTGTGTTGTATAAATATAAATTCAATGCAATTCGAAGAAATACAGTATTAAAATCTTTAACTATACAAAACTACTCCAAAACAATTGTTACGAATTGTTATAATTTATTGCTACATAATGTAAATATGTAGTTATCAGAGTGACATATCTACAACTATGTAGGTAGTATTTATTTTGAATAATAATAGAGCAGAATATAACTGGCAGATCTAATGACATATCAAATTACATTTAAGAAATACATGCGCTGAATAATAGTTATCTAATTTTTCTTAAAATAGCCTTCCATGTCTTTGTAACACTATTAATTACTTTATAAAATGGAATTACAATATTTTATAGGTTAAGAAATGGGTAACAACATAACGTAATAATAGTAATACGTAACATGAATACAGGGTGTTCCGAAATTAGTGTGCAATTTTTTCCCAGTGTGTGTTCTATGGCTAAAAAGGCTATATATATGCTCCATTCTAATCAAATAATTAACTCGAACGTCATATATTTATGTGGAAGAGGGGGCGGTGTATTATTATTATTATTATTATTATTGTTGTTGTTGTTATTATTATGTAGGCAGGTATTAATTATAGTAATCTTGTTGCCAACATAAAACGGCTTTATACCTAAGCAACGCACGCCGCTGTTGGAGCACCTCATGACGTCTCGTCGACGCTATTTAAGAGCAGAACGTCTAATCTGTAAGGTGTGGCCGGAACATGACTAGCCGTTTTTGCCTGAAAGCATTTCGGAATGTTCTTACAGTGTCTAAGTTTGTGCAGTCCGCGGGCCGCTAAAATAGTGGTTTATTATACGGAAGCTGAAGCCTCGTGGGGGCGAAGCTTAGGGGCAAATGGGGCAAAATCTAAGTACATATTTACTTGTGCATAAGATTAGACAAAGAAAAAAATTATATTATTAATGATATTGTCCAAATATTTATGGTTTCATGATGTTTTAATTTTTTTTTGTTGCCAATAATCTTGATATGTAAAGTAATAACCTCAGTATATAAAGGAAAATGTCGCAACCAACTCCTATACGTGTTATATACACTATGCATGTCATGTCATGATGTAAGCTCAACTGATTGTTTTTTAGTATTTTAAATTTATTTTTAATAATAAATTTTTTAACACCATTATCAACATCATTTTATATTGGGTTAGCCAATAGGTATCAAGCTTCAGTTAGCCAAGCTTCAGTTCTTGAAGTGTTTGGGGTCTATTCTTGTACACCATACACTTGAGAAATCTTCCACAAGAAGAAGTATGGGGCATTCAAGTCCGGGGACCTTGCAGGCCAGTGAATGTCACCAAACCCTGAGATCAGTCTTCCAGGAAAAAACGTCGTCGGGTATTCATAGATTAATAGCAGTATGTGCACACCAAGGCTTCTTGTTTCAGGCACAAAAAAGTTTTCCAACATATCCCCGTATCGATCGGAGTTAACTATTACAGTTTGATTATTCACCCAAAAAAAAATAAGGACCGATAATTCCTTGTCGTAACTGCATCACAAATGGTAACTTTTTGGCTATGTAAAGGTTGTTCGTGTAAATTGAATGGATTTTCTAAAGCCCAGTACCTGAAGTTTTGTTTATTTACTTAAACCATCCAGGTGGAAATGGGCCTCGTTGATCATGACAAGCTTATTCGGTACATTTTCATCAGATTCAACAACTTGCATTTTATATGGATAGTAGTGAAGATCACTACCATCAAAGCTTCAAAAAAATGCACACATCATTGAAGATTTGTTGACATAGATGACATTTCTGTGTCACTTATTTTGTATTCTATCGCCTACTGAAAACCATCCATACCTATTGGCTAACCTAGTATATGAATATATTATATAAATAGTTACTTTTAATTAAGAAATACAGCCTTTGAATTAATTTGTCCGTCATTAATCCTCTGTTCGCTTGCCCCGGTCGCCCCTAGGGAAGGGAAAGGGAACATTCTTCGGAATTGGGGCACATTACGTCTCTACATGCAGCCAGTAGTTATAAAAGGGAAACTAGATCCAGCTCGATGTGGAACTTGGGGGTTAGGCATACGACATAGCAGAGGGCGATTCCTTGAAGAAAGCGGCGACAAGCTATTTTTACCAACATGGCACATAAAGCAAATCGTATATGGAACGAGATGCGTTTGATAAATTATCAAATGTTTTATTCATGGATGCTGCGGGTCGTGTTGCCATTTAAAACGCATTTTGATGCGCGCCTCATTGATTTTCGTTTCTTGAATTTGTTGAATTTATTACATAAAAAATTTAGAAATACTGTGCAAGATATATCATAGATTTTTTGTAGAATTTTATGTGGACCCAAACGTTTAGAATATACGGAGGATGTCACCAAATCATCTCATTTTTATAGGTTTGAAATTTGTTGTTCTTTTTAAATTTTTTCCAAAATTTCTACAATATTTGTTTTACTGTTTGTTATTTGTTTTATTCTACCAAATTCCTCAAAAATCGAGAAACAAACTTCGCCGACAATTTGTATAGTATTCATCCATTTTAGTGCGTTGATAGATATCCTTATCACATCTTCTGACGTTCCACGAACATCCATGGATATCTGTTGACATCCATGTGACATCTACAGATACTTTGCAACATCTAAAGGTGCCGCATCTATCCACGAACATCCACAGGACATCACAGACCCATTCCTCGTACATCCGAAGTTTATCTTTGAAGAAACATTTAATTTTTTTTTGTTTTGTGCCAAAAATCATCCATTTCAGTGCGTAGATAGATCCTTATCAGATCTTTTGACGTTCCACGAACATCCATGGATATCTGCTGACATCCATGTGACATCTACAGATACTTTGCGACATCCATAGGTGTCGCATCTGTCCAGGGACATCCACAGGACATCATAGACCACTCGTCACACATCCGAAGTTTATCTTTGAAGAATACATTTTATTTTTTTGTTTTGTGCCAAATTTTCTGTTTTTCCTATACTTATAGGTATATTATAATTTTTTCGAATCGCAAAAGGTACTGTATACTTTGTTACTTTAGAGACCCTTTCTGTAAAAATACCAGATATAGTAATACAATAAAAGTGGACCAGCTCCGTAGAGAAACGACCGAATTCTGAATATAATTGACCGTCTGTTAAAAAGGCCCAGTTATTTTTACAAGCCATCTTATTTTTTATCATCGTCGGGCAATTGTCGAAGTTCGTCGCGCCAATAATATGTCAGCGTTGTATCAAACATCATGAAAGTATATCGGGGTAGTGGTTGAGGCGGCCACAAAAACCTTAAATATGGCCAAAACTTATGTAATTGGGCGACGCCAGGCAGTATATCCAAGAGAATAAATAAAAGATGAAACCCATCTTGGGTTCCCGCAACTAATTCACTTCTGCATCGACTTATATGAGTCGTAGGTTTCCCCGAAAGAAAGAGAGAAGTAAAAGTAACGTTATATCCATTCAATCGAATCGAAACAACTGATAGTGATATCGTTCGTCCAATGGGAGAAATCGGAATAGTTTCGATCTCCCGATACGTCTTAATACCAATCGTAAAAGTGGGAAAAACTACGACTTATATAATAGGGCGCCGAATAACTTACCAAAAGCGTAATTTTTCCGGCTTCTCCAATACTTCAATCACTGGCAAAGTACTTGGTTTACTTTTTTAATAAAAGAACACGCGTTTCCTTTACTAAACTCTAGGGTAGTCGAGCAAGTGCAATGGACGGTGACGTACCAGCATCTCCGTACGTACTTCTGGCCCTACATGTCAATTATAGAGCAGTACACCAGCCGCCATAGCATCCATTTAACCTCCTCAGTTGACCTCAATTAATGATGTCTTGTTCGATGTGCGCGCAAGAATAATTTATTTCTTATATGGAGGTCGGGGATTTCGCTTGGCAGTGATGATGCTATTTGGGAAGAATCGCATTTAATGGGGTCGTTTATTCCTGCATTTATAATAAGCAATAGAGTGGTTTTACGTTAGCTGTAGCTAACGTACTATTCAGATGAGTTCCACAAGGGTCAGTATTAAACCCCTTACATATATTATCCGTGCAATGAAGAGACGGCTTTTTTTATCTAAAAAATAGAAATTGTAGAAGACAATCATACTCGGTTCATTGCATTTCATCAGGGTAGATGAGAGTCTGAGGTTAGAGTAACCTGACCCCCTGGTTGGAAATCCGAGAAAATCCCTAGCACCAGATATATTGTGAAATAATCAAGTGTCCCCGGACTCTAGAGGCACTTCAGACGTGACCGAATGGGGTATTTTCTTTCAATCGAAATGAAAGTGGAAACCTGTATTTTTTTAAAATATATTTTTTTTTATATTTATTAGGATAAAAATTATTAAGATTGAGTCGGTAGAAAATTTCTAATTCAATTTTGAAATTTTATTCTATATTTGTGACGTCACTAAGCGAAAACTAGGAAATATGTATCTATAAAAAGGCCACACTGATAATATGTGGCTAGTTTCAGTTTGTAACGACGACAAACGACAGTCCACATTTCGATAATTGACATTTGAAATTTCCTGTTTGTGTTTGGCTTGACAACTTGACGTGTTGTATTGTTGTTTTCTTGTGATCTAAACTTTTATTAAACATGGAGCAAGGTTTTGTAGAGGAAATCCGATAATTTACCGGTTATAGATCCTTTTATGATAAAGATCCTATAGATCCTTTCAGAAATAAAAGGGATGAAAAATGTAAGGTTAGTATTTAACTTAACAGTATTACTGCAAAATCGAATAAATATATTCAAAAATTACCTTTACAAATTACGATGTTTTTCTATTACTAATAAATCTACTTGTAATCAGTCACAGGCAGAGACAACAATTCACAGGTAAAAATATAAACTGAAAACAATGTCTCATGTTTACCATGATGTTTACCTTAACCAAACAATTCAAACATAAACAAAAGTAAAGTGGTCACGCAGTGACACCAACCACACAAATGAAAATATCCTAGAAATCACTAAAAAATGGCGCAAATTTTGAATTTTCGCTTAGTGACTTAAATGAACCCAATAATAAAATTCCAGAAATACGTATCTCTTCTTTTTCCAACTACTTTCCATTGACGATGTAAAAAAAATAGGAAAACACCCCATCATGCGTTGAATTAAAATCATACGATAGACTTTTCGCTGATCTAAGTATCGGCCGAATGAGACAAAAGCCTTTTATGCAAAACCAATAAATTAAAATATATTTTTTTCTTAGGAGCTATAGCTTTTTAAATTTTACCGTTATATCAGCCTCCAGGCTTTATATTGGCTTCTTGTGACAGAACTATCGTCTAAAATGCATCGGATCCAGCCATCTTGCGGGGCTCTAATGCGTTGCTCGATTAAACGCCGAGCCACTGGTTCAGTATTTGTGCCTTTGCTGTTGACGGTAATTTAGAATTAATTACCAAACTGTCAAATTCACCTCCGAGCAAGTTAAAACGTTCTTGAATATTCATCGTGTATTTCTATGCAAAATAAAAGCGAAAAACTTCATTTACATACAACGTGTCTCAGTTTTCGTGATTCTTATATTAGTCCTCGGTTATTAAAAATGGTAGATAGTAATTAAAGGACTACTCGTAATATACTTGACCATAAGGAGATGTAAGGAGATAAGTATTTGACTGCCGTTCTTTTATAATGGGATTGTACAACTTGGAATTTGCAGTCGTCGAATCAGGGATGTTTAGAAATATATTGCAGTTCATCTGCAAATAGTAATTACATGCATAGTGTCCATTGATATATAAAAGCAAAAGCAATGGACCTAAGTTAGAACCGTGCGGCACTACAGGCTTTACAGTAGTAGTATAACTCTTATATGCCTTATATAACACAAATCAACAAATTATTTTAATGAACAAATATTATTAGAGACATTATCAAATGGTTTTTCAGTTAAGTTAGTGCCTAATATATTTTTTAGAGCACGCCTAATCTATGAGTTCAAAACAAAACTGAATTGGTGTCATCGGTTTGTCATTTTATGTCAGTTTTTGTATAAAATATTCTTTACATTCAAGGCTAACTTTATAAACCTGATCATGTTGTACATATTAATTATCCTTGTCAGACTCCAACTTATTATTTATCCTGGAATGTCCTTGCTGGAATGATAAAAACTCAAAATTGGGTTTAAACAGTGAGTATCACATTGAGGACATACGGTAGTGCAAAGTCACTAGTTAATGTGCCTTTCTCATTTAGTTTCGACGTCAGAGAGGCACATATCCATCACTAGAGTGTGCCGCCCACCCGACTGTTAAAGTAATTAATGTAATACAAGGCGTAAGTAGCAGAAATCGTAAGAATTCCCATAGATTAATGAATAATTCATTAAAACCCTTGACGTGGGGAGCGGCGGCGGCGGCGAACGTGTACGAGGGGGTGATTAATTTCTAGCGCGTATGTCGGGATTAAAAGATCAGGCGAGCAGCCGGGGGCAGGCGCCCGCCGCCTCAGGCGTCGCCGCGGTGTCTGCCGCCCCCGCCCCTTCGCACCTTGAGCGGCCGCCGCCGCCGACTGTCAAGCGGGCCGACGCGCTCCTCTATCAAATTCGGTCGGTGTGCATCCAGCGCCAATTTTTCCAACTCCGACGAATATCTATTACACACATCCGATCCCGCTCCTCGAGCTACGAGCGCTTTTTGTTCGCGGAATCGCGCATACATTTCCAGTTTGGAATTAATCAAATGGAGGACATATATATGGCGACGTTCGGAGCGTACATCATTTATTCGTCATATTTGGACGAATATCTGTGGAACTACATATCCTTTAACTATATGATGACTATATTTATTTGTAATTGGAACACTCAGGATACAAATGTATCAAGAGATCTAAAAAACAAACGCATCAGGCTTTGGAATTTAAAGTCAAATTCAGTAAATATTTCCTTATGGAACAATAGAAGACAAAAATTGATACACCTCTTGGCGTTGTTAATTTCTTGATATCCTCCTGTTTTTGGATAATCCTTCTTTAGCGAAAATAAATATATAAGGATGCAGATGCGTCTACGATTTTCCGTGGCATGTACCGTAATTTAAATCATCTATTTGATGGCCTATATAGTTTTTTTGGAGCCCCCCAAATAGCTGTCCCAAAGTTAATGCAGGAAGTAAGTTTAGTTTTATATTACTTGGCATACTAAAACTTTTTTCAATACTTCCTGTTATTCTGGAACTTAAAAGTTTTAAAATGTCTTAAGACATAATATGTCAAAAGAACTCTCGCTTTGACTTTGAGCTCTCTGGTCTGTGGATTGATATGCTGACCTTGAAAAGCCATTCTATAATCTAACAATGACAGATATTGTATACTTTCTAACTTCACGTTGCATTGAATGAATTGTTTTTCTTACGGCTCATTATGTTTTTGCCATTCCACCCTTAATATTTCAAGGTATTTGTTTTAACTCCCTACAGTGATTTTCCGTGTACACGAAAACGTAAATAGTTAATGAAGAGGGGGTATCCGCATCAACTGCCTTCCCACTGAAACGACTTCAAAGTACTTCCACCCTGGGAATTATTTACGTGGTCTTTTGATGTCGAGATCATCGTTTCATTACAGATAAGTGAGGATAATCGGTCACGTGCAATCTGCATACATATCCGTCTCAGGAATTATTTACAATGTTTTCAACATAACAGTGGTAAAATCCTTCACGATAATAATAGGGAGAAATACTCCCACTTAAAGCTACTCAATTGAACCAGTACGTTGAGATGGCCTGGAACCTTGAATTTTTCAACTTAGATATTGCTACTAACGGCGTGGGTGTGGTGTTGGTAATTATTTTTCCAATGGTAAGCCACCATCTAAAATTCTCAACTTCAAAACTATAGTCAGCAACCTGCTAGGGTTATTTGTCCCTTTTTCTAGCGAGGATCCTACAGATTACAAAGACTACTTCACTACTTCATATAAATAGGAATGTTAACGAGTCAGAGTCAATAATATAGATGAATCATGCCTCAACTTTTATTACTGAGGTCAAAATTTCACATAAAAAAATATTTTAATATGAAAGAACGACCCTTAAGATATCAGCATCAAGCGCAAGATATGGCATTCACAAATCATCGCACCCTAAAGGAGCCTCTCTGAACTGCATCTCCCCCGTGGCAGATTAGACTAATGGATTAATATCTGTACGTCCGTACTTTCGCTGTGATTCCTATGTGATTTATTTTTAACTGTTCATTGAATTTCAGGAGATAAGATGGCAGCGGTGATACTAAATTACACGAGTGACATTACGTTTGACAGAAATTTTCTGTATAAATCTTACCGGTTTATGTATTTCGTTGTTAACGTGATTAGGACGGTTCTGAAAATGTTCGTGCGTAAAGGGTTAGTTCTTGATTTCATTAGTAGGAAGGGGCGTATCAAGCATTTGATATTAGATTATAGATGGTTAAATGTGGGATATATAAAGAACATGTTACATATCATAAATAATTGTGCATGTATATTATACTTTATGTTTTATAATAGAACTGCAACTGCAGTAAATCTTATAGAAATAAAAATTCGAAAATTCGTTACCGTTATCAGTTGATAACATTTTAGGTATCCAAAGACCATGTTCCACATTACATCCCTACAACGCTATAAAAGTCTGCTGAAAACATAGCAGGGATCATTATGCTGGCTGATATAGATCTTCAGGACTAGTAGGGAAGCCAATCTACAGTAAATCTCCTATAAAGAAGTATTCACGAATTCCGTCCCATTATCAGACGACAGCGTTTAAGGTGCGCCACACCACCACATCACCATTCCGACTCGATAAAAAGCTGCTGCAAATGTAACAGGGCTCGTCTGCGCTTCATTACCCGACTATAGACCTTCAGGACCTCACGAAGGATAATATAACGCCTGAATTATGAATATCTGAAGAACGTTATGGCCCACCTGCGGCAGTTAGGTCCTCGGTTTTATCCTCGCCGTGATTTATGCCGCGGCCCGACGGTCGCTAACGAGACAGTTCACCTAACTCTCGGGCTGCGGCGATGATATACGAAGCTGAGGCCTGTTGGCGCCGAAATCTCGACGCCGGACACGGGATTCAAATCGGCGGCAGGAAAAGGGGAGCGAATCCCTTTTTAGGAGCGAGGTGAAGGCGAGACGGATAGCAGGAGAGTTTGAAAGTTGAAGGGTTTACTGAGCGTTAAACAATATCTGTGGCAACGTTAAAAACTTAACGCTTACAGTTCTTTATCGATTTATTTACTATATTTTAACCTCTAAGTATATATATTGGCAATTAAACGCCATCAGTTCATGTTTTTCTACAGTCATGATGTATCTATCAGAAGTATTAAAAATATTGAATCCTCTATAACTCTGGCTTTTGTTACTTGCATTCAAAATTTTGTCACAATCGCAATATTTTTTCGTTTTTATCAGCCGGTATATTAAATAATTGTAGTGAAAAGTATTACAAGGTAAGTAATACTTTTCAAATGTAAGATTTCTAAGCCCAAATGGCATGAGAATATGAGTATTCAATGTTTTAGTGCTGAAGGGGGTATCAGTCGAAAACTCCCTCTAATAAAAACGGCCATAATAAGAAACGAGGCGGAATGCAATAAACGAAAATAGCAGCGGTAGCAATCAAACCTTTATAAGTCACTTTATCGCGCTGCCGTTTTCGAACTAGTGAGCTGATAATATTTTACGGCAAATTAAAAATTCTCCATAAAATCATTAGAGATTCAATATTATTTCCTCTGCAGGTTATAAAGTTCTTACTTTGTGAAGCTGCGAGAGCTGAAGCTTTTGTTAAGATTGAATTAACTTATATTACACATTTTTTTGTCATTTGTTAATATACGTATACACATTCAGGGTTTAATATTCGACTTTATAGACGATCTTTGATATACCGGATTAATTTATCAATATCTGAATGGAGGCAATATTAATTTCTTTCACTCAGTTTTCTTTCAATTGGTACTTCTAATTTGTTTAAAATTTTTGGTCACTCATCACATGTTTCATCACTCATAACCTCTTCAGTGAAATTTTCAATTTCTTTTAAATTATGTAACATAATTATTTATATACTTGCTATAAATAAACAATCAAGATATATATCTTCGTTATACATAATATAATATTCAACCAGAAAACAATTGAACTCCATTTTTAGAGATATATATTTATTTATTATTTATTGGCTCGGTTATATATTTAATTAGTATTTAGCCAGAAGAATTAAATGAAGATTTATGGTTATAGATATAGATATATATCTTAAAACCTGTATTTCGCGAATTCTCTCAGAATTTGTAAATCTGACATATTCCAAAATTCTTCAATCTACTGCAAAACGTCGAAACCCGGCAACGTCGAAACTGGCCGTCGGCAGGCCGGAGCAGTCGTCCGGGCGCCTCTCCATGTCTTTCTCGGGCTTCCGGATCCAGGTAACCCCACATATGATTATGCAAATGCGCGGGACATCGCGGTGCTTTATATTCAGATGGGGGGCTTGAGGGCGCTGAAATGGGGGGGGGTGGTATGAATACGCCCGCCAACTTTCAACTGATACCAATCAAAGTTAAAGTTTCAGTTTTATGTGCGCTTTCATAACTCGGCGCGGGAGAATGTGCCGCATAAATGGCTTTTAGGATTTTACTGGGTGATATAAAATACATAAATTTAATATGCGTCATGAAATTAATAGGCATATGCAAATAGATGACACAGTTTTTTTTTAATATAAAATTTCCTTCAGGTACTCTAATAGGGAGAAAAGTGGTTAAATAAGCTTTGATTTATGTGACTATGATTAATAATCATAATCTAACAGGCGTTTGTTGTTTTGTATTCACTGAAACATAAAATCGTGTTTAATTACAGTAAACACCAGAAATAAGCAAAGTGGAATGACCGGAAAAAGAGTAGATCTGTGTTGTCACATTTATTTCTAAAGTATTCTTATTTAAAACAGGAAACGTATTAATTACCTTATTTACCCATTTTTTTACTTGTCTTTAACGTCCCTTATCCCTATTGTACTTTATTAAAGCAAACACAATGTTTAATTTGTCTTTTACTTAATAATATCACAAGTATAAAGATATATATCTTTATACTTGTGATAATATCAAGGAATTTCCGAATATGTGGCAACTGCGAAAGTCTTAAAATTGACGACAAGCTGTTCATCCTTATTTAACATACATATTCTTGCATTTACGCGTTCTTTTCTCTGAGCTTCAACGACGTTGATTGGTCGAATCAGGAACCAACAAGCGACTGCGCTCGAGGTAGTAGGGAAACAGTGGCGTGATGTTGGGTTATTTCGCGCGCATTTCTTAACGGTAAAAATTGTATATAAATTGATAATAGGTACCTATATTACATTTTTACATGTATACATTAGTTTTTTACAGTTTTCCACTGAATTTTTTTCGGTAATTATTTACTTTAGCGTAAAACTATCAAAATTTTCTGAAATTTTGTCTACCACCATTTTCGTAAATGCTGCTATTTTTCCTCAAAAACTACATTCGTCCACAAAAAATAACTTTAAATTTGTATTCAGCATACCCGAAAATAGGGGGATAGGCAAAATTTCAGGACAATTTGAGAGTTTTAGACAATCTAAAAATGTCTATATTACCTAGACATTTTTAGATTTGTATTTTTTACCACTGAGCATATTTCAGTTAATATATACTAGAAGTATTCTATAGAATAGTATACGAGTATATATTAACTGAAATGTGCCAATGGTAAAACAGAATACGCATGCTCATGCATCACCGCATTTTACCAGATCAGCGAGGTCATTCCACTTTGCTTAATTCTGGTCTTGACTTTAGTAAAATAATTTTTTCAAGATTTTTTTTGTGAAATTAAGATATGTAATAATAAGCCCGTCCACTATAGACTTCTAGGACCAGGTATATATGGTGATAATCACGATATCGTGGTCATGATCATATTTTTACCATGTCTATGTAATCCATATAGAAAAAGAACAGTGTCCATAAAGCAAACGCTTATATAAACTTTGTGGCGCAACCTTGTCATTACTCTTTCAAGACACCTTGTGTACGCAAACATTACTCCTTAAAATCAATAAAGAACGTTCAATAAACTAAACAACAAACCATCCAGATGATCCACCCCTCCAGATCGAACTACCGGCATAAAAATAAGGCAGCGATTCATCTCTGAAGTCCCTGGCATCGGCGACGTCGTCACGCCTAAGTGCTACAGCAGACAGGGGACGCATATCTCAATATCGGGGGCGGCTAAGCACATAATGGGGTGGTCAGAGCTTGACCGCTGACCGCCCGTTCTCATATTTCACTCCCGATGTGGCGTTGCCAACTTTAGTGAGCACTTTGGTAGACGCGCGGCGGTTAAAATGCCATGAAAAGGGCAAAGAGCATGTTTAACTAAAATGAGGCAGTTGCTTGACATTTTAGAAAACCCCACACATTTATTAATCTTGTTCATTTCGAAACAGTGGCTTTGTGGCGTAAACTTTATTATTATCTGTATTTTAAAATGTACTTTTTAAAATGAATCTATCAGGAATACCATCTAAACAAATCAGACATTTTTTCCCATATTATCAATGAACTTACAAGTTCTTTCTGGCAGTATTGAAGGACTTACAATTTCTCAATGCACACTGAGAAACAATGATAAACTATTATCTCATACCGCATACACTGAGAATAACGTATGACAGTATACTGTATACACTGAGAAATATACAATATATGTTAGGGATTTGTAGGTCTTTGATTTTTTCATTGCGACTATGTACTAACATATTTAATTTCATTTCCAGAATTCCATCCGACATAACCTCTCGCTGCACAACCGGTTCATGCGGGTACAGAACGAAGGCACCGGCAAGTCCTCCTGGTGGATGATCAATCCGGACGCCAAGCCGGGCAAGTCAGTGCGCCGGCGGGCCGCCTCCATGGAGACCAGCAAGTTCGAGAAGAAGCGAGGCCGTGCCAAGAAAAAGGTGGAGATGCTTCGAAACGGCGGCGGAGGGTGTCTCCCGGACACGACACCTAGCCCCAGCTCCTCGGTGTCCGAGGGTTTGGATTTGTTCCCCGACTCCCCCATTCACAGGTAATACGGAGGTTTTTATGTGGTGTCAGCTTTACGTTTATTGTAAAGCAGTGATCACAAGACGTTAGTTGAAAAATGAAAACGAAATCCGCCGAATTTTCCACTATACCCAGTAAGTCCAGTTGGTGTTACCGTAAATACCGAAACACGCGATGAGAGAGTGCAATGTTTTGTGGTTTGGTGGAAAACCAGGTTGGGTTTTGTGTTTCATAATAAGATATCAGGATATGTGTTGAAAATTAAGTAAAATGAAGTGAGAAAAAGTTCAGACCTGAGAATTTAGTGACTCTCTCCTTCTGCAACTTCGGTTGTAATTAACTGATTGAGAGGCTGTTTGACGGAACAAATTTTAACGGAATAATCATTAGTAATTTATACTTAAGATGTTGGTAATTGTCATGTCGTTTGGTATCTTAACAGTAAATTTTTTGGAAAGGTGTATTGAGTTAAAAAATTACGTTGTATTGTATAAAATACCAAGGGCGTTACTTTCACTAACCCTTACATAAATTCTGTGTGAATTTTCCGTCAAAATATTTCAAACCATGACGCACTCGGTTAACTCAACCAAAGATGTCGAGGAAGGAAGAAAGAATATGTAAATTATTAGGTGTTCGTTGAATTTTATGCATTAGTTTATTTTTTGTACTACCAAATATGTTGGTAGCATTGTAAAAATATGTATGTCTAGAGTAATCTTTTAACATTTCATAAAGTCAGATGATTTAAACAAATCAGAGAACAGAAAAACGTAAAGAAATACATGATTTATGTAAGGATGTCTCATAAAACATGTGTAACCCTGTCATTGTCGTGATATTCATATGTCATTTTCAGTAGTAATCGTAATCAGTATAAGGAAATTTATTTTTTCGTTGTATTTTTTTTTTATCTCATACGTAAGTAAAGGTTTTAATAATTTTTTCTCTGTTCTTCTTGAGGTTGACGAAGAGATGTCAGTAACTTTATAGACAAAAACGTAGTCAGAAAATGCAAATCGTTTTACCAAAATCACCTTCAGGGACGCATCCGAATCACCACCATCACCACACATCCACTTACATAGACATTACATATTTTTACATTTTCTTCTTCAGCGGCGGTTTCCAATTAAGTCCTGACTTCAGGCCCCGGGCCTCATCGAACACGTCCTCCTGCGGCCGGCTGTCCCCCATCCCCTCTGTGGGGGTGGAGCCGGTGTGGAGCACCCCGGATCAGTACAACAACCCCAGCTACAGCCCGGAGATGGTGTCGAGCGGCAACTACTCGCCCGACACGCTGGCGGGCACCATGGAACAGGGCATGAAGCTGCAGCAGTCGGAGTACATGGGGTGAGATGCGGGCGGCGAGGCGGCCGATGTTGCTTTTTTCCTGCTTGTTTTGATCCCGGTAGATGGAGAATGAGAGTGCTATGTTTTGATCTAAAACTCTCATTGTTTATTTACTTCCCGACATGATGTTTTGCTTCCACTGCTTTGTTCATTTTGCTGTATTTTTCATCTTACCATCCAATCTTTTTCATCTCATCAAACATAGGTACCTAACTATGTACCTATGTGCCAATCAAATCGCTTTGAACGTCTTGTCTACAGTTAATGAACAAACATTTCATCGCTTGTTTGTGATCGACATGAATGTTACTGCTGCACATCATCAAATTCATATCAACCATATAATCTGGTTCAAATCATATCTTTAAATGCACACAAAATTGGTTAAATATAGCTTCAGCTATTTTTATAACTGATTGAAATCATCTTATCATCTATTTCTCTTTTTAATTCTTATCAGTAATTTTTTGAAGTAATTTTTTTATTTGTATTCAGAACTATATAGAGTTCGTCCTTAACGTAACATCCCTATCTTAACTTTTGAACGACATATAAATATTTAAAGTGATCTTTTCACTCGCCGAATGAGAAACAGAAACTCTGATAACTGGAAAACGGAAGACTCGATTCTAATTTTCCAACAAGTAGTGTGAAGAGAATAGAAATACCTTTCAAACAATACATCATTCATCCTACATTTTGTTTGAAGTCGATATCTCAATTCGTTCAAAAGCTAAGTTGGGGGAGGGGGGGCTAGGTTACTTTAGGGACGGACTGCATTTTTATCTTTTGGTAATTGGTTGCTTATTAATCCCATCACCGCTTTGGCTTTTTCCATATTCCACTAAAATATCAGTGAAATCACCACCATTTTTCCTTCCAGGTACATCAACGGTCAAACACCTCAACAACCCCCACCGCCATATACCGCCCCCTATGAGCAGTTTCCCAGCATCAACGCACTCCATGCTGCGTCGCCATACGGACTGACGCAGTGCCCCATCCACCGGATGCAGTCGTGTTCTTGTATGCAACCGATCAAAGTAGAGGTAAGTCCTCTTATCGTATTGGTACCTAACATGGCCGTTCAAATGAAAAAGTGTGGTCCTAAACACTTCAGAAACCCGCGGAATATTAATTTACTTCCTAGCCCCACACAGATTCCGTTTTTTCCCTGAAAATCTGTGCAGAAATTTAATATAAAACAAAAAACCGTCACGGAAGACCTCTCTATAAAAAAAGTTATATAGGAACACATTGTTTGTTACAACATTTATTGAAGAATTTGAACGGTGTTGGCCTCAGATTAGACCCTTGTGGAATTTGTAAGAAACCTAATGAGTCGTACATGTAGGAAAATGTATTTATCGGCTGCGTGGTAGTTCTGTAGTTAAGATTAAAACAACACGTAAAATACTTCAAAATAATTTTAAAATGTAGAAAATAATGCGACTTCCTGTATCTTCATTAAAATCAAATTTGGTGTACACAGCTAAAAAAATGTATAATTTTACAGTTTATACAATTGCACAAATTGCTATGTGTAGCCCTATTATTTGTCAACCTTTTTGTAGTAAAAATAGATAAATGTGTGATAGCAAAGGTAATTACAGATATAGAATACGTGTACAAATTTACTACCTACCACAAATTGCCACAATTTTGAAATAATGTTTCTCTTATCAGTAGGCCAACCTCTGCTGTTAAATATTTTTATAATTTTAGTACATATTTATTATTTATGAATTTTTTATTATTATTTCCGTCTCTAGGCTGTATCGTATTCCAAATCGACAGTCCTGTCAAACATATAATTTGAATTCGTTTATCCGTCGAGATCGACGCCTATAAAAAAGTTAATAGGGCCCCAAGCTACTTGACAATCGAAACAAAAACTAATTGGTGATAAGATAACTACTGTCCTTAATGTAGGTCGCATTTTGTACCATGGAAAGTACAAGAGAACGATTGAATACCTACCTGTTTATAAGGAATGAGCATGAGCTTTTCGGTCCATTGAATATTACCTTCCCACCAAGCTCTCCATGATAAATATTGAAATGGAAATAATAGAACTGAAAATTTAACAACTCTGTAAAAAACAGATTAGTTACAATTTATTTACATTAGTTATATTATGTAGTTATAGCCAGATGGATAGATAGCAATATTGTATACTATTGTATCCTTCGTACTTTTCTTCGGTCCATTTCCATAACAATTCTCTTCAAAACAGCTACTGCACTTCTGCATCTGAAAGGAAAGCATATAAAGACTTAAATAATGATTGTAAGCTCCAAGATGGCATAAACTAAACTGTGAAATTATCTCTTTATGATTTTTGACAATTGACAAGAATTTGACAATGACTTCACTACGCTACTATAATGCCAGCACCTTCCTTACATGGGGATGGTGTAGTTTTGGCACACTTAATGAACCTAAACTGGACTCTACTATGTTGCCAGATGATCTAAAATTATATTGGTAGAATTTTATCGAAAAATGTATAATCAAACTATCCATGGCCGTTTCAGAACGTTCCCTTTGTAAACGGGTGTTTCTCCCAATAGAAGCATTTTCGACTGTTGCAATATTGGAAGATAAAAAGAGCTACAAAAATTTTGAAAAAAATTACAAAGCTGCATTGACTCATTAAGAATACAGTGTGATGGTCAACCGCGCTCAATTTTTTGTTTTCTACGTTTTTCAAAAATCTCAGTCCATGCTAATGACATATCATACCACGCGAATGACGCATGACGTCAAAAGTAAGAAAAGCATTACTTTTTAAATATTTTATTTTAGAAATAAGTATCACATAAAAGTAAACAAACAGTATATTGTTTAAACCTCAAAACATCTTATAACAGTCGTTAAGATAAAGCGAACTTGGAAATATTAATGAAACCTAACCTCAAGTCGTAAGTTAAAACTAGAAACTATATTTTATAATAAGTAAAATTTGCTTCAATTATAAAAACTCATAAGAAAGCCTGAAACAAGTCATTGATCTGATTATAATTCTTGAGTTTGAAAAGCCTGTTAGATACTGGTTCAGGTGGAACCTCTAGTTTAGATAGAATTCCAGTTATTTTCAATGTTTGCCGATCACAGCTATCTGGCCAAAAGAAGCTTTTTCCACTCTTGGACATAAAGTTTACTGACAATTCGTCGTGTTCTATTTTATCAATAATACCTAAAAACAGAAAAGGTCTATAAATTTTAATTATGATCTAAGGTCAAAAATATAAACATACCTGGATACCAATCATTGTCAAATATGGCTGTGACCCAATCATTTTCCTTTAAATCTACATTGTGGAATGATTCATCAATTACTGTGGTCTTATCTGTATCTTCCTGTGGTGTATTTGTTATTTTATAATGGCTACAGTCCGAAAAATTGCACTCAAAACAGCTAAGCTTGTTCAAAAACAATATCCCACTGTCCTTTTACCAGGTTACCTGATGAGTCTGCATTGTCCCTTTCAGGGTTATTAAGTCAAGAGGTAGGTAATCATCAAATTTTTTTATACTGGCGTCATCTACCACATTAATATACAAGCTAGTGATGTTATCTTTGACTGCCTGTACAAAAACGTTAAAGTTGTTAATATCTTTATTAAATGCCACCATTTTATCTGCTGTTCGCTTTAAAGTAGCACCAATTCCATCCGGTGCCCCCTTGCCATGTCCTGCCTCCGAATAGTTCCAAGATATCTTTTTGATGTTGGGAAAAGTTTTTGGAATGACGGATTGTATGAAGAAAAACATTTTTTTATTTCGGTACTGCGTACTAGGGCTGTCCGATAGAAAATGTACAACAGATATTGTAGTTTCTATTTCATTTTGATAATGATTAATCACAGGTTCCATGTGTGTCATAATAGCTGATGGGTCATGTCTCAAAGATTTCGAAACAGTACAAAATCCTTGTTTTTTATTTTTGTGGTACATCATACCAGTATGTAGCGTAATTTGTTCTCTCGATGCGCCAAAATGAACTGATTGCGTTTCTTTGGAATATTTACATGAGTAGTTTTCCGAGAAATCAATGTGAAATAAGATTTCGTCTTCCTTCAGTTCATTTTTTATTTTCTTCATGGCTGCATATTGATGATTAATGCTCATAATATGTCGTAAGAATTACGAACCCTTTAATTTTTTGAATTTCGCAGAAAGGTCTCTTTTCAATACCTCACCAAAAAGCAATTTTCTTTTAACCACTTGAGGAATTTTAGGGGAACTTTTGAGCATTTTGTTTACTTCTGTATTTGGCTATAATACATTTTTATTTTTATTAATTTCCCTATAAAATTTCTTTTTATAATACTCCATTTTCGTACGTAAATTGCTATTTTGACTTTGTGCTTTTTTTAACTCCCTGTACATTTTCGATCTGTTCCGTTTCACAACTTTTCTTCCTTGCCTTTTCTGCCGGCTCGAACTTGGGGTGCAGAATGAAACATCAGGAGTAGTTATGGAGCTAGTCGAGGCATTACCAACAATATTTATATTCGGAACAATCGGCTCTCTATTCTCCTGATCTTGTTCCACTTCTTCATGGTCACTAGAAGGTGGGGTGTTCTTTTCTAAATTTATTAAAAACTGTTTTCTATCTCGGTAATGCTTTGAATTTATTTTCCAAGCTTTTCTTTTTGCTTTAAGTTCTCTTCTAGAAAGATCTTTCTTCAATCTGACAATTCCGGTTTCTTTAGCTTTTTCGTATCTCTGATGCTTCTTTTCTTGTTCTACTTTATACCTTTCTGGGTTATTTTTTATGTTTTGCCTTCGCCTTCTTTCGCAATATCTTTTTCTGCGTTTCTTTTCTTCATCAGTTAGTTTCCTGCGTGCCATTTTGGAATCTTCTGTCAGTAACTGTAAAAGTAAGTTAAAAAATATCATTTGCGTGGCCCGTGCATCATTAGCGTGGATAAAAGAGTCCACGCTGATGACAAAAGTTAAAAGCCACGCTAATGATAAATCATTTTAAATTTTCTCTACAAATTCCGTATTTAATTCTAGATTATTGAAACTGTACATGTGACCTAATGTCTTATTACATTTATAAAACCAATAATTATTTTTACAATTTACCTTTGTATTAAAGAAAACTTACCTCCACTCTAATGATGATGCAAAAAAACACTCACTTGTAAAATCGTACTTGTACTCACATAGAATGACACAGAGCAAATGAGGACGGCAACAACCGGTCAGCCTTAAAGATGAATTAGGGAAGCATCTAAAGACAGTGTTACCAACCACCGAAAAAATATTTGGCGGCTAATTTGAACTGTATTTGCTCGAGCCACGCCAATGATGATGAAACGGGGGACAAAGTTTAACCTCAGGGTTTCAAGTTAAAAAATTAAATTACAAAACTCATATTCTATTATTACTTTCATGTAACTCTTCTCTACATTTTGCAAAATGCGCAAATCTCAATATTTATTGTGTGTCTGAAAAAATCAATGCCTCTTGGTAAAAAATGAGGGCAGGGACATCCATGCTAATGATATTTTAAGGATATATATATTATTTAAAAATACTAAAAAATGTTTTTCACAAATAACTGAAACTGTCTTAAATAGATCACATTTAGTACTAAACACTTGCATAAAATAAATAAATAAAAATAATTTGTCTTTGAGTTATCGTGCAAGGACAAGAAAATGTTAATTTTGAGAGAAAAACCCAAACCTGATTTTGAATAGAGTTTAGATCATTGACTAAATTGACATTCGTCGTGATATTACATTTTATATAAACCGCTCTTTTACAGGCTAAGTTAGGTTAGGTTCAAAATTGAGTGAGCCGAAAACCAGACCCTCCATCGCGACCATGTGGTCTATTGTGGCTCACACCTACTTATATTTCACCCAACAGGTCCAGCCTCTTAATGAAGCTGATCACCTTATTGGATGAGAACTTATTCAGATCCTCTGGCAGAAGTTGCCCTTTTACAAGCTGTATAAGCCTCCGAAATCTAATCAACAAAACTAAAATAAAAAATGACCCTTGTCGTGTAAAAATCGATACATTCCGTCTCTATATTATTGGATTAGTAGACACACCCCAAAAATCAATGGATCGATTGAAAAATCAATAGATCTATTGACTACATTTTGTAATTGTGATTTTTTTATACCATTGGTGGTAATATATCTGATATTTTATTCCAGAGTATGTCACCAGCGGGCATGTCCCCCTCTTACCCCCATTCGGAGCCCTCCCCCGACCCCCTCACTAGTCCGTACATGCTCAACCGGGGGATGCCGCGGCCCCCGTCGAGCAGTCCACCTCTCACGCCCCAGCCCCAGGGCACGCCCTCCACCATGATGGGCCAGATCATGGGCGCCCTCAACAACAGCTCCATGCTGGACGACCTCAACATCAGCGTGGAGTCGCTGCAGGGGGGCTTCGAGTGCAACGTGGACGAGGTGATCAAACACGAGCTGAAAATGGACGGCAGTCTGGATTTCAACTTCCCCAACCAGCAGCAGGGGGGGATGCCGCCCCTGGAGGCTCACTCGGGGATATCCAGCAGCCAGTCCACGGCGCCGCCCTCGTACTCTTCAACGGTCACCGCCCCCTCCTGGGTGCATTAACGAAGAAATTCAGGTAATTATCTTATTGATTAGTGTTTATAAAGACGCGAGGCAAGTGCCGAAAATGTGAGGCGCATCGAGTGCTGTAATCGCACGACAAAGAATTTTCCTTAAACGCTGTTTTTTAGGCATAGAAATGTAAACTTAATAATATTTCAGAATTACATGTTCCCAAAATAGCTTTATATTTGAAATTAGGAGAAAAGTTGTTAACTTTTGCGCGTTTGCACCCCTTTGTCACTAAAGCAGTCAAAAAATGGCGGTGATAACGTGACATTAAACGGAAATTAAGTTACTAAAAATATATACAGGGTGCTTCAAATTCGATGCAATACATGGGGATCTCGGAAACGGTAAGAGATACGAAGTCGGTTAAATGGAGGCAAAGTTGCGTATTCAGGGGGGCAACATAATGGTGAAAAGAGATCAAGGCTAACTTGATTAGTTTTCGAAATATTTTGAAAAACCCGAAAATTTCGATTTTCGTTTTTGTTTTTTTGCGGGCCTATTTTATGAGGTATTCAAAAATAAAGAGCACTTTTCTATAGCAACTTTTTGCCCTTTTTCGAATAGTGTTAGTGAATTTTCCGCAAAACGTTTCGTTTCCCGGAAACCAACATCAACTTAATTTTTTTAAATACGGACCTGGATTTTTTTTTCAATTTTTTGGAATCATTTTTGTAACTTGATAGAATGCCACCATAAAAGGAACCAGATTTAAACGTTTTGTCTAAGAAAAATCCATCATTAGTATTTTCGTTTCGACTTTTGTTAATTCTAGATATTGAATAATATTTTTGAGGTTTCATTTTTATTTACTATAAATAAACAAAAGCTAATAATAATAAAACAACGAATTAACAACTATAAACTTTGATGTAATTGAATATACAATGAATAAAACAACAAAACATGTTAAAACTATAAAAACCCTAAAGCAGATGTTGAAATAATCCTCCGTCATTATTCATGCAGAGGCGTATTCGTCTTTTTAAGTTTTGAATAGATCTTTCGATTTCCCTTGCAGGTATTGCATTCAGAACACGAATAGTGGCATTTCTCAAATCCTCAATGTTATTATATTGATTCTTATATAAAACATTTTTAGTTCGTCCCCATAAGAAATAATCTAATGGGGATAAATCAGGAGCTCTTGCTGGCCATTCTATAGCACCATGATTTCCAATCCATCTGTTTGGAAATGTTTCATTTAAGTAGTTGCGCACAATTCCTGAATTATGAGGAAATTTAAATAAAATTAAAAAATTCTGGATTGCTGAAAGCCATTTTTAAGTACCGATAGTGCTTGCCACAACATAGAAGCGTTTGCCTAGATAAAACTAAATCTAAGAGGACCACGGGAAATTATTA
The DNA here is from genome assembly GCA_963924545.1 of Pogonocherus hispidulus. Classification (NCBI taxonomy): domain Eukaryota; kingdom Metazoa; phylum Arthropoda; class Insecta; order Coleoptera; family Cerambycidae; genus Pogonocherus; species Pogonocherus hispidulus. Next base: position 1,657,846 of record OZ004700.1, on the reverse strand, counting down.
ATGATGGATTTTTCTTAGACAAAACGTTTAAATCTGGTTCATTTTATGGTGGCATTCTATCAAGTTACAAAAATGTTTCCAAAAAATTAAAAAAAAAATCCAGGTCCGTATTTAAAAAAATTAAGTTGATGTTGGTTTCCGGGAAACGAAACGTTTTTCGGAAAATTCACTAACACCATTCGAAGAAGGGCCAAAAGTTGCTATAGAAAAGTGCTCTTTATTTTTGAATACCTCATCAAATAGGCCCGCAAAAAAACAAAAACGAAAATCGAAATTTTCGGTTTTTCAAAATATTTCGAAAACTAATCAAGTTAGCCTTGATCTCTTTTCACCATTATGTTGCCCCCCCCCCCTGAATACGCTACTCTGCCTCCATTTAACCGACTTCGTATCTCTTACCGTTTCCGAGATCCTCATGTATTGCATCGAATTTGAAGCACCCTGTATACATTAACATTATAACATATAAGTTCCTAGCAGCTCGAGATTCATTGTGATTTGTGTATGAAAACACTGTTTAACAGCCCCGCGTTTCCCGGCTTTAATACTTCACGAATTTCCCCCTTTCTAGTCCACCGTATTCTCGCCTATATTATCTCCCTTTCTACTAAAATAGAGCCATCACCATTTGCATTAATGTCTTCGTGTGTGTTGATACAATCCTCCCAAGCCCGATCAGCAGCTCGTCTAAAAGTAAACAGTTGTGCAGAGTTCGTGTCGAGTTCATTCAAGTCTCGAGCACGCAACATTAATTGTTCTCAACGGCCGGCCAAGACGTAGCGAGCGTAAACATGTTAATTTTCGGTTTCACACTAGGTTACCCTCGAACGAAAATGGATCAGGCAAAACATCGCCGACTTTATGAATTAAACACGAATCGAGGCCTAGTCAGATTGATTGGTTCCATTCGACAATGGAAGTTTATAATTACTTTGCTCGAGACTTGGAGGGGGGGGGGACTGGAACCGTCTGATCTACACTGAAAGAAGTGATTGCTTTTTATAATTAATAAAAATGCTACATACATATAAAGAATTTTGATGATGCCACAAATAAGTTACAGATAAGTACTTTATATCACAAATTTTCAAGCTAATTCTGTCACTACAAACATCTGAGATTTTTAATACCGGGTGGCTTAAAGTGGATAAACCTATTAGACATATCTCGAGAATGAATATATACATTTTTCTGAAATTTTTGCTATGGACATAACCTCGAAAATTCTATAAAAGCAAAATATTTTCAAGGGTGTAGCACTTCCAGTTATACCGGAAGTCAACATCAACTTGCTTATTTTAAATAGAACACCCTATATGTTATTTCATTTCATGTAGAATGTCCTATACCATCTTCAACTATTTTTGAAATATTGACATTTTGCAACTTTGACACCCTGTAAAATCTAAACGGTTTGAAATCAAGCAAAACGGTTTGCACATTCCTATCTGAACATTTCACAAGCTATATGTAGTTTGACACTAATTTCAGATTTATCCAAGATTAAATTTAATAAAAATTTAAAATTTTTGGCTAAATCTTAAATTAATGTCAAACGATAACTTATGAAAAGTTAAGATTAGGAATGTGCAAACCGTTTCGCTTGATCTCAAACATTTTAGTTTTACAGGGTGTCAAAGTTGCAAAATGTCAACATTCACCTGTCAATATTTCAAAAACCGTTGAGGATAAGTATAGGACATCGTATATGAAACGTGTTTAGAATTTTACGTAGAGTCTAGGAATGAAATAACATATAGGGTGTTCTATTTAAAATAAGCAAGTCGAGGTCGACTTCCGGTATAACCGGAAGTTCCACACCCTTGAAAATATTTTGCTTTTATAGAGCTTTCGAGGTTATGTCCACAACGAAGATTTCAAAAAACTCCATATATTGATTCTCGAAATATGTCTAATAGGCCATCCACTTTAAGCCACTAAATTTCTGAAAAGTGTCCTGATTCTTAGTTGGATGTTTTGAAAAAAAGCGAGAGTGTAACTATGATTTGCAGACGTGTATCAGTAATGCTGAATATCGACAAGGAAAGTCAACAACAAAGTCAACCGTCATCAGAAGGTGGATGGAAGTAAGAGAAAAAATTAAATATAGTTTGTCTGTGGTAAAATCCTACAGAAATGCATATATATCTTTTAATGTATGTCTCTTCCCGATATAGATGTTCTCCCATAGTTTGCGGATTTGTGTGTGTAGGTCTAGTAACTTTATTTAAATATCCCATAGTACCTCTCAAGCCTGAACTCCCCCAAACTCGATAATCCGGAGCAAATTAATTTTTCCGTGGTCTGTCAGAGTAACTTTGTGGTCGCGACCCGGTGCTCGTCCCAGACGGGAGGCCGTAATCAAATTCCTATCTGAGGAAATTGAATATAAAATTTAAAGAGCTGACAATTTCGGCGGCTTGACAAGTGCCCGGGGAGCAGACGCATAATTGAGCAGTAAAATGTGTGGCGGCAGCATTATTAAAGTAACACGCGTGCGGGGGTGCCTTTATTGAGATTTGACAGTCGCCGTCTCCATGGGCGACGGCGGGAGTATTTCCAATGGGTGAAATGAAAATGTCGAGTGGATTTTTTGTTACAAACCAGTGGTTGGAAATGCCAGAAATACTAATAGCGCTCCGTAACTCGAAAACAAATAAAGTTGTCAAAGTAACTGGATTTGTCTCGATTTTTGGGCTCGAACACGAGTTTTTCTTGCTCCACTTCAAAAACAAAACTATTTCTATAGAATTAGGAAACATTAACTCGGATATTGCTCGGATTAATTCAGTGGGATCAGCATAAAGATTATCATTTTTTTAGACTTGATCAAGATTCTTCAAATAAATAATCATTGGAACTATACAGATAATTCATAAATGTCTACAAGCCACGTGACCGCAAGTATAGGCAACCAACATTGCACTAATTGGTATTGATTAACTAAAAACTCCCTGCATTAAGGGCAGTCCTCCCAACCCGGTTAGAGGTTTATTTAAATAAAAATATTTTGACAGAATTAATTAACCTCACAATTGTTAGTTAGTTAGAATTTAGTGTTACATATGGATAATTGATAAGATACAGCAATAAGTTACAGTAATAAAGCCGAAATTATTTAGAGAATACATTAAATAGGTTACATATTATGTTGAAAATGATGTCAACTTATTTAGCTATACACAAATTTCCTCTGCTACGCATTTCGCAGCTGCAGCTGTTATATCGTTAATTTCTCGAATAGCTTCTTCCAATCTTCGATATTATACACTGCAGTCTTAAAAACTTTATTCTTCAAATGCCCAAAAAAAAATAATCTAAAGGGGTTAATTATGTCCGGTGACCTGACTGTCATAATTCTCAAGAAGTCTATTACCATAAAACTCTAAAAACTGAATTGTGACTAGCGGTATGTGCAGTTGCTCCATCTTGCTGAAAGTAACCGATTTGCAACTCATCAACATGTAATTGTCCTGAAAAAGGCTCTAAAATAACTCTTCGATATCTTTTACTATTATTTATTGTCTTGTAGAAAAATATAAGACCTACTATACGTGTTCTTGACATCTCTACTCAATCGCCAACTTTTATGGGATGTAAACTAGTTTTTACAAATGCGTGAGGATTTTCTGCAGCCCAAGTCCTATAATTTTGGCTATTTACATAATCTGATGAGTGGAACCATGCTTCATCAGTAATAAATGTCAAATTTAATATATTATTATTCATGTTTTCGAGAAACCATTCACAATAACGTAAAATCAAGGAGAAGCAACTCCTGTACAACGTTAAGATGTTTAGACTCAGTCTTTTTTCAAAGCTTTATGGCAAGCTCCAACTGAAAGATCTAAAAAGGAAAATTTCCTTAATATATAAATACAACTTGATTTTCATTTCAAATAAAGTTTTAAAGCTGCTAATTTCAAGTTTCAAAGCAATTTTAAAATAAACTTGAGCATATTGGTTCAAACATAATACGAAAATACCTGTCTGAGCAGCCAACCTTGCGCAGGCTTTGTTGGACTTTGGTTTATTCGTTGCTGTATATCATTGATAACATTTCCTGTCAAAACAGTAGGCATGCCAGTCGATTTACCTTTGCAACTGCAGTGTTTGGTTTTAAATATCTTAATAATTGCACATTTATGGTTTAAAAAAGTGTCATTGTCAATGTTTTCTTCTGAAAATTGGGACATAAATTGCTCAATGGAGTATTGAAGGGAGTATGTTCATAATCCGTCTTTATTTCTAGTTCCTCTCCGAAGATGAGCCATTAAAATAAAGGCTTCTTGTATTGCAGAAAAAAGCATGTTGACGGGCGCTAATGAATAAAGCACCAATGTTAAATATTGATCTCAATCGTAATGGTTCGTGTACAGAAAACACCGACATTTCGTTTGTCGACTCTCAAACTAGTATGATCGCCAATTGGCTTCTTTCAATATGAAAATGACAAATACCGCCAACCTAATGCCGTGACTTGGGTTTTAATGTAATCTTCACTTTATGTTTTAGTTGATTTAAGTTACCAGGTTTCTGACGCCAAAGTGAAGAAAATAAATTTCCTATTTTTAAAATAGTTACTGGTCACGTGGCTTGCGGACATTTATGAAGGCACGTACTTATTTACTGTACTGATTTTCAACCAGTATTCCTCTAGCTCCGTCCAACGCCTCAGCGCCTGCTACGGCAACAACCCACCTCCATGCGATGACAAATACTGTAGCCTCCAAGTCGCCCCGATTTGTTTAATGCATATCTAACGGAGATTAATGTGGCGAGGGTGCGATTTCTGCAAAAATCACCGCCCGGTCTTCGGCCATAACTTACGCTACATAGAACAGCGGCGGCGCTGGAATCAATCACGGATGCAAATGCGGCGCGCGAGATGGGGCGCCACTTCCACAGGGGGCGGAAATATATTACTGCGTTAATTGGTGTGTCACGTAGATTCCTGAATCGTCTTTGATCTATGCTACGGTCTTTGTACGTTTGCTAAAATGGACAGCGTTATCACTTGATTCAGTTTAGCGTAAAGGAAGGGTTAAGCCCTTGTTCTTATTTACATTTTTTGTGGGATTAAGTTGTGCGGTTTAGTGAAACAGATTTATTTATTGGGGGTGAGTTTATTAATTTTAAACCACTGAAAAACATGTTTTTGCTTCGATCTTATCAGGAGCGATGGTTTTTGATAGGGTTGTAAGAGGTTTATACCACTTGGGTTTTCCTTAATAAATAATTACAAAAAAAAATATATATTTTGGACATAAACATGTTTGTCGAAAAAAGGGAACTTTAATTAAAAATAACTATTATTAATGTTATCCATTCGGCCCTCCCTTCTTAGGTATATTAGATGGCAATCAATCAAAACTTTCTAAAAACTTTCATGCCAAGACTTTGTATACAGATCCCCAAAAAATATGTTCAATTTGAAGACAAGGGGTAGAAGAACATGAATTTGAAGACATGGGTGGGCCATGATACCAATATTTAAGGATGGGAGACGTGACACGGGTGGCAGAGGTCAGCCACATAGGTAGTCTGTGGGTGTGGCAGCACCTGCGTTCTCCCACCAAGTAACGAATTAGAAGTATTTCTCCAGTATTATGCCTTTTGTACTAATATCTTCTGTCTCTGTTTCCAAATTGAACATATTTTTATGTGGGAACCTGTATAAAAACTAACAAGTCTACTTACTACTGCAAATAGGCATCGCGACGGAAGTTGTGCCTTTTCCCTGTTCTAGACTTGTAACCGACGCCGCATATCGACGCATCGAATCTCGTTACTGTTACTGAATAATCGATTTTATTCCCTGCATCTGATATGATGGAATACATTCTTTTGTGGCGAGAATTTTATTACTTCATTGAATGGCTCTCGCTGGGGTTTTATGGGGATTCCTTATGTATACGGGGAAGCCTACGCTTTATGGATCTGAATATAATTCGCGCGTGCTGTATTAACAAGGCAACAGGAGGTGCTTGACATGAAGTCACCCACCGGTAATATCGTAACTACTTTCGTTAAGTAAAGCAACAAAATGTGCTCGTACATGCTTTAAAGATAAATTTTAATAAACATGCCCTGAGATGCAAATACAACTAATTGCCTGTTTACTGCCCGGATCTGAATCCTATTAATATTTTTTAAATCATGTTTATCCAGAATAGGTAATTATGAATTTAATATCATTTTTTTTCATGTCTATATGGCAACAATAGCTTATAATAATTACATCTAATAATACAGTTGAGAGAATAATATCTGTATTTTAATATGTATCATTATTCTATATGAAAAAAATTACTTTTTCTTGAGCATCGATGTACTCGTATATCACCTATTGAAATTACTGAAGGATCGATATGAAAAAAATCATATTTATTATGCAGGAAGTTGTAATAAATCAATTTTTAGTGTTGTCAAAAAAATTACATCGCGTTATTGCAAACTGAAGGTCCATCGTAAATATTTTATGGTCGTTGGTTTACGATAACGACTTCTATTCCAATAATAATAGTAGATATTTTTTTCAAGTTAAAAATCGTAAAATTAATCGTCAAACTGCTTTCACAGTATATGTGGCAGTGGATTTTTTTAAGTTCACTAAATATTTATAGTGATTTTTTAGTTTAACACAAATTAAACATATAAAACAATTGGCGATTCAAATTAGCAATTTAGCATCCACTGCCATAAATATAGTGACTTCATGTGCTAGTTAGGGTGAAATAAAGGATAAAGAGTGGTAAAAGTACTCAAACGTCCCATAAGTGCTTCATTGCGAATTATATGAATTTTTTGGGTTGAAACAGGTACCTTAGTTTTTGTTTACTTACATTTTGGTCTAAAATAAGTGTGATAAACTGTATGGTGATACTATATTAGTGCCGGTTTTTTGTTAAATAATGTTTAAATTAAAATATATTCTGCTTCTATAAGACTAATGATAGAAAAGTATAGACAAACGGCAACGACGTGGTTATGTTGTGTAAATAAACATATTCTCTGTTATTAAATTGTGATATGCCTTTTGGAGAAATGAATGAGAAACAGTTTCTTATACTAGGGCCGACCTTCTACCTATCTTCTATCTTAAACACTATTGACACATTTTGTGGAATGACATCTATAAACACGGCAGTTTGTGTTGTGCTGATTTCTTTTGAATGCCATTTGAAAATGTAAAAATAAAGATGTACAAATACTAACCACGTCGTTTTTAACTTTGTAATACCAAAAAATCACAAGTACCACTAAATTATTACGTTAAACAAACCCAAATACCTGTTATTTATCATTATATCAGCAATAAGCCTCCAAAAATGACCTAAGTTATCGCCAATATAGACAATAGACAAAAGATAACTAAACCGGCTTTTTCGATCGATTGACTGAACGTTAACAAAGAACTACTGCCCAAAAGTGAGAGAATAACATATAAGGGAAAGAGATAAATAAAACAGAATCTATAATTGTTTTTTGTTTGGTGCAAAAAATAATTATCTACTTTTTATATTTTCGTTGCCAATCCCACACTTTCCAGACAAAAACACTCGTAATTGTCGGACCATCTAATCCACTGGCCGCAAAACAAAACTCTCCAAACTCTAAATCAACAATTAAGCAGATTATGAGGGGCAAAAAGCCCTTTTGCATGGCCGGACCGAAGCAACAAGTTTCAGTTTCAGTTGTTTCGTCCCCGGTCCGGTTTTCAGGCGTTATTTTGTTGTGTCCTCATTGTTTGTATTGCCGAAGAACCATCTGGAGCGGGGGCTGGGCACGGCCAACTACTTGTTACACACATTTCGGTGTTCAAACTGTAAACATCCACCCGGAATTCCGGAATTTATTTATGGCTCTTTAAGTCGGACGGCTGAACCCGGATCGGGAGATATTGGATACACTGAGATCACAGACGCGATAATTATTTTGAACGCCGCTTAGTCATGTGACAATGTGTCTATGGCCGTATTTGTATGGACGAATATTGATATAATAACTAGAGGGTAAATTAAAATAATAGATATAAAAAAAGAGGGAACAAAAGGAAAACTATTTTACCTCGTAGAGATGTTAAAATCTTAGGGAGATCTCAAAAGAAGACCTAAAAAGATCTAGCTGGGTGCCATCAATTTAAAATTACAATTACAAGGTGGGTTATACGAAAAATCTTTCGTTCCTGTAGCTAACAGTGGCCTGTAAAGTTATAATTGTTTGTGTGTGATTGGCAGTCATGTTGAGTTAATTGTTAATGTTTTTAAAGCTAATCCGATCAATTGACTTATAATGTGAAATAATAAATAACAATTCTTATTGAAAATAAAATAAGAAAGCGTAAATAATTCTGTTTTTCATGCCTCCTCATTTATCTGTTCTTGCCGAGTCTGCGAATATATGTTTACATATTGTCAACAATATAAGATTATAACAGCATGATCCAAATTTAAGAAATTAAGATTCAAAAATCACATTAAAAAATATTATTTCTTCTGGCAAATTTATTACACCTTGTATATAAAGTTATTAAACATTCAGTACAAAATTATTTTATAACATTTATTTCTCATTCCAACAGTAAAATAGTTAAACACATTTCTGTTGAGTAATTAATTAAAAAGGATGTAAGAGGTCCAATTACAAATGCATGTGGTTCAATGAATGAATTATATGCATCTCTGTCAAAATTGATAATTAACCTGCATTAAACCTCCACCACTCCCAACATGATTTCCGAAATGTAAGCGGATAATTTGTATAAAAGGAACAATTGGGGATGGTGGAGGCAGTCCATGATTGGACTCATTATTTGACTTCAAAGGGAGTTAGTACTCTGTAGTCCCCTCTTAGAAATGGTGACCTTTGGTTAAGTTTTATTTTATTGTTTATTTTGTATGTATGGCACTTAGCCACTTTATTTATTTAGATGTTCCGAATAAAACTGTTGAAATTGTTCCCAATATATTGACTTGGATGTTGTTTAAGGATACAGGATTCAGCAAAAAACAATTAAACTAAGAGATATATTATTAATGAGTATGTCGTAAACAACTACTGTACTTCCTATATATACCCCCCACTATACGCGATTCATTTTAAGATCGTAGCACCAAAACGGCAGTAACCTGTACTAATTATGGGCCGCTGACATTAACGTTTGAAATTGTATTCATCGAAGATTTGTTGTCGAGAACTTTAAACCAGGTAAAAAGCTTGTAAAACTATTTTGAAAGGGGTAAGTAGTGATATAAAATTAAAATAGATTTCAATATTTTTCGAGCGTTCAATCTGGAACTGAAACTTAACCTCAAAATATGTCAAATTCTGTATTGGACATATAGCATACATACCTTTATGGAAATAGTCATTCTTAGAGAAAAGTAAAGAGCACACACTCTACTTTGCGTTCTTTAGCTATTTTATCCATACTTGTCTCCTGTAACTCTTTAATGCCCAACTTATAGTTTGCACGATAGCTCCAGATTTTCCCGCTTTTGGAAAAGTATGAAACTGATCTCGGAGTTTTTCTTTGTCTAAGAGGAACACTGACGCTCACAACAATAATGATTCATATCTAATCAAAGCAATTAACTAATATAACAACGGATATTTCAAAATTCAATAGACCATACATACGCAAAACTGAACTAAAGTCCAACGCGTTAGTTTTGCGTGCCGCCAGTAGGTAGCGTATTGCTTAGCAAGAATCGCGTATTATATTACTACAACGGAATATCCTTTACAATTTCTGCTGTATTTTTATATATTTTTATTTCCATTATCGCCATTTTAAATACGAAAATAGATACTTAATATAAACCCTCACCTTTATAAAATCATCACATTTTTTTATTCATAATATAAAAGTTCCCGAACAACGGTCGAGGTAAAGAAGTCCAGAACTCCAAGACCGCCTAATGGGACGCAAAAAGTCGAAATTAACATTACGTACTTTTCAGTTTCATTAAAATACGCCTGATTAAGGTTAAATAACGCCAAATTGGCCGGCTTAACTTTTAAATCTCCTCCTGGTGTTCCTTGAGGAGGCGTGATTTAGTATTCCTGGCGAGTGCCTTAATCACATTATCATTTCTGAAGGGCGTCCGTAATTTGATTTGTGGTTGAGGTGACTAAAGAGGAATATATTTGTACAAAAGGCATCTGCAATTAAAGTTAAGTCCTGACAGGAAAATTTCTGTGACGTTCGGTATTAGCAAACTTTTTGATCAAATTATAACAGTTACGTAGCAGAGTGGTTAATTCGTTCAAATATTAACATTTATTATAGTAGAGGTTCGGTAAACCTACATTGAATTTTTTAAATATCTCACCTATGAAAAAATGTATTTTTTATAGCTCTTTTAATCATATTTTTGATTTTGCATAACGTTATTTGGCTCTAATACTTCAGTGATTTATCTTCCATAAATGTACATTTCCTTGTGACCTCCTGTAACTTTTTGCCAGCTCTATATTTATGCATTCAAAGTTGTTGCCTTCGAGGTAGTAGAGTGAACACGAACCCCCTAACAAGCACCTACAATGACGGGAATAACGAAGTCTTCGATTCAATCAGATGCTCCGAATGCATTGATAGCGCAAGAGCATAATGCAATCAATTACAATAGTTGGCTGTGGAGGTATAAATTCCCGAAAGATGTCGTTAGAATCCGAAACCGAGCCGCATTTATTGTCGTCCTTCCAATCGGATGATAGCGGCCATTACTCTAAATTACCGCTGACACGTTATTTATTGTAATGTGTTTGAAAAATTACTCTGGTGCGATGCAAGGAAAACGCTAGGTTTTCTGGTTGATATCGACTGGGTTGGTTGAGCTCGAGATTGAAACGAAGCTTATGGTGTCATTCCTTATAATACAAAACATTCCTAGGTTAATGCAAAGATTTGTTGCTATTGATTTGTGGTATTACAATTACGTAGATGGTCTGCCTCAACATTTTATGATGCATATCATAGATAATAATATGCAAATATCTTAAATTTTCATATTACAATTGAATACCTACATCTAGATATACTTTTAAGATATCTTCATTGATTTAAGTGACCTTTCCTATATATAGTAAGGAATACCTACGCAAAAAAACATAATTTTTCCAGTATTTTATTTCCTCTGCAAAATATTAAATTATGAAAAAAAGTAAGCATAAAATTTTCACTTGATTAGATTTCTTAATGATGGCAATTCAATTTACACGGCTGATATGTGTGTTGCAGATATTAGGTAGCTTTTTATAATATAGTTTTACATTATACATTGTAGGTACATAAAATGTTTATTTTTTTTTTCGTTGATTTAATTATAGCCGAAGCGTTTCACTTTTCAAACTCAGTCGTATGAAAAATAGTTCGTTTTATGGCTGTTAAAGGAAATATCAGTATCGTTGAGCTTTACGATCTGATCCAAACATAAAACCTCGTTTTAGTGTCAGTGTCGGTTCGTGAATTTTGCTTGTGGAAGGTCACAGAAAAAATGAAAAAACATGGTTTTTAATTAAATAGATTGGTCATAGCAACATTAACAATATTTTCATAGTTGAGGAATTTGAGGGATCAATACACACTGTATATTGCCTAACAATGCATTTTTGCAGTAATTTTTTTCAAAGTTGAATTCTCCTGAAAGTCAAATACAGAGTTTCTGTAGTTTTATTTTTATTTATTAGTATATTTACTTATACGCGATTCTTGCTAAGCAATACGCTACCTACCTACTGGCGGCACGCACAACTAACGCGTGGGACTTTGGTTCAGTTTTGCGTATGTATGTCTATTGTGAATTTTGAAATATCCGTTGTTATATTAGGTAATTGCTTTGATTAGATATGAATCATTATTGTTGTGAGCATCATTGTTCCTCTTGTACAAAGAAAAACCCCGAGATCAGTTTCATACTTTTCCAAAAGCGGGAAAATCTGGAGCTATCGTGCAAACTATAAGTTGGGCATTAAAGAGTTACAGGAAACAAGTATGGATAAAGAAGTTAAAGAAGGCAAAGTAGCGTGTGTGCTCTTACTTTTCTCTAAGAATGACTATTTCCATAAAGATATGTATGCCTTACGTCCAATAAAGAATTTGACATATTTTGAGGTTAAGTTTCATTTTCAGATAGAACGCTCGAAAAATATTGAAATCTATTTTAATTTTATATCACTACTTACCCCTTTCAAAAGTTTTACAAGCTTTTTACCTGGTTTAAAGTTCTCGACAACAAATCCTTGATGAATACAATTTCAAACGTCAGTGTCAGGGACCGGAGGTTAGTTTAGGTTCCTACCGTTTCGGCGCTTCGATCTTAAAATGAATCGCATATACAACAGAAAAAAATTGCTTATACAGAAAAAGTAATAAAAATAGACGTTTATGATGACAACACATTATGCAGTGAGGTGAAATGTGGGTTGCAGTTATCATCGGCCGGATTTTTTAATTTTTTAACAGATTTTACTGCGGAAAATTTGAAGACTCAGTTCGAAAAATTTACGTATGTACAGAGGCAATTAAACTCGCCTCGTTTTTCTATATTTCGAGAAAGAATGTCTTATTGTTTAATCACTGATCAACTGCTTAACATTCCCAAACTCCCGCAAGCAAAAAAAGACCCGTTTCATAGTGATTTTACGGCAGTTTCGAAAATACCGTTTCCATTCAGCTTTACGACCCGGTCCAAGCGCGAAGCCCCCGCGCTCCGTAAAAATTTTTAAGCGAGAGCGCGCCGCATATATTTATAATACATTTCACATAATGGCCGTTATCGAACCGAGCCATGAAATAATCGGAAAAGTTTGCGAGCGGGCGCGAGCACTCACAGAGATTAATGCGTAAACATAAAACGGACGGAAAGACGGATAAATTGATATATAGAGATGTGTGCGGAGATTGAGATATATGGCGCGGGTGACGTGACGCTCGCCGATCGGTCATCATTCATAATGCGAGGGATCGGACTTCGGAAGAGAGGACTTTTCAATAATAATCAATTGCAGGAATGAGGAGGAGGCGGCTCGCGTTTTTCTTGGGAAGCACACAAGCTGCCACGTCAGCAGCCCTATAATCACAGCTGTCCAGGATATTATCCAAATAATAATAGGCCTGTTCCCGCAGCAATCACCAACTATTGTGATTGGTTGAAAACAATTTTCAAACTGATTTGGAATGATTTGATAGGATCTGACTAGTTTGTCATTTCTGCAGGAACAGAGCTAATAACATTGACTCGCGAAAGGCGTATCACTTACACTATACAATCAAATTACTTAACTGTGAGTTTCAGTCATAGACATATAATACCGGGATATCAAAAATTATCTTGGTCAAGGGTGGTTGCGGAATGTAAAACGTGTGTCTTACTTTAAATTTTTGAATATGTTTTGTTGTGTCAGAATCTGTCAGTCATTGTGCTGAAATTTTCTAATCCAGTTTTTGAATCATGCCTCTTACCAAACAGCACAAAATTTTCATGATTGATTGATTTTCATACAAATTGTGTTGAAGTGTTTCGCGAAACTGGTTGTGTGACTCATAAAAAAGGTGCTGGTAGACCAAGAGTTCGTACAGAAGAAGTTGTCAATGACGTTCGTCAACGTATGGAAGAGGAGCCTGCAAAACCTTTGAAACGTCTTTCTCAGGAAATTGGACTTTCTTATGGAACATGTCATAAGATTTTAAAGAAAGACTTGAACATAGACGCCTACCCGCCTACTACCCCAGACGCCTTGCTTACTGCCATTGGTTTGTCAATAATTTAATGAATGACGATCTTCTGGACTTAACTTTTTTTTTCTGACGAAGCGTGGTTCCACCTTTCGGGATACATCAATTCTCAAAACATGCGAATGTGGAGCAATGATAACCCTCATGTTTTTACTGAATCGCCACTACATGCTCAAAAAATTGGTGTTTGGATGGCAGTTTCTCGCAGAAGAATAATTGGGCCAATTTTTTTCGATTTCACCGTCAACGCAGAAAGGTACAGACAACTTTTTGGCTGAATTTGTGCAACAGTTGAACGATGATGAACTTCGGTACTGTTATTTCCAGCATGACGGTACAACAGCACATACTACACGAGAAAATATTGCTTTCCTCCGCGAGTTTTTTGATGACCGGCTGATAAGTTTGCATACAGAAGTTGAGTTTCCTCCGAGATCACCTTGTTTGACAATTATGGACTATTTTATATTTCCTTACTTAAAAAACAAGATTTTCGCAACTCCGGTAAATAATTTGCAAGAACTGCAACAAATAATTGTTCAGCAATGTGCAACCATAACGCCAGAAATGCTGCAAAACGCTTTTCACAGCATGAGGAGGCGCGTCAACTTGTGCATCGAACAAAACGGGGGACATTTCCAACAATTACTGTAATTTAGTTTTTCTTGTTACTAAAACCGTTATTTCATAATTTGTAGTTCATTATTGTTTTACAACTGAAATAAATAGGTATGAAATTTGTAGGTTATTGATGATGTCAGTGTGACAGTGACATAGTTATTTCAAATTTAAAGTAAGACACACGTTTTACATTCCACAACCACCCTTGACCAAGATAATTTTTGATATCCCGATACTAGGGGTTTCAGTTGATAACTGCATCCAGGGGGCGGTGATTTATAAGATGATATTCTCTAAATATCCGTTAGATGACGTGACCGGAACTATGAAGTTTGACCGATATTCGCCAGATGGCAGTAAGGTAGTTTCTATGTATACAGGGTGTCCCGAAATTAGTGTGCAATATTTCACCAGTGTATTCCCCTTAAAAAGGGGACCTTTTTCTTCATATAAACACGGGTCGAAAAATGCCTCTTTAAAATTTCAAAATCCATTTTATATTAAAACGGTGCATTTTATCGTTTTTCGACAAGGGGATCTTTTTGGCGTAGAAAACTAAATGTAAATAATTAAAGCGATTTTGCTCGAAAACGATGTGTTCTTTATATTTCCTAATTAAAAGTTGAAAAAGCCAAAAGCACAAAAGAGTTGGGGTAATATTTACCCCACTCCGTTTGTAACTTATGAGACACAATTTTTTAAATTTAATTTACAGCAGCGGATTCAGCATATAAGACTTAGGCAGGATACCAAATTTCATAAATTTATCTCAACTGGTTTCAGAGTTATTTAAAAAAAATCGTCTCCTTAAGGGGCTGTAGCCCCCTATTAGGAACCATTTTTCGACCCGTGTTTATATGAAGAAAAAAGTATTAAAATCACACATCTGATGGAGTGGTGAAAACTTTCTGATATTAGTTGTTGGAATTGGACAACTGAAATAAATAATTTTGCCTTAAACCAGGTCGAGATACCAACTCTAAATTTTAATAAACCCAATATTGTGCTGCCATTAATTATATTGTGCAACAGTTTATACAAAAATATTTTATGAGCCATAATGCTGCGCGTAGCTAAGCTAGGTAGCGAAAATCTTTGCAGTAAATCGCTCTGAGAGAACCCAAAATCAGGAAGGACACCATCTTCCTTAAAACACAAACACTTACGGAAACGTCTTTGTATACGCTCTAAACATTGTATATGAGCATTATAATGTGGGGACTAAATGATAGAAGCATATTCAAGTTTTGTTCTAACCAAGGACTGATAGAGCAATTTTAAAATGTAAATATAATAAGGGACAAAACTAAATAAAATGTCTTATTAAACCCAATGCGTAAGAAACAATTCGCTGCGAACATATTATTTGAACTCGCGACGCTACAGCACTGGCTGCTTCAGGATAGAATCTCAGGTTAACGGAGTACGGAAAGGAATAGCGCGAGTAATAGGGAGATGTGCTTCTGGTTATGTGTTTTGAAGCATAAAATGTTTAATCTCAATTAGACCATATTCTAGCAGTCTTCTGGGCGGTGAGGTGGGGTATATCTTTACATCTAATCGATGAAAATAATATGCTTAGTCAAGGCTTCTAGTGGTGATGGGAACGAACTTGTGTGCAGCTTTGCAAATCATCGCGGAAAAAGGGAGCAAGGGGATGATATTAATCTCAATTGTCTGCAACGAAAGTAGCGAAGACTTAATACAAGCTCCGACAAGGGGTGAGCAGTCTTTTAATTGCCGAGGAAAGATGCAAGATGCTTATTTTTAATATGAGTCATGAAACGTAAAGTCTATGTCGAATAATTGAAGTGAATCTGGAATCTTGTATAATATTCTTTGAACAAATTATTTATCAGGTTTACATAAAATTCTTTATTTTACTTTATCTACAGGGTGGCCCACGAATAACGAAACAAGCGAATTTTCGGATACTTACCAACATTTTCTTGCAAATCGCCCGGACACGTCAAATAAGTTTTCGAGGGGGAAATATTTTGCGCATATTTTCAATGTCGTAGTTTTACCCCCTAAGCGAGGGTGAGGTTCACCCTTAAAATTTTAAATGGGAAGGGGGGGGGTTCGAGACACACCTCATTTTAAAGCTTGACAAAAGACCTTTACAATGCGGTTTTTTTTTAATTTGAGTCGCTAGTTTTTGAGAAATTTAATTTTTTGTTTTTTATTTTTTTTTTTCATTTTTGCAAAATAATTGGAATCATTTCGAATTTCTTTTTCTTTAGATTGTAATATTGTTTAGTAAGAATTCTTTTTTAAAAATATATTCGTGGTCAGTAAAAAATAAATTAATTGCAATTCTTATACTACATAGGCCCTACGAACAAGTAGAAACGAAAATTTACTTATTAATATTTTTAGTACGAGTATTAATTTGACAAATGCTGAAAATGACCACCTCTTGCTTCCATACAGTGATAAAGGTTTTACTCGAAGTATTTCCGAACATTACTTAGCATTTCTGGTGTGATTTGATGTCAGCCTTTTTTGTCAGTACAGACAATTGTTATTTTACGATATTAAACGGAAATTTATACACCGGGTTTCTTGACGATCCAGATTACTACATTAATGTTTAAAAAGGAATACTTTGTTAACAATATTACAATCTAAAGAAAAAGAAATTCAAAATGTTTCCAATTATTTTGCAAAAATGAAAAAGAAAATTAGAATTAAAAATTAAATTTCTCAAGAACTAGTGACTCAAATTCAAAAAAGTATACAGCATTGTAAAGGTCTTTTTTCAAGCTTTAAAATGAGGTTTGTCTCGACCCCCCCTTCCCATTTAAAATTTAAGGGTGAACCTCACCCTCGCTTAGGGGGTAAAACTACGACATTGAAAATATGCGCAAAATATTTCCCCCTCGAAAACTTAATTGACGTGTCCGAGCAAGTATCCGAAAATTCGCTTGTTTCGTTATTCGTGGGCCACCCTGTATATCTGTCGCGTTTATCAGAGTGAAGTACTACGGCGCGCTCAGGCTTATAGCGCGAATACTGCTGCCTCTATAGATATTTTTCACACAAGCTCCAATTTAGTATATTTCAAAAAGTATTTTCCCAATTTTTTTCAAATGCAACACCCACTATATTATTTTAGTTTTAATTTACTCGTTAATTCTGTACATTTTTTATAAATAATGTCAAAGTGATTTCTTTTTATAAGTGTATTACCTATCATTTGCTTTTTAAATGAGTCTTCAGTAAATAAAATGGTGCAAAATTGATATTTTTCCTGCAGACCGAATTGATACAAAAGCCCTCCCACCTTCCAGATCGTGATGGGACCTGCCTTCTATATAAAAAAAGTTTTCATAGCCGCCTTAAACGAAGTTGAGTTATCAGCCGCTACCTATAAACCGGGGCATACCATTAAAACTTTTTTCGCCGTCGCCGGTTATTGGAATCCGCGGTGGCGGCGGGCCTTATCACCGCCCCCGGTCCGCACATAAATTGACGGGGGGGCAATCGGTATTAACGGTAGCCCTACTTCCCGAACGACTGTTTTATTGGGGTCCCTTAAGATAACTGTAGGCAATAATGGGTAGTTTTTCTTGCCTTCGTCGGGGGCAGGGCGCCGTAAAAAGTGAGGACGGCGGCGGCGCCAGTGCCAGGCGTCGGGGCGGCGGCGGCAAGTGAAAGCGTTTCGGGCAGGCGGCCAGGCCTAGGGATTCCCGTGTGCACCTATACGTCGTTTCAGACGATCAAGAACTACTGGGACTTTTAGCTGATCGCCAAAGGTCACTTACTTCTTGTTATAGAGTTTCAAAAAGTGACTTGTCTGCTTTTTGAGCACTTTTGAATGCTCAAAATTTTATATACATAATATGAAATATGAGAAGATCAACAGCTCACTTAAACTGAATTTAGGGATTTTTATGTTGCTCATCATACATTTAGTATCTTTATATCAAACAGTCAATGGGTTCCATTATTAAATTTATAATGGCCAAAGAATAATTCGGTCAGTTTCCAATACGTTTTTGCTGCCTTTAAAATAGTTAAGCCCTGTCGTCTACAGTAACATACTAAACTAAAATATTTCTAGATAATTTAGTTACTTTTTGAGAGCAGTGTTTTATCTAGCAGTAACTTATTGAAACTATTAACATGTCAAAAGCAAAAAAACTTCTTTGTTGTTTTGTTAGTTGCCTTTTTCGCATTGTTTAGGAAAAATTCGCATGAAACAACTCAATTTTTTTTCTTAGTTTATGTAATTTAAATAATTTGCTCTGAAAGGACGTACCTAGTTGTTATGTAAATTTTTATTGAATTTTCTAAAATTGTGTAAAATGAATGAACCAGTAGGAACCATAGAAATTATAAAAAACATAGAATGCCAAGAGCGACACATCTAAAAATAGTCAATCTATGCAGAACACGCGAAACTGTCAATTTAGGGAATTTTTGTACCACGCCTTGGTTTAGAACCAACCAAGTGGTACTGCTGAAAAATCTACGCGACGCTACGTCAACTTCACGTCGACAGTGGATCTAATATTAACACATAAAGTCAAGATCAGAATTAAGCAAAGTGCAATGACCTCGCCGATCTGGTAAAATGTGCGATGATGCATGGGCGTGCGTATTCTGTTTTACCATTGGGCACATTTCAGTTAATATATACTCGTATACTATTCTATAGAATACTTCTAGTTTATGCACTTCCACCTTTTTAACTAACACAAATAAGTATAAACACTGACACAAAGAATAAATACACTGATAATTTTACCACAAATTTTTACCGTTAAGAAACGCGCGCGAAATAACCCAACATCACGCCACTGGTTCCCTACTACCTCGAGCGCAGTCGCTTGTTGGTTCCTGATTCGACCAATCAACGTCGTTGAAGCTCAGAGAAAAGAAAGCGTAAATGCAAGAATATGTATGTTAAATAAGGATGAACAGCTTGTCGTCAGCTTTACGACTTTCGCAGTTGCCACATATTCGGAAATGCCTTGATATTAAGTAAAAGACAAATTAAACATTGTGTTTGCTTTAATAAAGTACAATAGGGATAAGGGACGTTAAAGACAAGTGAAAAAATGGGTAAATAAGGTAATTAATACGTTTCCTGTTTTAAATAAGAATGCTTTAGAAATAAATGTGACAACACAGATCTACTCTTTTTCCGGTCATTCCACTTTGCTTAATTCTGGTCTTGACTTTAGATCGTGTGACAAGTGTCAACGTGTGTTAATTATATGTATATTTCGTATTCGTACTGTTTTTTGATCAATTTTACCGTATATTGTGAGAAAAGTTCAAACTCGCTGAAAGTGTAAAATGTCTTGGCAGTTAAATGCAAAGCTAGCTGCTAGTGCGACGATATAAACCAAAGTTACAAGAGTTACGTGTTCTCCATAGGATGACCATTTTCAATGTCCATAAAATCATTATTTTTTATAATTACTATAGTCGTAACACGTCATTTTTGGAAAATATTACTCGACAACTCACGACAAAGAAAAATTATCGGCCTTTGGATTTTTCTCATACTAGCATATTTTATAATTCTTATAGTATTGTACTCAAAAAATGTAACCAATAAGATTCTATTCTATTCTATATGCAGGGCATGTGTTTCATGAAGAATCGTGTTGTTTTTTTTTGTAAGTAATAAAATGAAACGTGGCATTGAGGCATTCCCAAAAATATTAAAGGGATATCCAATAATTCTCTGTTGATGTTTAAAAAACTCGTACTGTATTTAGAAAATAAAAGATTTAGGTATTTTTATTACTTCAGTTAAAATCGAAAATGAATGACATTATAAAAGGAAATCATAGTAATAAAAACCACTTAAATCTGCGCCAATAAAAAATTCATAAGCGATAATTTAAACTTCTGTACCTCCTACCTGTAATAATCCTGCAGGTTTAAACTTTTATAATGTTTAATATTCCAGCCTGCAATTTAAAGGATTTACTTGGAGAAAATAAGGTAAATGAATGTTCAAACACTTGTAATCAGATAATAAATTTTCTATAGAATAATCTACACGTGCATTCCAAGTATAAAGAGAGTTGAATACTTTTAACATAAATATTTTACAGAGTTATACAAATTTTGCAAAACGTAAATACCCGTCACTGTATAATAAAATTAATATTAAATTTATTTAATGAATGAATTTCAGCTACAGGGGCAGTGGTTTCTCGTCTCTATTATGTTTATCTTGTCATCTCCAGAATCAAATGTAATATTTGATATCTAATAAAATAATCGGATCAGAAAAAAACTTCAATCAACATACGGACTAATTTTAACCACCCGTCAAGTCCTCATGGAACATAAAATAAATACTTTTTTAATAGAACTGGCTATATTAGTCGTTATAAACCGAGTTTCCAGTATCCAAAAGAGAAAAGTTGATGTTATTTGTGGCGAACTCGATGCTAAAAGGCATTCAGCATTTAAAAAGGTCGATTTATTTTGAAAAATGCTTAAACACACAGAAAGAAGCACATTGTTGTCGCAGTGTGATAAACATTTTTATAAAATCAATTTATAGTTATTATATTTGATGCTATTTGATGAATTATTATTTAGTTGATTCCTTGATTGTTTTTAATTTAACTAAACTCTTCTTGTGTGTATATTTCTTACCGAAATTAGTAACACTTTACTAACGGCATTTTCTCCTTGTTTCAGGAAAAAACACCCTGCAACCACGGAATCAGTCCAGTAAAGACGATTCTACGCCGCTGGTCTATCTGTTGTGCAACCGTTGACAATGTAATCTTGTTATAATGATCTCGTGTTATGCTCATTAATACTTGTTTGTACAGAAATAAATGCTTTTTATGTCTTTAATATAACAAAAAAATGTAAGTG
Source organism: Pogonocherus hispidulus (assembly GCA_963924545.1). Taxonomy (NCBI): domain Eukaryota; kingdom Metazoa; phylum Arthropoda; class Insecta; order Coleoptera; family Cerambycidae; genus Pogonocherus; species Pogonocherus hispidulus. The sequence continues at coordinate 1,636,626 of OZ004700.1, read as the reverse complement.
CTTCGACCTACGACGATTTAAGGTGCAGCAGAACTCCGTCGACTCCGAAATCACACAAAAAACTCCATTTCAATCGGCCTTTTCGATAAGTCTTCGACGTTTTTATTATTGACTACCGCTATAAAGCCACGCTCAGATTATGCGAACGCGGGCGAGCAGTTCGCCGGTTTGTGAATGTTTCTCGCACAGTTTGAACGCGCCTTGCGTACGTTTTCTATTTGTAATTGACCTAACGGAGTGTTTCCTATTTGTAATGGAAGTTTTTGTCTGGCGGAGGCGGGTGGATTTCTCCAAATCGTCGTACGAGTTTGCACTTACTCTTTTACTGGTGCCATTACTACAATTTAAGTTCATAGATGCCAATTATTAAGGTTAAGGTTCAAAAGCGGCATGGTCGGCAGCTGAAATTCCCTGAAGATGAGAAACCTGCGTTTTTCGACTTGTAGAGAAATTTTTTAAATTTGTAATGTATATTTTAAGGCCAGATATAATTATACATAGTGTAAAATAAGAGTTAATATAACAATTATGAAGCAGCATTGCGATATGTCAAAAAAATACCGTCGACGTTGTATATAGTGTTAGGTTAGGTGCTTTGCGTACCTTTGTTGAATTATTTTTAATTTTTATATAATTAATACTATGATTATGGTCATTTTATTCTCGTCAAACGGTACTGGTCATAAATCTACATTTTGTTGCCCCCAGGGGCGCGTCATCATCATCTAGAATATTTTTTTACTGTACTATTTGTAAAGTGTTTGATGTATTGTTAGATGTTGAGGCGCCTGCTATCTTTTCGCCCGATTTAGTTGAATTACTTAAATAAATGAAGAGGGGAGAAGGCAGCAGGCGCTCGTCATTATTTTAAGTTACTTATGCCTATTGGAAACGTATCAATGTGTAAAAAATTAAAGAGGCAAAGTTAGATGAATTTTTCGTTATAGAAGAGGGTTATGTTCACTTTTTTATTTAGATTGTAAAATTTTATTTATGATTAGAGTTTAATTTTTAGACAATATACGTATATGCGTTTGAAACATAGTCAATTATTGATAAGTTTGGAAAATGCTACACGTCAATTTTAGCAAATTGTACCTACGCGAAAACTCAACCATTAAGTACATCCGAGATTTTTTTCATCGAGACAGAAACGGAAAACGTTGTGCATATCTGTTCAATCTTTTCATGAAAACAAAACACTGTACTTACCTTTTGCATATGCACTACAGCGCAACGAGTGTACTTTATATACAGTGATAGCCGCTATTCAGGTGCCTCAATTTTCTTTAAATTCGTTAATATATTATAAATACTAATTTTAAGAAAATTATTATATGAATATAATATAAATTCACATATTGCTGTTTCACAAAAATAAACGAAAAAACTTAATATGGTGTTTCATTTTAATCATCCCCATCCCTTACAGTAGCCCCCAAGGATCAGTATTCCGGCCAGTGCAAGCCACCTTTTCATCTAATAACCTTGAAATAAAACTTTACATTGACTCATGAAATCCATAAGGTTAAAGAAACATGGCTGGAGTAATAAAAAAATATAGGTGACATTTAGAGAAAACATAAACATTAAAAACAGTAATAAGAGTTGTAAATAAAGGTAAGTAAATTTCAAATTATTTTTTTGTCAATTTGCTTTAGTTCTCAGTTTGGTTTTTAATACATTTTAAGAGTCCATTCACTGTAGATTTGACAGGCATGAATACGGGGTCGGGTTGAGAGGTTGGGTAGCCGAAGGGCGGAGACATATTTCCACTACCGAATTATTAAGATTTCGGAGGTGCACGTAAAGCCGAAGTAAAAAGGCACATAGAAATAAAGTTAGCCTTTATTGCAACGATTCCGGATTTGTCTTATAATTGCAACAAAAAGTCTTTTTAATGTTATAAATTATATATCACCACCGGAAAGATCAAAGAATAAACTAGATCCCTATACTAGCAAATTTTTGTTTAATACATGTATTTTAGAGAAAATAATTTTTGAAGATACGCTATTTTAGTACAAGATTGTTTGCCTGGAATTTTAAAAATAAAAATAATTGCCAAAAATTACTACTATAGGGATTTAGATTAAAGTCTTATCGTACAATACTGTTTTACTAAAAGTCTCTATCTTCTATAGTTTTTTTATAATTAGACACGAGACGAACGCCGATTTTGGGCTTATTTCGGACTAGTGAAGGGACCCTTAACATAATCCAGTTGTTTTTTTGCCCGTGCGGGTACATACGCGTAGAGTTCGGCATAGTGGGGCCATGCCTTTATTTTCATCACGACATTGCGTTCCGCATATTTTGCCACCGCACATTTAATTAATGAGTTATTTGGACACAGTAAATCACATTAAAAATAAACATAGGTACAGGAAGCAGACGTAAACAAGCAGCGTAATCAAATTTACTATTTCACGTAAACACGTTGTTCTGGATATCGAAATTGTATTAAACAAGTTTATCTATGCACATTTTTTAAGCAGTGGCGTGGATAATTTTTAAAGAGGGCTGGACTATTGATTTAAAAGGACTGAAACCTCAAAATACGTGGATAATTTAATCGATAGATGACGCTAGAGTTACAGTAGTTACATCTTACTGACAGTGATGAATTAGATAAAGTCGTTTAAGAAAAATAGCTGAGTGGTGGTGAAATTAACATAGCATGTGTCCAGTAGCTCGTGGACAGCATTAAGAAAGTTTTGATTTCATCTCATGCCAATGCACTTTTAGAAATATGAGTAGGTAATTATTTTGTCAAAAGATGGCGTTATTCATTAGTAACGCAATCCAGCCAACATTTTTTGGCTGGAAAGGTAGTTAATATAAGAAAAATACGCTCAAGGATAGAGGCTGGTTAATAATAATGTACAGATTTCAATTTACGAGAATAGTAATTGTAAATTGTAATTGTATGAGATACAGATATATGACTAAAATGATTTTAGACGACGTCAATACGCGATTCTTGCTAAGCAATAAGCTACCTACTGCCGGCACGCACAACTAACGCATGGCAATTTGGTTCAGTTTTACATATGTATGTCTATTGTGAATTTTGAAATATCCATTGTTATATTAGTTAATTGCTTTGATTAGATATGAATCATTATTGTTATAAGCGTCATTGTTTCTCTTGGACAAAGAAAAACCCCAAGATCAGTTTCATACTTTTCCAAAAGCGGGAAAATCTGAAGCTATAGTGGAAACTATAAGTTGGGCATTAAAGAGTTACAGGAGACAAGTATGGATAAAGAAGCTAAAGAACGCAAAGTAGAGTGTGTGCTCTTTTACTTTTCTCTAAGAATGACTATATCCATAAAGGTATGTATGCCTTATGTCCAATAAAGAATTTGACATATTTTGAGGTTAAGTTTCATTTTCAGATTGAACGCTCGAAAAACATTGAAATCTATTTTAATTTTATATCACTACTTATCCCTTTCAAAATAGTTTTACAAGCTTTTTACCTTGTTTAAAGTTCTCGACAACAAATTCTTGAGGAATACAATTTCAAACGTCAGTGTCAGGGACCGGAGGTTAGTATAGGTTACTGCCGTTTTGGCGCTTCGATCTTAAAATGAATTGCGTATAGATGGCGTCGCTTGTCGCTTATGATACTAGGTAAAAGTATTGCAAACTTGTGAAAATGGACACGACCACGACACAGAATCGCAATCCCACTACGCAACAACTGTAGTTAGATATATGTTGGTGAGATTCAGTAGCTCCACCTATATGTAGACGTTGAACTAACAATATTCCAGTTTGAAGATGTTGCTGCTGTTGTTTTATGGGATAATACTTTAGATTTAGTATTTTTCAGAGAGGGAACTATTATGTGAAACCCATATTGTGCAAAAATTGTAACGTCAAGTTGATCGATCATTTGGAACACCCTGTATGTATAGAATAAAAATGTTTTCCTTATAAGGTGTTCAGGACCAGAATTAATGACTGATTTCTCCATAATTTGATAATGATTAGCAAAAAAATTTAATTTTCCGCCTTCCAGAAAAAAATATTAATTTATTTTTAACTGGGCGCCGCTGAAGTAGAATTACGAAAGAAAAATTATCGCGATACATCGATGTTGGCATCTATGGCAATTAAGAGTGGAGCCCTTCTAAAAAATTAATCTTAAAATGGTAAACATGTTTGCGACTGCTTAACCCGATAATTATGGGCTTTCTAGCCGGACTAAATTAAAAAATCTTAATTCGAATTAATCACCGATTTGGTCCCTGAACATTCCGGATCAGTGGTCTCAAAAATTGCGGGCAAATCTTCGTGTTTTAGTATCGCCGCGAACCCCTGTTTCTGATACAGGAATCACCTCGGGCTATACAGGGTGTAACTTTAAGTGGGGGTCATTTTTTTATGTGTAATAGTACACGTTCCCCTGAGTACCAAGCTGCAATTAGTTTTTTTTTATTCAGATAACTAGCCGAGTTATAATTACTTTTTTAAAATGCACCTAAATGCTGGTGCACGGCGCTACTGAACATCACCTCGTCCAAACAATATTTACAATACTCTGACAGGATACTAGGCGTTTGCGGGGTTGCCATACAATTAATCATATGTGACACAATGAACCAAGTTTTGTAGCCAAATTATTTTTGTACAAATCTGCGCTGTTATTTACCATAGTTTTTGTTAAAATTGATTAGGATACGTTACTAAGTTTAAGTACGTAAGATTTTAAAATAATATTTTTATTATGTTTGATAAATTGTAACTAAATAATAATGAATGTATTTACTTAATCTCATAGATCATAGAACTAAATTGAAGTTTTCAATAAACATGTTCTTACATTTTTTAAAGCACAGCTTAAACAAGATATCTATGTCAGTGTCAAAATTGTGTAACATTGACCTTGACCGGTGGAATACGCATATGCACTTTTTTCCTAAATAGCGCGGGTATAGTCTTTATAATCTAAATTGAAACTGCATAAAAAATTCCGACAAACGATAAAGTGCGTAAACAAAGAGGCCGCCGTCGAAATGCAGGTGTTTCTTTTGTCGGAATTTTTTTCAGTTTCAATTTATAGACTATAACTGAGAGCAAAAAAGGGTCTACGCATTGTGTGGACATCAGACGTGTTTTATTAGAAATAACAATTTTTATTTCTCTTTAGTCTTCAGTGTAAAATGAGATGTGGATGTGAATACAAGTGATTTTGTGCCTACGTCGAGAAATATTGAAATTATTTAAATAACATTAAAAATATTATTTAGTGGAGTGTAAGTGTATAACCTAATAAGTTGTTTTTGGTGAAATATTTTCGTGTACTCCTGTGTTATTTTCAGTGTTTACCGATAGTGAAGTGAAGTGATATTCTGAAAAGAAAATGTATACGAATCAAGAGAAGGTGGATATGATTAGGGCTTACTTTTTGTCCGGAGAAAGTGGTGCCGCCGCTAGAAGAAGATCTCAGATGGATTATCCAGAGCGACGAGTACCCAACAAAAAAATATTTGTAAGATTGGTGCAACATTTGAGAGATCATGGGAGCTTCGATAGTCAATATGCCAACGTTGGACGAGAACAAACTGAAAGAGTGAGAAATTTGGAACCCGAAATTTTAAACGCCGTTGAAGAGGATCCCGGTACCAGCACTCGAAGAATAGCCACAAGGTATGAAGTATCTCATATGACTGTTCAACGAACGTTGAAGATTAATGGATTATATCCCTTTCATATGCAAAAAATATAATCGTCGAAACCCGAAGATTTACCAAGGCGTGTAGAATTCTGTGAATGGTATCAGAGAAAATGCAACGAAGAGGGAGACAACTTTTCTAATTGTGTATTATGGACCGATGAAGCGGGTTTTACAAGAGATGGAATATTTAATATTCATAACACACATTTTTGGTCTGATGAAAATCCTCACGCGACGAGAGAGATACATAACCAAGAAAGGTTTTCAATAAATATTTGGGCAGGAATAATTAATAATACTCTGATAGGACCCTACATAATGGAGGATAGACTCAATGGTGGAATTTACCTTAATTTTTTAAGAGATGGACTGGAAGATTTATTGGAAGACGTACCATTGAATGTCAGAAGAGATATGTGGTATCAACATGATGGAGCACCGCCACACAGCGCACGAATTGTTACCGAATGGTTAAACAAAAATTATCATAATAATTGGATAGGACGTTTCGGACTCGTACCTTGGCCACCAAGATCGCCAGATTTAAATCCGTGTGATTTTTATCTGTGGGGACACATGAAAACTTTAGTTTATGCATCGCCAATAGAAGATATTGAAGAACTACGTCGAAGAGTGCGTAATGCAGCGGATCACATAAGACAGAATATGGATCTTAATAAGGTAAGACACTCCATGATGCGACGTGTTGAAGCATGTTTAGATTGCAACGGAGATAATTTCGAACACCTGCTATAGGTAAGTTGACAAATTCATTTATTACCATTTACCGTTATTTATTTATTGTTTTCTGTTGAATGTTACTGTTTTATTAGTTACTTGTATTTAAGGAAATTACATTTTTATTTATGTGGGACAATAGGGCTCCTGGCGAACACCCACTAAATAAAAGTAACGCACCAAAGAGCTATACCTCATAGGTGGTGTGGAAATTCGCTTTTTAACGGGAGATTTGACAACGGTGCATCTCCCAACTGCCTGAGAGCGGGCACCGCTTTCTTTAGGTGGGGTTGACTCGGGTCGGATTAAAGACATGTTGAGCGTTGTTCAGTGGCGGGGTATCACGATACGGAAAAAAAGGTTAAAAAAGATATTCAATTTTCACAACAGAATTTCAAAAAAAAAACTGTAGTTATGCGCTCATACACTTCAAAGGAAGCCCCCATATAAATATGACCCCCATTCAAAGTTACACCCTGTATGGAGCCTTTGTCGAAAAATAAACCTTTCGGTCAACTTTTCAGGATAATATTCCTGAACAATATGACTCATATAATAAGAGCAAAGTTTAAGAGTCCATTCACTGTAGATTTGACAGGCATGAATACGGGGTCGGGTTGAGAGGTTGGATAGCCGAAGGGCGGAGACTTACATATTTCCACTACGGAATTATTAAGATTTCGGTGGTGCACGTAAAGCCGAAGTAAAAAGGCACATGAACATAAAGTTAGCCCTTATTGCAACGGTACCGGATTTGTCTTATAGTTGCAACAAAATTTCTTTTTAGTGTTATAAATTATATATCACCGGAAAGATCAAAAGATAAACTAGATCCCTATAGTAACAAATTATTGTTTAATACACGTATTTTAGAGAACATGACTTTTGAAAATACGCTATTTTAGTACAAGATTGTTTGCCTGGAATTCTAAAAATAAAAAGAATTACCAAAAATTACTACTATAGGGATTTAGATTAAAGTCTTATCTTTCAATACTTTTTTACTAAAAGTCGGTATCTTTTATAGTTTTTTTATAATTAGACACGAGACGAACGTCGATTTTGGGCTTATTTCGGACTAGTGAATGGACGGAACAACATAGTTTTGGTTAGAGGTTGTTGACCTTTGGACATTAAAAAGCCAATTGGATTTTTAAATTATGTTCCAATAATAGGCCAGGTCAGTTGACCAGATTGGGTAGGTATTCGTATTAAAATCGAGGTTGAAGAATTTATTCTTGACATCAATTTTTATATGGTGTCCCCGTAGATTTTGGGTCAGTTTTGATGCCAGGTCATGGAATCTACGCCCCCTTGTGGTCATGATTTGGGACATATTTGAACACGTTGAGCAAAATCCATAAGATGCGAAAAATTCACTGTTCGGTCAACTTTTCAGGATGGATTTCAAATCCGGTATTGGTTGTCAAAATAAAGTCGTAGAATTCATTTTTGGAATTAATTTTTATGTGGAACTGATACTTTTCGAAACAAGGTAAGGTTTTTCTACTGGATGACCATATCTTGCCTGCCCGTAGATTTTGGGTGAGTTCGGATGCCAGAAAAGGAATCTACGTCTCCTATTTACCTTGTGGTCAAGATTGAGGTAGTTATTCGCGCCAGATGACGTAAATCCATAAAATTCCTGGACTATTTCAAATTGAATATATCGGGATCGTAGAATTAATTTTTTTGGTATTAGTTTTTATGTAGAGTTAATAATTTCTCAAATAAGGAGAGACTTTTTAATTTACATGATCCTGTTCAGGTATGTGTAATATATCTGAACCCGTTCACCCCTTGACTTATTATTTTGTGGCAGAAGTCCATTTTTTACTTCTAGTTCCAAAACTCCCAACAGTACTGATTACCAGTAGGTGAATTGTGGAACGGCAGCAATAGACCATGCAGTAGGGTTAACAACAGCAACTAGCAATTTCAGAACAACTTCAAAAAATTTGTCAATCATTTTTAATGCATTATTGAAACAACAATTATGGTTCTCTGAGATTATGATCAAGATCAACAACACTGAGCATTGAAATCAGCAAATCACTTAAAACTTTGGTTGTGTTTACTTTTACTGATACAGGGTCCTCCATGTAAATGGCGCGGAAATGTTTTTGCACTGAACAGTAATTTCGGAACAATGCTGATGCTACTGATAATACTGATTGGGAATTACGGAACGCGAGGGTAATATTTTTTCAAATTCCAGTGAAAGATAGTTCCCATAAAAGGTGAAATATCAACCTGGACAATACCACAAATAAATAATTAGAAACGACAACTCCCTTGGAAATGCCGTCCGTGATAGCCGGGGCCCGCTGCCCTGCTATCTATCACCCGCCGCCTGCGAAAAAATCCCCCAAGTTTTCAATTAGTCGATTAATTAAACGACGAAAAGCATTCGGCTAATGTCCGCGCTAATTCTTACCCCGAGTGCTCGGCATTCGTTACGATCTACGAACAAAGCGCCAGCCCGCCATTGTACCGGAAGTGACGCTGACTGATGGTTCCCGGCGAGCGCCTGAAAAGAATCACGCCCGAAGAATAAGCAGATGGATGGATCTCCGATGGGTGCAATAGTGCTCCTGCATCGGCCTTTTTGCAAGCCAGGAAAGACGATGAAATATTGTACTTTTGTATCTACACTAATGGCGCATTTGCTGCCGCCGCCTCAGATTTATATATCTCTGGGATTTAAAATCCATTAAGCCGAATTCAATAAAGTTTTAACATATTGAGCCGACGGGGACGAGAGAGGCGGCCCACGGAATTGGGGCCGTCATTTTCAAGGACGGGGTGTCTTTCATATCCCACTTTTTTCATGATATCGCATCGTTAAGAGCAATCCGCACGAATGGGCCTCGTCAGATTTTTACCCCTCCGTTTGTAATTTCTCCCACATCCATATTAAAAAAAATTCATAGATTTGCAACCATCGGATACATTGGACATGATAACACCATATACAGGGTCCTGCACCACAGCTCCCTTCTTTTGTAGCTCATGAACCGGTGCCTTTATAAATTTCGTTCAAATTTGACTGCAAACTATTCGTAGAGAGGCACATTTTGAAAATATTTTCAAATATACAGGGTGCTCTAAAAACATGTACCATACTAAAGTTATGTTTTTTTTAATGGAACACCCTGTATATTTTTTCATTTTTGGATTCTACAGAAAATTCTAAACACATTTCATGTAGGATGTCCTATACCTATCTTCAACATTTTTTTGAAATATTGACAGGTGAATATTGACATTTTTGCAACTTTGACACCCTGTAAAATCTAAGCGGTTTGAGATCAAGCAAAACGGTTTCCACATTCCTATCTTAACTTTTCATAAGCTATCGTTTGGTACTAATTTCAAATTTATACAGGAACAAAAAATTTTAAAAATTTTCAGAAAATTTTAAATTTTTGGATAATTCTGAAATTAGTACCAAACGATAGCTTATGAAAAGTTAAGATAGGAATGTGCAAACCGTTTTGCTTGATCTCAAACCGTTTAGATTTTACAGGATGTCAAAGTTGCAAAAATGTCAATATTCACCTGTCAATATTTCAAAAACAGTTGAAGATAGGTATAGGACATCCTAAATGAAATGTGTTTAGAATTTCAGGTAGAATCCAAAAATGCAAAAATATATAGTGTGTTCCATTAAAAAAAACATAACTTTAGTATGGTACCTACATGTTTTTAGAGCACCCTGTATATTTGAAAATATTTTCAAAATGTGCCTCTCTACGAATAGTTTGCAGTCAAATTTGAACGAAATTTATAAAGGCACCGGTTCATGAGCTACAAAAGAAGGGAGCTGTGGTGCAGGACCCTGTATAGGGTGACCCATTAAGAATGGAAACACTCACGTACAAAATTTGTTTATGAACCGGATTTTTTTTTTAAAGATAGATCTCCAAAAGCTCTGTGTTGATGCAAAATTTGAAGACGCAATTTAGATTTTCAAGGCCTACTACGAATTTTTTTTAAGTGAAAAATAGCAAAATTTTGTTAGCGATTTTTTTATAAAAAATCTGACTACACCACTGGATTTAGGACCCCCTCGAATGCATTTGTACCAATTTTTGCGAAAAAAAATTTGTTCCTAAAAAAGTTATGACATGACAATATCGGCATCACCAGTGTTTGCCTTTGTCGGTGAACCTATTCTTTTATAAAATTAGAATAGAACCCAAAGTGAAACAAAATTAAACAACTTAAACACTGGTGTAATTATTAATAAGAACTATAAAAACCAGTATACACAAAAGAACCAACAATTACTCTAATATAGACAACAATTGATAAAAAAAGTAATGATTAGAAAATTACATTTTTAAAAATGAAAAAGGAGTCTATCAAATTGACTCACACTTTTTGAATAAAAAATTATAATGTAGTTATTTTTTATCTAAGAAGGTAATATTATATGTTTTGGCATAATAACCACGAAATAATAATAATTTGACGAACTCGCCTATCAATTTTTGTTTATATTACAGTAATTGTTGGTTATTTTGTGTATACTGGTTTTTATGGTTCTTATTAATAATTACATCAGTGTTTCAATTCTTTAATTTTGTTTCTCTTTGGGTTCTATTCGATTTTTATAAAAGAATAGGTACACCGATAAAGGCAAACACTGGTGATGACGATATTGTCATAACTTTTTTAGGAATAAACCTTTTTTCTCAAAAATTGGTACAAATGCATTCGAGGGGCTCCTAAATCCAGTGGTGTAGTCAGATTTTTTATAAAAAAATCGCTAACAAAATTTTGCTACTTTTCACTATAAAAAAAAATTGTGGTAGGCCTTGAAAATCAACATTTCGTCTTGAAATTTCGTATCAACATAAAAATTTTAGAGATCTATCTTTTAAAAAAAATCCGGTTTCAATCGGTCCATAAACAACTTTTGTACGCGAGTGTACAACTTTTGTACGAACATAATTATAAGCCCGCCGATCGTTCTATCAAATGAGACGCTACTCCATTAAGCGAGTACGGTATTATAACTGAACACTCCCCACTAATCTTCACGCTGCTCTATCTATATTAGTGGAGTAAAATCGCCGGTCTAACCCGCTTATTTCTAGGGGTAGACATCTATAGAGGTACCAGTATTCGCGCTATAAGCCTGAGCGCGCCGTAATACTACTCACTCTGACAAACGCGAGCTCTTTTCCAAAATGCGACAATTCGAAAGCTGTTGCAGATATCAACCCAAACTAGTTTTTAAAAACTTGGTGAATCAAGAAGTTTTAACTTTACATCATGTTCTTGGCGATACATAGGTGTACTACCAAAAAAAGGTCTTCGAAGTCTTCTACTATTCGAAACGCTTAGGTTCGCTTAGATATTAGGAGAACAAACACCAAGATTATACCCCGGGATATCAAAAATTATCTTAGTCAAGGGTGGTTGTGGAATGTAAAACGTGTGTCTTACTTTAAATTTTTGAATATTGTTTTGTTGTGTCAGAATCTGTCAAGTCATTGTGCTGAAATTTTCTAATCCAGTTTTTGAATCATGCCTCTTGCCACACAGCACAAAATTTTCATGATTGAAGCCTATTTTCGAACGGGTGCGCTAGTTAATGGAAATTGGCAATACAGTCAACGTTTGTGTTTGGACAATTTTCGAGAGCACTTCCCAAACGTGGCAATATTACCGGACAATTTTTATGCGTGCCTTACAAATTGTGTTGAAGTGTTTCGCGAAACTGGTTGTGTGACTCATAAAAAAGGTGCTGGTAGACCAAGAGTTCGTACAGAAGAAGTTGTCAATGACGTTCGTCAACGTATGGAAGAGGAGCCTGCAAAACCTTTGAAACGTCTTTCTCAGGAAATTGGACTTTCTTATGGAACATGTCATAAGATTTTAAAGAAAGACTTGAAACATACATCCATATAAGATGCAAGCACATCAAGCTCTTCTGCCCGCAGACCACCCCAGACGCCTTGCTTACTGCCATTGGGTTGTCAATAATTTAATGAATGACGATCTTCTGGACTTAACTTTTTTTTCTGACGAAGCGTGGTTCCACCTTTCGGGATACATCAATTCTCAAAATACATATGCGAATGTGGAGCAATGATAACCCTCATGTTTTTACTGAATCGCCACTACATGCTCAAAAAATTGGTGTTTGGATGGCAGTTTCTCGCAGAAGAATAATTGGGCCAATTTTTTTCGATTTCACCGTCAACGCAGAAAGGTACAGACACAACTTTTTGGCTGAATTTGTGCAACAGTTAAACGATGATGAACTTCGGTACGGTTATTTCCAGCATGACGGTGCAACAGCACATACTACACGAGAAAATATTGCTTTCCTCCGCGAGTTTTTTTGATAACCGGCTGATAAGTTTGCATACAGAAGTTGAGTTTCCTCCGAGATCACCTTGTTTGACAATTATGGACTATTTTATATTTCCTTACTTAAAAAACAAGATTTTCGCAACTCCGGTAAATAATTTGCAAGAACTGCAACAAAGAATTGTTCAGCAATGTGCAACCATAACGCCAGAAATGCTGCAAAACGCTTTTCACAGCATGAGGAGGCGCGTCAACTTGTGCATCGAACAAAACGGGGGACATTTCCAACAATTACTGTAATTTAGTTTTTCTTGTTACTAAAACCGTTATTTCATACTTTGTAGTTCATTATTGTTTTACAACTGAAATAAATAGGTATGAAATTTGTAGGTTATTGATGATGTCAGTGTGACAGTGACATAATTATTTCAAATTTAAAGTAAGACACATGTTTTACATTCCACAACCACCCTTGACCAAAATAATTTTTGATATCCCGGTATTATCAGATATAAGTATAAAATCTGTAAAAGTACGAGCTGCTCTGCTTTGAGCTAGATTTTATGGACACACCGTATATAACTGAATCTAAAACTTATTTTATAATTATATTTATTCCCGCCTTGAAACTTTCACACACACTCCACCTCTACCCGATCGAGGTAGGCGGAGAGAAAATGAACTTATTAATAAATAAACACAGACATTCTACACATAAACGTTTTATCTATTTTTACTCTCATACCTCGGTTGACTGATTCAATTCATATGATAACGACGAGGTAGCGTGGCCGAGCGGTCTAAGGCGCTGGTTTAAGGCACCAGTCTCTTCGGAGGCGTGGGTTCGAATCCCACCGCTGCCACACTTTTTTTTAACGTATTCAATCCTTTCCCTAAAGAATAGAAGTTTTCTGCAACAGTTTCGACATGTTCAGTATGTCTTAGTAGTCTTAAGTAAACTATTTAAGGATATTTTGTGTTTATTGCGTTGCTGAAGAGGAAGGGCTTAACTATTTTAAGGGCAGTCAGAAAAAACTTATTGGAAACTAGCGTAATTATTTTTTGACAATTATAAATTGAATAGTGGGCATTGATTGTTTCATATAAGGGTACTAAATTTGTGATATGCTGATGTGCATCATAAAAATCCCTAAATTGCAGTCGATCGGTACGGTTTTTGATTAAAACGTTACAATTTGTTTGGCCGATTGTATTTTCAGTGCGACATCTATGTTTCGGTTGCCTAAGTTCACACTAAACACGTTCACGTAATTCATCTTTGGCTGCTTCATTGACAGGGGAGTGGAAACGCGCCCTTAAAGCAACGAATAAAAATATATTGGTGATTCCAAAAATGAATGCGTCCTCTGCATGAAAATATTTGAACCTACTTAAAAGTGATTTTTGGAGGGTTATTGCTGATATAATGATTAATGATAAATAACACGTATTTGGGTTTGTTTAACGTGATAATTTAGTGGTGCTTGTGATCTTTTTGGTATTACAAAGTTAAAAACTCCGTGGTTAGTATTTGTACATCTTTATTTTTATATTTCAAAATGGCATTCAATAGAAATCAGCACAACACAAACTGCCATGTTTATAGGTGTTATTCCACAAAATGTGTCAATAGAAGTGTTTAAGATTGAAGATAATAGGTAGAAGTTTGGCCCTAGTATAAGAAACTGTTTCTCATCCATTTCTCCAAAAGGCATGTAACAATTTAATAACAGGGAACACGTTTATTTACACAACATAACCACTTTGTTGCAGTTTGTCTATACTTTTGTATTATTAGTCTTATAAAAACAGAATATATTTTAATTTAAACATTATTGAACAAAAAACAAGCACTAATATGGTATCACCCATAGACTTAATAAGAGGAGACCTCACGGTTCATTCATAAAAAATAACCTTTTGTTTTGTATCAATCATTGGCAATGTGTATGACAAAGAATACCGAGAGAAAGAACGGCAAAATTCCGACTCCGTGCAACGTTGCAAAAGTTTTGGGAGAACTTGCTTCCGACGCCAAAGGCGTACTGTTTTTGGAAGGGTTGGGTATGATAATAAAACATCAAAAAAGGAATTTTAAGAAAATCAGTACTATACATTGCAACAGCAAAAGCTTGTGAGATTAGAAATTAAATTAGTATCGGAGTTTTAATGCAGGGAATATGAATTGAAACTTGAACACTTAAAATCCTGAATTAAGTAAAGGTGGTACACCTACTACATTACAAAAACTTATATATGCAGTGGTGTAAAAAAGTATTTTTCAGTTTTTCAAAGATACCCAAACTCTGTATACAGGGTTCAATTACATTTAATAGTGAAATATAATTTAAAATAAGAAAGATGTACATGGTGTTAGTTTTTAATTCAACTTTTCGTTTCAAGTTATTTAATAATAATAATAATATCTCTACCCCTCATTCTAATCACAAGGATTAGCCCGAAAGTCTGAGACTTGTGTGGGAGAGGGGGCGGCATATTATTATTTCGCGGGCCGCATTTGTGCCTCAGGAACGACTTACGTTGGTAGGCCCTAACCACCATTCAGTGCTGGAATGAGGGAAACCTGGAAAACCTCATTAGTTAGGGGGACAAGTCAAACATCAACTGATTTTAATCTCTCACATTAACACCAAGTTGACATGATTCCCATCCTAGGCCATCGCCAGGATAGTTGCCAAGCCATCCCTGCGAATAAGCCTTGATCTACGGGCAAACAATTTAATTAAAAATTGTTGGCGGAGTGGGAATTAGAACCCACGACCTCTGGGTTGAGCGATCGAGACGCTAAGCCCTGAGCCACCGGCCCGATTGACTTACTGTTTTCAAAATAACTCTTTAAAAGCCTGATAATGGTGATTTTCTCTTAGATAAAGGATACCTTTAAAAATTACCTTGGTTACGCAACTGATTTTAATTTTTGTGTGCAAACGTTGCATGTTGGCTTCACACTTACCGAACATTATAGGTTTTTTAATTTGTTATGCAGCAAAGTGCTGAATGATGCCTTAGCTTCTTGCTTGGAATCTTGTTTTGACCATATTTAAGTATGTGTGTAGGTGACTCCAAAAACTAACACATCAGCCATATTTTAAAAGATAACAAAAGCAATTCCATAATATAATATAGTATATATATACATACTATATTCCGTAAAATGATAAGGAAGCCAGCCAGCACGCCCCTGAAAATCCGTAAATATGGCGTGACAAATATAGCGACCGAATAACCAAACAAAACTTGGCAAAATTTACCTGTGGAAAGACAGTTTTGAATATAAAGAATTCACTTTTCCATACACTTGACACTGACGCACCATTTTCTGAAGAATAGTAATAAAATCCTTACGAAAAACACTGAAAAATTCACAAAAGCAAAATTCCGACTGCCAGCAACACCGCACAAAAGAAATACTATAAAATACTACGATTCACGTGGTTGTTACCGGCATCAATGAACATGCGGATTTGAGTAGGGAGCAATGATGCCTGTTCATTCCATTTTTGCGTTATGAAGTTAATTTTTATCGCAACGTTTTTAACAAAATATGATTTATCTACTTAACTAGGAAACGGAAAAATATTTTTATGTAATATTTTAACCTTAACCCATAATCATGGTAGTTTAAATGTGAAAATATAAATTACACAATTGACAGTTTGGCAACAGTTTTTCGTACAATCATAAAGTAGACCTTGCAGTTGACCAGATAAAGAGTAAACAAGAGGATCTCTGATTGCTTTAAAATGTAAACAATTACATCTCCCTTGTCTTATAAATCTATGGTATCACCATACAGTTTATCACACTTATTTTAGCCCAAAATGTAAATAAATAAAAACTAGGGTACCTGTTCCAACCCAAAAAATTCATATAATTAGCAATGAAGCACTTATGGGACGTTTGACTGCTTTTACCACTCTTTTTGTCCTTTATTACACCCTAACCAGCACATGAAGTCACTATATTTATGGCAGTTGAATGCTAAATTGCTAGATGATGTTATACGGAATGCAAAATTTTTACTTGTCTTCCTCCATATTTGTTTACAATTTGCAGCGCCCTCATCGGTAATTTGAATTGTCAATAATCAATCGGTAAATTATAAACTTCAGGAAAGAGGAGGAAGGCAGTTGAAATAATAAAACTATTATGCAGTAGGCTTAATTGAGAAAGTAACGCGATATTTCTTCCAGTGTTACCTGGTAAAGTAAAGAAGTTCTAATAAACCAGGAAGTCATCGAGCAAGATTTAAGCTCACATCAAACCGATAATGGTTATCGTCTGCTCTAAACTAAAATAAAAGCGGAAGACCATGAGAAAAGTTTCATATCAGCAGAACTTAAATCTGAAATATTGGTAGTTTAAGGGTAGTTTATCAAATATGGAGTTTTATTGTTTCCCATTGAGACTGAAACTAAGGCCGTTTGTTATATCGAGCGCCGCTTTTAAATATGTCTTATATTCTATGGGTTTAATCGAGAATTGTCTATCTCCGGGAACAGCAGGAACTGCACAAACAGCTGAAAGACAACTCATTCCTTAACCTCCTTGAAAAGAAGTTATATTGTCAATTAAAGCGAGACCTGTAAATTGAATTGCAACATACAGGGCGTTTTACATAACCGCGACGTAGGAGAGGATGCAAACCAACAGACGTATTATTTTTACTTTGACTTGACTTTTATGTGCTTTTGTTTTGGCTTGGATTTGAACTCATAAAGATAAACTCGATTAATAGTTTTTCTAAGCCTTTTTTCTAGGTAACTTGACGTTCAATAAACATGGATTTCAATGAAATACAGGGAAATTTCAATGAAATACGATATCAAGATATCGTGACAAATTTTAATGGCTTATAACTTCAAGGCAAAATGAGATAGCGACGAGCGGTTTTCACTGGTGCTCTTAAATTTACAAAAAGTCTTCTTTTGTCATTGGTACTAGTTTGTTTTACTTCTACAGGTGCTTGAAAAAAAATTGCCACTGTTTAATTCAACATTGTGATAATTTTTTAAATGGAACACCCTGTAGATTATATTATCATTCGATAGAGACACTTTTCCTCTTTTCAAAAATGTATAGTTTGATAGAGTTGTACCAAAAAATAAAGGAGTTATTTCAATTTACACAATAGCCCTTTTCAATAGACCATAATTTTTTTGGAAGATCGCATTTTTTTTTTTACTCTATCGAAACGTAATATAATCTACAGGGTCTTCCATTTAAAAAATGATCACAATTTTGAATTAAAAAGAAATTTTTTTTTCAAGTACCTGCAGAAGTAAAACAAACTACTGCCAATGACAAAAGAAAATTTTTTGCAAAATTAAGAACACCAGTGAAAACCGCTCGTCGCTATCTCATTTTGCCTTGAAGTTATAAACCACTAAAATGTGTCACATTACTTGGGACATCCTGTATTAGTATTTACTTCCGCAAGTACGACATCTACACTCTAGTGTATCACCAATTTCAGAAGCTTTAATATTTCGCATGTTTCTGTCAATACGATACTTTATATAAAGAGTCTGGGTAGTTATCTAAGATAGTCTCTGCAGAAAAGTCCACGTGGCTCAGTTCTGGTACATCAGCAGACATTCCAAGTGCTCTACGATGTTCTATATATCATCTTTTACGCACAAGTTAGTAATTTTCAACGCAGCCTGTCGACCGATATGAAAATATGTTTTTATCTCATTAAAATATTGAAATTGATTTTGCATTTTGTTAATTTATGAGTTTACTCAAGAACTTGAGAACGGATAACTTGATTTTAATTTTTCAGAAACAAATACGTCGATAACTGAACCACCTATCAACGGTATGCATGATGACACCTCTTGGTATTTAAAAATTTTATTTTAACAGCGTTTGTACTGCCATCTATTATTTTTAAAACTAAATTACAGAAACAAAAATGTCTTCTACGTGTTCACCCTGTAACTTCAAACGACAATTAGTCAAGTGTTACAACGGAGACACACTGTTTTCAGCATTTTTCAGCATTCCAAAAAGAACTATCTATAGAAAGAAGTTATACAACATTTACATGAATATTATTTGCCTATATTAATAGATTTTTTTGTATTAGCGTATCGTAATAGAATTGATTTTATAATAATTAGTCGTTCTACATCAACCAAAACCTTATAGTTACCAATTTGGGTGAAAATACAGAGTTTCACTAGTTACGTTCATAACGAGCAATATTACATGGTTTGCCTGCCAGCCCTTGATGATTACCCCACTGGGAAGCTATCTAAATATATGTAATTAATTCCTATTCTCCATATCATACGAATTAAGCTATATAATTACTTGAAACGTAATATAAGCTCAGTGGTAAAATTAATAATTTTGCTGACCTACTTTTCGTGTTTCGTGTTTTAATTGCAAGTAATTTTGTTTCTGTTAAATAACGGATTCCAATTTATTTGATCTGAGCATATCAACTTGAGATAAGTATTATTCAACCTCTATTACTCAACTTGCTTGAATTCGGTCATTCAATAGTTACGGATCGAGTTTAGGTCACGATATTTTTTCTTTGTCATAAGTTGTCGAATAATATTTACCAAAAATGACGTGCCAGGACTGGTTCATTCAACACACACCACATTTTACACAATTTTACGAAATTCAATAAAAATTTACATAACTATGTACATATGCCTCTCCCAAGCAAATTGTTTAAATTGCATATTAACTATTAAAGAAAATTGAGGTACATGTGAATTTTTTCTGAACAATGCGAAAAACCCAATTAACAACAAAGAAGACTTGGCCTTGGCCATAATCGCGCAATAGTTTCAGTAAGTTACTGCTAGATGACACTGCGGTCAAAAAGTAACTAAATTATTTAGGGATATTTGGTATTTAGTGCGTCACTATAGACTGTAGAGGACAACGCTTAACTCTTTTAAGGACAGAAAAAACATATTGGAAACTGGCCTAATTATGTTTTTGATAATTATAAATTTTATGATACGCGATTCTTGCTACGCAATACGCTACTTACTGGCGGCACGCACAACTAACGCATGGGCCTTTGGTTCAGTTTTGCGTATGTGTGTCTATTGTGAATTTTGAAATATCCGTTGTTATATTAGTTAATTGCTTTGATTAGATATGAATCATTATGGTTGTGAGCGTCATTGTTCCTCTTGGACAAAGAAAAACCCCGAGATCAGTTTCATACTTTTCCAAAAGCGGGAAAATCTGGAGTTATCGTTGAAACTATAAGTTGGGCATCAAAGAGTTACAGGAGACAAGTATGGATAATGAAGCTAAAGAACGCAAAGTAGAGTGTGTGCTCTTTACCTTTCTCTAAGAATGACTATTTCCATAAAGGTATGTATGCCGTATGCCCAATAAAGAATTTGACATATTTTGAGGTTAAGTTTCATTTTCAGATTGAACGCTCGAAAAATATCAAAATCTATTTTAATTTTATATCACTACTTACTCCTTTCAAAATAGTTTTACAAGCTTTTTACCTGGTTTAAAAGTTCGCGACGACAAATCTTTGATGAATACAATTTGAAACGTCAGTGTCAGGGGCCGTAGGTTAGTATAGGCTACCGCCGCTTTGGCGCTACGATCTTAAAATTAATTGCTGATAAGACACAGTAATTGTTTCATATAAGGCTACTAAATTTTTGACGTGCAACATAAAAATCTTTAAACAACTGTCGACCAGTTTCTGATAAAAATGTTACAATTTTTATGGCCGATTGTATTTTCAAAGTGATCTATGTTTCGATTGCCTAAGTTGACATTGAATACGTTTAATTCATATTTTAACTGCTTCATCGATAAGAGAGTACAAAAGCGCCCTTAAAAAACCTTAAATAACAGATAGGTACAGTCTATATATTAATTGTCCGTTATTGTCTTAATTCGCAGGCACATTTAATTGTTTCAAAGTCGGGCCGTGTGATTTTTTTCTGCAAGATTTATTTCCGATTTAAAAATTTTAATATTTAACCCAAAAAATATACACAGTGCACCAAAAATTTAGTTTTTGTAATGAACCATTTCGGGATGTTTGAAATAAATACACTTCATCTTATTATGAGACGTACGCCTATGGCCCGCCGGAAATATGGCCAGCTTTAATTATATATTGGATAAAGAAAAAATAGGAGTTTTTAGTTTTGCAAAATATATAGGATTGTATGTTTTAAAAAACTGAAAACTCTTACTTTTTATTTATCCAATTTAATATAACTAAAGCTGGCCATCATTTCCGGCGGGCCACAGGCGTACGCCTCGTAATAAGATGAAGTATAAAGTCAAGACCAGAATTAAGCAAAGTGGAAAGACCTCGCCGATCTGGTAAAATGCGGTGATGCATGGGCATGCGTATTCTGTTTTACCATTGGGCACATTTCAGTTAATATATACTCGTATACTATTCTATAGAATACTTCTAGTATATATTAACTGAAATATGCCCAGTGGTAAAAAAATACAAATCTAAAAATGTCTAGTTAATATAGACATATTTAGATTTGTCATAAATTTGGTGAAAAATTATTTGCTTTAGCGTAAAACTCTCAAATTGTCCTGAAATTTTGCCTATCCCCCTATTTTCCGGTATGCTGAATACAAATTTAAAGTTATTTTTTGTGGACGAATGTAGTTTTTGAGGAAAAATAGCAGCATTTACGAAAATGGTGGTAGACAAAATTTCAGAAAATTTTGATAGTTTTACGCTAAAGTAAATAATTACCGAAAAATTTCAGTGGAAAACTGTAAAAAACTGATGTATACATGTAAAAATGTAATTATCAATTTATATACAATTTTTACAGTTAAGAAACGCGCGCGAAATAACCCAACATCACGCCACTGTTTCCCTACTACCTCGAGCGCAGTCGCTTGTTGGTTCCTGATTCGACCAATCAACGTCGTTGAAGCTCAGAGAAAAGAAAGCGTAAATGCAAGAATATGTATGTTAAATAAGGATGAACAGCTTGTCGTCAACTTTACGACTTTCGCAGTTGCCACATATTCGGAAATTCCTTGATATTATCACAAGTATAAAGATATATATCTTTATACTTGTGATATTATTAAGTAAAAGAAAAATTAAACATTGTGTTCGCTTTAATAAGTACAATAGGGATAAGGGACGTTAAAGACAAGTAAAAAAAAATAGGCAAATAAAGTAATTAATACGTTTCCTGTTTTAAATAAGAATACTTTAGAAATAAATGTGACAACACAGATCTACTCTTTTTCCGGTCATTCCACTTTGCTTAATTCTGGTCTTTATGTTAGGTATTTATTCGAGAAATTACTAAATGGTTGTTTATCGAGTATGTTCACAGGAATCAGTATTAACAGTAAATCTAACCTAATCTACGGTGTCGAAGGAACGTAATTTTTTTATTTTTACGTTGCACATTATTGCACAGCAGAAATTACGACTATAAATTAGCACGAAAATTAAAATAAAACTGAAAACATTCGGAAAAACTGAAAACTGACTGGAGAGTTGCACATTCCGATTCAGGCACAAATTTCGACTCTTTAAAAAAATTATAAATTTCTCAATAAATTTTGTCGTTCGCTTTGTTACATATATTTTTTTTTTATATATAATTTTGTAATCGGAGTTAAATTTTACAAGAAAAATGACATATGTCTTGTTTCTGAAACAAAAAATTCTGTTGAAAATTAAGACCTAAAGGGAGGGGGGGCAGTTTTACGTGGACGACCCTGTACATATTTCTTTTGCAATTTATAAGTGGCAGCGAATTTCTGCGATAAGCTATTTTAAGCAGCTTTATCTAAATCTTAATATACCGATAAATAATATTTTAATTACATTAGTCACGGTATTTCTCCAAGTTCGTCGAATCTTAGTAACAGTTATTTTATTCCATGCAAGCAAATAACATTTCACTTACCTTAATAATAATACGTTTTCTGAAGCATCGCATCCATCAAGAAGCCCCTTCTCGAGTCCTGTCATTTTTCTTCGACAGGCATCGAACTGGACATTCCAGGAAGCCACTATAAATACATTGAAAATTATTATAAGGAAGGACAGCGGTAAAATGAGATATCATGCAAACTGTGCTGATTATACGAGTATTTAAAATAATCCTAAAATAAGGCCAATTAACACAGTGCGCGTGTTGGAAATTTGAGCCGCTGGATTTTAAAAAAACAATAAAATTCTCATAAAATATCAGTCCGTGGTGGAAAGGTGGCAGATTATCGACGATTGTGGCGTGACTCTACCTGATTTCATTGGATTACTATGGCTAGATCGTATTTCAATGAAATTTGAAGGTATTAATATTAGAAGGTATTAGTAATAGCGAGATATACAGGGTATCACAGTGAAGAGGGCTTTCTCGGAAATTAGTGAAGATAATAGTTTGATTTCATTAGAAAAAAACATTAAATTTGTGGCAGTAGATCTCATTTTCAAAATTAAAATACAATAAAAAAATATTATATTATTATAACGTAAATTATAAGTTATATACAAAAATTAAACAAAAGTACTTAAAAATTATAAATTTCCCAGTGAATTTTTTCGTCGTCCTAACGATACGAACCTAGTGTAGCTTTTTTTTAATAAAAAATATTGAAATTTCATATTTCCTAATCAAAAGTTGAAAGAGCCAAAGCACAAAAAAGTTGGGGTAATAATATTTACCCCAAACCTTCCCCAGCTTGGAACGTATGTGATACAAATTTTGAAATTTTATTTACAGCAGTGGATTCAGCATATAAGGCAGACTTAGGCAGAATACCAAATTTGATAAATTGGGGTGTTTTCCTATTTTTTTTTACATCGGCAATGGAAAGTAGTTGGAAAAAGAAGAGATACGTATTTCTGGAATTTTAATGTTGGGTTCATTTAAGTCCATAAATTATTTTTTTATTGTGCGCGATATCTATGTGACGTCACTAAGCGAAAATTCAAGATTTGCGCCATCTTTTGGTGATTTCTAGGATATTTCCATTTGTATGGTTGGTGTCACTGTGTGACAACTTTACTTTTGTTTATGTTTGAATTGTTTGGTTAGGGTAAACATCATGGTAAACATGAGACATTGTTTTTAGTTTATATTTTTACCTGTGAATTGTTGTCTCTGCCTGTGAGTGATTGCAAGTGTATTTATTAGTAATAGAAAAACATCGTAATTTGTAAAGATGATTTTTGAATATATTTGATCGACTTTGCAGTAATACTGTTAAGTTAAATACTAACCTTACATTTTTCATCCCTTTTATTTCTGAAAGGATCTATAGGATCTTTATCATAAAAGGATCTATAACTGGTAAATTGTCGGACTTAGCCTCTACAAAACCTTGCTCCATGTTTAATAAAAGTTTACTTCACAAGAAAACAACAATACACGTCAAGTTGTCAAGCCAAACACAAACAGGAAATTTTAAATGTCTATTATCGAAATGTCGACTGCCATTTGTCGTCGTTATAAACTGAAACTAGCCACATATTATCAGTGTGGCCTCTTTATAGATACATATTCCCTAGTTTTCGCTTAGTGACGTCACGAATATAGAATAGAATTTCAAAGTTGAATTAAAACTTTTCTACCGATTCAATCTTAATAATTTTTATCCTAATAAATATAAAAAAATATATATTGTCACGATAGTAAAAAGGAAATAAAAAATTAGTAGCATATTAATAATGCAATACTTTAAAATTGGCAATTTTATTCATAATAAAATGTCACCCTATATATCAAATATAAAAATAAAATCAATTAATTCCTAAATTGCCAATTTTAAAGTATTGAATTATTAATATGCTACTAATTTTTTATTTCCTTTTTACTATCATGACAATATTTTATAAAAATACAGGTTTCACTTTCCACTTTCATTTTGATTGAAGAAAAATACCCCGCTCCTTTTAAGGGGCTGTAGCCCTCTTAGGAAGCATTTTTCAATCCATGTTTATACAAAGAAAAAGTTCCCTTTTTAACCATAGAACACAGTGGTAAAATAACCTTTTAATCAGATTTACTTTATTGATTATAGATTATCGGTAACCTTCGAAAACATACCAATTCGAATCACCCTGTACTACTACTAGTCATGCCTAAATGTTGACCGGAAAAAGTTTTAGTAGTGATGATGGTTCAAGCCCAATGTTTATCCTTTTCAAATATTAGATAAGAAGGCTTACTTCCTGCCGAATTTATTTTGTTGGTATTAATTGGTGGGTAATTTTGGGATTAGTGGGCAATAAACCTGGACTGGCTACGCCACTGGCGGTTATCGTTCGCCGAGTGCCTAATCCCACAAACCTAAAATAATTTCTCGAATTACCTGGAAATATTTACGGAGCGTCTGCCTCGACCTCGGCTCGGCAAAAATGTTAAACGGTAGCCGCTCGCTGTTTGCTATTTTCGCTGCAGAGGCAGCGGTCGATGTCTGTTTATCATTCAGGTGAATTCTCGAGCAACACGTGGGCGGCGGGAAAGTTTCCGTAATCTTGTCGGCGGCTCGTGAAGGGCTGTTGACGGCGTGGAAGCGGAGGCACCCGCCGAGCGTGACGCCACCACGCGATGGGGAAAAATCGCGTTTATTATTAAGCTAAAGTTTACAGAATTCTATGTTAACATTGTTAACCCACTGCCGACCACGCGCCGCGCTACCTATTCCGCCCCCCTCACCCGCCTCAGGTACCGTTCGGTACCCAGAGACTTAAGGTACGTTCAGTACGGAGCTTGGATGATAGATCATAGATGATAGATGAATGATGATAGAATAATAGTGAAAAATATAAGCGCTGATAGACGTTCACAACGGAGATGTGCATAAGCGCTTTTAACAGCTATACCAATCGGCTAAAATAATAGGCAGTGACTCATGGTTTAATTCGATACAGAATACGGACGAAGTGTAAATACGTAATACATAGCGGCACAAACGTTTGCACATAGTGATGCCGCTTACGCATTACTATTGAACAGAACTATAAATTGTCTGTTCCATGGTGGTTCCATGCTTCTCTATTCGATGCTACCACAATTCTTTACGTCGGATATAGTTCCGTCTTTGTTTAACGGATTAAAAAACGAAGAGCGAGATATGCAACCTATGCAACAAAAGTCAAGAGTGTCTAGAAGATCGGACATGCGCATGTCACAAACATCCAAGTAGTTCATCGCAGCCTGACATAAGCGTAGTACGCGGGAAATGCTGTAATTTGTGTCTGGACTGCATATATTAATTGGTGAACTTGGTGATGTGTTACTTAGTTTATTTAGTGTTCGAAGAAAAGGATTTTATTATGGAAGGTAAACGATCTCATCTGACAAGCGAGGAAATTCGTATGATAAAAAATTTCTATGAGCGATTAAAAGCGCGTGATAAAAATTTAAGTGTAGTGGATGCGGCAAAACTGTGTAGTGAATTAACAAAAGTCTCCGTTCGTAGTGTATTTCGTGCAATAAAATATGGAGACACAGACTCCATTGTTCTGGCAGAAGACAGCGATTTGCCCAAACTCTCGTATAAATTGCTTATAAGGACAATGCATGAAATTAATTTCAAATATTGCAAACGGAATCGGAAGACTAGGTATGCTTATAGAGAAAAATGAGATTGTGACATGGAGACGAGAATATTTGGAGAAAATAAGAGAATTTCGTGCTTTAAATAGAAAAATATATTATATGGATGAGACATGGTTAAATGAAGGATGTGTAGACATGTGTTGTGTAGTGTAGTGTAGTGTAGTGAAATGAAGTGAAGTGAAGTGTTAAATAGTAAACTTGCTCCGGAATGTGATTAATCGCGTTTTCGGTGGCGGCTGTGGGTTGGTGGTGGGCCATCAACACTTAAAAGCGTTCTTTTAATATCTGTGGCAGTATTCATCAATTTCGTTCGATGTACAACTAATGTGTAAGGTGAGTTTGAAAAACAATTCACAATTTCTATAACACCGTTCATGTTGATATTTTTTACATTTATTTGACATTATTAGTACCTTTCCAACGATTTTTGCGTACGCCTATGGAATTACAGTCCCCACCACAATTTATTACGTCACACGGTGACGTAGTCATAAAGTAATAATAAGTAGTAATAATAGGCAGTGACGTATTCACTGCCTATTATTTTAACCGACGGGTATAGTATATTTCAAAATGTCCACCGAAGAAGATTACTTTTGTTCGGCAGGAACGAAATATTACATTTTCACCAAAAGAAAACAAAAATTAAGAAAGTATCATGTGCATCCCATAAACAGGGAAAGGCACCGACTGGGAGAATTTCACCATTTATATCCTTAACTACGGAAATATTCCCAGGTGTTTAACGCATATTTCAGATACAGCAAAATTTGTACAGTTTTTTGTAGATAGCAAAATTTGTTAGATACATTTAAAAGTTATGTTTGTAGAAATCGCTTACAATATTGTTAAAATGATAAAAATAAATTAAAATGAATATTATAGCAACTCATCATAGATCCGATGAACGGGAACCACTAGTTGAAGTGAACGCCCGGTTTTCCTAATACTAAGTATTTTACTTTTGCTAAAGTCTCTAATGTATTTTACGTTAATATACTCAATATTGGATTAATTCGTTTGTTATTCGAGACCTACACACATCTCTTTCACAATATATAATAAATTGTATTTTATTTATAAATAAAATATTACTTTTACTTGTAGCATTCATATTTTTTCCTATTTCTTCCCACTGTTTCTCCAAAATAAATCTATTGTGGTGATGAGAGTGGGCCTGATTCCATAACGATTCTCTAATAAACACTTTTCTAATTAATTTTTCGGCATCCATACTCCTACTTCAGCTCGCAGAAGAATTGAACTGACTATTCCGCAAAATATAATAAACGAGTATAAACCACTCGTGTATCATGTATTCCCTGCTAGTATCACATCTCCGTACTGAACGGCTGCATTGAAATACATTATACATTGTACATTTGCGCTGGTAAAAGTTACTCTATCATCCAGTCTATGTTCTATCATCCAAGCTCCGTACTGAACGTACCTTTACGCGGTGGTTCACCCTCGACTTGTAACGTCTTGTGTGCGCTAGCGCGATTGATGTAGAGTGAGAAAAATAAGTGATTGTTTATTAATGTTTGTTTTAAGACCTTGAATAATTTAATTTTAATTTATCAATAACACAGTTTTTTAACAGGATATCCAGAGAACAATCAATGCAGTTTTGTTTTTGTGGGAGCAGTTCTAATCTGAAGGGTTTAAATATCTTTTAACTTCGAAACTAAATCAGAACCCTATCAATCCTATTCAATGAGAACCATATATATAATACTACTATATGGAGCCAGTGACTATAGAAAGTATAGTCACTGATGGAGCCTATGTAATCTTTACCATGTTTCTCAAGTGAAGCCAAATTAGAGTAGTCCAGAATCATATCTATTGTCTCTTTCACGGAGAAAATACCAAATACTCATGCGCAGCAAACCGCGGGAATTTTGCTCCATATACTGTAGAATACAATAAATTAACTTTATTTTATATTGTATTTTATCTACATATAACGGTTTTTCAATCTTGTTATTGGGATGTTCCCGTATTTATCAAGTTTACCAAAAGAGTGGATGCAGTTTGTATTTGAAAAGAAAATTTTAAAAATACATACTTCAGGTAATTTGATGAGCAAATGTCTCTAATCACTAATAAGTCATAGGTATATGAACAAAACTAAAACTACAAGTTACACATAAATGAAACACTTCTAAAACTGCCGGCTCTACGAAAAACACAAATTTATTTTCTGTGAAACACAAACATACCTGAAATACAAAAGATAAACTGTGACATAACCACACCACAAAACACATATATGACAAAACACATACAGGGTGTCCCAGTGTGAGCGAACAAAAATTTACCAGTGTGTAGGCCAGACCAAAATAAGAATAAAATTCTTATAAAAAAAATTCTTCGCTGCACGCCTACGAGTTTCAGGGTGTTATTTTGTAAAAAAAAAAACAATTTTTCGAGATAACTTAAAAACTCTTTTCGTAGATTTAGGTAATATTTGGATGACGTGTACATCTATTAAAGGTCATTAAAACTATATGGTGTTTGTTTAACTCTAAACTTTAAAATCATTGCATACATTTTTCTGCATAAAGGAATACAGTCGGTACTTTACACTCAATTTACTCGAAAATGGTTGATTTTAGAGCTGTGTAACAAGAGCACCTTTTTTGTTCAGAATTGATAGCCGATTAAGGAAAACTTAGTTAATTCACGAAAAAGTAGGATATACAAGAGTTATGAAGACAAAACCATAAGGAAGAGTAGACCTAGGCCACCACAATAAGTGTCAAAGTTAAACAAACACCATATAGTTTTAATGGCCTTTAATAGATTTACACGTTACCCAAAAATTACGTAAATCTACGAAACGGTTTTTAAGTTGTTAAAGTTATTTAAGTTAAGTTATTACGGAAAATTGTTGTTTTTTTTACAAAATAACACCCTGTAACTCGTTAGGCGTGCATCAGAGAAATTTTTTTATAAGAATTTTATTCTTATTTTGGTCTGGCCTACCCACTGGTATATTTTTGTACGCTCATACTGGGACACCCTGTATATGACAAAACAAAAGCCCGGTCTTTCTTTACTTTCGCGCCACATTGAAATTCTTGGATTGGATTGGCCAACACTTGGGCATGTGCACAGGAACATTTGTCCGTGAAAGAGAACGAAATATATAACTCCAACTCAAAAACCGGCTTCAAGAAAAGCTCGAATAGCTCAATATAGTAGTATTATATATATGATGAGAACCCAGTATAAATTCACTATGAAACAGTAGATGATGGGAGACATTGAAAAGGGGAATCGTTCTTCCAGTAAATAAGTTAGTCTATTTAATGAATAACGACATGCTAAACTTAACTTTATGTGTGAAGGTATTAACAGAGATTATAAAATAAATTCCTGGGTCAAAGTTGTTTTTTTACGAATCTTTTTAAGAAAATTTAATAATAATTATGTTGAGAGCAATATTCACTTTATACTTTTGTAACGTTTTTGACTAAATATCTAACAAACATGTAAATCTCGATGTAAATATAAATCTTGTTATGTTGAACCGATATGTAGTGGTTGTAAATCGGTGTTGAACAAAATTTTGTTTATCCCCCATTTTAAATATTTTGCTCCAGTCATGGAGAGAAATGCACTCTCACTCTCACTCTCCGATTTGCCAAAGTCTGCGAGCTAATAAAGTCGCGATATAAAACGACATTTAAGGAATTTAATGAAGTAAATTGTACTCCCTCTCTCCCTTTGAAAACTTTTTCTCATTTGGCCGCCCTTTTTTCAACCTGCGATGTAAAAATATTAAAGTTTGACTTCTGCAACTTCGAAATGAAATTGAGGCTGTCGGCTGCCGGCTCGTAACTTTTAATCTAACACCTCTTCAATAAGAAAAGTAAAGCCTAACTCGGTCGCATTAACATATACAGAACAGTTTAAATTCTCTTGGAGTTTTCATATTGCGCGTAATTTTATTGTTTTTGTCTGAATATAACTCCTCTCTTCGCTCTACCTCCACAATTTAGCAACGGAATTTGTTTTACAGGAATTAGGTGAATTAAATTAGACATCTATGATATTGGAAGTATATTAGTTTAGTATACGTCTAATTTATACAATTATGTATAGAAAAAATACAGTCCAGTAACTTCTTCATTTCAATGTCTCATATATATGCAACCATCATAACCGACTTCTGACACGCTGATTGCCTAAATGCGATAGTGCACGGTCCAGCACAGTATATAGGCAACCTGTGTGTCAGAACACTCGGTTATAGTGGGTTGCATAATCAATGGCGTTACAGGATATAGGCAACCCGTATGTCAGAACACTCGGGTATACTGGGTTGCATAATCAATGACGTTACAGGATATAGGCAACCTGTGTGTCAGAACAATGGGTTATAGTGGGTTGCATAATCATTGACGTTGCGTCGAATACTATTTCCTTGTAAACATTTTTCCAAAAGTGATGTTTGTAATTCTAAATCATAAAGACGGGATTTTAAGTTATTATATTAACTGCAGTTTATTTATTTATTTGTAGGAGAGTTTTGACGCCATCCAACGGATAAATACCTAACTTATTACGAAATTTACAGGTAACATTCCTGAGAACAGGGCCACCTACTGGAGAGTAGAATAGAAAATATATTCTGGCGGTAAATATAAATAAAAAATTTCTTAAAATTCATTATTTTTTTAATTTTAGAGACCTTTCAGCCAGAGACATGGAAAAATATCGTATGTTTCGTCCAAGTTTTCGGACTTTTTCAAGGTTATTTATTAAGTAACCTTGAAAAAGTCCTGCTAATAAAAATTTCCCATTTTAATTTCATTCTATGGGTTGATTCTATTTTGCTTATTGTTTAATGCAAAATACGTGTAGCCTGAGACATCTCTAAACAGAGAATGAGACAGAATGAAATTAAAATAGGAAATTTAGGTAACCTTGAAGAAGTTCGAAAACTCGGACGAAACGTAGGATATTTTTCCATGAATCTGGCAGTCCTTTAAAATTAAAAAATTATTGAGTTGTACTTTTAACACCCAACCCTTTTTCAATATCATTTAAAATAATTTCTTACAAAGAACAAGAAAAACCTTAAAAATACAAAGCTACTTACTGATAGTGCTAGCACAATCACAAATCAGCAAATCACACCACGTAAGGTTTAAAGATTTGTTCAACAGTTTTATTGTTTAATAAAGGGTTCTGCCCTGTGGATTTTATCCACTTTTTACCTAGCGCGACATCGTTTTTTGGAAAAGTACCTGTCTGACACTTGTAGATATTTTGTGTCTTTTAATATACAAATAATTATAACCCGGTACCACACACTTCTTATTATCATTTTCGATAAGATTCCATTGCATTCGACACCGAAGGGAAAATAAAATAATATGTAAATCATAAGTTTTGAAACAAACATACACCCTTGAAACACTTTCATCAACTTCATTGTAAAAGTAATTTAATGTATTTGTATCTGGTAAATAACAAATAACTTGACGACATACTTATATCTACTGAATTTGACAACATTTACAACCAATCACAAGATGCATAATTCTAATTGCCCAATCACTTCGAGAGTTTATCCATCCGTTTTTGTTGCCGGCAATTCTATTTTCGATTTAAAATTATACTTCATACACGCATGCGCCAAAAATCAACACTACCGCCATACAGTGGATAAATACCTAACTAAAATTTCAAGTATATCTGGTTGCATAGCAATAATACTTTCAACACAAGACTCGCCCATAAGACTCCTTTATATTTTTAGTGTTATCATAGTATATATTTACTTATACTATGGTGTTATTTGATTATACGATACGAACACGAACAGTCTACATAAGTTTTGTACGAACTAAAATGGCAATCATAACAGTTACTTGTAATGTGTGTATGTAAGATTTTTAGAGACAACCCTAAATGAAAACTCAAAATCAAAGATAAACAGTGGCAGTTATCTGTAAACAGATCAACAATAACGGAAATCTAACAAATGTTTTACTTCTGCTATCTCGTGAGTTTAGTTACAAACTGCACATTACGCAATCGGTCTCTAATTAAAAACACATTTCGAGAGTTCAGTTAAGTTATTCTAACACAGATGGCCGTAGACATCAAAGACATAGATTGTAGAACTCTATATTGAATAACGGTCTCTTCTTATCAACGTGTAGTTACACCAGTTCCAGTACTCACTCGATCGTACAGTGAACTTTACCGCGTACATAAACTACATTAAAGATTAATTGGTAGGTATCTTTTACAGTGTGACGTTTGGCAATTTAATTGAACTACTGGGTTGCAGATGGCAGCAGGCATTCGAACAGGCACAAGGGCTGCGCAACAGTGTCAAGGAATTATTCCTTGTTTGAGGGGTAGTCCTTTTAGTCCTGTCGGGGAATTTTAGCAGACCGGTCAGGATTCAGTTGGCAAAACCAGTAACTGACAAAGACTTAGCCGATTAAAGATTTTGTGCTTGCAAAAATACTTTCAGGTTATTTTAGGGTAAGTTTCTGGGTGTCGCATTGATGTTGTCTGTTATATGGGTTGCAGTTGATTTTTTAAATTTATTTTTGAGAATTTTTCGTAATTTATAGTGACAGTTGATATTTATACAACAAACTCTTAAAAAAACTGGTATATTTGGTGCATATAATACATCTTAAATTACGTTATAACTTTTTAAATTGCTTAAATTTGTTAAATTGAACAAAGTAAAAGTTGACTTATAAGTTGAAATCGACTAACAATTTAATAAACTCTATCTACATAAGCAAATACCCTTCTAATTTATCTTTTCTGTTAAATCGGAAATAAGTAATTGTTACTTGCATGTTATTTAGGTTGCCTAAATTGTTTAAAATATAGATCTAGAACATATTTGTGGCACAATTCTATGATTGATCTAATTTACAAAGACTTTAAAAAGAGAAAATTAGTGACAATTCCTTTAAAATAATATTTATTACATTCCACTTCTCTTTTTTTTTTAAATCTAGGAAAAATAATTAAATTTCTGCTCTTCAATTTTTACCATTTATGGGCAAAAAAGGAATTCAAAAAACGTCGTGAAAGAGATGCAACACCCTGCCTGTTATTTGAGAATTTATTTCTTATTTTTTTTCACTTCTAACTGAATAGTTTAATGTATTTGTAATTTATACCTTTAAATTTATGTTTGCTCAATTCTTGCATGTACAGTGCGTTTCAAGAAGCAGTTACAGGTAGAGCGAAACTGATATGTTTGTCTAGAGCTCTTCTGTCAAGTTAGTTTTTCCATTCCCATCCATCATTAAAAAAACAATGTGTGATCATATTATATCAACGAAAAATTCATAAACAATTTTATAATTAACATTTTTCATTCAAAAACTTGAAAAAGATATCCGTTGGTTTGGCAATTATTTTAAAATAGAGCCGTAGCTCGAAACTGAGATGCGGTTTGTTTGCTCGATCTCTAATTGATTCTCGGAGTTCTAACGCAGGAGTTTGAACTACCCGTTATAAGTACTTTATGACTTGCAATCGAATTCGAAACCTCATATTTTATTTGTTTTACGAATGATTTCAAGACAGAATATGGTAAATTTCAGCTGTATATAAAAAAAGGTGTAGTGTTTTTTTTAATGAGATTGAATAGAAAATGAAAACTAAAAGATGAAAAATATATAACATGATATACAAAATTCCTTCTGAAATAATTAACGCTATTAAAAACTGAAGGCCCTGTATCTCAGAAACTAAACAATTTACGAAATGTTTTTATATGGCCTTTTTTTCATGAAATTACATGATGAAGCGCCTCCTTCGGTATTTTAGTGGTGTTTTCTACTATACTTATTTTTATTTTTGCGCTTATTTGCTTACTTTGTTTTTAGATTTCGTTTTATATTCAACTTTTACCTTTTTGAAACATCTTATTGTAGATTACTTTGATATTATATCAAATTATATTCAAATAAAAGGCGAAGGGGATATAAGATTAAAATTTAAAATGCTTTAGAACAGTTATTGAAAAAATCTCCTAGATACCCCTCTTTAGCTACATTAAACTGAAGAGTAGCAAAAATTTCGAAACACGACTGTACAAGGGGGGTTCAAATTGATGTTTTCGAGGGTTACCGAAAATATGTAATAGATAGAGCTGCCATCTATCTATCTGCAGGTGAAAAGGCTGACTGGCCGAACTCGAATCTAAAACAATTGCCAGGTTCGGTTTGCTACTAATTAAACTGATGAGAAATGCAAAATTGGCGATTCCAATTAACGATGACGGGTTATAACTTGTAAACAAAAATGGAGGGAGACGAGTAAAAATTTTGCATTTCATATCACATCACCTAGCAATTTTAGCATTCATCTGCCATAAATAAAGTGACTTCATGTGCTAGTTAAAGTGAAATAAAGGATAAAAAGAGTGGTAAAAGCAGTCAAACGTCCCATAAGTGGCTTCATTGCTAATTATATGAATTTTATTGGGTTGAAACAGGTGCCCTAGTTTTTGTTTACTTACATTTTGGACTAAAATAAGTGTGATAAACTGTATGGTGGTACCATATTAGTGCCTGTTTTTTGTTAAATAATGTTTAAATTAAAATATATTCTGCTTTTATAAAACTAATAGCGGTTTTACACAGTCCAATAAATTCATAAATTAATTCATGAATTTTTTCATGAAAAAATTGATGAATTTATTGAAAGCGTCTGAAGTGTATTACACAGTCCAATTTTTTATTGTAAGTAATCAGGAGGGTCAACCTTTAAATAATTGATACCAACTTCTAAATTTGACAAGTCAACTTTCTGATAAATATCTGCTATGCTTTTCTCAACAAAAGGTAAGAGTATAGGTATAAACCATGTCTATGGTATAATCTCTAAACAAATTCTCTTGGTATAACCTATAACCGACACAAAATAAAGTATTTGATCTGTTGGCATTGGTGTTGGTACTGTTGGTAGTAACATTGTAAATAAAAATGTAGCCAGAATTCACTAAAAAATTGTTAAAAAATTAGAGCCAGTTCTATTTTGACAATTTATTCATCAATTTATTGTCGTCAATTTATTCGCGGCAATTTCGTGTATTACACACGTGAATTAATTCAAGGTCAAAAACTTCATGAATTTATTGGACTGTGTAAAACCGCTATAATAATAGAAAAGTATAGACAAACTGCAACAAAGTGGTTATGTTGTGTAAATAAACGTGTTCCCTGTTATTAAATTGTTACATGCCTTTTGGAGAAATGAATGAGAAACTGTTTCTTATACTACGGCCAAACTTCTACCTATCTTCTATCTTAAACACTTCTATTGACACATTTTGTGGAATGACACCTAAAAACTCGGCAGTTTGTGTTGTGCTGATTTCTTTTGAATGCCATTTTAAAATGTAAAAATAAAGATGTACAAACACTAACTACGTCGTTTTTAACTTTATAATACCAAAAAATAACAAGCACCACTAAATTATTACGTTAAACAAACCCAAATACGTGTTATTTATAGATATATCAGCAATAAGCCTCCAAAAATTACCTTTTAAGTAGGTTCAAATATTTTCATGCAGAGGACGCATTCATTTTTGGAATCGCCAATAGCGCCACCGATGGAGAGTGAATTCCTCCACAGTGGATATTGGGAGGGTTGTTTGTCATGTAATTTTGTCGTGAGATGCGCAATTGTGTTTCTCATAACATATTGTGAATCTTCAAAGGACACCCTAGAAATTTTTTCGTAAAATGAAAGATTCAGGAGTTAGAAGGCTAGCTCAAATTATATACCTACGTGCAGACCCTGTACCTGCGTCGTCCTCTGGGAACAACGACATGAATCCTTTTATTACATCTGAAGCTTTTCTCCCCCTCTATAACATTCATCATTTACTTTATTTTCCTTTCTACTCGGATCTTTCCCGACAAAAGCTACGGCAGCTTTTCCAGTGCACATTGTACACAGTTTATTATCGAAGCAGCCTTCATTTATATCAAGGAGCAATTGTGAACTGCTCTAATCCCGTCGCTAGACTTCTCATGCAAATCACGAGACTTCCTCGAGCAGAAATCATATCTAAATGAAACTTTTACTGTTTTGTTTCATTTATATACGGAACCTGTGCTGAGTTCTATTTTTATTAAAATTTCAATCACGCCTTTCGCGGGAATTGATCCCGCCACGACAAACGAGAGAACAGGGATATCGAAATTAGAGTTTTCCTTGACAGCCTCCGATAAATAAAAATGTGCCATCGACATTACTTTGCGTCACAGCTTCTGATAAATAAATACGGATAATTTTGAAGACACTAAACTTGTAATCTTATAAACATTAATTAGGTACATTAAAAATGGTAAAAATATAAGTATATTGAGGGTCCATTCTCTGTAGATTTGACAGGCATGAATGCGGGGTCTGATTGAGAGGATGGGTAGCCGATGGGTGGAGACATATATTCCCACTATCGAATTATTTAGATTTCGGAGGTGCACGTAAAGCCGAAGTAAAAAGGCACATGGAAATAAAGTTAGCCCTCATTGCAAGGGTACCGGATTTGTCTTATAATTGCAACAAAATTTCTTTTTAGTGTTATAAATTATATATCACCGGAAAGATCAAAATATAAACTAGATCGCTATAGTAGCAAATTTTTGTTTAATACATGTATTTTAGAGAAAATAATTTTTGAAAATACGCTATTTTAGTACAAGATTGCTTGCCTGGAATTTTAAAAATAAAAAGAAATACCAAAAATTACTACTATTGGGACTTAGACTAAAGTCTTATCTTTCAATAGTTTTTTAATAAAAGTCGCTATCTTTTATAGTTTTTTTATAATTAGACACGAGACAAATGCCAATTTAGGGCTTATTTCCACCTAGTGAATGGACTCTTAAGGGTCCATTCTCTGTAGATTTGACACGCATGAATGTTGGGTCCGATTGAGAGGATGGGTGGTCGATGGGTGGAGACTTATATATTCCAACTATCGAATTATTAAGATTTCGGAGGTGCACGTAAAGCCGAAGTAAAAAGGCACATGGAAATAAAGTTAGACCTCATTGCAAGGGTACCGGATTTGTCTTATAATTGCAACAAAATTTCTTTTTAATGTTATAAATTATATATCACCGGAAAGATCAAAAGATAAACTAGATCCCTATAGTAGCAAATTTTTGTTTAATACATGTATTTTAGAGAAAATAATTTTTGAAAATACGCTATTTTAGTACAAGATTGTTTGCCTGGAATTTTAAAAATAAAAAGAAATACCAAAAATTACTACTATAGGGACTTAGATTAAAGTCTTATCTTTCAATAGTTTTTTACTAAAAGTCGCTATCTTTTATAGTTTTTTTATAATTAGACACGAGACGAACGCCGATTTAGAGCTTATTTCGACCTAGTGAATGGACTCTTAAGGAAGTTAAGTATATTAAGGACTTACGCAAATATCTAAGGGTCATAATACCCTGTAGTATATTTAATCCTGGATGTATTCTGTCAAATATGCAGTATAAAGTATAAATAAAGCTCTTTATTATTATTATTATTATTATTATAAATTAATTACGAACCTCTGTGGAAAACAAAACTGGAGACAGAACAGAATGGATGTTTTTAAACATTTTTTTCATACATACATTTTCCGCTCAGCATTTTGTAATAATTATAGTGGCATATCGGTTTGTAATAATTACACGAATTTCAAAGATAAACAAATCCCATTTTAACGTTGATCGATCAATCAGAGGATTCAAAACGTCAGTATTAATTTGCACTTGATAAATATCCCCTATGTGTGCCTATACTAACTACTATGGGCAATTATTGCAGCTTCCGTTTATGCCTTGTTTTCCCAAATTAATTTGAATTTTAATAAATGTAATAAATCGCCGGCTGAACGGTTTTTGATATGCAAAAACCGGTCCGGATTGAAAGGGAATAAAAAGGCAGTGACTAGCTTTTCGGTTCCGGCATTTATACAGGGTGCTCCAAAACGCACTGACGGGACTTCAAATAAAATATGTTTTATTGGTCCAACATGCCGAAAAAACAATTGATAATATAAAAAATTAATAAAAGCACAGTTTTATATGACATAAAAAGTTGCCAATTATAGTCGATCTAGGTTTTGATAGAATAGTGCAACGACCGGAAGCCGTAGTAAGGTCGGTGCCGGCCATGGGCGCGCCCATTTACACATCTAAATCACACGAAGCATGTAACTTTCAATTACAATCACATAAAACTTTATTTCAAGCTATACGTAAACAGTAGAAAGCACAAAAACATGAATAAAAAACGCGTACGAAGTGCCAAAACCGTGCTGCACACCTGAAGTCTACTCAGGCGATGGATAAAACCGGAAAGTGGCAGACAGCATTTTCAAAGAGCTGCACAGAGATACGTTCTATCCATTACCACCATACTAGACAGCGTTGCCACTTAAAAAAAAGTCGTTCTGTTCGAGATATGAGGAAATATAAAATTTAGTCAGCAAAGAAAACATTTTCGCATCTGATAAAATAACGGAAAACTAAGTTGCTTACTTTACGTGTAACTTACAGCGTTTTCGACTTACTGAACTGGTGCTGCACTGAAGTGCACTGAATTACTATTACGTGTTCGACTTATGATTTCGTGAAAGTTTAGAGCAATTTTGACGTGTTCGACTTAAAAGCTAAATTGCACTCAGTGCAGCACTAGTGCATAATTTTTAGCACGAGCTTGTACAGCTTGTGCTATGAATTCGTGCAACTGAAAGGAAGAGAAAAATGGCGTCGACGTCGAGGATAATTTTAACTACTATCTTCCTCATCATCGGATGACGAAGAAATTAATTATTATCTTCAGTCTAATGAAAAAAATAACTGCCTAACATCGCGAACAAAAGACTTTGCGAATATATTACGCACTTCTACCAATCAAGAGGTAAATATATTTCTTAGGTTAGGTTTATATAGGGTGTTTCAGAAGTATGGAATCAAAAACTAATGGGGGTTATTCAGTGCTACGTTAGATTTGAGTATAAAAGTCCATGTCCGGAAATGTCTCCCAAATCATAAGGCACTACGGCTCTATGGCGTGTTAGAAATGCCTTATACCGTTACCCACGTTAACGGTGGTAATGCTTATACTCAAATGTCTTCTGGCATCGCACTGAATAATCCCTAGCAGTTTGTTTGATCCCATAAAATTACTATTTATTTCAAAACGTTTGTTTGGAGCTTTGAAAAACGAAGACCTCTTTTTTCTGAGATTTGGACTTTGGAAAAACAAAAATAACAAAATACTTAGTCTTGACCAATACATATACTCGTATTATACAGTGTCCCCCTAAAGTCGTGCACAAATTCATTATTAGGTAAACAAAAGAAATTATTAAAAATTCCCGAAACAGGTCGATTTTTGAATTTAATTTACTATTTTTTCAAATAATAATTTAATATACAGGGTGACCTATGTTCGAGTAATGACGTCATCACAATTTTTTTTAAATGGAACACCCCACTTTTTTT
Source organism: Pogonocherus hispidulus (assembly GCA_963924545.1). Taxonomy (NCBI): domain Eukaryota; kingdom Metazoa; phylum Arthropoda; class Insecta; order Coleoptera; family Cerambycidae; genus Pogonocherus; species Pogonocherus hispidulus. The sequence goes on along the minus strand of OZ004700.1, from coordinate 1,596,742 downwards.
CCAATTTTCGGAAAAATATACCACAAGTTGCTTCTAATTGTTACAGGAAGGACAACAATACCCAAATTATTTACAAATACTAAATTTATTTACAAATAAATAAACGTACTAAAAATTGGATCAAAGCACCAGAAACACCTAAATTAAATGTTCAAATTGTTGACCATTTACTGCCAAACAATGGGCCAGACGGGAAATAAATTCTTGCTGTACATTCCAAATGACTTCAGGCGGGATCGCTCGAACTTCTTGCCGAATTCGTTCCTTCAGATCGTCAATACTGTTTGGTTTATTGACGTATATTTTGCTTTTTACATAACCCCATGATTTCAAAACTTTGCTTCAGTTCGGCTAACCGTGGATCGATTTATTGGTGGACAATTGGGATGACTTTCATTAAGCAGAACACAAACTTCCTCATGAGTTCGAATTCTATCACCATATCCGATCATCATAAGAATTTCAATCCGTTCGGTTTCACTTAGAACCATGTTTTTTTATTAATTTAAAAATACTCAATATTTTAAGGCAGAATCATTCAAAATGGATTTACTTGTACAATCTTAACAAACTATTTAAAAATGATTGCCTGCAAGAAATACACGAGCACGTTCTATCAGGCAGATAAAATTAAAAAAGCATCAAAGAAATTATAGCAAAAAATAATGACATTTTAAAATGATATGTGGTGTTTTGATCCAATTTTTAGTACGTTTATTTATTTGTAAATAATTTAGTATTTGTAAATAATTTGGGTATTGTTGTCCTCCCTGTAACAATTAGAAGCAACTTGTGGTATATTTTTGGAATCAGCTCAGTTAGGGCAATCCGAAAATTGGAAAAAAGTGGGGTGTTCCATTTAAAAAAAATTGTGATGACGTCATTACTCGAACATAGGTCACCCTGTATATTAAATTATTATTTGAAAAAATAGTAAATTAAATTCAAAAATCGACCTGTTTCGGGAATTTTTAATAATTTCTTTTGTTTACCTAACAATGAATTTGTGCACGACTTTAGGGGGACACTGTATATATATTTTATTATTTGTCTATGGTCTTGACATCTTGACAAAATATGACGGGACATAACCTCCAAGATCTGCACGGAAACAAATAAACATGTTCGACATAAACCTGCACTAGTGGGTGCATGACTTAAAACTGAAATTGTGTTGGTGCGCACTATTTCAGTGCTAGTGCACACTGAGTGCAAATAAGCCGAACGCTGTTATATTCCAGGACCGAAAAGACATGAAATATACTCAAAAACTCTCAATGGTATGAATATACCCAAATACTACCATTTGATAGTAGTTATTTGATATACCTAACCAACCTAACATTGTCAATCCCTTGTCCAAAAAATATATCTTTTCTATAGCCTGTTGTAGTCACAGAAATCGTATGAATGCGTTGAGTGACCAACTTTTTGGCATATATATATATATATATATAATGTTTTTGGTCCCTCAACGATGAAAGGTAATATAGTTTTTCCATTATAATACTCTTTATTTCCTTGATTTAACGACAGTTTCTGTTAATATTTTTTATCAGTAGAGTAGTGGGCGCAAATGTAACAACAACGAAGCCAACAACAACAATTTACAGAAAATGCAAAGAACAACCGGTCAACCTTATCATGTTTTATTCTATAAAATATATTCTAAAAATAACTAAAAAATATCTATCAATGTAAGAAGTCTGTTATTATTATAAAAAAAAGTAGGTACATACCTTATTTTTGTTGAGACGAGTATCCTAAATATTCTAGCAGCATATTTGTTGTCAAGCACGTCTACACAATATGAAATATGGGCTGAAATTTCTTCTAGACTAGCTGTTCCTAAAACATATCAAGTGCTTATTTTTAATTTAGACATTTCTGGCGGCGTCTGCAACAGGCGCTGCGAAATTGTTTTCATCAAGGCGATGAATAAATTTCGGTCAAAGCCTACCCGGAAAGACGCTGACAAGGTGAGAATGTATAAAGAATGTTGCAGACGATAAATGGGTGGTAATTATTGGGGTTGTCATTACGACAAATTTTTATGTTCTTTTTGAGTTGCGAAAAAGTTACAGGATAAAAGGGATGTCGCAGGAATTTATTCGACAATAAAAAATAATCAAAATAAAATTTTATAAATTTAGAAAACAAATTAAAAGGTCACATTATTTTATAATCCAACCAAAAGTTCACATGAATCTGTAGCTTCAGATAGCGTGTAGAATCTGTAGATGATGTTGAAGAAATACCTGTCAATAAATTAACTGTATTTAAAAAACATAAAAAATAGATTGGTAAAAACTCAAATATCTCTCGGATATGTTAAGTATATATAAGTTAGAGATATTATTATTATTATTATTATTATATAGTGCGAAACAGATTCATGGATCTCCTCATATACTCTCTTTCATCACTTATTTTTTTAGATAAAATTTTCTAAGTACTTTAAGGCCGAAGTACTTTATACTCGTATAGGTCACTTTTCGACATAAAAATTATCTTTTTGTCATTTCCGGTTTTACCGGAAGAGTGGCAATTCTCGGTTTTTATATGGACACTCTGTATATTATTATATTTTTGGATTCTACAGCTGTCAAATTATTTTTTGGACACTATTTTACTTTTGAATTCAGAGTGGCTTCTCTGTAATTTCAGTTCTGTTTGTCCCACAGATAAAATAAGGGTTTATGGGTAGACTGCTTATTAATTGTACTTTTAAATAGTACCCTGTAGCATTGTAGTACTTTTTTGAAAACCCCAATTACAGCCCTATAACCACTTTGAAGAAATTTAACGCTCTGTAAGTAGAGAAATTGAACGTTTGTGACGCCAAATCTATTTTTTATGTCAGGGCACTTTAAATTCGAGATTAAAATAGAGTCCAAAATGTAATTTGACAGCTAACATGTTGCTTATGGTATACATACAGTTGGATTCAGAGAATTATGTAGACTCCAAGAATACAATAACATACTGGCTGTTCCATATAAAACGATGAGTTACTCACGATGACAGAATCAAGTAGATCCGACTGATGACTATGATGACTGATGACTGATGACTAATGACTGGGCAGAGATAGGACGAAATGTGCCTAGACAGGTATGGTCATTGGCACGTTACAGGAAAGTTATTTTACATATTTCTATACAAGAGAAATAGACAAAGAAGTCGAAAATAGCTATAAAGTCGTCAGATTTTACAGTAAATATTAATAATTGTCAGAAAATCGATAACTTTTTTGAGAGTGTTGGGCGATAGAACTTCTTTAAGACTTCCTAGGAGACTGTTCCGTTGGCGAACAGGAGCATACTGGGGCATTTCAGTGTGTATTGTTAGTAAATTTATCTGTTTTTCGTCAGAATATTTTTCATATCGTGATGAAGTTGGACATTGTCTTCGGGTAAATTGGCTGTTACGTTGGACATGTTTTCGGGCAAATTGGCTGTTACCTTCGGCTTCTTTAGCTGTTTGATCGGCTTTCTCGTTGCCCGTGATACCTACATGTGATGGGGCCCAAATGATTGTTATAGAGATGTTTCGTTGTCTGGCCAGTTGGTGATAATCCGATTTAAGTAATAACTTTTGATAAATTAACAACCAGGTGGGGTACGGTCTACCGGCACTGGAAGTTTTGTTAATGGGACCCCATCGCAATTAGGAAAGGTATAATAGAATTAATTTACAACTACAGCCGACTTACGGAATCACTTTTTAAAACAAATAAAAACAGGTGTTAAAAAGCTTGCAAAAACACCAAAGGTCCCTTCACAAAAGCTGGTATTATTCATAAATCTTTCGATTCCAAAAATTTACTAGTTTTGGTCCATGCTCTGTTAGTCCTCGTGTAGGTATTTCGTTTATTCAAATCGACGGTTCGTAATCTCTTATCCTATGAATGAACCAGTAAACTCTCGGTTGTTCCCTCGTGCATTTATTTGTTCCCGATTGATAGCCTCCAAAAAAGCGTCCGATTTATCTGCCTAAATCCAGCTGTGGGTGGACTGGGTTCTCCGTTTCATCAGTATATGGGATCCAGAATCCACTGACGGGAACTTTCAGGGAAACACAGTATCAAATCCGATTTAGCAAAATGAACGGGACCGATTCAACGTTTTTCTTTTCTGTTGGGATCCCGAAAGGCCTAGATAAGCGGATATTTTTTTATCAATTGATAAAGTGAAAGTTACACGGATATAAGTATATAAAAGAAGTCATTTTTCCACAACGCAGATTGTGTCTCTTGTAGGGGCATATCTCAGGGTTAGGGTTTTAGCGAAACAGATATCTATATAAAATCCTAATCTTTGAAATGTAAAAAAATACCAAATTATCTGTCAAATAATACGATAAATGTCAAATAATAATGAAGTATTACTGAAATAACACGTTACCGGAATCACCTATAGAGAGACTAAGCACAAATATAATAGCTTTCTTGGGTTTCTCCAATTTACCAAGGTTCAGAACCTGCGTATGGTCTCCAGAACTGGTAATTCTATTGGTGATTCAAATTAGCGATGAGGGCGCTGCAAATTGTAAACAAATATGGAGGAACACGAGTAAAAATTTGCGTTTACATCATATCACATCATCCAGCAATTTAGCATTCAACTGCCATAAATATAGTGACTTCATGTGCTAGTTAGGGTGAAATAAATGATAAAAAGAGTGGTAAAAGTAGTTAAATGTCCCATAAGTGCTTCATTGCTAATTATATGAATTTTTTGGTTGAAACAGGTACCGTAGTTTTTGTTTACTTACATTTTGGACAAAATAAATGTGATAAACTGTATGGTAATACCGTATTAGTGCTTGTTTTTTAAAGTGTTAGTGTTAAAGTTGTTAGTGTTTATTAAAAATAAAGATGTACAAATACTAACCACGTCGTTTTTAACTTTGTAATACCAAAAAATCACAAGCACCACTAAATTATTACGTTAAACAAACCCAATACGTGTTATTTATCATTATATCAGCAATAAGCATCCAAAAATTACCTTTTAAGTAGGTTCAAATATTTTCATGCAGAGGGCGCATTCATTTTTGGAATCGCCAATAAAAACCAAAACACGCTTTGTTAGAGATCTACCACTGGACAATCAGATGACGGAAAACGCGGCTACATTTGAATGCAGTACGTACTGTCGAACGAAGAAGGACGAGTGTGAACCTAAACGCAGAAGTTCATGTCTGGGGTCTCCCTGTAATTTCATGGAGATGAAAGAACAAACCGACGAGCCTCGTGAAAACGATTTGTTACTGTCAAAAGATAATTAATTCATTTTTGTAGTTAGTGACAAATTAACTTATTTTGAGTTGCTGTTCTATTTTCTCTAAAATAACCAACGCTTATGCGATTGTAACGTACTCTGTTGACGTAGTAGTAAATTAAGCAGATGACAGATCACGTCCGAAGATATCAATAGACTTTTGGGGGTTATTTTTCATGAACACATAACTCCATAACGTTAAAATCTAAGTTTTTTTTTTGAAAATACAAAGAATTTGTTATCTGACAAAGCAAAGATTAAAGTAAAATCACCGCTAAATGATTTTTAGGTTATGTATATCATGGTTACTTACCGGTCATTTTACATCAGTAAAAACACTATTTCCATTACCTATCTAAAGTGTTCTTGAAACTCTTTACCAGTTAACAAATTTATTGTATTTATTTCTTCAATAAAAGACAAAAAAGAGGACTTTCAGCTAGATACATATATCATATATAGAGATAATATCCTACGTTTCGTCCGAGTTTACAGACTTTTTCAAGGTTTCCTAATAACTAATATCAATTTCCTATTTTAATTTTATTGTATGGGTTGGTTTTATATTGTTTTTCATCTTTTTCGTTGTTTGAGAATGCAATGTACCTGTAGTTTGAACAGTGCAGTTGGACAATGCAGGTATAATTAACTCCAAAGAATTGGACTGTGCCGCCCCAGTTTAGAGTAACTGGTCGATCATAGTCCACAGGTATGTTTATATCATTCAACAAGTATACAAACACAATGGGGTATTTTCCTTCAATCGAAATGAAAGTGGAAACCTGTATTTTTATAAAATATATATTTTTTTTATATTTATTAGGATAAAAATTATTAAGATTGAATCGGTAGAAAATTTTTAATTCAATTTTGAAATTTTATTCTATATTGAAATTTCCTGTTTGTGTTTGGCTTGACAACTTGACGTATTGTATTGTGGTTTTCTTGTGAAGTAAACTTTTATTAAAGATGGAGCAAGGTTTTGTAGAGGCTAAGTCCGACAATTTACCGGTTATAGATCCTTTTATGATAAAGATCCTATAGATCCTTTCAGAAATAAAAGGGATGAAAAATGTAAGGTTAGTATTTAACTTAACAGTATTACTGCAAAGTCGATTTAATATATTCAAAAATTACTTTTACAAATCACGATGTTTTTCTATAACTAATAAATACCCTTGAAATCAGTCACAGGCAGAGACAACAATTCACAGGTAAAAATATAAACTAAAAACAATGTCTCATGTTTACCATGATGGTTACCCTAACCAAACAATTCAAACATAAACAAAAGTAAAGTTGTCACGCAGTGACACCAACCACACAAATAAAAATGTCCTAGAAATCACTAAAAAATGGCGCAAATTTTGAATTTTCGCTTAGTGACGTCACATAGATATCGCGCACATTAAAAAAATAATTTATGGACTTAAATGAACCCAATATTAAAATTCCAGAAATACGTATCTCTTCTTTTTCCAACTACTTTCCATTGCTGATGTAAAAAAAAAATAGCAAAACACCCCATTGTGTGTTATCTCACTCACGAGGAGCTTCGTAAAAATATAGGTTCAGACTAAGTTGTTACAAAAACTTGAAGTATAAAAGAGAAACATTTCTCTTAACAAATCCAAATTAACAGACTTTACTACATCAAAGCGGATTTTTTCGTCGGGTACGTGAGTTGGAAAAAACCCCGAGTCCTAAAAACACAAACGAAATAAAACATCGGTACAAACTTCAATTAACAGGACAGAGCTTTATTTTATGAATCAATTAACAAAGTTTGACGGAAAAATTCTGACCCAGAGGGCGGGGGTGGTGTTTTCTTTGAAGCAGCTACCGAAGAGGCAGTCTGTAATCAAATGAGGGGGCAGTAATTACCTTACCGACATGGAAGGGGAGGGTTCGCAATGAGAATAACTCTGTAAACAGGAATTTAAGTTTTCACCGATGTGAAATGTTTCTATTGGACGAATTCGCATAATTAGAACATGGATAGCACACTGCGATGTGAATAATAATTGTATACGCAAAAAAGACCGTTCATAGATCGTGGTATCTATTTTTCACCCCCTGGGACCCATTTCAAGTTAATGATTTTTATACTGAGAAGTCTATATAAGATAGGTATTACGTGTACCAAAGGGGAAGTTGGCACGCTCAATAATTTTCGAGAAAATTGAGATTGCACGGAAAATCGAGATTGCATGTTTTAGGTGCTATCTGTTTTTCACCCCCTGGGACCCATTTCAAGTTAATGATTTTTTTACTGAGTAGACTATATGAGATGGGTATTACGTATACCAAAGGAGAAGTTGGGACGCTCAATAATTTTCGAGAAAATTGAGATTGCATGGAAAATTGAGATTGCATGTTTTGGGTGCTACCTGTTTTTCACCCCCTGGGACCCATTTCAAGTTAATGATTTTTATACTGAGTAGTCTATATGAGATGGGTATTACGTGTACCAAAGGGGAAGTTGGAACGCTCAATAATTTTCGAGAAAATTGAGATTGCATGGAAAATTGAGATTGCATGTTTTGGGTGCTATCTGTTTTTCACCCCGTGGGACCCATTTCAAGTTAATGATTTTTATACTGAGTAGTCTATATGAGATGGGTATTACGTGTACCAAAGGAGAAGTTGGGACGCTCAATTTCGAGAAAATTGAGATTGCATGGAAAATTGAGATTGCATGTTTTGGGTGCTAAGTGTTTTTCACCCCCTGAGATTCATTCCAAGTTAATGATTTTTAACCTAAGTAAACTATATGAGATGGGTATAACGTGTACCAAAGGGGAAGTTGTCCTCCTCCAGTTTGTGATGTAACTCATCAAATGAAGTAATCGACATTCGAAAATATATAAAGAATTTGCGAGGGTGTTCTCGCAAATCCGAATAGAGGGTGACAAAAGCACCTTTTAGTGGCCTTTCAAGGCATAGGGGATGCATCCAAACTCTTCTAAGATTTCGATTTTTTCGCCTCTCTATCAACCTTTTTACGCACAAAGCGACAACAATGCGATGCTCTGCACTTTCCAGATACATGTTGATGGCTGACCATACGACCTCATGTGAAACCACTTGTATAGAACTGATGATCAGCTGCGACCGTTTGTCAGCACCGATCACCGGTCCCATGTGAAACGGCACTATACCTATACAGGGTGTTCTACAAGCTCTATGACAAACTTGGACAGACGATAGTTGGGTTAATTCTAACCATTAATGAACATGGGTCCGATTCGTTTTTGTTTAGAAGTTACAAGCAAACCGGGCGATTCTCAAATGTCGCTCACTCCTATAACTAAAACCAACAATTATCAATAAAAATAAAAATAAATTAAAAATAACAAAACTTAAGACTATAAAAATTGTTCGAAATGTCCACCCTAGGCTTGAATGCAAGCCTCACTTCGACGAACTAAAGATTCGATTACTCGACCGGTGAGATTTGGATCATTTCTTATTTGGTTAGCTGCATCTTGAATTCTTTCAAGTAACTGCTGATGGGTATTGATTTCAACATGCTGGACCATCTGCTTCATGTGTCAATAAAAATTGAAAAAAAACCACTAAGGACAAGGGTTATCAAGGACAGTATCTATTTCTCCATCTTATACATTTACTTCAATAGGATGAATAGCCTTTTTCTCCAAGTCTACGAAATGATGCACTAAACGTGTGGGCAGGTTGGTGTCTATTTGGATACCTGCGTCGATATTCTGGACCTGCTTGTCTGGCATTTCCATTGGAATACCCATATACAAACATAATATCTGCATATTCCTCAGTTGTGAATAAATTCATTTTTAATTTATAACTTTTACACGAAGTGTCAAATAAATAATTAAAATGACAGAAACAATAATTATTATCATATCAACTGGCATTTTTATTTATCAGCCTACCTACTTTTGATTGAAGTATGAAAATATGATTCTTTAAATGCTTGTAAGTTCTAAACAAAAAGGAATTGGACCCAAGTTCATCAATAAAAAATGTTTAGAATTAACCTAGCTATCTTCTGTCAAAGTTTGCATAGAGCTTGTAGAACACCCTGTATAGAAGTCATTTTTTTGGATCAAAAAACAAAAGTTGTCATCTCCTTGGAGTTTTTCCAAATTGATCTTTTTACCTTATTTATTATCATATCTTTATTTTTTACTATTAACTACCATTATTTATTACATTAAAACTTTAGACCTTAACATTCACCTTAATTGCACTATTTTTTTTTAGTAAAATGTAAAAAATAATAAAATAAATATCGATATCTCACTAAACATACTCACGATGTTTGTGAACAACATTCTAAAGCCCATCAAGATTTGGATGAATCGGCTTTATTTTGCCACTGTAAAGATTACGAAAATGCCATTTTGGATTTATTTGGAAATATAAATATGCCGCACCATGATTTTGTAAGAAAGCTCAGTTTTCTGTATTTATTTGTTTTGATAATTGTTATAATTGAAATTTAAACTTAAGTTTTTTATTTCACTGGCCACCAACTACGCCTGATTTAAAAATCATACAGATATCTTCCGTACAATGAATAACAGTTAACCGCTTATGACAAAACAAACGTAAAGCCAGGGTGATTATAAAGTAACAATATCGTAACATAATTTCTAAGTGTCCCCACTTGGTCTAAATTAAATGCCTTTTGGTGAACGTATACGCTGACGCGATCTCCCACAAACTGTTTTCGTTGGGGCATTAATCCCAATGATATACTCGAGAATCTCTTCTAATTAACGGACGTAAATTTGAGGATCCTACGCTGTAAATTCCTATAATAAATTGCTAAGCCCAGGGAGTATACAAGAATGTAAGATGAGGCGAGTTCTTAGGACATAATTTCAGTGTGCAGCGCTCCAAATCCTTGATTATTTAAAAAAAATGGGATAAATAGCAACGGGTTGAGATTAACGAGTTGTTTAAATATAATAATATGTAGCCGCATTAATTTGAAGTATTTGCAAAACCAGATAATAATATTCAAGTCGATTTTACCCTAATTCTACTAAAGAACCAAAAACAATGCACATACGTTATGTAGAAAATGTTACAAAAATAGCAAGACACGTAAAAGGCTCAATTATTAAACTGGACTATGTAAATTTTTCACGCGGTAAAACCATGATAGATATAACCTATATACGATTTTGGATGTATTATAGATGTCACTGGAAAAATCGTGGATGTACTGTGGATGTACTACAGATGTTCCTGGAGGTCAGTACACATCCGTGGATATTTCTGAATATCCTTCGATGCCTGTGGATGTATTTTGGATGTTTGTGAAAGTCACTGATGTCAGTTGATATACTGTGGATGTCCACGGATGTTCGTACATGTGTCTATATATCAGTGCACATTGGTGGATGGAAGTGGATGTCCCTGAATGTTAGTGGATATTCCATCAGGACTGGACTGGATTAAACTGGACTATCTCAATTTTTCGCGCGGTTAAACCATGATGGATATAATCTATAGGTATACGATTTTGGATGTATTATGGATGTCATTGCAAACCCGTGGATGTACTGTGGATGTCTACATATACTCCTGGAAGTCAGTGCACATCCGTGGATATTCCTGAATGTCAGTGAATATTAGTGGATGTATTGTGGATATCAATGGATGTGCATGAATGCCCTTGAAAGTTAATGGATTTTCCGTGGCATCCATAAATGTCGGTAGATATATCGTGAATATTCCTCGATGTCTGTGGATGTATATTGGATATTGGTGAATGTCACTGATGTCAGTTGATATACTGTGGATGTCCACGGATGTTCTTAAATGTGTCTATATATATAAGCATGGATCGATGGATGTAAGGGGAAACACCTGAATTTTTAAGGAGTTTTTACATGAAATGGGAAGTAATTAGACCAAGATTATGAGGAAAATTTATATAAACTAATATGAAATCAGCAAGTTAACAACAGATAATTGGTTGAATAAAAATTTAAACTAATGAAGTCAAAATTGACAAAAATTGATAAACAGTGTTATTCAGAACTTATCCATAATAAAATTTGGGGATGTTCAACATACATGTACAAATGTGGTAGTGCAAAAAAAAATTTGTTGGCGGCTTCTGAAAACTATTTAAAAATTTTTCATTGCATGCCGCTGGATACTGGTCCACTATAATGGAGTGACCTTGGGACTGACAATGCAAACTGGCTAGCACGAAAAAAACTTCGGAAGTTCTGAGAGTATACCGACACCCGGCGCAAAAAAGATTTGCAGCGTTTTTACTTTAAAATAAACTTAAAGATAGATAGATCTGACCAAAGTGACGTGTCTTTAAAATGAATAAAATTTTGTTACACTAATTTTGAAGAATTGCGCTACTTGATTACTAGGTATTAGAAACATGAAATTTATAAAAAATTTGCACATACCTTGTTACAAAAGCTGTTCGAAAAACGGTGTTGGAAGTGATTTCGTTGAATTGCGTGCGGATTTTCGAGTGCCCAAACGTGTGTATTGTGAATGTTCTGTATTCCATTTCGAGTAAACAAACAAAGCTTCATCTGTAACTAGTACATCAGTAGTAAATTGGGGACTTTCAGCATTTTGCGGCAACAACCACTCACAAAACCTAACTGTCGATGTGTCGGTGTGTCGATTGGGAAATCGTTCCGCATACAAACGCGAAGCTGCCAATGAATTTTGTTCAACTTCGCCATAAATAAGAATCATGTCGATTAACTCAGCATTACTGTACACATGAGCCATTTTGAAAATTGAAAACACCCGCACTGCGAGAGCGACACACATAGACTGATAGAGAATAGAGATATTATCCCCACTCCAATTCGATTCGCTCGGTCTTAACCAGGCGTTCCAGGTACAAAAAAACTTGTTTACTGTTTTTTACTGTGGTATATCAGATGTCGTTGAAGTGAAGTACAGTTGCCCATCTACGTAGTCCTTTATAATGGTATAACTTTAAACATTGTTTACGGGAAATCCTAAGACTTTGGTGAAAGAAATTTTTTGGTGATATCGATTTCTTATTTAAGGAAGCACATATCTTCAAAGTTTTAGAGATAAGTTCTGAATAACTCTGTATGAAATTTTCTTGATATGGGAATCATCCAGTGTATGAAATTGTAAGAAATTATCCAAAATATGCAATTTAGAATGATAATTAATACGTGAGTGAGAATGTAATATATAATTAACTAAAAATAGGTGAACTTTCAGTATAAGGATTGTACTAAATGGTTCACTAAAATTACTAGAAAATATCTTTTCTTTGACCGTATTTACCGCAACCAACAAAACTAATCACCTTGTTGATTAAATATTTTCTATACAATTAAGCTGTAAAGATACACCTAAAAGTGCAAGAGTGAATAGCTCAAAAACAAATATGTGTACAATACTGTTTCTAACCATTTCCGAGTGATGGAAATTGAACTCGATTCACCTTGTACTCAGTGTTCCCGGATTCCCGTTCTTTGTACACTATATTCCTTTAGTAAATAAACTATTGCTTTGAAGAACCCGGAAAGAATCCTTTCAATAAAATATTCCCACAACTCTTAAAACTCATTTCACCGGAAGTCAGCCCGTGTTTCCACTAACTGGCTTCTGTTTCTTTACAACGGCGGAACTTTTATACGAATAGTTCACTTCAAAACCGCAATTGGGACTTCTCTCGACTTGTTCAACACAACTTTAAACTCGGACTTTTCGACTTCGGAGAGGGCAGGCAGCAGGTGGCGGATGGCCCAAGGGGGAACTTTGATAACAGCCACGGTCTTTATCTCAAATGTGTCTGCACTTAGGCAAATTGATAAGAAAGTGCCTTAATATGCCCGGAGAAACCATGTGTTCACCAACTGACTTTTCTCGGATAAATATATCCGTGGGAGCAGCACTTGGTTAAGTGTTAGGTCATTCGCATAACATACAAGGCGTATCAGGACAGCCTTCGATGTACCAGGTGCGTACCACGGTTTTGGTACTCCGTGCGCACTTTTTATTCGTGTTTTTGTGCTTTTTACTGTTTCCTTATAGCTGCTGATTCGTAACTCGTAATTCATAATCCACTGGTAACAGTCCATTAACTCAGCATTACTGTACACATGAGCCATTTTGAAAATTTAACAGTTTAACACTCCTACGATAAATAAAACACCGGCACTGAGAGAGGACACAGATAGACTGATGACTGAATAGACAATAGAGATATTATCCCCACTCCAACTCTATTCGCTCTGTCTTAACCAGGCGTTCCAGTACAAAAACGTGTCTACTTTTTTTTACCACATTCTTAGGAATGTGGTAGATATATCAGAGGTTGAAGTACATTTGCCCCTCTACGTAGTCCTTTATAATGGTATAACTTTAAACATTGTTTACGGGAAATCCTAAGACTTTTATTATACATTTTTTTGGTGATATCGATTTCTTATTTAAGGATGCATATATCCTCAAAGTTTTAGAGATAAGTTCTGAATAACCCTGTATAACACGCTGGAATCTAGTTGGTTTTGGAGTGTCTGTAACCCGACGGCCGCTCGCTGGTAAATTTCGGGAATCCGATCCAGCCGTTTTTCCATCCAGGGGGACTGGGGAAAGAAGACCGGATGGTAAATCGATAGAAAGCTATCATCTTGACAACAGTTTTAACATCGTCGAGTATCACTAGGAGTTATATCTCAGGCTGCAGGGGTTTATCTGTATTTTTAAAAGTTTAATAAAGGATCGTGCTGGTATATTATGAGACAGGGTATAAATATTGATTGTGTGCGGTGCTTCTTGAACGTTATATGGCTTATATGTAATAATTCGAAACGATGTAATATTCTTACTATTAATGGGCACGTAGTGCACGAAAACATGTGATAAGCTGGTGCATCCTAACTAATGAGGTTCTTAGAGGTTTCGATCAGTCTTGTGCTAAATAGTGGTTAGAGTATATCAATTTGACTCGTTCTGGGCACTAACGCGGCGTACTTCATAACAATACGCCGCCCCTTCGGCCACAGAAGTGTCCGATTTTTGGGCTAATAGTTGTGATTAGTGTGAGGGTAGATATTTTTATTATTATTATTTTTATTATTATTATTATTAAATTCAATTAGAAAAGAAAATTCTATTTAATCAGTTTTATCGTTGTGATTTTAATATACAAGGGTTGTATTAGGCCCAGTTTTTAATTTAAATCAAGATTTAAGAAATATCCTGCGGTTCTTGTTCCAATATTTGAACAATTATACAAAAATTAACTACGTGGCATACTTAATTTAGCATGGTATGAATATTTAAAGCATTTTACTGTATCTCTTCAACTAATAGTGCTACAAGGAATAACGGACATACCAGTGGCGCGCCCAGAAAAAATCTTGGGGGGGCAATGCTTCAAGTAATTGTGGATTCATATAATAAATGAAAGAGAAAGAATCAAATATGTGTGTCTGTGTGTAAGTGGATGCATATCTGTGCTTGTTAAAAAATATACTTGAGAACTTAACAAATATATTTTATACGAATCCAAAATAAATATAAAAGAAACAATACAATATTTTCTAAAACAGAAATAAAACTAAGAGATCTCTTATATAAGGCTGGTGTGACACTACACTAAAATTGGAACTAATTTTAGCAATAAATTTAGTTCTGAAAATTCTTGTATAGTGTCATATATAAATTGGACCAATATATTGATCCAATTTATATATGACACTATACAAGAATTTTCAGAACTAAATTTATTGCTAAAATTAGTTCCAATTTTAGTGTAGTGCCACACCAGCCTTAAACTATATCACAATTAATCACAGAACCAATAAAATAAAATTAAAAGAACTAAAACCAAACTAAAAATAAAACTATTACATTGAAATCCGAAATAGGTATCTAAATATTAAGATTCAGTATTCTTTTCGCCAGACTTAACTTTTCTAATACCTTCTCTGGCTTATCTTCAATATTTTGATGAAAATATAAAAAGAAGCTAAGTTTTTTTAGTTTTGCAAGTGTTTTTTAAAGATCTTGGTGAAGGGACATGGCGCCTTGCCTCCCCCCCCCTGGATGCGGCACTGGGAAATGCCTACTTACTGCTATCATTTGCCATTTTTTATGTTTTCAGATAACACAGTGGCAATATAGGAAACATGGCAGGTCTTTGGAAACAATCATTATACATATAAATAACATAATATTTTTAATTGTTTTTATTTTTATGCCAGAAGGGGTAGAGCAGACGTTATAAAATAAAATCAAGTAGGTATATTCCCTAAAATAAAAAAAAATCTAAAACTAATGTCCAGATTTACATGTTTTTTTTTTATTTTCGGTAATATACCTATTTAATTTTATTTTTATAACGGCTCCTACCCTTTCTGGAATAAAAATAAAAACTCCATTTAAAAATATTATGTTATTTACACTACCAGTACAAATATATTAAGAAAAGAAATAGGGGATAAATATAGACAGTACAAATAAAGTTAGTAATTGTGGGTAGTTTCAGGTAATTGGAACATTATTTTGAGAAGGGTTTCCTATTTTGGTCACCACATCAAACAGTCAGCTTATTTTAATAATTTGTTTGGATTGGTAATGCTAAGGGTTTGTCCATAAATATAAGTTGGATTTACACAATATGTTGTTATTTTTATCTACCAGGAGTTACCCTTAATTTAAAAATAGGTTTATGAAATTTTACTTACCACCATATTTTTCAGGCGTCTTATCATGAATTTGGTCTTACTATGTTGCAAATAACGAACTATCAAATATACTATATACGTAGAGGTACCTAAAAATAAAAGTAAGCGATAAAAACGTAAATTAGGTATTTGCAATATGTGCGTAAAAACTCCTACTATAAATTTTGTAAGTGTAAACATAACTTTTTTCTGAGCAACAATTGGAGGTGTTTTCATATTTTTTTTTTACATCGGCAATGGAAAGTAGTTGGAAAAAGAAGAGATACGTATTTCGGAAATTTTAATAGTGGGTTCATTTAAGTCCATAAATTATTTTTTTATTGTGCGCGATATCTATGAGACGTCACTAAGCGAAAATTCAAAATTTGCGCCATTTTTTAGTGATTACTAGGATATTTTCATTTGTGTGGTTGGTGTCACTGCGTGACAACTTTACTTTTGTTTATGTTTGAATTGTTTGGTTAGAGTAAACATCATGGTAAACATGAGACATTGTTTTTACTTTATATTTTTACCTGTGAATTGTTGTCTTTGCCTGTGACTGATTACAAGTGTATTTATTAGTAATAGAAAAACATCGTAATTTGTCAAGGTAATTTTTTAATATATTTAATCGACTTTGAAGTAATACTGTTAAGTTAAATATTAACCTTACATTTTTCATCCCTTTTATTTCTGAAAGGATCTCTAGGATCTTTATCATAAAAGGATCTATAACCGGTAAATTGTCGGACTTAGCCTCTACAAAACCTTGCTCCATGTTTTATAAAAGTTTACTTCACAAGAAAACAACAATACAACACGTCAAGTTGTCAAGTCAAACACAAACAGGAAATTTCAAATGTGAATTATCGAAATCTCGACTGTCGTTGTTACAAATTGAAACTAGCCACATATTATCAGTGTAGCCTCTTTATAGATACATATTCCCTAGTTTTCGCTTAGTGACGTCACGAATATAGAATAAAATTTCAAAATTGAATTAAAAATTTTCTGCCGATTCAATCTTAATAATTTTTATCCTAATAAACATAAAAAAAACTATATTTTATAAAAATTCAGGTTTCCACTTTCATTTCGATTGAAGGAAAATTCCAAAATACAATGGAAAAAAATTGGTTGTAGCAAAGTCTACATATATTTTAATATGTAGACTTTGGTTGTAGGCTAGGTACTACTGAAAATGGAGACCAGTTGCTAATTGAGACCTAGACAAAATGTCATACACAGGCTCTGTCTCATAATTATTAAACAATTAGTAACAAGAAACCCAATAAGTGCCCGAGATCAATAACACTTCCACGCTGCCTGAATTTCAAAGAGTTTATTAATATCTTATAAAATCACCATCTGCGAGTACTGCAAAAATATACCTACAGGGTGTCCACCTAGTGCGCGTAAGTCCAATATCTGGGTTAATAAAAGAGATAACTTAATTTTTTTTTCTACAGGGTTGTCTAATATCCCGAGCTGCACAAAATGAAAATATATTTACATATTC
Source organism: Pogonocherus hispidulus (assembly GCA_963924545.1). NCBI lineage: Eukaryota > Metazoa > Arthropoda > Insecta > Coleoptera > Cerambycidae > Pogonocherus > Pogonocherus hispidulus. The sequence goes on along the minus strand of OZ004700.1, from coordinate 1,579,244 downwards.
AGGGTGTTCAGTTTTTCCTGGACAGGTACCAACTTCATTTTTTTAAATGGAAACCTATATTTTTTATGGCATTATCGAATTCTACGTAAAAAATTAGTGGGACTTTGTGCATAACACTGCTATTGAAATATTGATAGTTTTCGAGATATTTGACTTTTAATTTTTTTTTCTTATGTTTCGTCACTTCTAATAGTTGACATAATTATGGTTGTATGACAGCTAGAAATTATTTTTTTTCAGAAACTGTAGAGTGAAGATGGCTCTTTCGAAAAACGTATCAAAAGTTGACCTGCGATATACAGGGGGCAACAGAAATCGTGCCAAACCTGATGGTTTAAAATTTAAAAAATCTCGACTTTTTCAAATGGAACACCCTGTGTTTTATGATTTCATTAGATGCCTTTCTGTAGACTCTACAATTTTATAATAGCTTTCCCTATACCTAAGTTGCGTAGTTTTTGCAAAAAAACCACTTTTATGAAAAATACCCGATTTGCGCACTCCTTTGACGGAAAAAATATTGTAAGGCTATTTATTTTTATAAAATGTATTAGTTTACACTTCTTAAAATAAAAATAACTGAAAAATTTAGATAATTTCAGTTTAACAAACAAGTCTTTATGGAAAGTTACCATTTATTTGTAAATAAAAGTAAAAAATCATAAAAGTTCTACATGTAATTAAGAATTAGCAAAACTGGCGTATGCTTTAGAAGAAGTTCATGGGAATTATTTGCTAGCAGCACGTATTTATAGAGATTCCCACGTGCTGACTGTTTTGAAAATGTGAAAGAAAGATTTGAAAGAACAGCAAATGGGAATTATGAGAAAACTACCAGGAGACATGGGAGTAACAACGATAATATTTAGTTTAATGTTGTAGTTTCTGCTGTTGAAAATCCAAAAATATTAGTATCAGAAAATCAGTAGAAATCTTGGAGTTTTCAAAAGCTCGACAAATAAGATATTGAAGAAGAAGTTTCATACGTATCATATTGAAAACCAAACGGTGTTACCGTAGTTAGAAAAATTATTAGTGAAATAGATGAATATACATAGAGTAAGAAAAAAGAATACGCAATACTCATACAAGCAAGCTAACCTAAAGTAAATGCTCAAAATGTCCACCGTTGTTTTCAACACAAAGCATTAATCTACGACGAAAATGAATGTGAACATTTCTTAACATTTCGGGCGTTATGGTTAGAAACTCATTTTGGATCTTTTCTTTCAAGTCTTGCATATCCGTTGGTGGTACTTCGTATACTCGCTCCTTGATATAACCCCACAAGAAAACGTCCAGAATATTTAAATCAGGCGAACGTGCAGGCCAAGGAACTGGACCACCACGACCTAACCACTTATTTGGATATACGTGGTTTAGGTGTTCTCTAATCTGAAATATGAATAGATAATAGGAAAAGTACTACAACAATAAAATAATCACAGTACCGCCAAAGTGGAATGTGGAGGGGCACCATCATGCTGAAACCATTGTTGAACCAAATAATCAGCGGGCATATTCTGTAGCTGTAGAAGGGAAGTTCGTTTTGCAAAAAATGCAAATGCACATTGGCATTTAAATTGCCTTCAAAAAAGTACGGTCCAACAATATGTTCTCCACAAATTCCAGCCCACACGTTCACTTTGAAACGATGCTGATTATCTAGTACCCTCAATAATCTTGGATTATTGTCAGCGTAGTGATGAAAGTTGCGACGATTGGGTAAGCATGTGTTTGAAAATGTTGATTCGTCAGTAAACAAGACATTCATAAAAAAGTTTGGACTTTCCTGAATTTTTTGCCCAGTGGCAAAATTGCAGGCGGTTTAGGTGATCTTGAGGTAACAGTGCTTGATGGTTTTTAATATGATACGGATGAAAATTATTCTTCTTCAGTATCTTGTTTGTCAAGCTTTTGGAAACTCCAAGATTATTACTGACTTTCCTGACACTAATATTTGGATTTTCAACAGCAGACGTCACAACATTAAACTGAATATCGTCATTGTTACCGTCATGTCTCCTGGTAGTTTTCTCATAATTCGCATTTGCTGTTCTTTCAAATCTTTCTTTCACATTTTCATAACAATCAGCACGTGGAAATCTCTGTAAATCTGGATTATTTGCTTTGTAAATACGTGCTGCTAGCAAACAATTTCCATGAGCTTCTCCTAAGGCATAAACCATTTTCACTAATTCTTCTTTTGAATAGTTCATTGTATGCACGCTTAGTACTTACTCTAAACTCGTACGTGAATATTCAGTAAAAGAAGAAATGACATGTAAACTGATTGTCACAAATTTTATTGCGTGACAGACGCTCACTGCGTTTTTCCCGAGAAAGGAACGTGCGCAAATCGGGTATTTTTCATAAAAGTGGGTTTTTTGCAAAAACTACGCAACTTAGGTATAGGGAAAGCTATTATAAAATTGTAGAGTCTACAGAAAGGCATCTAATGAAATCATAAAACACAGGGTGTTCCATTTGAAAAAGTCGAGATTTTTTAAATTTTAAACCATCAGGTTTGGCACGATTTCTGTTGCCCCCTGTATATCGCAGGTCAACTTTTGATACGTTTTTCGAAAGAGCCATCTTCACTCTACAGTTTCTGAAAAAAAAAATAATTTCTAGCTGTCATACAACCATAATTATGTCAACTATTAGAAGTGACGAAACATAAGAAAAAAAAATTAAAAGTCAAATATCTCGAAAACTATCAATATTTCAATAGCAGTGTTATGCACAAAGTCCCACTAATTTTTTACGTAGAATTCGATAATGCCATAAAAAATATAGGTTTCCATTTAAAAAAATTAAGTTGGTACCTGTCCAGGAAAAACTGAACACCCTGAATATGTAAATATATTTTCATTTTGTGCAGCTCGGGATATTAGACAACCCTGTAGAAAAAAAAATTAAGTTATCTCTTTTATTAACCCAGATATTGGACTTACGCGCACTAGGTGGACACCCTGTATATATTGTCGCGAAATATACATCTATTAACGTCGCACAGGAGCACAGGAATATTTTTGTTTACTCTACTACCTTTCTAATCTATGGTTTACTCCAATTGTTGACTTTAACTTCATGAGATGGGCCATTGCCATCGCTGTGCCATAATTGATACTTGTGTATTTGTGTTTCTTTTACAGTTTTTTTACATTTTTTTTAGAATTAGGAACTTGATATTATGGTGAATGGATGATAAATGCTCGAAGGTCAAGTGATATCGTTGCTAAAGAGTTTTATTTTGGTAATCATAATAATAATTAATAGTGAAATAATTATTATTGTTTGTTGAATATAAACACTCAAAGAACCAGGTAACTGGACAGTAATATGTTGGTTTGACGTTTTCCAGATTTCAATAACTATCGACTTGTAACTTGATATACCACGGGTACGTATTTGTACCCTTGCATATAAAGGATTAAGGATTGTACTTATAATTCTGTATATTATAGTGAAAATATTATATAGTTATTCATTTACATACCCATATCATTTATCATTAAAATATAGGTAGGTGCATTAGGTAATAATGAAGTTGTTTCTTTAGAGTAGTGAAATGATGTTGACAACAATGAATGGACGATGTAAATGAATTACATACGAGTATAAGTTTATTTTTTCTTTGCTCGTTGTAGAAGCGAATTAGTTATTGTGTACAATTCTAGTAGTAAAACATGGTAAACAGGAAGAGTAACAAAACATGGATACTCTGATAGGATGAGTCGAACCCGTCAATAGATATGATGGCGGTGTAATTAATCTATAAATGATTATTTCAATTATTGTTAAGTTTATAAAAGGGTTAACTAATCCAAATTACTCTAAATAAAATGGCGAATGCTTACCACAAATTATCCTAACGCTTATGCTTACATTACTGTAAAACAAGTCACCACCTGAGAATAAACCTCCACCTGTCTAATTTACACATCAGGACACAAACTACAGGTCAAGCAAAAGCACAGATTCCTCACAAAATTAACACTTAATCACAGATTAAATGTTTACTCTGTCACTTAATATTTAATACTGAATAAGCCCGCCTGCCCGATTTCAACTATCGGTCTCACAACACTTTTTTTCCTGCTTACAAAAACATTATGACCAACGCCAACCTGAGTTTCCTTGTTCGACCTTATCTAGAAACAAAACACACTTCTTTCAGAGGTACCTAGATGTTTAGGTGATGATTGATAACTGAACAATGAAAATTCAGAAAACATAACTTTGCTTGCTTTTAAATTGTTGCTTATTATAAAAAATAATTACCTAAAGTGAATTATTATACTGGAATTACTTATTTCTTTTTCTATAAATGTCAATTATTATTTACCCCTGGCCCAGTTGTGTGTTATGGCTTAGGCTGGGGCTGGAGTCAGCCAGAGTTGCCAACTGTAATTAATGTGCTTAACCTACGGAACCGTTGGAGCACGAATGCCCTCTGCTAATTTTCTGACCCATTACCTTAACTTCCAGGGAGTTACGACCCGTGGCGTGGAACCTGTAAAAATTCATCTACAAAACGGTCAGGGAATAGCGTAAATGTATGTGCTCTTATTAAGAATTCCGAATGCGAAATAAATTTTAGTAGGCAAGTGCCTTTCGAGGTGCCTGTGTAGGTATCTACTTCAAAAGATATATTTAGAGCAGACTGGACAGGATTGCCTTTTATTGGGAGGGCATTGCGGAAATAATTTTATTTTAAGATATTGTTTTGTTAGAAAAGAACATGACATGATTTCATAAAATATCGATTTACTCCGAAACGGTTTTTTGTGAAAGAAATGTAAAGATACTTTTTTGTAGAGAAATTTATATTTATTATTTTAACCGTTAGTCAGTGGCGTAACATATATTTTTTAGAAAAGGGGGTGCCAAGAGTGCACGTTGCATGCCATTGGCTAGGTATTCCTATCGAACTGACACTTTTTGTGGAAGTAAAGATTCATAGTAGCAACCCAGTCGCAGAATTAACGTCGGTACTATGCAATTTAATAAATCAGTCAAAATTAAACAGCACAGAAAAATATGAATTAATAAGTTTAATAAAGGTATACATTAAACAAAATTATTTTTATTTCAATGGAAAATATTACAAACAAAAAAACGGGTTACCCATGGGTAGTCCTATTTCTCCTTTGCTAGCGGAAATTTTTATGAACCATTTCGAAAACACACTGTTCAATAGTGACAATAATTTAAAATCACATGTTCATTTTGGGCTCGCTATGTAGATGACATTTTTTGTATTTGGACTGGTACTGAAAGAAATTTGAGCGGGTTTCTCAATTTTTTAAATTCGCTCAACGATAATATTCAGTTTACAATGGAAAAGGAGGAAAACAATCAATTAAACTATTTGGATATAACAATAAGAAAGGTAGAAAATAAATTAAAATTCTCGGTTTATAGAAAACCATCAACTTCCGACGCAATTATACCAGCAAGTTCGCAGCAGTCCTGGCAAATAAAAAAGTCGGCTTTCCATAGTTTAATACATAGGCTTTTATTGTTTCCGCTGGAAAAAGCAGATTTTGAAAAATAATTAAGAACAATCAAACAATTTGCAAGAAACAATGGATATAAAGAAAAACTAATAGATAACATGATAAAAAACAAAAGGAGGAAATTAATTCGTCGGGAGTTTTACAATATTCGGGAAAAAGAAGCCACCTATAGTTATATTAACAACGTCCCAGGTTATAGTGAAAAAATAGCTCGCAGAATAGAACGAAACGGGTGTAAAACGATTAGTGTCAACAAGCGTACTATTGGGAGGATTTTGATCAACAACAAAGAAAGGGTTAATAAATTAAAACAATCGGGGGTATACCAAATTAACTGCGCGGATTGTAATGCCGTGTATGTGCGTCAAACCGGTAGAAGTATTGAAACTAGAGTAAAAGAACATAAAAAATCCATATTAAATAACGCAAAAATTCAGGATTTTCGACGCATTATATAGAAAACAATCATTTTATAGATCAGAAAAATGTAAAGGTACTGCATCGTGAAAAGAAAGGAAAGCGCTTAGATCTGTTAGAGCAATTAGAAATTAAAAAATCTTTAATTGTAAATCCGCGTACCTACTACCAATGATCAGATAGATTTTACCCTCTCGCCCTTCTTAGAAAAGGTAATAAAAACTCGAGCTTTACCAGATGGTAAGGATCAATCGGGGGTAGGTGGTCGTAAACAAATAAATAACGAAAACGGGCTTGGAAATGTTTAGTAATAGAGATTTACTCTATTAAAAAAGGCCTAACAAGTCGAAATACTAGTATATAGAGTGTTTTCTATATATTTCTTGGAACATCTAAATGTGATCAATGTTTTTTTCAAAATAATTATTTTCACGATGTTTCAAGAACCATCCGCTTCGAGTATCCACTTTATTCATAGTAGCATCTACCAAATAAAATTTGAAAATAATTGGTTTCTTACTCTCAGAGATATAAATAAAAACCATTTTTTTTTTCAACTAATAGCACCCTGTATCTCAGAAACGGTACAGATTTGAAAATAAGTTTATAATAGCAAAGTAACATTATTTTTACTGGTTCTACATGTTCCCGTATTTTTGAGCATAAAACTGGAACACCCTGTACAGATCGAGATATAGGTATTATAACCAGAATGTGAATGTACGATAAATCGTCCGATAGCAAACACGACCTACATTGAACACGGCCCTGTGCACTATGATAATAATAATTAGCATAAATTTTTAATTTGCATTAAATTAGCATTGTTATTAAGCCAGGAATCATCGTGGCTTTCTGCAGGATTAAATTAAATGAAATTTGGGTCCCAAACTCAGCAATTTACTTACTGTGTTTGCTTTAGGCTTGATTTGGCAAGCAGAAAACTTGTTGATACTTGGAATATCTATTTAAAAAGGAGTTGGCCCCTTTCCACTTAACGATCTTATGATCTGAATGTTTTTTTAAATATCTCTGTACCGGCTTTCCCTAAAATCAGTTTATCTCGTAGAATTTCTTCATTAGAAACATTATTGCCAAAAGTAATACAGGCAGGACTCTAAAAGTAATTACGCTTAAATATTTGTATTTATGGCTTGATGAACATTTTTTTAAATGGAATACGCTATACATTTTTATAGATTTGGATAAAACGTTTTTCCCTAGCTTATTGATTTAATTGTGGGTTTCCCCCTCCCCTCCCCCCTCTCTCTCTCTCTCTAACAGAAAAAAATACCTGGCATAGTCTTTCGGACACACATTGTATATTATTAGAAACAGCCCCTTCAACTCCTCTACCAAATTTGTGTTCCACAATTTGGTCAAAAAAAATGCAAATCATTAAATTTATGTTATATAGGGTGTTTCTTAATGTCATGTTCATACTATAGAAGCTAATTTCCTATACAATTTTATGACCAAGAGTCCAAATGTGTCCTAAATTGCCTCGTTTTCGAGATACAGAGTGTCAAGGTTTGTAGTAATTTGTAGTTATTATTTAGGTTTGTACCTTGGATTTTTCTAGTGTTTGTAGATATTAAATTCCTGCTATAAAAATGGGGACATCCCAGTTTTTTTTACTTTTAACATAATAAACATTTAGACATGCGCTGTAATAGTTTTTATTTTTCTCGAAAACGAAGCATGCCACGAAACAAATGCAAAAAACGAAAAAGTTATTTTTGAAATTGCTTCAGCTAAAAAAATCAAGATTTGTAAAAAACCAGTGGTGTCCAATATTTTTCCCATAAATTTCAAATAGGTTACCCTCCTGGACGCCACTGGAGCCAAAAATTTTAATCTTTTCGCGTTAAAATAAGCCCCTTACTACTTCACACCAACGTACCAAATTTTATCCAAATCGACGAAAGAGTTTTCAAGATATTAATAAAAAAAAAACGATTTTTTATAAAAACCTTGACACCCTGTATATCTAAAACGAGGCAATTTAGAACGCACGTTTATTTGGACTCTCAGTCGTAACATTGGACAAGGCATTAGCTCCTACAGTATGGACATGACGATACGGAACACCCTGTATATTACAATGTTGGCAACTGCTGAAAAAGTTAAGGAACCACTGAGTCATATTTTTAATGTTTTGTGTAAACATGAATTAAGGCTAGCAGTTGAAATAAAACGAACCTGTTTCTGTATGCTATGGGCACCTTATAGCTCATTCTTATTCTAAGGACGTCCGGGATATTCGGTAGGAGAAGGAAGCAGTAGAGGGAAACATCCTTCACGCCATCCTCCAAATGGATCCTGAAATCACTTTTTAGCTTACCATTTAATTAAGCCATATGTCTTTGGTGATGTCTGAATCAATTTAGCGTGGGGGGAAATGGCCAGGAAATTACGACTATAATTTTAAAAATTTGCTTCCAATTTTGCCTAAAAATATTATTATATCCACATGCTATCCGTATGCTTATTAATAAGGGATTCATATCTGCAAGAAACGAAGTTTATAAAGTATTTTGCAATATATTTAATCAAAAAATGTCCCACTAAAGATACTCGCCATGTTTGGTAACAATATTCTAAAGCCCATCAAGATTTGGATGAGTCGGTTTTTTTTCCTACTATAAACCTTACGAAAATACCACTTTGGATTTATTTGGCAATTTAAATATGCCTCACAATGATTTTGTAAGCTTTATATCGTTGCTGAAAGTTTTATTTCAAGTATTGCTTTACAAAACAGATTATCGTGAAAACGATATAACATTTAGAATATTGATTATGCATTTTTAGGGTAAGGATAAGTACACAAAAGTATTAACAATAACGTAATATGAATATGAAAATCAAATGTATATGCCAAAAACGCAAGTTGAGTCGTCAATACAAAAGTTTACACATCATTACAAGTACTTAGTGTTAAACACAAATACTACAATTTAATTTGCTTACCTAGGTATTTTCTAAATTAATAGCTTCACTTGAATTTGGAACAATTTTAGGTTAGAACAAAAGTGTAATTAATGTAAGCAAGGCACGCTATGTAGTTCAATAACTATTATTTTGTGGACAAGATAAAGTTAAGCAGTTTTTAAATAAAGTCGTCGTTAATACTGCGCGATTCTAATAACTTTCTATTGTTTTAAATAAAAGCACAATAAATATTATCTACGTGCCGTGCGACGCTCCATAAATCTGTAGTTGTACATGCTGCGCCCCCTGTCCATACCTCTAGTTACGACACTTGCACAGCCTCCTACAGTTACTTTACAGTGGGAAATATACCAAAGGGTATACTTGCTTGGTATTAAATTTTGCCTAAAAACTGGCTTTTCAGGTCTACTAATCCTTGTTTAAGACATAATAACTTTAGTATAAGGTAATAAATTTCTAAAGTACATTTTTCCATTTTTTATTAGGTAACCGTATTTCTCTTGCCGACTTCATGTACCTATGCCCGATTCATATATTTGTTTGTGTACAAGAAGATATATAAAAGCGAAACGAAGAACTGTTTATTGTCTGGCAGAGATTATTTAAAAAAATAATATTTGCATGGTTTATAAATATAATAACAGTGAGGGCTTTACAATTTTAGTGAATTCAGTGTGCCTAATTCATTACTTTGTTTGAACTTTATTCCATGTTTTAATCGCCGTTTTGCAGTAGTTTGCACAGAAGCCACGTAAAACAGAAAATTTTGTAGCACAATGTTGTTTGTGATTGATGCGCCAAAAAAGATAAAAGACTGTAAACTGTGACTAATTATTTTTCCTCGTAAACTTTGGTATTTTCTTTTAAAAATAATAAATCATCCTGCTCATCTCTGAGCAATCTGAGCTCCAGGCAAATATGCTGACACAGTTGGTACCTCGGGCTTCATATAAAATAGCTTTTCTCTTGTCAGTCTCGTCACTTTGCCATTGCCTACTTTTTGTCGGTCTACCAGAAGAGTGCATCGACATGTCTAATTGGGATCTATCCTAATCCGCTTTTTTCATCGTACTTCGTGCATTTTTCTTTCATCGTATTATCACAGCTTATATTTTGTGTAAACTTGTCCTCATTAAGAGAGACGTGGCTTTTTGATATGCAGTATTTAGTTTGTTTGCTACTGTTCAAATTTAAGCGTAAGCTATTACACTGGGAAAAGTGTTGACTTCCAAATACCAACTTATACAGTTTATTCTTGAATAGTTACTCAAACCACGGTAGCTACACTTCTCTTATGAATGACGGATATAGTGAGGATTAACAATTATTAAGTATTGAAAAAATAGATAAATTTCTATTTAGAATACACGTGATAATATTTTTTCAGCCATTACTATAACCAATAAAAAAATCCATCATATTTGATTTAATTCAATTGTATTAAAGGTCTGCTTTTGTTTTAGTACTAGTAACTTTATGTTTGATGCGTTTTTATGTAACTTTGTGTTTTTCTTGCAGGTGATTGAAAGTGTCAATCATGGGAAAAGGAGACAAAAGAAAATCCGACGGTGGTAAGTAGATGCAGTAGTTTTTGTAGATAGTATATCATATGTATTCACTAGTAAATAAATGAATAATAAATGGATATTATGCTGTCTTATAGACAACATTGATTGTAATATCAAACGAGTATGCAACCTACTTAACTGACAAATTGACTGTCTGGTTGCCTATATAAAATATTAGAACATGACTTTTATGCAAATGATAAAGGCGATATCTGATTGGGTTCAAATATGAGCAAAAGCGTTAAATTTGAAATCAAAACACAAAATTTCAGGTTGTTTTTTTTAAATAATCTAGAATTTTTAACTGTGAACACACTGAACTTGTTCGCGGCTTATTATTGGGCAGACAATTACACAAATTTACATCCATCTAACCATCTCTATAATTTGTCGTGCTCTATTTGGTGAGCCATATTGATGGGCTCTGTTATTATATTATACATTTTTGCTGCTATTACAGAGTGTCCTTGTGGCGTATATAATTAAAAATTTAAACAAAATTGTTCCATAGCGGGCTTGATTTTAGTAATGCAATTATTATTTTCCAGCGCACACGAAATTATGCAAATTTTATTTTATACGTCCGCGGTTGTGGTTTTTGGGTAATTGAATTTTTCTGGGATACATATTTTGCCGTTTTAATTTTGAACATGAAACCGTATCGCTGCCCTGATGGCATTTATTTCAAATAATTACGGAGAAATTCAAATTTTAGATACTTGAAATACGCGCGACTGTTCATTAAAAAGCCTTTGATGATATTTTTGGGGAAATTGTGGTGAATAATAAAGGAAAAGTACCCAATAAAACGAAGGATATATCTTTCAGCGTCTCCTCACATGGTACGTTATCTACCTTTTGTGATAGAGATATATTTTCATCGAGTTATCAATACCTATTAAAGGTCAAGAACAAATTGGCCACTAGATTCTCGGTAGATAAAATGGATGGCGAGGGTTTAGGGGCTATACGTGCAGAGGTAAAGTGACAAAACCTCCAGCCAGGTCAATAAGTGATATACTATTTTCTGACAATTTTCTCTCTATAACTTTGACAAATTACTTTTCCCGACCGACTGGTGTGTGATAATGTCGTGCTGGTTCCGATTTGGTTTGAATCAATTATTGATTTTCGTGCTTTCGGCGCGTTAAAGCCCCTTCTACCGCATACAGAGGATGCTCAGCAACGTGGTTCGATTTTGGGAAAAGTCTTCGATATGTCACAGAGTTTCTAATTACCGCAGAAGATAGATATGCAGATACTCGTGATTTTAAGGAATCAAATTCAAATGCAAATATTTATATATCCGTATATTTATTCAAGTAATTGATTGTTGTCATACTTAATTCTCAAATATAGATGTTATTTATCTTTAGAAACACACACAGAAACTTTTTATACACACCACTCACATCCAAAATTAATGTTGTACCGGGATATCAAAAATTATCTTGGTCAAGGGTGGTTGTGGAATGTAAAACGTGTGTCTTACTTTAAATTTTTGAATATGTTTTGTTGTGTCAGAATCTGTCAAGTCATTATGCTGAAATTTTCTAATCCAGTTTTTGAATCATGCCTCTTGCCACACAGCACAAAATTTTCATGATTGAAGCCTATTTTCGAACGGGTGCGCTAGTTAATGGAAATTGGCAATACAGTCAACGTTTGTGTTTGGACAATTTTCGAGAGCACTTCCCAAACATGGCAATATTACCGGACAATTTTTATGCGTGCCTTACAAATTGTGTTGAAGTGTTTCGCGAAACTGGTTGTGTGACTCATAAAAAAGGTGCTGGTAGATCAAGAGTTCGTACAGAAGAAGTTGTCAATGACGTTCGTCAACGTATGGAAGAGGAGCCTGCAAAACCTTTGAAACGTCTTTCTCAGGAAATTGGAGTTTCTTATGGAACATGTCATAAGATTTTAAAGAAAGACTTGAACATGCATCCATATAAGATGCAAGCACATCAAGCTCTTCTGCCCGCAGACAACCCCAGACGCCTTGCTTACTGCCATTGGTTGGTCAATAATTTAATGAATGACGATCTTCTTGACTTCACTTTTTTTTCTGACGAAGCGTGGTTCCACCTTTCGGGATACATCAATTCTCAAAATATGCGAATGTGGAGCAATGATAACCCTCATGTTTTTACTGAATCGCCACTACATGCTCAAAAAATTGGTGTTTGAATGGCAGTTTCTCGCAGAAGAATAATTGGGCCAATTTTTTTCGATTTCACCGTCAACGCAGAAAGGTACAGACACAACTTTTTGGCTGAATTTGTGCAACAGTTAAACGATGATGAACTTCGGTACGGTTATTTCCAGCATGACGGTGCAACAGCACATACTACACCAGAAAATATTTATTGATGACCGGCTGATAAGTTTGCATACAGAAGTTGAGTTTCCTCCGAGATCACCTTGTTTGACAATTATGGACTATTTTATATTTCCTTACTTAAAAAACAAGATTTTCGCAACTCCGGTAAATAATTTGCAAGAACTGCAACAAAGAATTGTTCAGCAATGTGCAACCATAACGCCAGAAATGCTGCAAAACGCTTTTCACAGCATGAGGAGGTGCGTCAACTTGTGCATCGAACAAAACGGGGGACATTTCCAACAATTACTGTAATTTATTTTTTCTTGTTACTAAAACCGTTATTTCATAATTTGTAGTTCATTATTGTTTTACAACTGAAATAAATAGGTATGAAATTTGTAGGTTATTGGTGATGTCAGTGCGACAGTGACATAATTATTTCAAATTTAAAGTAAGACACACGTTTTACATTCCACAACCATCCTTGACCAAGATAATTTTTGATATCCCGGTATTTATGTAGGTACTATTATTTGTACTATTACTTGTACTCTATTATGATATTTTGCATTCAAGGCGGCCGGGTTGTTTTTTTGTTAAATGCGAAAATGTTTTCTTTACTGGGTCGGTCTTTCCATTTCTTTATAGTATAAGTTGCTTTTATCTAAAAGAAACTTAAAGTTAACAAGTGAATTTATCTGGTAGTCAAAAAATTGCGTCTTTCCAACACAATTTAACTGCTGTTTTGTAAAAAGACTGTTTAATGATATTGGCAATACTGATTAAATAAGAAACTCTATATAATAAAGTGAAACAGATGAAATGCGTCAACCATAATCAACAAAATATGTCAATTATGACAACATTACCTAGCTATAAGATACTGTGGCTATAACCAACTATAACTACTATTTTTAAGTTCTAGTCGTTTCTGGGATCTCTAGTTTAAATTTAATATTCAGAAGTGTAAAAATATCTACCCAGGATGATACAGTAAAAAACTTGGAACCAAATTGCCCAAGAATTTGAGGCCTTTACTAGTACAAATCGTAGCTGTTCAGTCCTCATTTCAAAATATGATTCAATGAAACATGCTATAAAATCTAACAAATACGTACATATCATTTCTTTTTTATTATTAACCTGTTAGTGTGATGCTGTAAATGTTGCTCGATTTTTTCTAGAACATTTTGATACACTAAATCTCCTCATAAATTCCAGATGTTTAAATTGTCTATGTGAGGCCTTACAGTATATATTTTTCGTTCGCGATTTGCAATATTTACCATGTTTATAATTTCATGATCTAATAATATTTCTTCTTCAAAATCAATAATGCCCAATAATAAGTGGCACCGCTGCCCAACATAGCAGGACTGGTTAGAACGTGTTTTTGTTCAACTCATTGAAAATGCTCTCTGTCTCTTACATGTTTCATGCACCACCAGAGTAGCGTTCTGGTACGTAGTACGGTTTGGGTACCTCGTGCGCACTTTTTATTCGTCTTTTTGGGCTTTCGACTGTTTTCTTATCTTGAAATAAAGTTTTATGTGATTGTTGGTTTAGTGCAATTCATTGAAAATGACATGTATGATGCGCGCCCATGACCGGCAACAACCTTGCTACGATTCCGATCGTTGCACTATAAAACATTTTAGATCCACTATAGATTTATACTCGCGTGCAGATGTGATAGTGGACGGGGTGCATTAAATAGTATTTGGTAGCGAGCAGCCCTCAATATTAAAAGTTTTGTAACAGTTTAAATTCCATTACACTGTGGTATTCCCACGTTATCTCCATCCGAAACGTTGTGTAAACGAAGCAAACGTATTTCCACACCTGATGCATTAGTCCTAAATATCCCCAACGCGCGATTCGGCACTGCCATTTCCGGGTTCGTAGCTTTCCAATTTTTGTTTCTCCCGTTGTCCTAATTCGATGGATGTATCGATTTCTAATTTAGCAGCGTCGTTACCAGCATTATTGCTTGTTCTAATTTAATCAAAACGACGGGTTTAGGGGATTCTACAGCTGAGCCTTCGGTTGTATATCATAGAATCTCTTGTTGCCAGGGCCCTTTGGGGTTGTTTGGCCGCCGTTCGCAATCCTGGATTTAAAAGGTGGTCATATTCGCAGCCCAGAACGATTAGATGTAGAAGCAGTTATAGAAGAATGTTTATAGAATCATTAATACGCTCATTTTTTTCTGATTATTGATTCGCACCATTGAGGCAATGAAAAAACGTGTCTGGACGGCCAGTGGCCTGCGATGTCAGCAGGAACAGAACTGAACTAGTATGATGTTTTGAATACAGACAGTCTACCTTACTCTGCCCACGACAAATTATTTAAATATAGGCGCATCAAGTCTTAGTAATTGGCGATTCCAAAAATGAATACGCCCTCTGCATGAAAATATTTGAACCTATATACTTAAAAGGTAATTTTTGGAGGGTTATTGCTGATATAATGATAAATAACACGTATTTGGGTTTGTTTAACGTAATAATTTAGTGGTGCTTGTGATTTTTTGGTATTACAAAGTTAAAAACGACGTGGTTAGTATTTGTACATCTTTATTTTTACATTCTAAAATGGCATTCAAAAGAAATCAGCACAACACAAACTGCCGTGTTTATAGGTGTCATTCCACAAAATGTGTCAATAGAAGTGTTTAAGATTGAAGATAGGTAGAAGTTTGGCCCTAGTATAAGAAACTGTTTCTCATTCATTTCTGCAAAAGGCATGTAACAATTTAATAACAGGGAACACGTTTATTTACACAACATATAACCACTTTGTTGCAGTTTGTCTATACTTTTCTATTATTAGTCTTATAAACACAGAATATATTTTAATTTAAACATTATTTAACAAAAAACAAGCACTAATATGGTATCACCATAGAGTTTATCACACTTATTTTAGTCCAAAATGTAAGTAAACAAACACTAGGGCACCTGTTTCAACCCAAAAGATTCATATAATTAGCAATGAAGCACTTATGGGACGTATGATTGCTTTTACCACTCTTTTTATCCTTTATTTCACCCTACCTAGTACATGAAATCACTATATTTATGGCAGTTGAATGCTAAATTGCTAGATGATGTGATATAGAATGCAAAATTTTTACTCGTCTTCCTCCATACTTGTTTACAATTTGCAGCGCCCTCATCGGTAATTTGAATCGCCAATATGCTAGGGCAGTATTAGGGTCGGTAATTAGCCACATCAGATCCCCCCTCGTCTTTTTGAGTTAACTAATGTTCACGTCGTGCATTTAACGCATTGCAGCATCAAAGTGCGGCCGTACATCACGTCCTGTCCGATGACAACCTTATTGAGCAGTTCCTAGTCCATCGGGATTCCCGCCAGCAGGCCAAGTTGGCAGCACTGGGCCTCTCGGGTGCCTGCTCGGTACGTGATTCGCAAAAGGAAGTCGACGGACTAGCCTTATTGAATCCTCGCTGCGAAAGGTCCAAAAATCCTCGACTTTGCTCCGGTTCTACCAGAGAACATCATTACTGAGTACAGTTCAAGATCGACGGCCTTGAATAAAATGCACAACTTTTTTAAAGCGCAGGTCGTTTGATGTCCGGTATCTATATACAGGGTGTTCTACAAGCTCTATGACAAACTTTGACAGAATATAGCTGAGTTAATTCTAAACATTTTTTATTAATGAACTTGGGTCCGATTTGTTTTTGTTTAGAAGTTACAAGCATTTAAAGAATCATATTTTCATACTTCAATCAAAAGTAAGTAGGCTGATAAATAAAAATGTCAGTTGATATGATAATAATTATTGTTTCTGTCATTGTAATTATTTATTTGACTCTTCGAGTAAAAGTTAAATTTAAAATGCAGTTATTCACAACTGAGGAATATGCAGATATTATGTTTGTCTATGGATATTCCTATGGGAACGCCAGACAAGCAGCTCCAGAATATCGACGCAGGTATCCAAATAGACATCAACCTGCCCACACATTTACCTAGTGCATCATTTCGTAGACTTCGAGAAGCAGGTAATGCCGCTCCAAAAAAGGCCATTCATCCTATTGAAGTAAATGTATAAGATGAAGAAATAGATACTGTCCTTGATAACCCTTCAATTAGTGTTTTTTTTTTCAATTTTTATTGACACATGAAGCAGATGGTCCAGCATGTTGAAATCAATACCCATCAGCAGTTACTTGAAAGAATTCAAGATGCAGCTAACCAAATAAGAAATGATCCAAATCTCATTGGTCGAGTCACCGAATCTTTAGTTCGTCGAAGTGAGGCTTGCATTCAAGCCGAGGGTGGACATTTCGAACAATTTTTATAGTCTTCAGTTTTGTTATTTTTATTTATTTTAATTTTTATTGGTAATTGTTGGTTTTAGTTATAGGAGTGAGCGACATTTGAGAATCGCCCGGTATGCCTGTAACTCTACGAATCGGACCCATGTTCATTAATAAAAAATGTTTAGAATTAACCCAGCTATTGTTTGTCATAGAGCTTGTAGAACACCCTGTATAATATAACCTTAATTTCATTTAAAAAAATTCACCGATTTCGCAATCTTTGCAACCAATAGACATATTGGAAATAATAACACTATACTATATAAAACATAATTAATGTGTGAGGTATTGTCCAGGTCCTCTGACATTAATTCCTCTACCAAATACTGAGTTAAGGGCGGATTTACGTGGAGGGGGGGTAATCGGGTAATTACCTCCCCCCCCCCCATGAATTCAAATCTATTTATTATTTCATATTTGTCCAAAGAAAAACGTACCTATCTAAATGCACAGGTAATTGACAACATTTTTTAAAAATCTGGTTCTTTGAGATACCCTCCATGTTGAAAAGCTAAATCCGCCCTTGTATTGAGTATGTATCTGATCCCCAAAGAGGCAGATACATAAAAAGTGTTTCATATATAGGCTAGTTAAAGTTTGCAGATGTAAACTGTTTAACCATAAAAGTTTTTGCTCTTGCCTTGGATGGTTTGGGTCTTGGAATGAAGTAATCTTGGTAGTTCGTGCCAGTACTGAAGTATTTTCCCCTCAGCCCAGGTCAACAGAGCTGCTTTGGCACTACTGGAAGATACGTCACGCCTGAATTCTAGTTATATGGGCACCTTCCCTGGGTAGAGAGGTGGCCGCTTCACATTCTCTTCAAGGCCAGAATGGAATTCAGACCAGAGTTGTTTTGTTTTTGCTGCTGAATTGAGTGGAAGTGCGTCTTCTGGAAGTTTCTTATCGTTCTTGAGTTACAACGGTATAATCTTAGAACTCCATGACTAGTACTTTGCTTTATTTTTTAATGTTTGAGTGGACCACGATATTTAATATAAATAGATTGGAATAGTTAGAACTGACGATGAAATGTGGCATTATCGGCAGCTTTTGGTTTCTGCCCGTTTGGTTTAAGTTCGGTTCTGTTCCGTTATATTGAACATTAATATGAATTAACCAATAAATGAGAGGGAAATATTCTTTCTCAGGCATTATTCTCTACCCCGTAAGTCTCCGTGCGCCTCTATCTGAACGAAACGGTAACCAGATCCGCAGAGCTCTCTTGCGAAAAATTGAAAATTTATCATTCCGTATACACTTTAAAATAGCATCTGGCGAAATGAGGCGAGTTTGTAGCGAGACTTTTATCGACTCGGATGTTATAAATCAAGCTGAAGAAGCCGCCACAGTATGAATTTAAGAGGGCATGCACTTGTGTCATCCTAAATATTATAGGCATACAAAGTGTACGGGTATAATCAGGCCGTATTTCATTCAGTTCATCGCAGTAGAAAATCGGAATTTATTTCTATAAATGTATGTATTGCAATTTTTACCTACCTCATATGGGTTGATTATTTTGAATGATACTGACTTATTGTTATTTATCTTTATTTATCATTTACGTTGTTTATTTACTTATTTGTGTTTTATATTTTAATAATTTTGTCGAGTAAATATTTCCTAAATCATCGTAAAGCATAGCACGTTGACAGAACCACAGCTAGTAAACATTTCTGAACTAATCAGCTCGATTTTCCTCCAGATCAGGGGCTAATTAACGGACAATGTAACTTGTAAACCTACCTTTAGGGAGCTTGAACCCTCGGAATACCTGTTACTTATTCAGAGCGATGCTTGACTTTTGGTCTTCGCTTTGAATCGGCCCGGCCACGCAGCCTTTTATGAAAATCCATTTTAATCTTTTCGGGGTAGCTTTCTGGTGATGCCATACTTCCCCCGCCCCTAGGTCGTATTCGGTCCATAAACGGCGCCACTATAATCGTCCGGGTAGCCCTTTTGTACCCTCGGGGACATCGTTTCATCCTTTTGAGCTCATAGGAGGTCTCTATGCAGTATGTATACAAGGTCTCTATGTAGAGGACGTTTAGGTAAAAGTCAGTTATCTACTCGTATATTACAAAGCGTTTTCCGAGATGTATTGCCCATTGGGGTCGATCGAATATTTTCAAGGGTAAAATGGGTGTAAATAAATAACATATAATATGTATAATATAGTTTCCCTCTACCAAACAGTTTTATTAAATAATTTTGAAGACAATTTAATTTATATATAAAAAATCGCATATGCCACAGTGCAATTGTCACTTTGACAGCGACAAAAGTTACCTGCAACTTTTACAGTGACAAATGCACTAGTGGTTTTTTCACTTATTCATTTTTTAATCAATTATCGCGGTGTTCGTTGCCAAAATAAACAGTTTGACATTTCTGTCAACAAGTTATTGAATTATTAAACACAAACAATGAATCGATTCGGTGATGCTCAAATAAAAATGTGTTTATTTTTAGTGTTTCATAAATAAAGTTTGAATTCATATGTTTCTAAATTTCTTATTAATTAAATTGTCTTGCCGAATTACACTCGATGTTTGTATTGATACTGGATAAATTTATGCTGTTTAAATTCAAACTGTTTCCTTTAGCAATTTGACTCGAAAAACTGTCAACCTAAAAACGCTCCACCTTCGGTGTCGCGTTTTTAATAGTTGACAGTTTTTCTCGTCTAATTGCTAGGCAACAGTTTCTCATTAAACAATCCAAATTTATCCGGTATACAAACCTCTTGTGCAATTATACGTGACAATTTTTCCATGGGTATGCAAATTTAATGTGTTTGCAAATGTTTTCAATTTATCAAATCATTGCGAGGCAAATTTAAATTGCCAAATAAATCCAAATTGGCATTTTCGTAAACTATAATTAACAAAACTCCCTATCTCCCTAACCCTAGAGGTATTTTTCTACTTTTTCTTAAATGTAGAGTTTCTGAAAATACCTTATAACTTTTTCTGTAGAACAAAAAACACAAAACCACCAAATACGTTCCGAGATATCTACCAATGGCACTAAATGTCAATACCATCAACGTGCTGAAATTGCTATAGCAACTGATGCCGACGATTAAAATTTAACAATTTTGTATTGCACTTTTCTACACCCTGTATAATATAAAATAATATTTTTCAGATATTTTTTTATTAAAATAGGTAGACATTTCAAGACACAGTACCTATCTTAAATATGACTAACTGTTATGATGATTGATAAAAATTTAGGCCCGTTGATCGTAGCAGTGTTGAATCGTAATTGGATATATATACCCTGTATAAAATAGCCTGGGAAGGAAACGAACCTTGCAATTTAAATTAAATATTTGTGTTAAATATGCAGGTTCTTTCTAGTGCATATTATCAAGTAAATAATGAATATTTATTTAAACAATAAAGCTATTTAAATACGTTTATAATACTTGGAGGTATGTAGGAATAGTGTTGGGTGTGGAGAAAATAACATTCACCTGATCTAAACTGCTGTTTTTGTTTTATAGTTTTATAGTATAGTTTTCAATCAATATAAACTAAATTGAAGTTTCAAGAACTTTTATTAATAAATAAAATAATGTTATATATTTATTTATATACAAATATGTTTAACCTAAATTCTAAATCTAAACTTATAATAGTTACTAGGAGTAGAACGCGAACATTATTTGTTGAGTCCGCCGAGGCGTTAGCCAAGGCTGTGTAAACTGGGCGAAACACATAAAGAGCTTTATACTCCGAGTGACATATATTTTTATTTTTCTTCAAGCAGCAACATTAAAACTATATTTCTGTCAGACATTTATGCTTGTATGAAAAGCGATCTAACGCAGCGTCAAATTTCAAACTGACAGTTTGAAAGTTGACAGTTACACTTTTACTTTTTTGTACTAGTACAAAAATGGGAATATTTCTTTTCTAGTAATTATTATAGGTACGCTTGAAGAAAAAAAATCTGAAATTTCCATTTTTTAACGCTGAATTCTGCCTGCTGGGAAATCGTTTGATTAAATTACAGCGACTGCATGCTAGCGCGACAGATTGAAGCCAGAGCTCTTTTAGCGCTCCATTTAGATAGTTTTGCATCGCGATGCCATTTCCGGTGCAATTCCGGCCATACCAACGTTCGAGAACGTTTTTCGAATAAAAGTGGAAGTGCAACCAAAATAGATATTTTAAAATAGATACCTACTTATTGGAAAATTAACTAACTGCTGCCATAAATATATCAGAAGAAATCCTCTTTACAATAAATAAAAATAATTTTACAACCACATTTTACCTTGGTAATTTTATGTCCATTACGAGTTCGGTCAATTCTAAATCACAGTCACGTAAATGAGCCAAATACCTAGACAGTTTTAGATAAATGATTTTATTAATTTTGACACTAAATTTTGTTTGTACATGTATACCTACATTTTAAAAAATCAATATCGTACCAAACAAGCCGTGTTTTTTCAATAACAGAACGGTAGAATTTTAAATTCTGACAACAAATACGTCTTTAACATATTTATTTCATGTTCAGCATGAAAAAATCTGAAGGCATAGCAGTACTCACTTTTCGAATACAAATATATGACATATACATATTTATAATGATTCTATTAGCTATACACACGGAAATGTCGCGGAAATCTTTAATTTATAAATACTTGAATAAACAAGGGAACGTTTACGACTAGAACTCAAATCTGCGACTCCAGAAACATCAAATATTTGATTATATGATGTCCTATATAGATGTCTACCACATATTTCAAGCAAACAGAAGGTCAAATCAGTAATATGGTATTTTTAACTCAATCTCTCAGTGGTCAAATTTCTAAATGTAGACAAACTTGTCAGCTATTTTATTCCAAAGGACTTTTTTATTGACGGCTAAAGAATAGTTAATTACCGTCTCTACCCCCATACGAAATTTCTAGATCAACCTGATCTTAAATAATACAAGATGCACCTTACTGAAGTTAATTTTCAGATATATATCTGTACGTCACTATTTTTTAATAATCTCTTATATCCGTCTGCCTAGAACTAGTAGTACGACTTACTTAAACTAATACTTTCTGTATACCGGGTGATTTACTGCGAGTGTACACATATCCTTCTATAAAATAAAAATTCCCACCGTCATCACGTTTTATTCTGTTTCTCTTTCCTATGTATACATTTATATATACCGCCGGTATACATTTATATACACAAGACTAATACGCGGTACTTTGATGGTCTCTCCAAGAATTGTGCCACAGAAAAAGCACTAAAATAATAAATAAGCTCTGCGTCACAATACCCCAGGAACACATCAATATTATTCGGAAATAATATGTACAAGCAACATCACGAAAATATATACAAATAACTTAAAAACAAATAGGCACACCGTAGAGTTCATTCCCCATAATAGTTCAATGCCGACGCTATAGCTGCTTTCGCGAAGTCACTGTCACAGGGGCTAGACCCCCAAAAGGGTCCAGGACATCCCCGTTGCTCGAAACAGTTATCCGAAACTACACTAGAACTAGCTGAACAACAGGACACTATCGCCCACACGCAGTTACTAGGTCCTGAAGGTATGGATCTAGGAGTGGTGACCCTAGCAACAGGTGCTGACTCTTCGGCAGCGAGGGCGTTAGTACCCCCGTTGTTGATGTTGTGGACCAGTGGAGGGAACTCGGGCATCCCTGGCGGCCGCGGTGGCCTAGTAGGGATGATATTAGACGACTGTTCTGCATTACCAGAAGGTTCAGCTCCTCCCCAGACAGGCCTGTCTTCATCCTCATCGTCATCATTAAATCTATTAATTATTTTCATAGTTGTAGCCCTCTCAGTGGTAGGAGGAAGGTAGCCAGGTGCTATGAACGGTCTGTGAGGTAAAGGATTGTCGATAGGCGCCCCGGGGTTCAAGTTCAGCTTCTGCGGGGGAAAATAAATGGGCACCTTTCCCGGCGCGCCGTATATGGGGATGTAATACGGTCTGCTGAGTTGGCGGAGAGGGGGTTTCCATCTAGAGAAGCCTTCGTAGTCGATCCAACTGAAGTAGCCCCTTTTCTGGCGGCCCGCGTCTCGCCCAGGCGGTGTCTCTAGGCCTTCTTTGACTGTTGCTTCGGCTGGGGGATGGGAATCACCCTTGTATCGATCGGGGAAGGCAGCCGAGGGGTGAGCGAGCGCCACGGCCAGTGCTAGCGCTGTGGCTAGGAAGCGTGCCGGTGTCATCCTGAAACAATTCATGACGGTCAGTGCACGAACAGGGTAAGGGTGATAGTACGGGGCTTGGGGTGAAAACAGCACGGTAATTTCAGAAATTATCAAAGTAGAAACTTTACTTAATATAAAGAAACTGACAGTTTTGAGACTGGGTTTATTATAAATCATATAAGCATCAAATGCCTGATTATTTTCCTTTCTAATTTCATTAAATTAGAAACGTAAGGTATTCTGTGTTGTACCAATCAGGCGTAAGATGCTCTATGCTAAAATATATAGGTTATATTTATATTTTGCGCAATTTGTAATCAAACAGATTATAATGAACACACAAACGCAAACGCTGAAACATCTGTATACTGTATATGTGCGTTGGAGTTAAAAATAAAGTATCTTTAATGTGGTATATCAAATATTCATATAATATTCATATAATATTTTCAAATATTTATCCCAAAAGTGAAAATAATAAATTTCTATGTTGCGTTGAATCCTTCTAAAACTTCGTCGTTATATACACGTACGTAAAGGTCAACTTCCAGAGTCCTTTATAGTAGGTAACCGGTGTGTGTCATGATTCCGTTACGTGGGTTGCATAAGTAACGTAGCCCACTGCTGAATATGACTTCACGCCCTTGGACTATATATTAATGTTGGCCCAAGTGTTGGTCAATGTAGAGCGAGTGGAACACGTAGAGATTGTGGCTTAGAGTGTGATTTAGGGCAACGGCCGCAAGGGTTGGGACAATGAATCAAATTAGTTTGTGTCGAATCACATAAATTCGGCGATTTAACAGGGTATAGTTTTATTACTGTTTTAAGTTTCGCAGAATTTGATTCCATTCTATATAGAGGTCTTATTTTCGATGGAAATTAATGTCTAAAGCTTACCACAAGTGTATTTGAGTTCAATACAGAGGAGTCTCGGAGTTTTACACTATTTTGAAGTCGAAAAAGTAATGTATCTTTGATATGAAACGCCCTGTGTGTGTATTATTATATAGCTACAAAACTGTTGCACATTTCTGTACTTTAAATTATTGTATTTACGGGACATTTTGCAGACGGATTATTTAACATAAACAAATATAATACAATCGGAGGTCTTTGTGTTGGATAAACATAGACACGGAGTCTTTGCAGCTTAATGAAGAAACCGTCCAAAAAATAATAAATTAGATCATTAAGCTGGCAGAGCTTCCGGTTTGGCAAATAATGTGCAATTTTATGCCCATTAGCCGACTGGGTAGGGTTGATTGATTGCTATGGGATAGAAGTTGTTGCTTCTAGTACGGGATATCTTCTCGACTTGAAATAAAACCTGTCCGAGATTCTCCATTTCCACCACGAATTGCACTCGACTCTTTTCTGTGGGCCACACTGTATATTAAACAAATACAAAAACAATATTTGGTCCGGATAAATATACAAACACTGACAATTCCGTTGATTGGTTGTGTAAACGCAAAATGATATTTCAAAATTAACTAAAACTAACTAAAATAACATATGCATGTATATAACGTTAACAATGGAAATTTTCAGCAGTAAAGTATCTGCATATAGTTATATCAAAGTATAGCTATATTATATATGTAGACTTTCGTTATATATGGTAATAATCTACAATTATGATAATTCTAGTATGAATACAGAGAAATAAGTGTATTTTTCTAAATCGTAGGAATTACAAACATAACACAAGTTTTTAAATACATAAGTGGTTTTTAATGTTACAGCTATTTATTATTTTGTCTTAAATTGAGATTAACTAAAAACGGCTTATATTAAGATATCAAGGAAAACAGGAACCATGAATCTATTAGATGGCAAGCAGCTCGAGCTAAATCATATAAAAAAACGAACTTTATATTTTATAGCGTAGACAATTAAATTTACTACATAAATATATTTTTTAAATATGCCTAGGAATTGATTCGAGTTTATGTAAGTTCTTGATGGGAAATGACAGTTTAAATAATGGTTTTTTAATTGCAAACAATTTTTACATTCATCAAAACAACTGGGCGTCTCTCTCTTGTCAGATATTAATTTATATTATAGTTATTATTAGTTATTGTTATTATATTTATGTCTACACCAATATTAATGTATCTGAAGCAGTTTCGGGTGGTCTAGACAGTTTATAGGACGTTCCCAAAATTGAAAAAACAAAGTAAATACATTATTTTCAACTTATAAGTAAAGGAAGCGAACGTATAATCAAAGTCTACATATATTGTAATTATGTAGACTTTGGTATAATGTTTAGTACTGTCATTTTCGATACGAATTCAGAGTAGTTAAGAATTTGTAGAATCTGTTGAATTCAAAGTTGTACTTTGAATTACAGTACATACTGCTAAAGATTTTTGAATTTGTGAAAAATACACATGTTTATCTCAGGTTACCCTGCTAGATTACTCGATTTAAATCCACTGAACCACAACTTTCACTAGAGAAGGCTGTGACTGAACTTTTTTGTTTGAGAATACATAATATTCTATTACGTCAAACCATATGCTGTAGATGACAATAAAATCAATAGACTGTTGATCAAGTATACGAGTTGTTTGACCTGTACTAAAATGTAGAGTGCCATATATCTTTACAAGGAAAGTTTATGCGAAAATATACGGGTTGTTCCATTTAAAACATAACAATGGATCTGGGTAAAACATCATGTCAATCAAACTCACTAAAACTTCTCGCAAAATCTGAAAAAATTGGCGAAAACACTATGAATCCACTACATATCTGTATATATTTTAACATTCGAAATCCTAAATGTACTACTTTTCATTCAGTATCTGTTATAATATCCGAGGTTCACAACGAAAATGGTGCATCACAAAATGTTCCAAAAACGAAAATGATCTAGTCCTGACACAGATAACGAAATTAAAAAATCTCTTTCGTCTCCTCAATGTATTCAGTGTCCAAATAAAAAAAAACAAAGATTATACAGATAATTTAGAACTGTTAAACGTATATTTGTCTCCTATTACACAAAATATTAGTCAATCACTAGAATGGTGTTTAAATACCTGTCCTATTGACCTGCAACGTACACTTCGTACTAGCTCTCTATAATCTGTGCTTCGTACACTAATCTCTGATCCGCTAATTCACGAGTTCACAAACCACAGACTCGAACTGAAACTGAAACCGTAGTCAACGAACACGCAGCTTGAAGTTAAAGCGACGAGCACTGGGAGCAGCAACTCATGTTATAATTACTGTAGTTAACACTCCGTTTTATATTATTTCCAAAATACATGACGAAGCTGTACACTAACAGTGGATAGAAAATGATCTCAAAATTCTCTGAACTGATAGCGTTTTCAGCGATCGATGCATATGGAATTGGATTATGAGTGTGGGATCAAAGGTCGTTAGGGATTAGTTACGGTTCGGTAAAAATTATGCTGGATGATCCTGATGTAATATTTTTAGCTGGATGTATCGTGTTTGAAGAAAAGTAAATCGAGTAAAATGTTCAATCAGGATATTATTTGGAAAAGTTTATAAATAATGTATATGGAGGTCATTTAACATTATTATCAATGATCTACAGTTTTTTGTCTTATATATAATTAGGACATTGATTGTTTGTAATAAAAAAATATGTAAATACTTGTTTTTCAGTGCAAGTAAATGTTACAAAACTGCTATAATTGGTAATTGGCTATTTTTAGATAATTGCCTTTATAATTTGAATAGTATCCCAGAGACTGTCTGTAAGATTATTGAGGATAAACATTTGTTCAATTTAAGACATAATTAAATTTAATTAACCTAAATTATCCCATCAGCAAGACGCCATAAGTAAGGCGTTAGCGCATTCTTTAAGGGTAGAATAAACAACAAACAATTAATTAACACATCAAACATTAAGCGTTTGATATAATGTGAATATAAAGATGAATATGACAAATATTTAATTTTAATTTTTTTTAAAGTTTATGGTTACTATACACGAAACATAACTAACAAACTAACATGCACGAAATACGATAGAATATACAGTATGTCCCAAAATGATGGGACAAAATTCATATTTTTTCTAGTTGAGATTAAAATAAAAAAACTATTGCAGAAATTGGCACTTTTCTGCAATATTTGCTATTCTTTTGAGGCATGTTTGACAGAGCTAACATTGTCGACATTTTTTTTAAATAGGACGCTGTAGGTATATTTTATAGCGCTTCTAATGACGAATTCAGCCATATAAGGTTATATCTACTTGTAAAAAATGTAAAAAAGTGTCTTTTGGTGTAAAAAAATGTTTTATTTTATAACTATTTAATGAATAAACATATACTGTAAAATTTGGGTTACTGTATGAACTAGCGAGTCGACATTTATTACCGAAATATGGGATTTCAACTACATATAACCAATAGCGTAGTTGCAGGATACGATATGGTTACTGAAAGTCCTTAACTATTTCTCCCAAGAGACGAAATATAATTCTATGCCTGTTTGTAAGGGACAAATTCCAGCGTCACATCATAATCTGCTTAAAACATACATTATTTCTTATTTCCCAAATACGTAATCTGCATTAGTCATTGGATGATTTTCAGTTTCCTTTTTAATACGCCGTAGTGATTTTGTTTACTTTTATGACACAAACATCAGATTAAGCACCTTATTATACGATTTCCTGTAATCAATTCACCGACAGTTTACTTTGAGCTTTCCTACGAGATTTGCAAATAATTTTACTCACCTCGATTAGCAGATTGGTCTTGTATTTCAAATAATAGCGTGCCCTCGCTTTTTCAACACAACAGGACTAGCTTATAAGTACTAACGAGTCTTTATATGCACAAAATTCAATGCAACACCATTTTATGTGTGTAATTATTGTACTTGGTACAAGTATTGTCCATTACGAAAGGTGTTAAACTTTGTAAAACTGCCAAGGTTCGATGAAGAAATTACTATAATCTAATGGGCTATTAAAGAAATGTCGTCAATATTCTTCGAGTATCGTTAATTTTATCAAATACATACAGGGTGTCCCACCGGGAGTTTCATCGATCGATTATGGGAAAACTATAATTAGGAGAAAATTGAAAATTTGGTAGCATATAAACGTCGATGGAGGCCATTCGACTAAAATATTTTCCAGACGGTGGCACTTCCGGTTATACCGGAAATAGATCTCAACTTGCTTATTTTAAATAGAACACCCTATATACTAGTGCATTTTTAGATTCTATGCTGGATTCTAAACACATTTCCATTTACATAAAGGTTATCCAAGCTCACATCACTTTGGAATTGAGACGAAAGCAACACAATAAGGAGATTTTGACCCCCTAATTTTTTTCTTATCGTTGTCCTGAGCAGGCGTTACACTGCACATACTCAGTATAACGGTTACGATAACTGTAAGCAAAAAAAAAAAATTAAAAGTTCAAAATCTCCCTAATAAGTGTTTATTGGCGAATCAAATTACCGATGGGGGCGCTGCAAATTGTAAACAAATATGGAGGAAGACGAATAAAAATTTTGCATTTCATATCGCATCATGTAGCAATTTAGCATTCAGCTGCCATAAATATAGTGACTTCATGTGCTAGTTAGGGTGAAATAAAGGATAAAAAGAGTGGTAAAAGCAGTCAAACGTCCCATAAGTGCTTTATTGCTATTTATATGAATTTTTTGGGTTGAAACAGACCCTAGTTTTTGTTTACTTACATTTTGGACTAAAATAAGTGTGATAAACTGTATGGTGATACCATATTAGTGCTTGTTTTTTGTTAAATAATATTTAAATTAAAATATATCTGCTTTTATAAGACTAATAATAGAAAAGTATAGACAAACTGCAACAAAGTGGTTATGTTGTGTAAATAAACGTGTTCCCTGTTATTAAATTGTTACATGGCTTTTGCAGAAATGAATGAGAAACAGTTTCTTATACTAGGGCCAAACTTCTACTTATCTTCAATCTTAAACACTTCTATTGACACATTTTGTGGAATAACACCTATAGACACGGCAGTCTGTGTTGTGCTGATTTCTTTTGAATGCCATTTTAAAATGTAAAAATAAAGATGTACAAATACTAACCACGTCGTTTTTAACTTTGTAATACCAAAAAATCACAAGCACCACTAAATTATTACGTTAAACAAACCCAAATACGTGTTATTTATCATTATATCAGCAATAAGTTTCCAAAAAGTACCTTTTAAGTAGGTTCAAAATTTTTATGCAGAGGCCGCATTCATTTTTGGAATCGCCAATTGGGGAGTTAGATGAGTTTAGTGTTTTATTTGGATCAGAACAAAGATTTCTGTTCTACCCGTCTGGTCGGTACCTAGCAATATTGATTCTGTTAATATTAACCTTATTGTTAGAGTGAGGTCTGAGCATTTAAGAAACGTTCGACTTCTCATTTTAATCCCAAAGCAATTTCTTAGGCGCCATAATCAGACATTTTAATCCTATAATAGATTGAAGTAAGCTGGTGTTCAGGTAGTTCTTGGCAATATCTTTTGTATATGATTAGCTGTCAAAAGTACGATGTAAACCATTTATCTAGGTAATAGTAACTAACCGGTTGCGGGATAAACTTACTCTCGGTAGTGAAAAGCAAATGTACAGGATATTTAAGAATGGATTTACTTGATCAACGTTTCTATCGAGCGATAAAAAACTGTCACCAATAGTTATTTTTTTATTAGAGTTTAAAGAAAATACTTTTTCTATTTCAATTTTCAAGAACGGTAACAGATAACAGGGTACTACTGAAGGTCAATAGGAAATAAACGATCAACAAGACAACACCGGTCTGGTACACAAAATTCGGGGGCATCTGAATCCACTTCCGTGTGTTTTCTCTCGTGGATAACTCTTTGTAAGTTGAGTATCATGAAACATGACAAGAACATTGAAGAAATATATTACAAAAGTCTCGACAGACTGCGAGTGCCGAGTATAGTCGATATCTAATGCCTAAAGTATAAAAAATATATTGAAACAAGGCATGCCGCGTTTTATTGCTCTGCAAAAAGCCTTGTACGTCCCAGATCGATAGCTAAACTCACAGTAGACTTTAGACAGCGGTTATTATAGAACTCAGTTTGTTTTCCAACAAGTTAGTTACCTCTGGATATATATAAAAAGTGGTTAAAAGCATGAGGCCAATAATAAATATTTATTGTCTTCATATCCGGAACCTGCAAAATCAATTACAATAAAAAGTGATGTAATCTTCTCATTTGGCTATTGGGAATTAGAGGCTGTTTCGTGATCTATTAACTGATACCAGCACAACGTCGTGATAGGTCAGTGTCACCCTATTTTTTTTCTCACTGTCCCTTTCTTCCATTGTATAAAGGGGCGCGCCTAAAATTTTGTTAGATCATTTTAGGGTAGTATCATCATTTATATGCCATTACAAAACAGCATACCAAACACCATACAAAACAAAGGATGTAAATTTGTTGCTACCAACATTTAAAAACAAAAGTGTCGAAAAGGGTTTTTTTTGGGACTTGTTTGTACAAAATAGAAAAACAACTTTTTGAGTCGGTCTCGAATCTGTTTTTACCTTCTGATGATAGTTACATCTGAGTAATTGGACATATGTACTTGTTCTTTTGTGTTATAATGTTCTATCTAAAGCTTTTATGAGAATTCCTTCATGTCATCTGATATTCATAAACATTTTTTTACTCAGGACGCTGTTCGTACTTTGTAGATTTTTTTTTATAATTTCATCAGTCATACCCTCTCTTATACGTCAGAATGACTGATAAACCTTTATTCTGTCTGAAACGTGTCGTCACTTAAAAATTTACATAAGAGGTACATAATTATCCTTGTAATTCTGTTATTTAATGCAACGCTCTAATGAAGCAACAGTAGCACACTCAGAAAAATCTTGGGTGGTGATATTTTTACGTCACTAGAAAGAATTTTTTCTTCTGAGTTTAATGATGTATCAATATGCTCTCAATCAATGTATCAATAAACTCATCTGCGTGTGTCTGTATGTATTAACAAAAGGATAACGAAAAAGTAACAAATCATTAACAATGAATAACAATTAATTAACAAAAATAAAGAAGAATTAACAAAACAATTGTAACATATTAAACATCATTGAACTCGAAAAAAATGAAGTTGATGATGGTTCTAAGACGAAACGTTACTTAAACAAACTGTTTACGCCATTAGTAAAGCATAAAAATTTGCTGGCGTAAAAGTGACTAAAATAAAATGATCTGTTCATGTTCCTCGAAGTCTTAAGTACACTCCTTATGATAATCAGTACAAGAAACAATTAAAAATCTGATATTTATAAATAATGAATCAGATGGTGTGGAAAAAATTGAACCTCTACATCACATGACATGAGCTCATGATGTTCGTCATACCTCTTCTCCAGCTTCCTCCGTATATTTATTTACATAACATTTTGCTGCCGTGTTTATCATAAATTTAACTTTATGCTCAAACCTTCAACTAAATTCAGTTTCACTACGTAAAGCGAAAGTTCCCAAATTACTTGCTTCTGATTTGAGTATATTAAACTTATATGTATTCTGTAAAACATACAGGGTGTTACCTTCCATACCAACCCAACATTTAATGAGTAGTACCCGGATTCACCACAAATGAATAACATAATATTTATACGGATCTGGAGTAATTTTCTAAATATTACTTTATCTTTAAATTTATTTAAAGATGGATTTTGCTCAATAAATTTGTAAAATTAATGAATATCTCGAAGACGACTTGACATAACGGGTAGATATAGCAAAATATTAACAAAAGTTACTCAGAAATTGATGTATAATCCAAAAATGAAACATACAGGTTATTCCATTTAACTTAACAAAGACGTTGCCAGTTTTACGTGCAACTGGTAACGCTGCATTCTCGAAAATATTTTACGGCAATAGAGCATGTCTGGTTACTCTGGCAGCCAAATTTTCAAAACGATTGGTTGACCCGTTCTGGATATACTTCTAATACTACATCCACCGTGAATTACCCTGTATATTTAGTCCTAGCATTTTCGCGGTTCACTTATACTACTGATTATATGCAAAGAGATAAAATGAGAGCGTTAACTTGTGTTAGCTTACTTCCTCTAAAACGTTCTCGGGAAATTGCCCGCCCCAGACGTTCTGACGTCCAGCAATAAACCGAATATACCATAAAAATAATCTCATCTTGTTAAAGTTTTATAAAACCGCTCCGAAAATTACTACGAAGCAACGTAAATCCCATCAAGAGGGGTCGCTAAAGTTTCAGACCGGACTAAACCTGAAGTCAATACCATCATAAAGTCATTAACGTTTACGTTAACTCTACGTTAAGGCAGTATCGAGTATCGACACCATGTGGTTGTATTACAGATTATGTCTAGTAATTCTGATCTCTTATACTGATTTTATTTTGAATTTTCATACTCTAATTTACTACAAATCATCTTCAGCGCCAGACTCGTACATCTCAGATATTTTTGGTGGTTATCGCTTGTTTTTTTACCATAGTTCACTCCTTCGAAAATAATCTAAAGGTAGAAAGTGTTTTTAGGTGCCACGAGGTACATTATTGGGGCCAACCCCCTTGGTTACTCTATCAATGACACCTCAAATGTACCAGAACATACATTTATAATTATAGATTAATATTCCGAATTGTTTTGGTTTTACAAATTTAGAACTAGACATATTCTGGCTTAAACTATTTATTTAGTAAGTTTTGGGACGTTTTACTATATTGAAATAATAAAAAAATTCAAGGCAGCATCAGTAAATTTATTTATTCATATTAATCTTTCTATTTTGACAAGCCGTAATTGATCGATAGACGATATAAGATAGACGATGCTATTAGGAATAATACAAGATAAAACACCACCACCTATGATCGGTTGATTCAGGAAAACAATAGTAATTGCGATTCTTTATGCTGATAAATCAAATGATGTAACTAATTGGTATTGAAATGAGTAAGTTTGATCATAAATAGAAATTCCGGATAGACTTCCAGAAATGAACAGTTTAATTCGCCGAGTTAAATGGTAAAAACAATTTATAAATAAATACATTATTCAAAAATAACGGATACACATTCTTAATTTATTTCTAGACAGAAAAATGAACTGAATATTTTATCACATATTCTTTTAATGGAATATACCAATTAAATATTTAAATAGCTATCATATAATGATCATAAACTAGTTATTTGTGTCGCATGAATTACATACCTCCTATAAGTATGGACTTTAGATGGACTCTACCATCGATAAAGTCTAGTTGGGTTGTAGCACTAAGTAATATCTGGAAGAACCTAAATAACAAACCTGGTTGTTTTCATGTAAATTGGTACCAAATTAGATCAAATATCTACTAATAACTTCAGTTCTATATATAAGTTATACGATATTGATCTTCTGCTTTTAATGTGTAATTGTTTATTCAGTAATACCTCGAGAATTTTGAAGACGTAAATTCCAACGTGCATCGCAGATTAATAAGGATACGTGCATTTATTAATTTATCAATAAACTGATGCTATAAAGAATTATTTATAGTGTAGCTACTATAAAAAGTCGCCCAATGTAAACCAGTCGCCCAGTTGACTTATTTTTAATGTTTTTGAAGTATATGTTTCCACTCTTTTATTTAGGATATTTGGTTGGCAACTTGAATATAAATTTTGTTTTTCAAACACTTGGATACAAAGCTGGTGATCTAACAGGCCGTTGCAGCGTTTTTCATTAAGATCTATGAGGACTCTGTTTCAAAATATGTTTTAAACATACTTCCATGTCTTTGCGTTTACGTTTATGTTTAATAATATAAATTTAAACTCTTTTTTTTAGAAATTGGCCATCTGTAAACTGCAGAAGTGATGTATAACAGTCGAAATCTGCTACCAAAGGTTTAAAAATGTCTCTGCGCAAAGCTAACGATAAACCCGTTAAATGTAAGTTTTCTCAGTGTGCTATTTGGTGTACATAAATGTGCTTTATGTGTTCTCAGTAAAATATAAATGTACATACTTCAGGAAGGAAATGTATACATTGTGTACAGTGTGGATCCGCCATTATTCGCTCGTTTGTGTAGTGTGCACATACCATTACACCAATAGAATATTTCAGTTTTAGATTAAGTATTATAGGTATGTTCGGCGTCTCAAATTATCCTATTCTGAAATGTTCTGAGCATGCGTAGATACTCTGAAATATATGCATTTGAGTTTGAAGTGATTCGGGATTTTGTGGTTGGATATTTTTTGGTTTAGTGTGGACCATAAAAATTATACAAAGTATAAAATGTCAATATACATTATATGACAGATCCAAAAATGGCAGAACTCCATGCAGAACACGAGAAAACGTAACTTTAGGGAATTTTCTGAGAATTTTTACACTACACCATGGGATACAACTCTGTATGTATTGGTAGTGCTTAATCCCAGTTAGGTAAGTGTTAAGTTAGGAACCTTTGGCGTTTGTCAGCTGTCAGCCTCTTAACTGTTGCTGCAAGTAGCTGCAAATAATCTAGGTCACATGTAAAATTACATATTTTTTTAATTTCCCACCCGGCGGCTAACGCGAAGCTAGATGCTAGTGTGACCAGAGCTACCTATTCAGAAAACCAAAGTTGCTAAAGTTACGTTTTCTCTATAGGATGGCCATTTTCAGTCTCCATAAAAGCATTCTATATTTTTTATAATTTCTATAGTGTGGACTCGATTTGGAACGGTTTCAGACCGTTCAGAAAATCTTCATTTTTAACATGAGGCGTTTGCAGTTAATGAAAAATAACCCAGAAAACTCTGGTCGATATCCTCGTGGGACGTGATTTCTTTCATCCGTTTTTCTGCTTATTTGCTTAATTTACACCAACAGACTAGGTTACAATCGCATAAGCACGTTTTGGTATTTTTAGAATCCAGACTAGTTCTGAAGAGTCCTGGATTTTTGTTAATGCGTAGACAGTAGTTCTGAGCAGGTTCTCAACCGTCGGAAATTAGAGAACCCGAACAAAGCTTATGTACAATCAGGTTTCTCAGTAAAGTGCACATTTATACAATCAGTATTACATATAAAAACGTGCTTAACTTTTCGTTCTACAATTTGTTCTAGGTTTTGGAACATGATAACTATTACTCACATCTATATGTGTTCGCCTCACCTAATTAACGGAAAAGATATGCAGTCTTTGAATCGAAATTCCCAGGCCGTGTATAATATTCCCTATCGCAATAAACAACTAATAACTATTAACTAATCTTATAAAGAGTGGTTGCCTTTTTTTAAACAAATATACAAAAATTTAAAAACGCATTAGTTTGGTTGGTATTTCCAGCTATACTGTCACACGCTGCTTCCTACCAAGAATAATCGTTTGTTTTCTTGTTTATAGCCGACGGGGCACAGTTCATGTTGATTGTGGTCAAGAAGTGTGGTAGGGATTCCCACAAAAACGTGTCTACAAATCGCAAAATGACCAACTATTTGCTAATGACTTTATCAGACCATGATTAATAAATAATTGCTACCGATTTGTTAG
This sequence comes from Pogonocherus hispidulus, assembly GCA_963924545.1. Classification (NCBI taxonomy): domain Eukaryota; kingdom Metazoa; phylum Arthropoda; class Insecta; order Coleoptera; family Cerambycidae; genus Pogonocherus; species Pogonocherus hispidulus. The sequence continues at coordinate 1,543,314 of OZ004700.1, read as the reverse complement.
TACTCTGCATAATATCTTAAAAAAGTATGAAAATGAACAAAAATGAATGAAACACAACAATGAAAAAACAAAAATAAAATAATACATATTGAAGGAACATTTTCGAAACAGAAAGAAATTATTATCATTATTAAATGCTCAGATTTAAAGTATTTTATATAAGAAGAAAATAAGTTGGTGCGGCAGTGGCGGGATATCCTACACAGCATGTTGAAGGATGTAAGGTCCTACACAAGATGTTAAAAAATACTTTGATAAACTGACAATGAGTTCCATGTGTGACATGGAACTCACAAGATAATAAAAAATTATCTGAAAACATTAAACAGAATGTTTCTGTATATCGAATTTTGTAAGGTACCTATTTTGAAGGGTGTTTAATGAAAAAATGTCTTGCTAAACCTACTTGCGATGCTTTGAAAACATTTGTAAACATTAGTAGCGGTGAGAAACATACCATAGTGCCCTCTTTGGGTCTTTGCTATTATCTGTCTGACAATTATTGTCTAATTGACAGACAGATAACGATCTGCTTTTATGCAGATGCCATTACAGCAACCTCTATTGTCTTTGAGGAAGACAATCCTACTTAATTATTGGAAGGAGATGCCAAAAACAACTACTCCACGGGGAATGTGCCCCGACTGACGTCATATTTTGGATTTGCGCTGGTTAACTTTGACACAGTATTTCTTTATCACCCTCTATATATCTTGATTCTCTTTTCTGTCGTATTAAAATTACTGAGATAAAATTTAGCACAAAAGTATTCAATTCTTTTGAACTTTACAAAAAACATTGACAAATAAACTGTTAATCAACACGTTCTCACCCATTTTGTCCAAACAGATAGGTATTATGCTGCCTTCTCTATCAAATACGTAATTGGGGTCACTGTCGCTTGAACAATATCAGAACCAAATGTCAATAAATGTTGATGCTTTTATATTACGGTGTTACATAACGAGTCCAGTTTCAAGGTCACTGTCAAATACGAAATGTATTATATATAAATATATCTATCTCACTGAAGTGTTGTGTACCGATATTGCTGCAACTTCTGCACAACCATTGGCGTACTGGACTTTCAAATTTTAAGTCTTTGAAGATTTATATTTGGAATACGCACTGTTCAGAAAGATGGGAAATATTAAAAACTTCTAAAATAATAAAACGTATTTTGAATAATTATTTAAATTTTTTAAAGATCATTTGGTTGACAAGAGAAATCTACAAAGCTTATTCTGAATTAATATAACATTGTTTATATTTGCATCAAATGTTCATGATCATTTATTATGTTATTAATGAAGATGTTTGCTTTCAGGAATAGTCGTCCTACTCAACACATTTTAAAAAGTAGGCTGGTTTAGATAGGATGCGGAGGTTATAGCCTCTAAATGTTAATGTATACAAACCGACCAGATTCACTGTTACTTTTAGAACAAGAGCGTCATTTAAATAAAACGTAAAATCTATCTACGATTTTATGTTCCTTAAATACCGGGTGTGTCACTCACTGCACCCGCAAAATTCTCTCTATTATGCGCTCTATTGCTTCCCATAACCTCTCTATCCTGAAACAGCCAATGCTGTAGCGTCTCGAGTACTAGTATGTTCGCAGCGAATTGTTTCTTACGCATTGGGTTTAATAAAACGTTTCATCTAGTTCTTTGCCTTATTATTATAATGCATTAAGTTTCGTTAATTTAAGTTAAGGAACCATGCAACCCTAGCATAAACATAGACTGCTTTTTATAACAACACAGCTAGGTCGTCTCCATGAGTACGTGATCATGTCGAGGTCGCTCGCATTTGAATGTCGCTCAGCGTGGGACAGCTCCCATATACACGCGCCCAGAAGTATTTTCAATACTAAAAATGCCTCACTAAACATGCTTGCGAGGTTTGTAAACAATATCTAAAGCCCACCAAGATTTGGATGAATCGGTTTTATTTTGACGTTATAAGCTTATGAAAATGCCAACTTGGACTTATTTGGTAATTTAGATATGCCTCACAATGATTTAGTAAGATTTATATCGTTGCTTGAACTTTTATTTCAATTAAACTTTGAAACTATTGTTTTACAAAATAGGGCTATTAAAAGATTTGAAATATTTGAAAGCACACCTATGGAAAAATGTTTCTCAAAATTATTACACAAAAGTGTTTGGTAGAGTTGGTAGAAAACTAAATAAATGTTCTTCTAAAATGTTATTTCATCTAAAAATTGTAATTGTTAAACATTGTTTCGAAACAAAACTGTGAAAATAGAAATTAATTAGGAAAAGCAATAAAATATCCTCGAAAATGTCTCCCTTTTAGGATCGAGATCACGATTCATCCGTAACAACATCAAAGGTTCCGGAAGCGAGATATTCTTCTGGTTATTATTTATCCTTGTGTCACTGATATGAGTTTGAAAAGTTGAACAATGACAGTTTGAAAAACAATTATCTTTGTTGTATCTTGATTTTACAATATTTTATGCGCTTGTTTTTGTCAAGCCAATATTTGCTTTGGAATTTGCAGCTGTGGTATTTTACTTTAAAGGCAGCTTATCCTCATATATTTTAGTGTATATTCAACACTGTCACTCTGCACTGATACCTACAGCACTGTGCATATATTTGCCAGCAATACACGTGGCTGTCAAAGAATCCGAGGCCCCCGTTTAAAGTTCCACTTATGATGAACGCGTTTCATAGAGCGAGCATATTATTTCCGGAAATACGAAATTTGTGTTTCCTTTCGAAACATATTCACAATGAATTTTTATGCAAGGTGAAATTATAAATTTCCTGCGTTCTTTGAATTGCATGGAACGTTGTCAATATTTTTTAGCGGGCAAAGTAAATCGGGTTCACAATTAGCAAAACATACTGAATCACATAATGTAATCACAGTAATGATGAAAAACACTCATAAACCTAATGGTCTAAACAAACGTTCTTCGTAACGGTTTAAACTAGTTATTTCAGAGATAAGTATTTTGTTTTTTGTAGTTGTAAAGTTTATGTTTATACATTTAAGTGTATAATATAGTGTCATTCTACCAGATTTATTAAATGATTTTAAGGAAAATTTTTCCATGGGTTGCAAATTTAACGTGTTTACATATTGTGTACAGTGGTAAAAATCTTTATTCAACACTTCAGACACAATACAACACTTGTTGTACAGTAACTAAATAAATACACATCGAAAACACTTCGAAAATCGCAGTTATTTCACTTAAGTATTGCTTCTTCTCTTGATCGCTGTTCTATTGAGAGTGACTGACTAACCGGCACGCCGCGGGCTTTATGTAGGTAAACTAGGCTTCTAGATTCTCGTAGAAATTTCCATCGAATACTCACGAATAAACCACATACCAGGACAGTTCCATAACTAATCGACAGCCAAGCGGTAGATAAGTACCGTTGGTGACATCCAGGAAATGTGGACAAAAGGGCATATCTCCCTTATTTGAAGACTTAAAGGGCTGAGACTTCGCCCTTGGGGAGGGGGGTTGTCCCTGGCACTCCCAGAGGTGGTGTTGCCAGATTGTGCACAATTTCCCTAGAGCTGGGGAAAAGTAGATTTGGCAACGCCGCACTCGACCACCGTGTTGGCGATTTTGTAACAATATGTTTCCAAAACTTTTAATGATTCTGTTTTGTAAAACGATTTTTTCAAAGTTTAATTAATAATAATAATATAATAATAATAATATCTCTACCCCTCATTCTAATCACAAGGATTAGCCCGAAAGTCTGAGACTTGTGTGGGAGAGGGGGCGGCATATTATTATTTCGCGGGCCGCATTAGCGCCTCAGGAACGACTTACGTTGGTAGGCCCTAACCACCATTCAGTGCTGGAATGAGGGAAACCTGGAAAACCTCATTAGTTAGGGGGACAAGTCAAACATCAACTGATTTTAATCTCTCACATTAACACCAAGTTGACATTCTTTCCATCCTAGGCCATCGCCAGGATAGTTGCCAAGCCATCCCTGCGAATAAGCCTTGATCTGCGGGCAAACAATTTAATTAAAAATTGTTGGTGGAGTGGGAATTAGAACCCACGACCTCTGGGTTCAGCGATCGAGACGCTAAGCCCTGAGCCACCGGCCCGATTAGTCACCGGCCCGAATTGAAATAAAACCTCAAGCAATGACACAAAGCTTATCAAATTATTGTGGGGCATATTTAACTTGTCAAATTGACATTTTCGTAAGCTTCAGAATATAAAAATAAAACCGATTTATTGAAATATTGCTGGGCTCTAGAAAATTGTTCACAAACATCGCAAGTATGTTTAGTGAGACATTTTTGGACATTTTTACCTAATAAAATTCGTTTCTAACATGCTGTTGCTGCGATTCTGTTTTAGCTACAAACTAAATGAAGAAAAAAAATATATAGGACCCTTTACTTATATTGAACCGACATTTATTTACCTATGTATCCTATCCTATTCTTTTCTTCATGTCAAAGTAGATAATATTTAATACCCGTTGTATGTGTGCTTACAAGTGGACAATGAATGTTCTGTTCAGATAAACTTTCCAATTAATTTATTTCATCTTCCATGGTTGACATTAGCGAAATCTGACGAATCCCTTTATCTACAAACAGCGTATATATTCATAAACATTAATTATGCATGAAGATGAACACACGAATAAAATTCCAAGGCTCTCGAAACAAGGTTACGATTGGTGATTACCAATAATGTTTGGTGTAGTGTTGATTCAATAACAAATAGCTTTTATCTATGGTTATCTTACCGAATCCGTGTTACCTATTAATTGCTAATGTATGGCATCGAGCGAAAGCAAGTACAGTTAGTAATTAGTATTAATTATTAGTAATTGGTGTAAATAGGTGTACAAAATTACTAGGCTCTCCGAAAAATGAATTAGTTTTGTTGATTTTTGACAATTAATGACGCGTTTGTCCTTTGTCGGTGAAGCAGTGAAAAGAAACCACCAACTGAAGACAATGTTTGTCATCGAATGCTCGGCTTCTACCGAGACCAACATTGTCTTGAAAGAGGAGGAGAAACGGACGAAATATTGAGACCATCTCTTCGAACTCCGCAGACTCCATCCAGTACGTACTGTGAAGTTTGTGGTACTGATAATAAGAGGCCCCGGTGGAGCAAGAGATACACTGCTTTCGGAACTGAAGATCATGCCGGCATGCCGAAATTCGGCAGATCTTCTAGCCGGAAGAATGCAGAAGGCGGTCATTCTGGGCTCATTACGTCTACTCAGGGTACACGTAGTTATTCACCCCACGCATCTGGGAAGTAGCTACTGATAATCACCAGCCCTAACCTTGAGAATCGGAGCTAGGGAACCGGTCGACTGGATTTGGACAAAAAAAAATAATAATAACAATAATATCTCTACTTCTCACTCTAATCGCCTGGAAATCTGAGGCTTGTGTAGAGGAGGGGGCGGATTATTCAAATATGTAAAAATATACAGGGTGTACCATTTAAAAAAATTGCATTTTACCTCATTCCTCATTCAAAACGATACTCAATTGTCTTTTCTGTTTTTTTTTTATTTTATTCAGAACTAAAAATGCTCTTATAATAATAAAATTACCAATAGTGGACATATAATTTGCATCACCCTCTATCTAGGACATAGACATAAACAATATTCTCTTGTAAGGAACAATTCTCTTCAAACTGTTCATAGTTATTTTAAGACAATTAGCTAGTCGCTAATAAAAAGACTCTGCAAGGTTTCTTGAACCATTACCGATAGTGTTACCTTATTACAAAATTTTTAAAAATAATCCTTCCGGTTTTTTAAGAATTCGCGATATGACTCACTGGAGTGAATCGAACTGTGTGACTGTATGTTCCAACTAAAATTGCATGTAATTTATTAAATAAAAACTTCATTAACATCTTAACTTATTATCGTCCTTGTTTAATGTCGGTTACTAAAAATTGCTCAAGTCTGAACCAGTCACTAAGGCTGAATAACGCCTTCCCTTGTCCTTAGATCTAGTAGTAACTTGTGTCTAGTTGTAATTATACCTCCAGAGTACGTACGGTTAATATTGAGTAATTATTAACTATAAGTGTATATCTATATTCCAGCCACAATGTTTTGTCTTCATTTTGAGACTTGTAACCTCATTGAGAAGATTCAAGAGGTTGAAACAACTGCGTGTCGTTTGATATTTGGAGTGACTGAATATCATGTGGTAGTAGTGCGCACACTTCTGTCTATACTGTAATTATTAACTAGGTATTTACACTATTTTGTTTTGAGGTTAGCAACAATTTGAAAAACTATTTGAATATCAAAAAGAGATGACAAACTTTGATAGTTCTGATGCAAATATAAATCAAAGATTTTTCATTTTACATATGAGATGTTGTCATAGTTTGATTGGGAGTGTAATTAATAGGAGCACAAAATAAAAAGAGTCCAATTACAGAACCGTGTGGCATACCATTTCTTTATTCAAAGTTTCAATGCGTATTCAAGTTCTTCAACGTAAAAATGATTAATGGAGCCGTATTAGAAAAAATTAAGTTGATAATGGTTCTGAAGAGATGAAACGTTGCGTAAAAAGTTGCTATGAGAAAGTGAACATAACACCTTCTTACTTTTTCGTTTTGAGGCATTACTTTTGAGTATCACAGTATATAATTCTCATACTTACTATAAACCAGAAATGCGTGACGTTAGAAGCCGCGAACCTCACTTACACTACTTAATGAATTCATTAACCAAACTTGTCTACGAGCTCTAATTCGCGGTCCCAGCGGTACACATCGCACCAGGTCTCGTATCTAGCCGGTATTGGGATGGTGTCTCGTTCTCGTCCTATGGCGGCTTCGTAGAGGTCTTCAGCCACTCGCGCGCCTTCCAGAGTGGGGCACTAAGTTCGCCTTGACTCCGGTTTTCCGGTGACGCGAAGAAGAATACACAGGGAATCAAAATTATACCTAACAGTAACTTGTACTCTTCATTGTTACATATTATTATTATTATGTTTTTGTTAAAGTCCAGTCGACCGGCTCCCTGGCTCCAATTCACAGGGTCGGCCGCTGGTGGTTATCAGTAGCTATTCCCCAGGTACGTAGGGTGAATAACTACTGAGTCCGGGAATCGTGTGCCCTGAGTAGACGTAATGAGCCGAGAATTACCGCCTTCTGCATTCTTCCGGCTAGAAGATCCCCCGAATTTCGGTATGCCGGTATGATCTTCAGTTCCGAAAGCAGTGTATCTCTTGTCCCACCGGGGGCTCCTATTATTAGTACCATAAGCTTCACGGGATGTTCTGGGTGGAGTCTGCGAAGTTCGAAGAGATCTCGATATTTCGTCCGTTTCTCCTCCTCTTTCAAGACAATGTTGGTCTCGTGATGACTGATGGTAAAGAGACATTATAGTAACGTGTGTACATTTTCATGATAAACGAATATTAGAGAAAATAACTGCTTGTTCTGGAACTTTCGGTACATACTGTATGACATGAAATGATTTTGCTGTCCACTTAATTGAAGGTTTAATCGGAATGATTGTGTATAAATCATAGTTTAACCCGGCTTGTCAAATCATAGTTTTAGTAGCCGCAGAAACCGCATGGTATGAGCATAAAAAATGTACGGACAGTACTGGACCACAATTTGAAGTAGTGGTTTTTCTGCGATGTGAATGATCGAAACAGGATATGGGCAAAGAGAATTAGTTAATTCTAAAGTGGATACTCGAAGCGGATGGTTCTTTATGAAACATCGTGAAAATAATTGTTTTGAAAAAACATTGATCTCATTTAGATGTTCCTAGAAATACATATAAGCCTTCTTAGAACGTATTCTAAGAAGGACGAAAATGCGAAATCTATCTGATCATTCGTAGTACAAGGATTTATAATTAAAGATTTTAAATTTCTAATTGTTCTAACAGATCTAAGCGCTTTCCTTTCTTTTCTCGATGCAGTACCTTTACATTTTTTCAGATCTACAAAATGATTGTTTTCTATACAATGCGTTGAAAATCCAGAATTTTTTGCGTTATTTAGTATGGATTTTTTATGTTCTATTGAATCTGAAATTTCTCCTTCGAAGTCGCTAAATCAGTATAAACAAATGACTCTACAATAAACTTCGCGAACCGTATTCAACGGTTTTCTGTCTACGAGTCTCTATTTCACACTATTAACTACCTATTGACTCTGCCCGTCCCGCTTGCTAACCTCTTCTATGCGCGAATGGCCACTCGAATGTTCAAGAGCGGTCCAGCGAGAATAGAGACCTCCAATGCCAGTAACTTCGTTGCGGCCTTCTATCCATCGCCAGTGGCGTCACATAGCCTAAGTATGTATTATGTTATTTTATTTCATCGTTGGTGTAGAAATGATTCGCTTGTGTTATTTTCCTTTTTTAGGCATATTTCTATATTTCTTTTGCCTCATGTTGGCCCGCTGGCCGTTTTAACTTTTCAATTATGCTCATAGATGGAACACCTTTCGCTTTTTTGCGAATAGGACATCCTCGACAACGTGGAGTGTGTGCCATCTGCAATCAAAATAGATTAAAAAAGCGGATTTTTATACCCACGGGCCAGCTAAATAAGCAGGAACGGACCTGCTAATCACTTTGTTTTGTTTTAACCTGCACTAGTCTCTCTAGCCATCTTGGGTGCAAGATTGTAAAGATATATTTCCATTAGTGGGGAAAAGGGGTGAACATAATAAGAAAATATGAATCGAAGCACCGTCGAGGGCATTCAAAAGAATTTAATTACAGATGGCTTACACCGCCGCGCCGCGTCGTCTTCTTACAATACTTCTCACTTAACTTAGGAGGGCGCCATTGTTGTTGTTCCAATTACGAGCCCGATAAATAACCCTGGCTCGGGCTCACTTCTTGCTGAGATAAATAATTCTCTGGGCGCGAAACCGGTACAGAAATCTTAATTAGAATTTTAAAAAATACGTAATACCATGAAATGGAATGACTCTGCATTAAAAATGGCTTACTATCGAAATAAATAAAATAGACCCCTGAGTTTGGAAACCCATAGTTTCCAAAACCCTTCTGTTTTGCTTAACAATAAAAAACGAAGAGCTTTTGAGACAAACGATCTTCACAGTACCAAAGACAGTAATTCGACTTATCGTCAGTGAAAATTTGGAATTTGTTTATCAATTAACAAAAAAATTACGACCAGTTAAAGTGACAGGTATCAATTTTGTAGGTAGAAAACCGTGAGTTTTTCTACATTTTCATTAATAACTAAAAAATGGGATCACGAAACTAACTGAAATTTTAGCACACAATAGAGGAATAGTGAGGCTATACAGGGTATTAGTTAAACATGCGAAAAAAATTCAAGAGGTTATTACTTGGACTATTATTCTAAGGATATTTAATCCTTTGATGATTTTTGAAAATGCGCTTTGTTGCGAAGATATAGAGCGAAAAAAATTTTCAACAAATCCAATTTTGGTATTTTTCACATTATTAATGTAGGTGAAATAAAAGTATGGCGTACTACACTGGACGTACCGAGTAAAAGACATGTACGAAAAAGGAGTTGTTTTTTCTTACCAACATCCCGTGATACTTCGGAGTGATTATTTTGTATATTTTTGTATGTTCTGTTTTTGTAGTTTGTATGTGTCGCATTTATTAAGATTGATTGACGTTTGACTAGTAAACGGTTGTTAGTGAAGTCCTCTATCATGGCTCGCTATACGAATGTCGAGATGGCTGACATGCATTTTATTTATGGACTTGCTGATGGCAATGCATTAGAAGCTAGGCGACTGTACACTGAACGATTTCCTAACCACATTGCTCCCGATAGAAAAATCTTTCAAAGTATTCATCAACGTCTTCGAGAAACGGGAACATTGAAGCGAAGTGGAGGACCAGGAAGGCCAAGGACTGTAAGAATGGTAGACGTAGAAGAGAATGTGCTGGACATGATAAAAGAAGATCCAGGTACTTCTACGCGAAGAATTGCAAATAATTTGAATGTAAGTAATTGGACTGTTTGGAAAATTCTGAGAGATAATTTATTGTACCCATACCACATTCAACGCGTTCAGGCACTTCTTCCTGCGGATTTTGCTCCACGTATTGCATTTTGTCACACATTGGTTGAAATCCCTCAACTACTTACGCCGATTCTTTTTACCGAAGAAGCCAGTTTCTCGCGAAATGCAATAAGGAATTTCCACAATAACCATGTGTAGACTGACGAAAATCCACATGAGATTTGTGAAGATCGGTTTCAACATCAGTTCTCGTTGAACGTTTGGGTTGGAATTGTGGGTGACTGGCTAATTGGACCGGTATTTCTACCAGGAAGACTTACCGGCGAAGTATACCGCAACTTTTTGGAATAAACGCTACCTCAGTTTTTGGAGGATGTACTATTGGCTACAAGACAGGCAATGTGGTTTATGCATGATGGTGCACCACCACATTTTAGTGTAGTTCCTGAAGAGTTTTTAACAGCAATATATGGAGATCACTGGATTGGTCGAGGTGGACCTCACGTATGGCCTGCTCGATCCTCGAACTTAAACCCCCTGGATTATTTCCTATTAGGCCATCTAAAGTCATTAGTTTATACTAGGCCAGTGGAAGATGTGGACGATTTAAGAGATCGGATAATTGCTGGGTGTAACTTAATAATAAACGACCCTGGTATTTTTGAAAGAGTTCGGGAGTCTATGAGGAGAAGATTGGATGGTTGCATCCGAGCTGGAGGTAGCCATTTTGAACAATTCTTGTAGGTTCAGAAATGTTACATGTAATTTTTAGTAATAAATTGTTATTTGTTGAAAATTTTTTTCGCCTTATATCTTCGCAACAAAGCGCTTTTTCAAAAATCATCAAAGGATAAAATATCCTTAGAATAGTCCAAGGAATAACCTCTTGAATTGTTGCCGCATGTTTAACTAACACCCTGTAAATGGTCCAAATTTCAACCTCTACGTTTTCTTAATATCGGTTCCCATACTCTATTTCATTTATTGATTTCTATTTCATTCTATTCTATTTCATTTATTCTACTCTATTTCATTTATTTCGCCAGTAGTCAGCTTTGGAGGCGTGAAGGCCTTTACACACTAGTAACATTTATTCCCGAACTTTCGCGATTGTCAACCAATTATCTGAAACGAGTGTAAAAGTATCTATCTACATCGAAGTCGATATTCTTCGAAGTCAGATGTTATTAAAGAAATAAAATGCTTTTTCATTTATCGATATTTCATAATGTGTTATTTCCACGCTTTAGTGCAAAGCAGTTTCACGCTCAAAGCAATGAATCCTCCTCGTCCAAATTGCTCTCCCCCGATACAATTTCAATCAATCGGTCGGAGTGAGCCGAGGAATTAAATTCGGATAGATTTGAATCGGGGAAACTGCTTTAATTAAATATCTCGCTTGGGCCATTAACCTACCTCGTAAAATCTTTATTACTCTTCCGAACTTTAAGAAAATTGTCGTATCAGTTCCAGTTCCGTGCTGGAGTTGAATACGATGAAGTAGTCATCGTGGGAAGGTCCAATTAGAGGGAAGTAACGAAATTTTCGGATTTTGCGGGAGTAATAATGTGTATAGTAGTCTGAAGAGGTTCCCTAGACTTCAATGACATAATGCATTGATTTTAAGGCCGAAAAAATGTTAATATTATGGAAACGTAACCACGTGTACGATATTGGGAACTTTTTATCATCTATACACCATCTTGAAAGGGGTTGGAACCTTTGGTGTGACGATAACACTGACATAGTTATCCACATAACATCAAAACACTATACTGCACTCGACGCGCGTTTTGCCAACAAAGTTGGAATCATCTGCATATGATTAAAACTAAGCCTATGCTAACCCTATGTTCTATTTACACCTAACCTGTTGTTACGGTTCAATGAACTGATGCGAAGACATCCCTGTCTCATCATGGGGTGTAAACTTAACTTAATTTAACTTAAATAAAGCGTCAAAGTTAAAGCAAAAGTTGTCAAGACATACAATATGACGTATAATATGACCTTCTATTACTTCTTTGACTAACACGTATTTTTTCGTTATAAATCCTGAAATTTTTCTTAGTTTTTTTCATTGTATTTACATTACATAAGAAAACTGTTGCTATCATTGTCCTAGTGTTTGATTTTTCTGCCAAAGGTTGTACATATTGTGACGAAAATCCTTTCGAGAACCAGAGCGAATTGCCACGAAGCATCGCGAACGATGCCTAGTATAAACGACGAAAGTCTTCCCGGCCGCCGATCGACGTTTCTGGTATGTTAGAGATGGTATTTTATACTTGTGGATATAAATAAGTGTAATAAATATTTGTAGTGTGAAAACTGTAAATCGATTGACTCTTGTTATATTTAGTGTTTAATAAATAGTGACTGTAAAACAATTGTGATTTCATTATTTATTTGCATTTAAAGAACCCGTTTTAAAACTAAGAACGTAACACTATTTTTCAAATGGCCAGTAACGTCTTTTTCATGTTAATTTGTGCCCCTCTGTGTTGGACCGCGTGGACGCCCATGGTGATGGTAAATCAATATACCATTTTTACCTATAATTCATTCTCCTGAGTTCGTGTTTCGTAGACACAAAGGAAAAGCAAGCCAAGAGTGTAGCAACAGGTCGAGGCAGTTGTAACAAGTACCTACCTACTTTAAAGTTTGAGTAACTTGTTGAACAAAATCTTATGAATCACGCTTGAAAGCTTAATACAAATAATGTTACTGTGAAGAAATTTATGACTTTAATGAAACGGTGACGATATTTTATACAGGGCGTGTTTTATCTTCGGTTGGGAAACTTGAACATCATGAGACAGATAAAGAGGTTATAAAGTAATACATTGTGCTTATTTATAACCTGTTTCGATTTTTGAGGGGAGTGCATCATCATGCTGTTCAATTGTTCAATTCATAATTCATTACTTTTAACAAATATACAGGAAATTTCAATAATTTGGCAACACTGTAAACGAGCTTAGAACCATGCTTTTACGGTGCTGAAAATACTCACCCAGATCACTTTTTACTATTACCTTGTTTATATAAATAATAAATATAAACAAGGCTGTTACTAAACCTTTTTATTATTATTAAATGAAGTAAAAAGTCGCAACCACCATCTGAGGTAGCACTATTCTGATCGATATGATGTGATGATTTTTCCGTGCACCTGGAATTTAAAGACATTTTTATGGGCGATTTGATAGCTTTTGTCAGATTTGATTACCTACATATAACATCGACATTATCTAGTGAATCGTGGCCAAGTGAGAATCGGCATTCTGGTACAGTATATCTTGTTACATTGGCCATCGTATGTCATGTTCCATTTGTAAACGTCCTATAAATTGCTGTTTTCACAAATTGGCAGAAATATATGGATATATTTTCGGTTTAATCTGTCTAGCAATGTTTGAAACCATGTATTGCTTCTCATGCATTATGCATATGTTGTGATGGTGAGTGACAGGCTTTGAAAATGTTTTATTTATCTTTCGCGAGAGACATACTATGAGTGGCTGCTGCAACTTACCTTATATACCTCATCTACGTATTCATCTATATGTCTAAAATATATAAAGTCTAAGAAAAGTACTATACAGGGTGTCCCACCGGGAACTTCATCGATCGATTATAGGAAAACTATAATTAGGAGAAATCTGAAAATTTGGTACCATACCAACGCCGATGGAGGCCATTCGGCTAAAATATTTTGAAGATGGTGGTACTTCCGGTTATATCGGAAGTAGATATCATCAACTTGATTACATATTTTAAATAGGACACCCTATATATTATTTCATTTTTAGATTCTACGCTGAATTCTTAACATATTTCATATATAATGTCCTATACCGAAGTCTAACCGTCATTTCCTTCACAAGCTATGGCATATGTTCTTTGGAACACCCTGTGTATTTTTCATTGATAATGGTTAATTTGTTTGTGAAAAATTAGACGAAATTGTTAGCTAGACGTCATCTAAGGTTTGAATTGGCGATTCAAATTACCGATGAGGGCGCTGCAAATTGTAAACAAATATGGAGGAAGACGAGTAAAAATTTTGCATTGCATATCGCATCATCTAGCAATTTAGCATTCAACTGCCATAAATATAGTGACTTCATGTGCTAGTTAGGGTGAAATAAACCCAAAAAGAGTGGTAATAGCAGTCAAACGTCCCATACGTGCTTCATTGCTAATTATATGATTTTTTTGGGTTGAAACAGGCGCCCTAGTGTTTGTTTACTTACATTTTGGACTAAAATAAGTGTGATAAACTGTATGGTGATACCATACAGGTGCTTGTTTTTTGTTAAATAATGTTTAAATTAAAATATATTCTGCTTTTATAAGACTAATAATAGAAAAATATAGACAAACTGCAACAAAGTGGTTATGTTGTGTAAATAAACGTGTTCCCTGTTATTAAATTGTTACATGCCTTTTGGAAAAATGAATGAGAAACAATTTCTTATACTAGGGCCAAACTTCTACCTATCTTCAATCTTAAACACTTCCATTGACGCATTTTTTGGAATGACACCTATAAACACGGCAGTTTGTGTTGTGCTGATTTCTTTTGAATGCCATTTTAAAATGTAAAAATAAAAAATGTACAAATACTAACCACGTCGTTTTTAACTTTGTAATACAAAAAAGTCACAAGCACCACTAAATTTTTGCGTTAAACAAACCCAAATACGTGTTATTTATCATTATATCAGCAATAAGCCTCCAAATTTACCTTTTAAGTAGGTTCAAATATTTTCATGCAGATGGCGCATTCATTTTTGGAATCGCCAATTTGATGCTCACTATTTAAACTGCATAATTGTGCCCATAAATGGACCACCCTTCGCTTTTTCGCGAATATCACTCCGTCAAAAGTATAATAAATAATTTGCCTAAAGAATTTAATATGGTCTGTGCTAATGAAAGCTGTAAAAAAGATGAAAGCAATCATATGGCGGCAATTTTCAGCGCCGATGAGCATTCGGGTTGCATAAAAATACTCGCCTGCCTGATACAAAGCAGAGACTCCGACGACTGTCGTCTAGCTGCAAACGCTCAAGGGAAATCAGGGAAATATTTGAATTATTATCCTTACTCGTGTTGTCCTTGTCGTGCAAACATTGCGTTAAATGGTTTCGTTCTTTGCGGCAGTAATAAACGAGTTAGCATGTGGAACAGCTTGGAGTTACTATTTGCTTCGAATATATCCACCAAGGACGAGGCCAAGAATTTTCAGGATACGAGTAGCGAGGGAACCAAGTCTGTGATTTTATACAATTATTTCTCAATCATCATTTTCTTATTGCTTTTTTAATATTACATCACAGTCTATCCCCAATTTCTTTTATTATCGATTTTCCACGCAACTTTAGTCCATTTATTTATTATCCTTGACAGTGTCATTGGCTTTCTTAGGGTTGCCATGCGTCAGGAGTAGCCCGTTTGTCGTCCTAGATCTACAGCACTCATGTAAAACCGGCACTGGCATGGGAACCAAGTTAGGAGTTTTTGATCAGGGTCAAAAAACAGCGGTGTCGCGATCGAGTGACTCAATACATATAGTGGAACAGATGAAACCTATACCATCTTGTAGAGCACGTTTTGGGGCATATGTGGTTTAATCTACAACTTTTTTTAGTAGGGCAATTTTTTTAATGGCCTTAGAGATAGTTATTTTATCTCTAAAATGTGTAGTACTATAAATCTATACAAAAACTGATATAACTCTTCAAAAGTTTGCTCTAACTTGTAGTTCCAATAAAATACTCGCTTATGTTGCACCGATAATTTGGATCGCCCTGTATATTTATATCTTCCCACTACATCTAATTGTTTTAGCTAGATAGGCACTTAAAAACTATGTAAAACTGGTATAAACCTTGAAGAGGCGGCAACGACTATAATAATCGTGAAGCACCCTTTCTAATTACTTGAGAATAATAATTAGTGCCTAAATTTTAATTATTAAACTTGAACGCCACACATTCTGAAGACCCCAAGATCAAGTGAAACTTGGAACCATCTCCGTTTCCATCCTGATTAATGCGTAACCACCTTTAAATATTCAATTGGATGTCACAGCTTCTCATTACATTGCAAATTGCATCCTGAGATTTCATTTGCATAATCTGCTTAGCAGAGACCCATGTTTTTAGTCGTTTATAAAGGGAAAGATTCTCTGTTCTCTCGTCCGTACCTATTGACGTCGAGTTAGGTCTTACACATTGGCACATTTGTTGTACGTGTAAAGCCGGGAACAAATCAATGACACACTGAAATAAAAAATGTTAATGTTTTAAGCTTAGAAATGAAAAGACATTAAACATTAATTTTAAATTAAATTTGATTCATGAACATTTTGAACTTTAAATTCAAAGTTCTAATAGTTTAAAATTCAAAATTACACATATTCTTATTTATTATCGTTGTTTTCATTATTGGTTTATTGTTTTATGCAGAGTTTTACCTTTCTCTTAAGCAATTGTTCATTTAAATATTTTTCATTCATTGTTTAATTTATCTAATAAATAAAGAAGTTACAAGAGGTTGTAACAAACATACAAACAAATGATTGTTATAAAAGCCGAATAATTTAAAACCATATCCGTATTTAGTAGCTTCAAGCCATAGCCTCTCATTATGAGATGATACCTACTACTTTTATCCGCTTCAGAGTTAAACGCAATTACTACTGTCAATAATGTTGTATTCCTTTGTCAGTTAAATCCGTTATTGTGAATCACACACTCGTAAAGTATTATTCTTTAGGTACCGTAAACAAACAGAGGACTTTCACTGCTTCACGAGATAAAAATCTTGTGGAAATAATAAAGCGCTTTGTGGTAATTACTGATGCTTTTGAGTGATAACGTAGTGTATAATTAAAACAGTTATAAAACATTCATTACTTGCCCATCTTTTTAATCTTGACTTCTCTCAGCATGAAATTAAAAACTATTGTTTACTATTATTGTTTACTGAACACTTCTGTCACACCTTTCTAACAAGTTCCTACGGCAGCATCTTAACCAGGAAATATTGCAATAGATCTAGTTTATGAAAATGCTAACTTAAGTACCACCAAATTGCTTGAATAGTATTTCATATTTCAAATACATTTTGCTAAGTACATAACCGTTGACATTCTCGTTAACATGACACGACAAAGGTAGATATGCAACTAACTGTGCACGTAAATAGTCTTTATAAGCCGATATTATATTATGTTATAAGTTATTTAAATTCCTTTCTTTCATTCCATTTGAATCCATTAAGAAATCATATCACAATTCATTCAGCACTTTATTCACTATGCGTGCAAAACCGATTGCTGTAATAAATTATATATTTCAACAGCCATTACGGCACTGTAATCTACGGAGCCATTTTCTAATTTTGTATTCTTGAGAGCTTTAAGCTTTTTAGGAGTTTAATGTCCCCCAGTACAGTTTTTCATAAAAGTGTTACAACAATTTGATCGTATATTCAGTGATATGTTTCGGTTGCCTAAATTTTTCTAGTATATATTTTGACTCCTTCATCGAGAAGTGCCTTGGCAACAGACTCTTAATGGACTTATGTTTAGATTTTATTTTCTCCTCTTTAACTGCAACACATGTTATATATATTGAGTTACTTATAAGAAGCTCATAGAAGCTACTTATTTAAAATACTGGATTTATATATAAAACACAATGTTTCCTTCCATTTTAAAGACATTTCTATTACATATAAATATGTATCATATATGTAGGTATTTCAATTCTGACTACTTTTTGAGATCATTTTACTGGGCCCTCTTCTTGATACACCCTGTATACCTATGTTTGTGTGACAAATTATAGGTAAGTACATACCTATATCATTGGAAAACAACAAAATAATGTCTGTATTTTCTGTAAGGCCTTGAATTGTTGAAAGTTCTATCACATTTCTCCAATATAGAATTTTAATCGATATACAATACATGTTTTATATTGTATATTATCTTATCTAGTATATGCAGTACACAGATAAAATAGCTTAGCTATTTTATCTGTGATGCAGTATAACTGGCGTTATTAAAATAATATATTACATTACTCGTTTATTTTACTGCAGACGTAGACTATGAATCATAGGTCAAATTTTATGCATATTATGGATGGTAGAACAAGAGTTATTATTCCTCATATTCTAGTATCTTCAATAGTTTTTCCTTTATAGAAGTATTATTCAAAAGGCTAATGCAAATATGCGGACAGAGGGAAATAAATGTTTTCCTTTCATGTGCTTCATGAATTACATTCATTCTGGAAATACCAGAAATGCCACGAAAGAAGAGTATGTGCAACGCGATTCCAAAGTAACAGGTTTTTTTTGAACAGCGGGAATTTGTTGTGAGCATCGTAACGACAAACTTCGAATTGGCATATTTGGTAACCCGATTGGAATCTTATTAAAACTCCAATTTGCATTTGAAACGTCACTGGTCAGTGACTTCGTTGAAAGTGTTTGATTTATATCAAAAAAATATACAGGATGTTTCATTTAAAAAACCAACTACATATACTATTATGTTGTGTATGTATACTGTACGTAACTCTATAAGTTGTGGTAATGTCAATAATATTAAAATGTGTCCCCCTTCAAAAATAAAAATCGACCTGTCGAGCATTTTCTGTGAAAATCAATCCTTCGACATCAAATCGAGAACGAAACTTTTCTTTGACTCACCCTGTAAATTTTGTTAGAACAGTTGTCGACTTACTGTCGAGCATATTTGAACAAACCAAATGAAAAAGACAAAGCCAGCAGACACTCCAGGTGTGACTCACCTTGACTTAGAGATGCAAAGCCAAGCTTAAGCTTAGTTTTATCAGAGACTTATACATCTTCATTTTGTCTTTTCAGGCTCAACCAACCTGGTAGGAAAATTCACCCAAAGCGTGCGGAGGATCGTGCAGGACGTCAAGGACGAGGGAACAGCGACCGGTGCCACCAAGGAGGAGGTCATAGACACTAACGAGAGACTGCGAGCCGTGAGAGTTAGGATGGACGAATCGTATGACACGGCTAAAAAAGCGCTGGTAGGGCTCATGGAGAAATACAATAACAGCAAAAGTGTACACAATATTTTCCAAAGATATAGCTTACTGAAAACAATGATTAAGGTAAGAAGACTTTATTTTGTACATATTTACTCTGATCTTTGGTTTTCACTACTTTAGGTACTTTCACTAGTTTATGTTGGGATTAGGTCTTTATTGGAATAAAATGCATGTATGTGATCAGACATTTTAATTAAAATCAGTTTATTTGTCCGTAAAACTCACAGTTCACCATGATTGCAATAATTTTCACCACATAATCGAAAGAAACGATAAAAAATTTAAGCCTCCAGGCACAAGCATTGGCAGTTAGTGGGGATGTTGAATCTATCAAATCTTATTCTGCCTTCCTCGTAGATAACCAGGGATACCATCTGATAATTCTGTCTGCATTTGAAAGAGGGGTCGATGGACGTACACTCCTTTCTGAAAAAATTAATAAACAAATTAGAACTACTGTTTCACTTCAGCGAGTCCCTAACAATAGAAGTTTACTGTATACCCTGTATATGTATATACCAGGTGTTCCGAATTTAAATGGCGGAACTTTGGACGATAGAAAAGTTAAAAATAATTGGACTATGTTGTACCGGGTTACCTATGTCGTCTGAATAACGACAATTAGCATTAGCTATTACATTTCATTGAATTTTATATTCCCGAGGCACTCTATAAGAAACATTTCTAGCGGAATCGATAGTACTGATTGCTAAACCCTTCAGATTACCAAAATACTGAAGCGAAATGCTTTTTTAATCAAGGTATCAGTAAAAATTTCAGGTTACCCCATATTACAGGTTGGCTAGTTAGCGTTTACAATGATAATGTGTCTGTAGAAGTGTCTAGACTTTATAACATATTGACTAATTTGTTTAATTAGAAATGGGGCGTAAATTCCAATATTCAAATTGGTTTAATTTTCTAATTTTGAAATTATTTTAAATAAAAACAAAATGTGTAATGCTGAACGTGTATTCTGTTACAAAAAACACCCTGTATCTTGTAAACGGTAAGTAGCAAACCCCTAATATGGGGTACCTGGGAAAAAAGTGGGTATTCCATTTTTGTTTAGAATACAGGACGTTGCAATTTAAAAAAAATGTATGATGACGTCACAACTCTAAAACAAAAGCAGATAAAATAAAAATTTTCATGTCAGCAAAACTTTTTAAAAAACAAAATCGACCTGTCACGGCGTTTTTTGAAAAATCACTCTGTATAAAAGTTATCAATTTTGTGCGTTACTTTATCACCACACTGTATATCCTACTTAGATTTTATAAAAAAACTAAAAGCAGTGAAAACCATTTTTTTTTTAAATTAAATTAAATAAAGTCAATTATTTTCTTATATGTATATGTTTTCCGCTCTTGAAAAGGACACTCATTACGAGTTTTTACTGTATAGAGAAAAAGGCTTGACAAGGAACACTTCCGTGTCTAAGATATACAGAGTGAGTTTTATGTATGGAACGCCTCAATTATCTCGGAAACGGCTTGCCCAATTTTTATGAATTTTGGTTTATAAGGGTTTTGTAATATGGCCGATATTATTGTGGAATTTACATTGTTGTCAGATCTTTCGTTTTTCCGGAAATATACTGAAATTTGTTATTTCAAATGGATCACCCTATATATTTTTTGTTTTTGAAATCTCAAGAAATTTAGAATATTTTTCATGTAATGTTCCCTATACCTAATTGCCATAATTTCGGAGTTACAGCTACATTTGCAATATCTCCGCCGAAGTTAAAATATTACATCAGGGCGGCTATGTCTGCGACAAAAACAATTTTGACGTTTTAATAAACTATTATTGTTGGTGTTTATTGAAAGTTACAATGGACCGTTTATCTGAGAAAGAACGAATTGAGATTTTAATGATATTAGGATATGGTGATGTGCGTAGAAGTCAACAGGAAACGTGTAATATCTTTAATAATTTATATCCTAATAGAAATCCCATAACAAGATCTACTGTGAGTAAGTTGTTAAAAAAGTTTAACCAAACTGGAGCCATAAAAGATTTACCGAAATCAGGGCGTATAAAAACTGCAACAACTGAAGACAAATCTTTAGATGTTTGTGTTATGTTAGAAGAAGATCCACACTTGAGTACTAGACAAATATCCAGGGAAGTTGATATTTCTCAAACATCCATAATGAAAATTTTACATGCCAATAAATTCCATCCTTACAAAGTAAGATTGGTTCAAGAGTTGTCAGATGATGATTTCGATAGACGTGAAGAGTTTGCCGACACAATGATGGAAAAATGTTACGATCAAAATAATCCAAATTTTTTAAATAATGTTATGTTTTCCGATGAGGCCACTTTTTGTATTGATGGAAACGTAAATCGGCATAATTGCAGATACTGGTCACGTAACAATCCTCGTTGGATGAGAGAATCCCACACCCAATTTCCACAAAAGATTAATGTATGGGCTGGAATAATAGGCGACAAAATAATTGGTCCTTTTTTCATTGAAGGAAACTTAAATGGTCCGGCGTATTTAAATTTATTACAGAATAATATTATACCTGAGTTGGCTTGGTTATTTCCAAATCTAAGTAAGTATTCTCAATTGCCTGTTAATTTAGAAATTTTATTATTTGAAACTTTCAAACAATAACAATGTCCCAAATAACAATATTTGGGTGCAACAAGATGGAGCTCCACCTCACTATGCGCGTGACGTGAGGCAATACCTAAACGATGTGTTTCCCAGAAGATGGATTGGAAGGCGTGGTTTTATCGAATGGCCCCCGCGATTACCCGACATGAATCCTTTAGACTATTTCCTGTGGGGTCACTTAAAAAATATTGTTTATAAAACCAAACCTGCCAATATTCAGGAATTAAAAGATAGGATTACCACAGAGATAAGAAGAATTGAGCAGTCAGGAATGTTACAAAATGTACTGCAAAGTTTTAAACATCGCATGGCTTCTTGTATGGAAGTAAACGGACAACATTTTGAGCATCAGCTGTAACCGCCTTTACTTTATGTTTTCAAAAGATCCTATGGGATTTCTATTAGGATATAAATTATTAAAGATATTACACGTTTCCTGTTGACTTCTACGCACATCACCATATCCTAATATCATTAAAATCTCAATTCGTTCTTTCTCAGATAAACGGTCCATTGTAACTTTCAATAAACACCAACAATAATAGTTTATTAAAACGTCAAAATTGTTTTTGTCGCAAACATAGCCGCCCTGATGTAATATTTTAACTTCGGCGGAGATATTGCAAATGTAGCTGTAACTCCGAAATTATGGCAATTAGGTATAGGGAACATTACATGAAAAATATTCTAAATTTCTTAGAGATTTCAAAAACAAAAAAATATATAGGGTGATCCATTTGAAATAACAAATTTCAGTATATTTCCGGAAAAACGAAAGATCTGACAACAATGTAAATGCCACAATAATATCGGCCATATTACAAAACCCTTATAAACCAAAATTCATAAAAATCGGGCAAGCCGTTTCCGAGATAATTGAGGCGTTCCATACATAAAACTCACTCTGTATGTTTTTATATTGATTATAATTGATAACATATCGAGTTTAAATAAATTATTACTAAATATATCTACAAGTCAAAGATCTACACTGCATCTTAGTTTATCTACTGATTAAATTTTATTAAACCAAATATCTATACTTACGTATATATCGAACTGGGTCTTACAAGATGTCTAAAAACGAAAAAACAATATTAATGCACGTTTTTTTATCTTTTGGCATATGTCGCATACATTCAATGGGCATATATACGTTTAAAAAACGTCAGAAAAAGTTGAACCGACGAATAAATCTCATACGAAAAAACTTGTATTGAATTGTATGACATGTTTACCAAACATTGTAAACATCACGTTTGCAATTACATTTTACAAACGTTACAGGTTACATTTTAGTGATGAGTAAAATATCATTACTGTATAAACGTATATATGCGTTTATATTATTTTAATAGAACGTTTAATCAGCCACCACGACGTTTAATACATTGGAATTAAACGTATGTGTGGTGGACGGACAAATCACCGAAAGAAGGGTATAAGTAAGGGGATAATCTACCTCGTCTGGTAGATTATACAGGGTGTTAAACATGCGGCAAAAATTCGAGAGGTTATTCCTTGGACTATTCTAAGGATATTTTATCCTTTGATGATTTTTGAAAAAGCGCTTTGTTGTGAAGATATAGGGCGAAAAAAATTTTCAACAAATAACAATTTATTACTAAAAATTACATGTAACATTTCTGAACCTACAAGAGTTGTTCAAAATGGCTACCTCCAGCTCATATGCAACCATCCAATCTTCTCCTCATAGACTCCCGAACTCTTTCAAAAACACCAAGGTCGTTTCTTATTGAGTTACACCCAGCAATTATCCGATCTTTTAAATCGTCCACATCTTCCACTGGCCTAGTATAAACTAATGACTTTAGATGGACCCATAAAAAATAATTGAGGGGGTTTAAGTCCGGGGATCGAGCAAGCCATACGTGAGGTCCACCTCGACCAATCCAGCGATCTCCGTATGTTGCTGTTAAAACTCTCGAGCAACTACACTAAAATGAGGTGGTACTCCAAAAACTGAGGTAGCTTTGTTCCAAAAAGTTGCGGTATACTTCGCCGGTAAGATTCCTGGTAGAAATACCGGTCCAATTAGCCAGTCACCCACAATTCCAACCCAAACGTTCAACGAGATGTGATGTTGAAACCGATCTTCACAAATCTCATGTGGATTTTCGTCAGCCCACACATGGTTATTGTGGAAATTCCTTAGTGCATTTCGCGGGAAACTGGCTTCATCGGTAAAAAGAATCAGCGTAAG
This sequence comes from Pogonocherus hispidulus, assembly GCA_963924545.1. NCBI lineage: Eukaryota > Metazoa > Arthropoda > Insecta > Coleoptera > Cerambycidae > Pogonocherus > Pogonocherus hispidulus. Next base: position 1,519,316 of record OZ004700.1, on the reverse strand, counting down.
TAGTTGAGGGATTTCAACCAATGTGTGCAAAAGCCATTGACAAAATGCAATACGTGGAGCAAAATCCGCAGGAAGAAGTGCCTGAACGCCCTGAACACCCTATTTTTTTCGCCCTATATCTTCGCAACAAAGCGCTTTTTCAAAAATCATCAAAGGATAAAATATCCTTAGAATAGTCCAAGAAATAACCTCTTGAATTTTTGCCGTATGTTTAACTAATACCCTGTAGATAATAGATTCGTTTTCTATAGTACACTAAGAGTCATATCCAAAAGGCAAAATTTTATTTGTGGTATTCTTTCTTGTTTTAAAATGGAACGGAATGTGGGAAGAACTCCTTACAAATACATTGGGAATACAAATATATGCGAAATAGGTATTAATTTTTTCAATTCCGTTCCACTATCACATCTCTCTTATACTTACCGACATGTTTCCGAAATAAAAGTCTGATTATACCGGTTGGTATTCACAATCAGTTTCCAGTCAGAGTCCACATTCCTCATTTGTAACGGTTTAAAAGTCATAGGTCCCTCACTTTTACACAGTTGCGTACTGGTATATTCATTGAATTGATCCCTGTGTGTTATTTCGAAATCCGTTGTACTGTCTATAACAGGGGCCGTCAGCAAATACTGCAACGTGTGCTGCTTTTCCATCGCCTCGTTGATTGCTTTTTCCGGGTAGTTCTCGAAATGCATACAAATTCCGTGACGACAGCCTATAAGTGTCGCGATGTTGTTGATTGTATTTCCTTTTCTGTGTACGTGTTTGATATTGGCCGTTCCGCCGGATATGTACCATCCATTAGCGCGCTACAATAATTAAAAAAAACAGTATAGTCAAGGTCGAGATCATAATTAAGAAATTACTATTTTTTCCCTATTTAATTCATTCAAAAACGTTTTCAGTCGAAGCATTAGTCGCGGCAAAGTTAATATTTTGAACTTATATAGGTACGTATATATATAAATCATGAAAAACAGAGGTCCCAAATGTGAACCTTGTAGCACCTCTGATAAACGAAACGATCATAATTCACACCATCGACAGGATACACATTAAATTCTCACTCAGATACGCAGAACGTGACAAAAGATCTTAATTTATTAATAGCCAACTTACAATCTTCTTGTGGTTATGTATTATGGCATTGTAGAAATGAATTAAAAATAATCACACCACACAAGTAGCATTTTAATTTATACATAATATGTATAGATTCAATTCATTAAAAACATTTTTTTGCAGGTGATTTTTGATGACACATAAAAACTTTTTTACTATTTTTTATTTTTAATAACGCACCTTTGGCACAAAATCAATTGAATTGTTTAGCCATATATTATACAGTCTGTCCATAAAGTAACCCCCCTGCTAACTTTTGAACGAATCGAGTTAGAGAGTTTTAACAAAATACAGGGTGAATCACGTAAAATGGAGTTGATTTTGACGATAAATTCAATTCTTCAAATTCAAACATGGAGCCACGAGCGCTGTCCACTCAATTTTTTTAAATGGCAAAATGTGCCGTGTTGCACCTCATTTAAAAGGTAATTCAATTCTCTACATTCTCGTTTTTGAAAAATGACAATCGAGTTATCCGTTCTCTAGTTACAAGCGTTTGTATTAACGATATTTAAAAAAATTTCTTTTATCAAGTCTCCTTGCCTTGCTTGCCACTGTCACTGAAACGTCAATAAGGTTTGAGAAAGTAGTTTAGCGTTTAATTTAAGAGTGTTTGAAAGTGTCTACAGGTTTTTTCTTAATTTTTAAGTTATTCAATTTGATAGATTTGATAGATTTGATAGATTTAAGAGAAAATTTAAGAGTAGAGCGGTACTTAAGAATCATGCGGGTGGAAATTTTTCCAAAGATAGAAAGAATAGCAGACAATAACATTCAAAGTATTGTATTTCAACAAGATGGAGGGGGGGGGGCACCTCATTTCTATGGACCTATTACCGATTTTTTAAATAACCATTTCCCAGGCAGATGGATTAGCAGAAGGGGTCCGATAGAATGGTCGGCTCGTTCCCCGGACTTAACTCCTCTTGATTTTTTCTTATGGGGATATTTGAAGTCAAAAGTCTACAGAACTCCTCCAGTAAATATCGACGAACTACAGCAACGTCTAACACATATGTGTAGAAATATCCTTGCAGAAATTTTAGGAAATATCAGGCCAGAATTTCAAAGTAGACTTTTTATGTGCCAAGAAGTCATTGGACAATATTTTGAATAACTTATTTAATTCTTTTATTTTTTGTTTTAATAAATATTTGTTCAAAATTTGTTGTATTAAAATATTAATTAAGATTTTATTCATGGATCCGATTGGAAACAGAAACGCTTGTAACTAGAGAACGGCTAACTCGATTGTCATTTTTCAAAAACGAGAAAGTAGAGAATTGAATTATCTTTTAAATGAGGTGCAATACGGCACACTTTGCCATTTAAAAAAATTGAGTTGACAGCGCCCGTGGCGCCATCTTTGAATTTGAAGAATCGAATTTATCGTCAGAATCAACTTCATTTTACGTGATTCACCCTGTATTTTGTTAGAACTCTCTAACTGGATTCGTTCAAAAATTAGCAGGGGGGTTACTTTATGGACAGACTGTAGAAGATATCCTTTATTATTAAAGATATCCATGAAACTCTATACCAAAAAGAACCGATAATGCCATGTATTTTTTAGAAACGCTTATTTTTACTGAATTTTTGTTGTAATTTTGGCGGTAATGTAATGTATTTTAATAAAAATCTCAAAGATTATTGAAATCAGAATTGTTTGAAAACTGTAGAAAATATAGTTATCTGTTATCTTATCAAGCCCCTAAAAATGCCCGTCAAAATAAATTTCTAGTTATAAAATAATAAGTATTTCTTGCACTTACGTTTGCTGTTAAAGTGAAGAATAAAATCAGCGATACTATACTCGCATACATTTTAGAACTGTGAAATTCCTGTACACTGACCACTATTTCAATAAAGACTGATATAATAAAATATGCACATACACATAGTGGTTATAATATGATAAGAAAAAACCATTACATCCCGTTGGTTTGCCGAGTAGTTGATAGGAATAGGTGCATTTGTCGGTATAAAAATGTGCCAAAAGTATGTACGTAAGTACGTACACCGCAAAGTACGTACTTACGTAAAAAAATTTTCTGGGATTGCCATTGGGGATGACTCATATCCTGGATGCCTACTATGAAGAATATCTACCGGTACACCGTGTGATTGCTGGACAATAATAATGTTAATGTTAACGTACTATTTATTTGAAAATCAAAAGAGTTTTAAACATCATGACCTTTGAGCTATCCTAAATGACTAAACGCTAGTAATCACACTCAGATATCTATTGTGATAGTGCCTGCTCTCCACAATAATACTCCGTCTTATTATCTCCCAATAATGGCAATCAGGGCTTCATCTGTAATCGGTATTGAACCCTTGGGACTACATGTCCCAAGTGCTGATGATTATTATACATTACACCCTGATATGGTGCTAATGGACTAATGAGGTTGTAAACTGTTCTACATTATTACGGTACAACCACGATCTGAGCGGATTTTAATATTTTTCGGGGATTGCATTCATACTTTGACATCTACGTAGGGCATTTGTTGCAATGTGGGGCGTTACGCTGAGTTTATGAAAAACCCTTTAAGTTGCCATTATCCTTTTACTTTTAATCTTAGTCTCAGACATAATGGTGTAGTCGGTTTATTAAAAACTTTAGACCTGAGAGCATAAGATCAATCAAATACTTCGGAAATATTACTGATTCTGTATTTGTCAGGTCAACCAACCTTGACAAATGCAAAGTTTACAGAGTTTTGCGTTTTATAATGTTCATTCCTATATAAGTAGTATAGTAGTATAAATTCGGCAATAAGATTACTTGGTTCAATCTCAGATTAACCATGTAAAAGATAAGTAACAGCAATACCCAAAGCATTAATATGCCTGTCCATCTAATAAACAACAATTTACGAAAGGGGGGAGTGTTTATTTAACTGTTTGTAAATAGCTACCAGTGGCGGCCAGTATTTCTCAAAATAAGATGGTTTATCAATGTTTTTAAAGGTGTTTCTAACAACGTAAAGTACCTATTGCCTCACGATTTAAAAAAAAAAACACCTAACATCTACAAAAACTAATGTATAGGTAGCTATATAACATAATACGCAATACATACTTTACTTTATTTAGCTATTTTCCTAAAATTCAGAAAAAAACTAATAAAAAAAGTAAGAAAATAAACCTCTGCACCGTAGAGTCTGTTAAGAATTTTTTCTTAAATATAGATACATAAATATCATAGAACACAATACATTCTTCTGACAGTGAAGTTTCCGAAATGTTAGTGCTATTTTAACTTAAAGTGTGTACTATGTTTTATGATATTTATACATTTTTCAGTATGAGAACTGATTAGTCAAATTAAAAAAAACTTTAATGGGTCTTTTAGCGAGGAGCACGTATTGTTTACTCAAAATTTTATTAATTTGTTCAGAATTGTGGCCAAATACCCAAATAAAGTGGCGATATAATATAAAGATATTCATCATAATACTTTATACCTACTAAAAACCTGAAAGTGAAATAAGAAAATACATTTTTTTCGGTTCGGAATTCACTTCCCATTCTAAATCAAAACTACATCTAATACTCTTATCTATATTTTAAATTATTCGAGTTTTTTTTTTCAAAGAGGGGTAAACATTTGAAATTTTCCTTATTTCATTATTAACCTTCACCAGACATAAAATTTCGATAGACAAAAAAACGATAAAAATTTCATTGTCTCCAAATAATTTTATGAGGATCAGATACCGGTGGAACGATCTCCCATCACCTTTTTTGCCCGATTTATGGAAAACTATGCACTTAATAGTCATTTCACTGTCCACAAAGATTTTCCACAAACTAAAAATCTATAACACAGCCTAGATTATTGACTGATGACCACTTATATCACATAAAATACTTAAATAAATTTACGTTCACAAAACTTCAAAACAAATATGAAGTCACGAGTCGTTGTGTCGTGTATTTTCGGCATATCTCGGTCCGTCAAAAACTGTAATGAACCAATGGCATGCAGTGGGATTTGTTTATTTAATTATATTTCATTTCGTGGACATTTTTCTCTCGCTGTTATTTATCTTGTATATGGTTAATCTGAGGGTTCAATATTTTTAGTTTAATAAGTAACAAGTGTTACTTACGAAACTACATATAGTGTTTCCCAAGGATCTACTCTGGGACCGTTGCCTTTTATACCATATTTAAATAGTACATTTCATGTTTACAACAAGAACTTGTACAAATTGGTACTGATTCCCTTGGTTGTATATTGAAAAGAAACCGGACACTAAAAAATGTTCTTTTAAATAACTCCAGTGTTATGTTATACAAGATATATAGGTATATATGGCCATATCCCATATACTTTTTTTTCAGGATGTTGTTGAATTGAAGTTGATGAAAATTATTTATAGATCTCTTGATCTCTTCTTTTTGCAGGATGTGATACGATTGGAGACCCAATACTGGACCCTTGTGGACATCCCGAAGCAAGAAAAACAGGAAACAGTGCCAGCCTTCGTCCTGCGCGCCTGCGCCATCATGGAGAAGACGCAGAAGTCGGGAGAGGGGGTGAAAACATCGACAAAGTTGGCCGAGGAAGCACAAGACAAGAGGGAGAGGATCGAGCGACTAGAAAGTAAGAATTTAAATACAATCGTTTATGTTAAAATAATTTATATAAAAATCCTCTCTATTTTTATTTATACCAACATTATATCTGACAGCCATACCAATATCTATCAGTATGAGTATGAAAATGTATGAATACTTTTCTTTTTTATAAGAAATGCATATGTTTTTCTACAAATAAATATTTGTCTCTTGTCTTCGAAAATGTTTTTTAAAATCCATAATTTGACGAAGTGCATTTTCGTTGTAGATATGACAACGTCGCAAATAGACGCAGAAAACACCCAAATGACAAATGACCTCTATAGACTGCTTAAGAAATATTCTGGATTAAGGAACCTTATTAGACAACTTAAGGTTAGTAATAACATTATTGATTTCCTCTTTTATGTTATAAATATGATTTGTATTACCCTACTTTATTCATAAGTAGGAAGACACGATCTGTGACTAAAAGTGATTCCAGATTATTACGGCAATGTTGTAGTACAGCGTTGATATTCTGCCTTTTTCGCGTTATTACAAGTTGTGAATTTAATAAAAAGGAAGATATGATTTCATGCCCTCGTAAAAGGAAGACGTCACGTACGAGATCTGACAGCTAAATTTCCAGAATTGATAAGTATAAGCACTATATTTACATATTCACAAACTGATGGTTATGCCATCTTCAAAATGCTCCTCTTGGACTTTATATACCTACTTAGACGACGCTGCCACTACTCAAAATAGTTCTGGATCTCTTGTGCTCCTCTTCACAAGGATAAATAATAAATAACCATAAGCATATCGCTCTATTCCTTCCCGTGACCTTCATACTTGGTTAACCTTAAATTCTATCCTGAAATGACCAATATGGTAGCGTCTCGAGTGCTAGTATGTTCGAAGCGAATTGTTTCTTACGCGTTGAGTTTAGTAAGGGATTTTATCTAGTTTTTCACAGTCTAATCTGCCAAATAGTTATTTGGAACTTAAGGGGAGGTGGAAAGACTGGGCCTAAATATGATTATTCGGTTCCTATTTTATAGAGGCGACCGGTGACATATCCGCAATTCTAGCAACATGGGGATTGAAGCCAGAGTTTGTCCTGGAACAGATGGCTAATCGAAATTTTATTGCTCCATAAAAATAAATAAGTGCTGGCGTTCGACGAGATCAAGCGAATGCATATTGCCGTGTTGTAATTATTATTCTGGTTATCCATTCCCAGTAATGCGAATGTTATACTGCTATGTATTATTATAGTGTTATTATGTTATAATATTAGAGTACAGTGGTTAAAAAAAATAGGCTGACCGGACCATTTTAGAATTTTATGTGAATGGAGAACATGGAATTTTCTTACGGAAAAGATTCTCTGAGGAAGCTGCTTATATAAAACTGTTTTTATTGACGAAAATTCCAAAATAAACGTAACATTAGTAAACACAAATATTTAGGAGATATTAAAAAAATTCGCAAACAAGGTCGCAATATTGTTTGCTTGGACGAAACACGTGTAAACATGATCTATTTTTGCAAAGCATGTTTAAAAGAAAATAATGAGAAAATTAAAAAATTATTTTATTTTTGTATAAAGATTCACCATACGATATCCGTACGCCACTGATTGTTATATTTGGTGGAACATCTATACAATTTTTTGTAGGCTTTCCCCCTCTCACCGCTGACCATGAACCAGTCACCAGACTGTAGTTTGAAACGAATTTTGTAAGGTATTGGCGATTCAAATTACCGATGAGGGCGCTGCAAATTGTAAACAAATATGGAGGCAGACGAGTAAAAATTTTGCATTTCATATCACATCATCCAGCAATTTAGCATTCATCTGCCATAAATGTAGTGACTTCATGTGCTAGTTATGGTGGAATAAAGGATAAAAAGAGTGGTAAAAGCAGTCAAACGTCCCATAAGTGCTTCATTGCTAATTTTATGAATTTTTTGGGTTGAAACAGGTACTCTATAGTTTTTGTTTACTTACATTTTGGAGTAAAATAAGTGTGATAAACTGTATGGTGATACCATATTAGTGCTTGTTTTTTGTTAAATAATGTATAAATTAAAATATATTCTGCTTTTATAAGACTAATAATAGAAAAGTATAGACAAACTGCAACAAAGTGGTCCTAGATAAAAATACAAAAGTGGTTTTGTTGTGTAAATAAACGTGTTACCTATTATTAAATTGTTACATGCCTTTTGGATAAATGAATGAGAAACAGTTTCTTATACTAGGGCCAAACTTCTACCTATCTTGAATCTTAAACACTTCTACGTTTTGTGTAATGACACCCATAAACACGGTAGTTTGTGTTGTGCTGATTTTTTTTAAATGTCATTTTAAAATGTAAAAATAAAGATGTACAAATACTAACCACGTCGTTTTTAACTTTGTAAGCCAAAAAATCACAAGCACCACTAAATTATTACGTTAAACAATCCCAAATACGTGTTATTTATCATTATATCAGCAATAAGCCTCCAAAAATTACCTTTTAAGTAGGTTCAAATATTTTCATGCAGAGGGCGCATTCATTTTTTGGAATCGCCAATTTTGTAGGGTATTTCATCAAAAAATGTCTCACTAGACATACTTTTTGCTACTATAACTTTTAAAATAATGTGAACAAACTAGTTTTTCACTGGTTCCGGTTCTTCTGCATTATGCATTTGAGAGCCCCTACACTCGTCTCTTCTACCTTCTTTAATTACGTTTATTGAAACTGTGCAGTCTTTTTATTGCGTCCCTTCGCTAGCTTGGGAAAACTGATGACTTCGTTCGGAAAAAGGCCGACAAAGAGAAAGTCCATTTCCTCAGCGTCGATGCGAGACTGATAGAAGCCAATTAGCCAGTTAATTAATAGTTATAGAACGAGAATGGGAGGGTTTAAGAAGTTTCTTTCGCACATAATTGGTTCTGGAATTTGTATCGGGGTCGGTGCTTAGGTCGCCACGCACGCAAAAGCTTTCGCGCGGATTTATCCGCGCCGCAAGCCCATAGACCGAGTATCATTAAAAGTTCAAAACAATTTTACCCAAAACTTTGAAGATTTTCAATACAGATCACGATTTTGGAAATATTTGGTAAAGTACTACATATGTCATTCGAAATTCGAATACTTAAACTATCATAAAAAGATCGAAAAACACAAGATCAGAGTTTCTCACTACTACTAACTACTGAAATATGTTTATTTAAAACTTTTCTAAACAAAATACTATTGGTACATTTACAGACTGAATATACCAACGCCAAAATCTACCCAATGGTGCTACGATATTCTATGTTAAAGGATATGATTAAGGATATCATGCTCCACCCCGACTATATGGAAGTCTGTCACGAGGTGGACGCATAGCCAAAGTCGTTTTCCTAGGTAAGCAATAAAAGCATATATTTGACGCTGGCAAAAGTATCCCTTCCAAATTCAAAATTATCACCTTTTACTTTTCACCCAGTTGGACTTAAATCTGGCCAGCTAGCCGTCCTTTCCTTTCAGAACTATACACTGTGTTCAGTCGAAGGTGAACTGTATGGACATCTCTTCTTTTTCAATAAACAAGCTATGGCTGTTTGCAGAAAATGCAGATTTTTTGTTTTCACCCTGTATCTACTTAATGGAATTTTGGAAATCTAACCTTGGATTCTTTTTGGGCCTAAAATTACCCAATTTTTTCCCAATTTTACCAACTTTCGAGATGCCCATACAGTTCATTTTAAACTGGACACAATATATAAACTCACTCATTCAACTACTCAGTCTTACTCAATATATAATAGACTCAATAGTCATTTTGAGTTTTGCTAGACCTAAGCCTTTGGATTTTTCTTTCTTAGGTGGGGCTGCGCAGACAGAGCGTCAGATTTTGAGGTGCTCTGTTATTCAGGATCTTTGGGAACCCCACCTGCACTAGGAATTTGGAGATATCGTTTGGATCGCGTTGGTCCGAGACGCGCTATGTGTTCAAGATTATCAAAATCTTCGTAGTTGGCAACTTGCTTCATCTTGAATATCCGCTAGAGCTGCCCAGTTTAACGATGTTGAGGAATCGGGTAGAAGTACGAACTGAAGAATATAGTCGGATGAGTTCGTATTTTCAACCTTATTCCGCATTAGTGTCCGTTACTCAAGGTGTTATGGATGATACAACTAGAAGACATTGTTGAACTTTGTGAAAATGTTGTTTGTATACAGTGGTGAAATATATAAGTCGTTTAGGTTCATTTAATTTTGTTGTTTTGGTACTGCTAAGAGTGGTGTGATCAAAACCCTTTTTTGAGTACTAGTTAGTGCATTTCAAGATTTTTTTCTACACTCTTAGGTGGCATTTGTACAAAAAACCAGGCTATAAATTGAAGCTTCTCTTTTATAAACGCGTGGAGCAGTTTATGTATATCTATATGGATATATACAAGGTGCGTTGCCTCTATTGTAAATGCATCTTTGTTTTATTTTAGCTAGGAATTGCATCAATTGTTTAAACACCTTTTCAATGACATATATAGTTTGCGTTGCGTACTTTATCTTGAAGTTCAAGGTAATATTCTTTAAAATATACGATAATTCAAATAAAACATATCAATATTTCGTTAATATGTTGCTCAAGGTGTTTACATATGATGTTATTCGTACCTAAATAAATGCTGGAAATATTTATGCATCGTCAAGTATCAAATTTATAAATATAATACATTGACAGACATTATTTGAAAGTTAACAAAGTTGATGAAGTAAATATTAAAAAGAAGTTTATAGAAACCTATAAAATGTTGAAAACGATTTTAATTTTATAATATCAATGAAAAAAAAGACAACTATTATAAAATGGCCGCTTGGCGCACAAACATAAGTGTATATGGTTGTAAAATGGTTTCTCATTGACTATCGTAGCAAAGGGTTATGATCTACACATTTATATACAACCTGTTGAATTATATTTTGTACCATATATGTTGCCGCCAAAGAGAATATGCCATTTATTTTGGCTTATAGTGTACGTATACATACCCAGCATATCTTGAGTATACTGTATCTGTTATCATTATTATTATTGCTATACATTTTATAATTGTCCAAACCATCCTACATATTAGCATAGATTCTTGTTGGCGAACTGTGTAAAGGGTGGACCATTTTCGACACCTTCAAAGGGAATATTTGTCACTGGAAAATATAAACTCACTTTCAGTCTATCAGTTGGCGGGCTACTTCACCTAATTGGAGTCGGTTTGACCTGTTCTCCCACCATTAAAAATCTCTTACAAAACCCCGTTGCTTTGCAACTTCAAACGGATTGAAATCAGGTTTTACAGCTGGCGTTTCTTTTTAGAGGTGTCGAGGACGAGCCACCCTGTAACTCTGCATTTGCGAGTGGTTGCGATAGGCTTACGATTCACTGCCATTTAATAGGAGCAAACACTGGACGGTAACTAAATAAACTTTTGTTCTTGTACGACGGCCGACAAGTTATGTGAGATAGTCAGTTAGGCCGCAATCTGCCTCGCCAGTTGTCGACTGTATGTAAGTCGGTCGTCGTCACAATGGCCAACCCGTCATACAAAAGTGAGTGCAATGGGACAGACTTGATTAAGCGATTCTAGTTATTTGTTAAGCCTGATAATTTCGTGAAAGCTCCTTCTGGGACTATAGGAAATGCAGAAATTATGTCGTCTCTGTCGAAATGGGGTGTTTTTCTATTTTTTTTTACATCGGCAATAGAAAGTAGTTGGAAAAAGAAGAGATACGTATTTCTGGAATTTTAATATTGGGTTCATTTAAGGGGCCAAACTACCTCCTCGATTCAAAGCGGAAAAAGTGATTAAGCAGAAAAATTCTTACGCCGTTATTTATGAAAATTAAGAAACAAAATTTTATGGTTTGGTAGATAAAATATAAATCGATGCTTCTATGGAATTAGTTTTTTTTGTTTTTTACGTTGTTTTTTTTTATTATACACTACATATGTACGAAAATCAGCAAGTTGCTCAAAGATTACCGGAGCCGTAGTCGAAAATTTAACTCCATAGAATCATCTACTCATTATTTTTCTTTCCTCGCACGTTTACAAAATATGAATAAAACCACAAACAACATTTTGACAATCTTTCTACTGAACGCTTACAAGGCGAATTTCTCGAAAAATCGGTCCTCGATTTGTGGCGCCCTCAAGCGAATCGAGACTGCATATTGTGTGAAGGCGTGTTTTACATACTGCACGTACTTAAACTTTTTGTGGGCCCTTTTATTTATATATTTGGTATTTGATGTTTTACAATTTTCGTAATTCTGATGAAAGAATATATTGAGACAAAAACTTTCAATTATTATTGCTTATAGTCGGGGGTCCAGGCGTTCAAAATCCCTCAAAATCGGCAAGTAACCCATGACGGCAAGGTAAATGATTTTTGACTTCACCCAGGGATAGAGGGTCCCTAGGGGCATAAGAAATGACTTGTTGGACTTTTGTTGGCTCTTGCACAACTTCTTAAATAGCAAAAAAAGAGCGCGGGGCAGTGTTTAAAAAATAAGTGATTTTGAGCGTTTACACCTTTCAAAAAAAATAACTATTTGAGATATTCATATGATTTTTTATATGTAAATACTTGAGACATGAGCGCTTCTGCCTGTGCTAATAGAATTTGAAAATATTTCGCTGTTTTTTTTTTTAACAATGGCTAAAGTCGTAGTTACGAAATTTATGTATCGAAAATTTCGACATGCGGGCAACTATATTAAATTTTCAAAATTTGCACATACTATATGTGAACAAAATGTGGTCTAAGGCTTGAAAAAGTTTTTAGAAAAAAAATCAGTTCCTTATCTTATCTAGTTTTCGAGTTAATCATTTTTAAAGCCGAGCGTTGTTTACACTCGCGTCTGACCCGTGCCATTCAATTTACTGTGGTGCGCCCTACCATCCAATCCAATATATCGGAATATTAGGACAGACTATAAAATTGCGAAATAATTACATTCTTATGTTTGTGACTATGGATAAGGAACTGATTTTTTTTCTAAAAACTTTTTCAAGCCTTAGACCACATTTTGTTCACATATAGTATGTGCAAATTTTGAAAATTTAATATAGTTGCCCGCATGTCGAAATTTTCGATACATAAATTTCGTAACTACGACTTTAGCCATTGTTAAAAAAAAACAGCGAAATATTTTCAAATTCTATTAGCACAGGCAGAAGCGCTCATGTCTCATGTATTCACATATAAAAAATCATATGAATATCTCAAATAGTTATTTTTTTAGAAAGGTGTAAACGCTCAAAATCACTTATTTTTTAAACACTGCCCCGCGCTCTTTTTTTGCTATTTAAGAAGTTGTGCAAGAGCCAACAAAAGTCCAACAAGTCATTTCTTATGCCCCTAGGGACCCTCTATCCCTGGGTGAAGTCAAAAATCATTTACCTTGCCGTCATGGGTTACTTGCCGATTTTGAGGGATTTTGAACGCCTGGACCCCCGACTATTCTGTTTAAAGTAATCAAATGTAACACAGTTCAGTTCACAAATAAGAAATAACACAGTTTAAGCACACACAAATACACAATTTGTCTACAATTTGTTTAAAATACCTACACAATTTATCAAATAAAATAGGAGACAGCTTGGTAATAAAACATAGAAATGAGTCCAACCCTGTGCAATATTGCAAGTAAATAAAAATTGTTGGAGTCTGCGCGATGCGTTCAGTGCTTTAAAATGCACACGCCCACCGGTCGGTCGGTCCCCTGCCCGCTGGCTGGACCCCGCGACATGATCCACATTCAGTCTACGGGAGCCTTAAGACCATAAATTATTTTTTTATTGTGCGCGATATGTATGTGACGTCACTAAGCGAAAATTCATAATTTGCGCAATTTTTTTAGTTATTTCTAGGATATTTTCATTTGTGTGGTTGGTGTCACTGCGTGACAACTTTACTTTTGTTTATGTTTGAATTGTTTAGTTAGGGTAAACATCATGGTAAACATGAGACATTGTTTTTAGTTTATATTTTTACCTGTGAATTGTTGTCTCTGCCTGTGACTGATTACAAGTGTATTTATTAGTAATAGAAAAACAACGTAATTTCTAAAGGTAATTTTTGAATATATTTAATCGACTTTGCAGTAATACTGTTAAGTTATATACTAACCTTACATTTTTCATCCCTTTTATTTCTGAAAGGATCTATAGGATCTTTATCATAAAAGGATCTATAACCGGTAAATTGTCGGACTTAGCCTCTACAAAACCTTGCTCCATGTTTAATAAAAGTTTACTTCACAAGAAAACAACAATACAACACGTCAAGTTGTCAAGCCAAACACAAACCGGAAATTTCAAATGTCAATTATCGAAATGTCGACTGTCGTTTGTCGTCGTTACAAATTGAATCTAGCCACATATTATCAATGTGGCCTCTTTGTAGATACATATTCCCTAGTTTTCGCTTAGGACGTCACGAATATAGAATAAAATTTCAAAATTGAATTAAAAATTTTCTACCGATTCAATCTTAATAATTTTTATCCTAATAAATATTAAAAAAAATATATTTTATAAAAATACAAGTTTCCACTTTCAATTCGATTGAAGGAAAGTTTTATTGAAATACAGTGTGTAGAGGAAATTTGGAGACAATGAAAAACTGATTGACCGATACCCTGTATATATACAGTGTTGGTATATTATTATAGATATATGATAATAGCAATGTTTCTTTGTTTCATAAAAATGTTTCTTTAACGCCCTCTCTCGCGGAAACCAGTAACCTCAGGCCGTTACATAGACTTAAAAAATTTGTATATTATTATAGATATATACAAGGTGCCGATAATATCAAATTGCCATCAATATTTAGTAGGCATATTTTAGGTGAAACTTAAATATGACAGTTAATTTATTTACCTCCGGTCTCCTATACTATATAGCTTAGACTAAGTAATTTGAATCTAATACGTGTAACAGTAGAAAACAATCTAGCATACATTTGTTGCTTTGATCTGTACATAAATAAAATACCTCACTGGGAATTAACCTGACAATTCTAGTTTTGATAAAACACTGGTTGGTTCCCAAGTCATAGATTTAACATTGTCGTTTTAAAATCATATCAAATTAGTAAATTTTTTTATTAGTGTATTTGCATAGTACCTAACTCATTTTTTTGTAGGCGATGTTGGAGATTAGTCTGTGTGACTCAAATCAGGACACCTCAGAGGTCACTGCAGCCATACGTGCTCTGTTAAATGTTTTTTGTCCAAAGAGTTAACCTTATGATGGAACATAAAAACAAGAAGCTTGTACAGGCTTCTCGTTATTGTTCCATGGTAAAAATTTTATTTTTGTTCCTGTATTTAACCTGTTGTTTGTAATATAACTATATAGCGAAGTGTAAATTAAATGTTTTATAAAATAAAAGCAAAAAGGTTGTTTATATGTGATGATAATACTAAAAATGTAAAAATATTTATATATCTGTATAAAGTGTATCGATGTTAAAATTCTACAGGGTTTGTTGACGCTTTCATGTTGGTTCCTTCCTTGGAGCTTCTAAAAGTGAAAAAGCTTGTCCTGACATTGTTTTTTTAGCTTTATTTATTTCTAGTAGGTACTGGTTGTAAATAAGACGTATTAAATATTGTGACAGTAAGTGAAGCATGTAGTTGCTTCAAGGAAGGCATCCATTTTGCTTTTAAGTTAACTGTAAGAAGTTATAAATATCAAAATCACTTATCATTCTTAAAATTTACGAATTTATCGTTAATATCATATCTCTAAAGTTGAACTGAGTATACTTAATCCTTACAAATAGTTTTAATCAACTAATATACAGGGTGTTTCATAATATATGCGTAGGACTTCAGGATGATATAGCTCGTCCAAAAATATGAAAAAAAGTTTATATTAACTTACTCTCTAAAATGCACCATTTTAGAGATACAGGGTGATGAAATTGAAAAAAAAAATTCATTTTTTGCGAATATCTCCGGAACCATTTATCGTACAGAAAACAGATTTTGTAAGCATTTTCTACTCATAATAAACTATGTTTTGCGCGGAATTTTTTTTTTTAAGTCATAATTGGTGAAGGTTTTGAAGGGGTAGTGGGTGTTTTTCTCCCCCAATTTCTACGCTACTGGAAAAAGTACGATTTTGAGACGCCCATTTGAACTGCCAATACTTTCTACACAAAAAAGGTACCCTTGGTCATAAGCTCTAAAGTCGATCGTTTTCGAGAAAAATCAACTTTTATGTTGAAAAACATGGTAAATTTTTTTAAATAAAATTTTTTTCTTACTAATTAAACAAAATTTATTTAAATGTTAGAACATGTAACAAAACCAAACGTTAACTTCATAATTGCAAAATTAAAAAAAATGAAAAAAAGATACAAAAGTTGTCTTTTCAAAATTCCCCAAACCGTAAAGGTAACATTGTCCATGTTTTCAAAAAATTTACCATGTTTTTCAACATAAAAGTTGATCGACTTTAGAGCTTATGACCAACAGTACTTTTTTGTGTAGAAAACATTGGCGGTTCAAATGGGCGTCTCAAAATCGTACTTGTTCCAGTAGCGTAGAAATTGGGGAGAAAAACACCCACTACTCCTTCAAAACCTTCACCAATTATGACTTAAAAAAAAAAAATTCCGCACAAAACATAGTTTATTATGAGTAGAAAATGCTTTTTTTCTGTACGATAAACGGTTCCGGAGATATTCGCAAAAAACGAATTTTTTTTTTCAATTTCAACACCCTGTATCTCTAAAATGGTGCATTTTAGAGGGTAAGTTAATAGAAACTTTTTTTCATATTTTTGGACGAGCTATATCATCCTGAAGTCCTACGCATATATTATGAAACACCCTGTATATACAGAGTGGCCCAATATCGGATCATTTTTCTGAATTAACCAATAATATTATAGGGTTTATTATGCTATATGGTCTAGTCTAGTCTATGTCTATGTCTAGTCTATGGTCTTACTTTCTATAGTATTTCCTTCAAAATAGCTTTACTTCTATACAGGGAGAATCACAACTCGCAACCACAGTTTTCTTTATCAATTTTTATAATAATCATTTTTGAATTTTTTTTTTGTTTATTGCGGTATAGGAGTTATGCAACATTGTCACAATATTGGGCCACCTTGTATATGCTAGCAAAAACTGATTTTGTATCTCTGACTGTTGAGGATATGCCATTATGGTCTAAATTAATGGCATCGCCCTGTATAAACTGTTGCAACTTCAGAATTAAACAATGTCTTAAAACTTTTGAAATAATTTAGTTCCAAGTTTTGGAACACCCTTTATATGGAGTTTCTATATCAGCTTCGGTCTCGCTATCTTCTCCTGAAACTGTTAAAAAGGGATCAATAAATAAAGACGCGAATATAAATTTTGCCCAATATTATTAGATCAAGATATTATTTTGTATATGTCGCAAATTGTGAATAAATATTGAATATTATTATTGTAAAAGTAAATGTATAATAATGTTGCTTTGTTAATAAATTTGGTGCCATACTCATCTGTTTTAATCTCGTAATGTCGGGAAGATTTAGGGAATTTTCCCGATTTGAAACCAATTTGATCTTTTTTCGGACGAAAATTATGATAATAGTGAATAAGGAGACCTATGTATGCATTTTGTTTTAGTTATTAAATTTAGAATTGCTCAAAATATATTGTTAGTAGGCAGGCAACTCTTTAAACAAGTAACTGAGACTATGTTGCACATTGTACGTATCTAGTACGTAGATGTATAGTATGTTGCATACCCATCATTACTGCTTCCCAATCACGATGACAAACAATTATTGTAATCTCTTCTTACATTATGGTCTCCTAGTAACTGTTACTTAAATATTTTCTCATCTACCTTAAATTTAAGCCTCACTTAAGCTATCCTTAAATATTCTTTCTAGTGAGGATTAGTGTTTTTAATTTTTAGCATAAATCCAAGTGGCACTGCTGGCTTGATTAATGAATGGTTTTTTTTGTAGTAAGTAAGTAAGAGTTATTTCCGAGTTTTCACAATACAATAATATTTGTTTATTGAATATATTTTTTTAATCACTGCAGTTTATTGTTTCTGTACTTTTGTCAAAGGAAATAATCTAAATTACTCTAACTTATTGAAATAATTATTGTGGGCGGTAACTATAAAACTTTATTTACAAATAAATTCCCTGAATTCAAAGGAGATTTGTGCGAACCGACGTGTTATTTCCCCTTTCATGTCATACTGTCCTCATACAAGTTAGGTTTAAGTTTACAACATTTCATATTGCACAAGTGATTCCGATTTCTGTCATTTTCGAGGACACTGAAATGAGGAGAATCACGGGTGTTTCTCGACGAATCGCCGTGTAGTTACCGCCTATGTGAGGAGGACTTGTTCTTCAGGCCTAACAGGAACGCATAATCTGGAAGAGATTCTGGCGCAACTAATAAGTAACCAAAACATTTTGTCCAAAAGAGTTTAAAAGTGATTATTTAAACATGGGAAGTTAAGAAGATAAGGCGAGTATTAAAATCTTTAAACAATAGCAACATGAGTTTTATATTCGAGTTGTATCCTACCTAGCTCACCTGATTTTGTTAAATAGATTTAATTACTTGATTTTTATAAGAAACAATTTACCTACCATTTAAATTTAAAATGCCAATTGTATTGGGATAGCGACCTAACCTCCCTCAAGTTATAGCCTCCTAATACAATTTCGCTTCAAAGCGATACGAATAGCGTCCAAACGTAACGAACACGTAGCGAAACTCTATTAGTCGAGTTCCCCAACCACACAATTTTAAAAACACACTTCTCGCTCTCTCTTACAAATTACTGTGTTAGACAGCGATGCGATAAGCGGTTTGCCTGCATTTTTGACAATTTAGGAACTAGGTGTCGTAAAAAACAAACAACTGCTGGCTATTCTGTAAGCTAAATAAACGAGGGACAAGTTGTTAAGATCAAGATACGATCGAAAGAGAGGGGTCGAGGGGACTCAGTGTAAAATCTTTAGCGTACTCCTAGTCTATCATAGAAAATAATAATATAGTACTATATTTTCTATGTAGTCTATGAATAAATGTTAGAAGTGGCAGTCCTGGCTACTTGGCAGCCATTGGATTTTGGATTGGTGCCATGGTGACATTGGTGGCAAACATAAAACCACGTTGGATTTCACATTTGATTGATTGACGTTGATTCATTTGGGATTTGTGAAAAAACTGAGATTGACGAAATGGTAAACTGTTGTGCCTTTAAGTGTCCAAATAGAAGCGAGATGAAATTAGAAGGAATTACATTTCACAGGTAGGTTGTTAAATACTTCCATTTTAATTTTGGACATAAATTACGCATTTTCTCTTAGTTATTAGCATGTTATCAGTTATCACCCTACCACATAATAAATACCACAGCTTATAGGTATAATAAGCTGTGTAAATACTTCATTTTATATCGCATTGTTGTAGGTAGGTATTTACATAACTTTATTGTAAATGAGGGATAGAAGTCATAGACGGCGTCAAATATATTTTTGCAATTCTTAAGAAAATAATGTTAATTCCTAATGATTATTCTAATAAGTAAATATTATATCTAAAACATGAAGTTTTTTTATATTCGAAGATCATTTGTACATC
Source organism: Pogonocherus hispidulus (assembly GCA_963924545.1). Classification (NCBI taxonomy): domain Eukaryota; kingdom Metazoa; phylum Arthropoda; class Insecta; order Coleoptera; family Cerambycidae; genus Pogonocherus; species Pogonocherus hispidulus. The sequence continues at coordinate 1,499,923 of OZ004700.1, read as the reverse complement.
TCATGACCGACAATGGGTGCTAGCTCAGCTAATTTGACGTCAACATAATATATGAGTTATACGACATCATATGCTCGTTTCTGACTCAACTCGTATGCAGCCTGTTGCAGTTTAATATTTTAATTATAAACCTTTTAAAAAACTACATAAGTTGTAGATGATTATTTCATTATACAAGTGACTTTTTTTTACAGTTTAGAGATTATTTTAAATAAAGTTCTTAACATGCATTTATGATTGTAGAATTCCTGCTGATAAAAATCGTAGAAATCTATGGATTAAGAATATGCGCCTGCAGAATTGGACACCTACTGACTTTGATCGTTTATGTTCTGCGCATTTTGAGGAAAAATGGTTCTATGCAACAAAATCAACTCGCCGCTTACTAGCACAAGCTGTACCCACTATCTTTGCATCGTTTCCACCATACCTACGGCCAAAAAGTGTAAGTATTACTTATGCACAGCATGTTTACGAATATATAATCGATAATGGTTTCATTTTTGATTTTATGAGAAATGTAAGCTTCGGTAAAAGTTTTAATAAAATTTTATAAAACCAGGTGGACAAATTTGTCCAAAAATGTATAATTGGATTTGAATTTTAATTCTAAATAAGTTTTCTTATGACATTTTTCCATATCTTTAAAAGCCTAGGTACTTTATTATTGATCGTATCTATAAATTAGCCTCTAAAAATTTATACCGAGGTTTATACTTCACAATATTGTAAGAAAATCAATGTATTATAACAGGTCACAAGTATATATATTTTTTTTTTCAGGCAAGTAAACGACGACGCAGAAGTGAAAGTACGGAATCAGAACAATTAGAACCAGAACTATGTCCTTCCTCATCGACAGATTCACCATCCAGGGCAAAATTAAAGAGACGTTTGACTGCAATGCAGATTTTATCGAGGGAAAAATCTCAAAAAATTAAAGTTCTTAAACAGTCACTAAGAAGATCAAAAAAGAAGATAAATTATTTAAAACAAGTTGTTCTTGCATTACAGAAACAAAATTTATCTACAGAAGAACAACTTATTATTATATGTGAGTAAATATTATGAGTGTAATGTTTACTACACTCTAACACTATCGGTAAATGGTTTAAAGGCAAAGTGTGAACCCGGGGTTTACCACTGAAGCCCTTGATGCATGACGCTTATGACGGAAAGCTGATGAGTCTCCTAAAAAACTTATGCTCACTAGTAATGGATGATATGAGTATTAAGTTGGTTTAAATCGGTCTTAAGTTGGTTTAACTACCGCCATAGAAATGTATGAGGACACCTAGTGATTAAAAACACCAACTTTTATACTTGCATCTAAAGTAAATCGAGATTACAAGAACTATTTTTTCATCTATCCATTCACGTGGTGGCTGGAACAATAACACAATTCCCTGGCAGTTTATCGATCTGATGCCTACAAAAGGCTATTAATAAGTGCTGAACTTGGAGATGGCAGCGTGGGTATTTTGTTCCGTTGGGGCTAACACCTTCTTCCACATGCCAACATTCATGAAAGACCCAGTACAGGCGATAAGTAATTCGTTGACTCTAGGAAATGAAGCGACAGATACTGGACTAACCAATATTTTTCAAAATCATGAATATGTGATGAACACATTACCATTACGTTTACAAACAAATGAAATGCGAAGATTGTATCCCTGTGTTAACTGAGGAAAAAGATTTTTTTTTGTAGATAATGTCTGTAGCTTATTGGTTTAACTTGTGTTTTAATATCGATGTAATAGTATTTATAAGGATTTGTAGTTTGTGAAATTTATGTTGAAAAAATAAATTGTCTTTTTAGTCTAATTGTTACTCTATGCGTAGCAGAATCCCTGTAAAAGAGTTAACTGGCAAATTGAAATTATGTTATCTAATAAAATCATATTTTTAAGATGTGTTTTTACTATATAGGTTAACTAAATAAATGTACTAAAAGTCTAAATGAAAATATGGTCAATTTGGAGACAAAGACGGGTGGATACTAAATAAAGTGTATTGAACAGATAAAAAGAAAAATATCATGGGTGGGAGATGCGATACAAGTGACAGAGGTGTGGCCATATAGGTAGTCTGTGGGTGTGATAAATTAGAAGAATCTTTCCAGTTTTATCTAACTATCATGAACTAATCTCTGTTTCCAAATTGTATATATATATTTTTATTTGGGGACCTGTATATATTATTAATATGATTTGTTTCCATTACCAAAACTTAAAAACCAAGAAAAGCCTTCTGGAACAATTAAAATTGCAGGGTAAACTTGTTTAGTTAAAAAATGCATAAGTATAATAAGACAATGGTTATGTAGTAGTAGGTCTTTATTTCTAAAGAAAAAAAAACATTGTAAGTAAAATACGATCCCCTATGTCAATTAGAATATCATTTTTTCGTCATTTGGTTACCCTTATTTCATTGCGTTACGCCACTGATTGATAAAAAGGCAACTCACATCACGCTCCCACATACATTTTCTTTTATGTATGTGCACGCTCTCCTGGCAGTGATACGATACGAGTCCCCTTCGATGTATGCAACTAACGAAACATCAGAGTAATAATTACTCTGACAACGAAACTACCTCTTTGACATTTATGATATCCTAGTAAGCCGGAGGTGATAGAGATGCGAATGATGCTTAGGTGAGTTAACTTCTATATATCGTTGTTTATAATGTACACATACACATAAAACCAACATAAATTAGACAACCCCAAATCCTGTCCGGAACCCACCGACTTTTTCAGTGGCGGAGCTGGGGATCGAACCTAGACTTTAACAGACGGTGTAACCGAGAAATGCTGCCAAAACACGCAGGCTCTAGCCCACTACCGAGCCGGTAATATACTTTTTATTAGACCTACAAACAGTACAAACGCTTAAACGCTAGCTTCTTTTTTTTAGATTGACTTATACCTACTTCTTATTTACTTATTAATTACGTTTTAAATGTTGTTTTTGGAAAGCCTGACAGAAAGTTTTATTAAATTGTATATTTTCGTGATTCCGTATATATCCAAAAGCAGGTTGCCAAGCGTTTAGTTATTTTCTTTTATTAATTAGACGTCTGTCCGCCCTGCAAGCTAACCGTGTAAACAGGAAGAAGTATTAAAGTTCGGTAAACTTAACTTTTTGCTATTAGGATTACATGAAATGGCAGGAGAAATATGAAATTAATGTGGTTGCTATTTTTATTGATATAATTTATTTTAGATCTTATCTTATTAATTCTGTATTATATTTACTTGGTTCGGGCTGTTTTAAAGCATTGATCCCCCCCGTGCTAAATAAAAAATTAAGTTTAAAAAATTTATAAGCGAAAATTTTAACATTTTGACTCCTAGCTACCCAACAATTTTTTAAAATGGTATTAATTTGTTATTTCAGTATTTTCAAATCTTTTTAACTAAGGGAACTCAAGTGTATGGGCTGGTTTTACTATTTGTTAGTTATTTTCTGGGTTAATCAGTGGCGCACCTAGAAAAACATTTAGAGGGGGGCAGTGCTACAGATAATTGGAGATTCATATAATAAAGAGCAAATCAAGCAGAGACCGAGTGAATGAATCAGAGTGAATCACTCGTCCCCTAGTCCTAGGAGTATCCCCTATGCCTAGACAACAACGGGTGAATGGATAGAATCACCCCTAGTGTTTTGTACGCCCTAGTATTTCGGCTGAAAAATATGTAGATACCAAACCTTAGTACTTTTCATTGATTATTTAAAATAAGTAACGAAATCTTTCGAAAATACGATTATACAAAAATCACTATGAAATATTTTTTTGTTTAAAATATATTTGTATCTGAAAACACAGTTGTTTATAAAAAATTGTATGTAGGTTATCACAAAAGGTTACTTTCTTGGGTTGTTCACGTTTACCTCATCTCTTCAATACAACGTCTTTCTTATTTTTGCTACCTAAACAAAAATCCCAAGCTACATTTTTTTATTTAAGTACCCCTTTTGACCGGTACGTGATTAGCCTACCCATGCACGGGCACGTTTCTTAATGGCTAAAAACGGCTGAATCTACCTTATAATGGGAGCGTAATTTGTATTGTAGTTTTTATTAAAAAAAGTGAATATGGAGACAGTGCCTCGTTCCTTGTTATTCAGTTTCAATTCACCATTGTCAAGATGACTTCCGTCCCCTCTTTACCCGTTAATCGAATCCTTTATATGACACAAAGCCTTATTATAACCCCATCGGAACTGTAATCAATCAATCGGTAAAGCAGCATACCTAACTAACCCTTCTATTTTGCAAATGGTCCACCTGTGTCTTCACATGATGATAGACTAGGAAATTGGAAGTTGTAATAAGCTTTATAGTAGTCTCAAAATGTTTTTAGTATTGTAAAACGAAAGCCATTTAATAAAATAATAAACATGAAGCTTTGGCATTTTCTTCCCAGGAAGAGATGAATGAGATCGCATAGAGCTAACCAATTGAGGATAGATAGTTGTTGGTTTACAGATGGCTCCAAAACGTTCATGGGTGTTGACGCTAGAGTTATAGTTGCAATCTAACTGTAAAATATCTTTAAAAAGTCTTGGCGGTTACCAACTATTTTTCAGCAAGAAATTTGTGTCATCGGTATGTGCACAGATGCAAGAGCAGAACCAACACACACGCAGATCGATAAAAATCTTCTCAGATAGCCAACCACCTCTTAAAGCTCTTGTCTCCTACCAATCGAATTCAAGAACGGTATTATTTTATAATATTTATCTTATCATCACTGACTTTTATTGGTTAGATTCTTTACGATGCATCTAATGAGCTATATAGGTATTATCTTCAAACAGAGTGCTTGCAGCAATCTTTCATACAAAAAACAACCATTATACAATAAACATTTATTTATAACAATCTATAAAACACTAGGTACCTATTTAATACTATATACATACATAAATATATAAAATAGTCCTTACTGCTTTTATTCCAACATTAATAATCTGCCGCTGTCTTTCTGAAAATTGAAAAGAAACAAAATTGAATCGATGTTTATCAACAGTTCAGAACAAGAACAAGAATCAACAGTTATATATGTAAATTTTTTTATATACTTACATTGTGGCCCACCAAATGCACCTTGGATAACTTGGTATAAAAGTAGTTCAAACAAATTCCAGATACATACAGAGATTTATACAAGGTGTCCCCAAAAAAAAAAGGTTTACCATAATTAATATTTTTTAAATGGAACACTGTGTATTTTTACAGATTTAGATAGAACGTCCTCTCAGAAATACATTGATATAGGGTTTGATAGATAATTCAAATAGTGAAAGAGGTATGACCACAAATGATTACCATAAAAGTGTATTGGAGAAAGACTTTGTAGTGTTTGTAGCCTATCAACAAATCGATAAATAGATAGGGTGTTCTATTAAAAAATCTTTAATTTTATTTAATAAATTCATGGTTTTTTGTGTACTGATTTCTGTATTTCTGTTTTTATCATGTTGTTTGAATGATGAAATGGAAAACAAAAATGGAAATTTATATGGAAAACATTAGTTATATAAATATTTGGACAGAAAACATTTTATTGGGATGCACTGCATACAGGGAGTAAGAAAATAGTGTACCGGTCCTAGAGGGGTGATATTACATCTAAAAATAAAAATAAAAGTTCCTACGAACAAAATATGCTTTAAAATGGTTCCTTAGGGAGTTACAGTCCTTTGAACGGTGGATAAAAGGAGTAGTTTTTATTTATTTTAAAAAACTTTTGAGCACTTTTCACATCTAATGTTAAAATTACTATATTCGCTTTGATAAAAAAGTTTTGTGGAAAACAACCGTCTACCCTTATGAAAATTACCATTTAAGAAGTGTACCACGGCTCTTTTTACTATAACCATTCGCTTTGAATGTTACCTTCCATAAGGTAGTGATATGAGAATGCTAGAAGACTGGAAACATTTCAACATATATCAAACTATTTTCAAGAATGGGCTCGGTATGATTTTGTGTACGCTTTTATACTCTCGAACATTTCATAGAAAAGATACAAGATATTGTATCTATTGTACTATCAACATTTATTTATGTGAATAATTGCAATTTGTCATTAAAACTGGCTTATTTTTGTTTCTCGCATCCCATTCCACTTTCTGGGTTCTATAGTTTTCTTTTCAACTACTTTACTTATTGTTATTAGTTGATTGTTTTAAAACAAAAAAAAATTTTCAACGTTTTTTTTTACCTACCTACCTTATTTCATATCTTACCTACATTTTCATATTTTTATCGGAACTTTTAATTTATTTTAAGATGTAGTACCACTACCACCCCTTGAGGTCCGGTACACTATTTTTTTACACCCTATACATACAATGTATTGTAGAAGACCCATGTGACTACGTGAAATAAATATTTGTAGATTTAACGTTGTGAAAATTACCCAAATTATAATAACAGTTTCAATGAATACTCTGTTGAAGGAAGGATTATTTCTTTTTAGATTTACAGCAAAGTTATTATAATTTTTATTTTGCTGTACCTCAAATTCAAAGAGAGGTGGGTATTTTCCTTTCAAAGGCCATGAATAGCATTTCAAATGATCTGCTGCAAAAAATAAATGTAATAAAACCCTTTAGCTCCATGGTAACACGATATACCTATGAAATTTGATACTGCCGTAAGGCATAAAGTGCATCGTGACTTGAAAAGTGTTCAGTTTTCCTGAAAAATTAATAGGTGTAGTTTTTCACGCTGTCTACTCAATAAATTTCACTGAAAATGGGAATATTTCCCTTTTACATGACTATTGTAGTCCTTACAGTGCACGGTCAAACTGATGAAAGATTTTGCGGGAGCAAACTATACCACGTGCTGTCGAAATTTTGCACAGCCTACAACACTCCAGGTATTGTATTGTGAAAAATTGTTTTTTATTAATATTTTTTTATTTAAAAGAAGTTTCATTGGTTTATAAAAAAATACTTCTACTTATCCTTTATAAATATGTTTTGAAATAAGAAAATTCTTGGACAATATTATATACAAAGTGTTATAGACATTACAGGAATATAAGAATGTGATAGAAAGTTTTCGGTAATATTAGCAACTTGTTTTAACATATGGAAGGTAATATACAGTATGAAATATATTATTGATCCATTTTCGAACATCCTGTACTGTAAAAACCATACCTTTGTTTCAGATCAAAGGGTAAGAAGACAGGTTGCCACCGAATGTTGCTATAATAAATGCTCGGCAAAGTATTTGGCATTGAATTACTGCAAGACATATGACAGGTAAAAATAAGTATAGAAACAATTTTGCTTACAACTCACCTATGCAGTGCGTGTGGATCCTTTGGGAATTTTTCTGGCGTTACCTCAAATAGAAAATGCTCGAGTATTTGAGGTTAAGTCGACGAAAGAGCCCAAGGGAGTCAGATCAAGTCAGCCCAAGCTTGTCTTGGTCCGAACTCTCTTATACAATCTGAATAAATCCAGTTTTATTTGAATATTCATTTTTTTTCCAGTAAGGCCCTGGAAAATTATTTGGACGAACAGAAAACAAAAGAACTTGCAGATGATGAACGTATTGGCTCAAGGAAAGATCATGAATACCGCAAGCGTCGAAAAGCAAAACGCTGTTCTTGTAAAAATCAGGTAGAAGGAGATTTTTGAAGTTCCGAGATACTTAGACCTTGTATTTTCAATACCAATCAACCAATCGTTTATATTTTTCAGTCAAAAAGAAAAAAAAATCGCCTGAAAGCGCTTTTATTGAGGAGAACCTGGGAAATCCCACAATCACAACTAGGGCATGTCGAGGATGATCAGAAACCGTTTTATGTCTTTTTGAATCATATCTAAAGACGATGGAAATAACAAAGAAATAGAATAGACTGAATACTTGTGTCAATAGTGTTGTAACATTTTTGTAAGGTACATTTTCCAAATAAAGGAATATTGAACGGTAATTTTACTGCAAAGTATTATTTCTACCCTGGGAAGAGTCCTTGGAGGAGATGCCCTTCATAGTAACATTAATATAATCAGTTTTGAAGTGAAGAATCACTTTGTTTCTTGATAATAATTTCATAAGCAATCAGCGGAGATTAGATCAGTTTATGAATTTAAATCTTATATCCAAAACATTGGCTTATATAATCCCAAACACTTAGTATACCTCAAGAATTAATACTAACCCTTATATGCTTATTTATATTCTAACCATTGACATTGTTAAGTTAATTGTTGACCCTCATTGAGCCTAAGAGGGTGCACAATTTAAAAATGTGTATAGTCATATAGGGTGCTCTATAAACCGGGGCCATACCAAACTTATGTTTTTTAAATGGAATTATATATTTTTTATTTCATATTTGAATTCGGATCATTTTTCCGAATTCGCCAATGTAGTGTTTACTAGTATTATACAGAGTGGTTCAGAAGATACAAGCAATTGAGCAACCTTTGTCTTTTTTAAGAAAATAAATACTGGATAATTCATTGGCTTCATTAATTATGCTATATGGTCTAGTTTTACATTCTATAAAATATCCTTCAAAACAGACATTGCAAATCAAAACTCGCCACCCCAGTTTTCTCAATTTTATAACACCCTATATTTTATGTCATTGTCATTAAAGTCTCTCACAACTCTTTCTATTCTACGAAGCATTCTGTATACCTAATTGTAACGGTTTTTGATATAGAGGTTAATAATCATTTATTTATTTAAGTAGGTCTTTATTTATTTATTAAAAAATCCAACAGACGGTATGTCCATAGAAAGGACACAAAGCAGTAACAGAGCAGATACTTAGCATTATAAAACTTAAAACTAACAGGTACTTAGTTAGCATTATAAAACTTAAAACTAGCTTGGTTAAAGAATATTAATCATAAAAAATGTAAATAAATAAACAAAAAATACACAATGCACAAATGATACCTATATGAAAATGGAAAACAAATAAACAAACTTGAATACATAACAAAGGACTGAATATAAAACCAACAGTAAGTTAAGAATGCAAAATAAAATGTATTTGGTATTGAACAAAAGCATAGTTGCTGTGAAAATGTATGTTTTGTGAATACATAATTTGAATAAAACGTTAAATAAAAATTCATTTAAAAAAGTATAGGTTTAACGCTATACATCCTATAAGACTAAACATATTTTTAAATTGTGCGCCCTTTTAGGATCTAGAGATCCTAGAATATATATTTTTTTAATATATAACTTTGGGCCACCCTGTATATTGCTGATAATCTATTTTGTTATCAAAATATATTTACAAAATTAAATAGAAACATGCCCATATTTTTAGTGTACTTTCAATCATCTATAAATATTCTTCTAATATTAAAATTATCAATTTAGGATCAAATTGTATAATACTTAACAATCATTTTGGAAATTATTCATACCTTTTAAAGACTAAAGTCTTTCATGATCTCCTCCCACATAAATAATGAACATTCACGTATTATTTATTGTACATTTTAGGCTTCTCGTTCTCCGTACATTCGCCTTCGTGTGTAGATTTCTTTTCGGAATTTTCTCGTTTTTCAATTATCCGCTTCTTCTTTTTCTTTTTTTCATGCCTGCTGGGTTATTTGGCCCATCCACGTCTAATTCTAACAATCTCTGTTTTCTTGGTAAGTATTTTAACACCTCCTCCCTGAACGAAAAATAAAATTAATAATTTATAAAGAAGATAAAAATTCCATTATATAATGAATGCTCAGGAATGATCTACTGAATTTTTAATTAAAATGTAATCAATTCTGAAATCCTTATTTATTTAGCAGACTTTGGACGCGCGTTTGGACTGTGTATATTTTACAATATTAAAGCAACCACTTTATTCAAATTACTACTTAAATTACCTGTCATAGCTTTCGCAATAGTTGGTCATCATGTAGTCCAAAGAGCATCTTTTCCTGCAGCATTCATCGACTATTTGCCTCTTTACTCGATGGTCTGAAACTAGAAATCACGTTGGTTTACCCAGCCGTTAAAAAATTGAATATGTATGGCCTACCTGTTGGCGTGTAGAAGCTCGTACAGCATCTGAGAGCAGCAGACAAACTGCTCCCACAAAATGTCCTTTTTTTTGTAAGTTCCATTTCGGAAGATATAATGCAGCTTATTAGTCTTTGGTCCAGAGACGAAGCAGTCCCTGGAATCACATGCCCATAGACATGGCTCAAATATAACGTAATGATAACTGCACCACAGACGACAAACGACAAACCGATCATTGTGCCTTTTTTTGTGTTAATCTGGCTGAAAAAAACATATATTTATAATTGAGCAGGCAAAAATCACCCAATTTTAAGTATTTGAAACACAATTGAAAATTTAAAAAGGATTAGGTAAATTTTTAAGGTATTTGCAACATTTGCACCTCCAGCTTTATCAGTTCAGTATTTTCTATCTGTTATGCCTCAAGATGTATCAATTGAATCAAATTTAGGACACCTGAGACAATAGAATGGAAAAATTTAAATTTTGAAGTTTTTTCTCGGGAATATCCTGTAGAAATATTGAAATAGATAGATAAGCATTTTTTTTTTAAATTTTTTTTAGGTAGAATATGGTTTTACAATGTATATAGTCTGTAAAAATATATAAAATTATGCCCATCTACATTTTTCTACAAATAAATAACAAGTATATTATTATATTGTTACATTACGCCCTTCTAAGTAGGAATTAAAAACCAATTATATAAATAGTAAACAATTTCGGATTGTCCCTTTTGCAGTCCTAGAGAAAGACATAGTTCAAATTCAAAACAATTTAAGTAGGTATATATCTCGCAATTAAACCCCAGTAATTACCCATACTTAACGCTAATAAGTTTACATAAATCACATAGTATTATACCTTCAAAAATTTTTCTGATGTCTTCTCTTTGAAGCCAAGCTGCCAACTGTGCTCCTCGGCCGCCATTCCTCCTATTTAATATCAAATCCCCAGGACGATAACGTTGTTTTGAAAAATCTTATCAAAACTTGGACCTATGGGAGTACCTATAATCCTTAGAAACCAGAAGAATAAGTAGTAAACTACAGTTTATCTATTTAGAATACACCCGACCGCAATGCCAATTATTGGGTGGGAGTAGCGTAAAAACTACAAGAAGATATGATATACAGGGTGTTAGTTAAACATGCGGCAAAAATTCAAGAGGTTATTCCTTGGATTATTCTAAGGATATTTTATCCTTTGATTATTTTTGAAAAAGCGCTTTGTTGCGAAGATATAGGGCGAAAAAAAATTTCAACAAATCCAATTTTGGTATTTTTCACATTATTAATGTAGGTGAAATAAAAGTATGGCGTACTACACTTGACACATCAACTAAAAGACATGTAAGAAAAAGGAGTTATTTTTTCTTACCAACATCCCGTGATACTTCGGAGTGATTATTTTGTATATTTTTGTATGTTGTGTTTTTGTAGTTTGTATGTGTCGCATTTGTTAAGATTGATTGACGTTTGGCTAGTTGACGTGTAAACCGTTGTTAGTGAAGTCCTCTATCATGGCTCGCTATACGAATGCCGAGATGGCTGACATACATTTTATTTATGGACTTGCTGACGGCAATGCATTAGAAGTTAGGCGACTGAACATTGAACGATTTCCTAACCACATTGCTCCCGATAGAAAAATCTTTCAAATTATTCATCAACGTCTTCGAGAAACGGGAACATTGAAGCGAAGTGGAGGACTAGGAAGGCCAAGGACTGTAACAACGGTAGACGTAGAAGAGAATGTGCTGGACATTATAGAAGAGGATCCAGGTACTTCTACGCGAAGAATTACAAATACTTTGAATGGAAGTAATTGGACTGTTTGGAAAATTCTGAGAGACAATTTGTTGTACCCATACCACATTCAACGCGTTCAGGCACTTCTTCCTGCGGATTTTGCTCCACGTATTGCATTTTGTCAATGGCTTTTGCACACATTGGTTGAAATCCCTCAACTACTTACGCTGATTCTTTTTACCAACGAAGCCAGTTTCTCGCGAAATGTAATAAGGAATTTCCAAATAACCATATGTGGGCTGACGAAAATCCACATGAGATTTGTGCAGATCGGTTTCAACATCAGTTCTCGTTGAACGTTTGGGTTGGAATTGTGGGTGACTGGCTAATTGGACCGGTATTTCTACCAGGAAGACTTACCGGCGAAGTATACCGCAACTTTTTTGAAGAAACGCTACCTCAGTTTTTGGAGGAAGTACCATTGGCTACAAGACAGGCAATGTGGTTTATGCATGATGGTGCACCACCTCATTTTAGTGTAGTTGCTCGAGAGTTTTTAATAGCAACATACGGAGATCGCTGGATTGGTCGAGGTGGAGCTCACGTATGGCCTGCTCGATCCTCGGTCTTAAACCTCCTGGATTATTTCCTATGGGGCCATCTAAAGTCATTAGTTTATACTAGGCCAGTGGAAGATGTGGACGATTTAAGAGATCGGATAATTGCTGGGTGTAACTCAATAAGAAACGACCCTGGTGTTTTTGAAAGAGTTCGGCAGTCTATGAGGAAAAGATTGGATAGTTGCATCCGAGCTGGAGGTAGCCATTTTGAACAATTCTTGTAGGTTCAGAAATGTTACATGTAATTTTTAGTAATAAATTGTTATTTGTTGAAAATTTTTTTCGCCCTATATCTTCGCAACAAAGCGCTTTTTCAAAAATCATCAAATGATAAAGTATCCTTAAAATAGTCCAAGGAATAACCTCTTGAATTTTTGCCACATGTTTAACTAACACCCTGTACAATAAAAATAAGAAGGAATAAAAACATACCAATATTAATAAAAAAATATCCATAGATACATAGTTAACATAGAAAATTAATATAACAGAGTACAACATTTAACAATAAAATAAAATACAATAACACAATAAAATAAAATACAATAACACAATAAAATTCTAAAATTGTATGACAGAAATTAGTAGCAATTTTCTTTTTAATCGACGCAATAGTGTTATTGAAAATTTCAATCAATTTCTGCATCTTGCAATGATAGTAGTCCATTATGTAGGTACACAAGAGAAAACTTTAATAGGTTGGTCTTAGGGTCTTAGATAAAACAATGATGAAGACGAGTCGTAAGATGGGTGAACATGAAGACATAGAGAGTATTATTATACTCTCTATGCACCCATGTCATCGGTGGATCATGGTGGGTCATGTCCGGATTTGTTAATCCAGACAGTCAATTTTATTAGTTACAATTTTGCGGAGAGCGACCAACGAATTACACATAGGACGTGTGGTCAGATTGTTGAATTGAAATCGTTTGAGTAAATTTTATTGAGGAATTCCTCGTGGTGGATAAATCTCATCAGATTTGAACCACTGCTGATATGAATTTGATAACCTGGGTCACCTACAATAGAGGCATGTTCTAATTTTGAAAGTACCAATACTTTAAAACATAAGAACACCGTTATAATTTCTGTAAGTTGTCTTGAGTTCCTCAATACAAAATTAAGATTTCTAAAAGCTTCCCGCTAGATGCTATTGATGAGTTAGTCATCTTGAAGCATAAGGCAATCACCAATATTGGTCACAGACAGGTACAGCTTAAGGTCATCTGCATAGAGTAGAGGCCTGCAATTCAGAGACCAGATAATGTGATTTATGCATATTAAAAATAATAACGGTCCGAGGACTGAGCCCTGGGAGACTCCAGACGTTGCCTTAATATCAATTAGCTGGACAGTGGACACCACGATATCCCACGGTAAGTTTTCTTTGAGATAGGTAAGAAGTGAAAAAGGAAACAACTGACGTGGTGAAGCCTATTTTATATAGTTTTAATAGAAGGATACCATGGCCCAGTCGATCGAAAGCTTTATAAAAACGATATCAACCTGCGCACCGTTGTCCAAATGAGTTGCAATATATTAAGTTAAACATATCAGATTTGTGACTGTTGATCGACCTGGATAAAAGCCGTGTTGTTCAGAAGATATGGACGGTTACATGATAGAAAAGAATCTCATATAACAGAATTTCGAACACTTTGGGAGGATTGCAGATTGGAACGATAGTTTTCCACTTCGCTCTTATTACCCTTTTAAAATATCGGACTGATTCGGCCTAATTTCCAAATATGTGGAAATTTGCCTGGCTAAAGTGAGATTATACAGAAAGCATAATGGTTTTGCCAGTATTGTTGCACAGTCCTTGAGAAGAAAGGCAAGTAAACCATCGGGACCAGCTGTAAGTTTTGGTTTCAGTGATTTTAAGGCTTTTAACAGTTGAGATTCAGACAAAGTGGGCATACAACAGTAGGAAGAACTTATGTCCGGTTAGATATTGTTAAAATTAGGATTTTTTTTTAGAATTTAAGTATGAACAGAACTGATTGGGATTTGCTGTTATCTGTTCTCCTAATATAATTGTGGTAACACTGATTATATCCCTTTTGATCAAAGCACCCACAGTACTGAATTCAATGTAAAGTAGATTGTCATTCGTCCTTTTAAACCCTGAGCTTTGATGATGCTGCGAAAATTCTTTTTTTCTTCTAACCTGAAGTTGAGTTTCTCTTCTTGAAATTCTGTTTAAGAGTCCATACACTAGGTCGAAATAAGCCCAAAATCGGCGTTCGTCTCGTGTCTAATTATAAAAAAACTATAAAAGTTAGCGACTTTTAGTAAAAAAGTATTGAAAGATAAGACTTTAATCTAAGTCCCTATAGTAGTAATTTTTGGTATTTCTTTTTATTTTTAAAATCCCAGGCAAACAATCTTGTACTAAAATAGCGTATTTTCAAAAATTATTTTCTCTAAAATACATGTATTAAACAAAAATTTGCTACTATAGGGATCTAGTTTATCTTTTGATCTTTCCGGTGATATATAATTTATAAAACTAAAAAGAAATTTTGATGCAATTATAAGACAAATCCGGTACCCTTGCAATGAGGGCTAACTTTATTTCCATGTGCCTTTTTACTTCGGCTTTACGTGCACCTCCGAAATCTTAATAATTCGATAGTTGGAATATATAAGTCTCCACCCATCGGCCACCCATCCTCTCAATCCGACCCAACATTCATGCCTGTCAAATCTACAGAGAATGGACCCTTAACCAGAGACTTATATTAAGTCTCGAAAACATATCCCATGGTGTGCAGTTTGGCAAATATTTGAACGTTTACGAGTATATAGTTAAATTATCCAGCAGTTGTTTAATTTATATTAACATATTTGTTTGCAAATGTATTTATCTAGATTTTGTTTTCCAAATAAACAATTAAGGCTGTGGTTTATCTTCCAACCTTATTTTCAATCTCTTTAAAATACAGTATGTTGGAAATTGAACATCGCTGAATGACATGAAAGTGTTTTAGTCTTAATATCGAACACATGGGTTTCTTGGAAATATGTATGAAGACCCTGTATGTCTATTAACTATTTACGCGATATACTTAGAAGGCTCAATGCTAGGAGCATTTATAGCCAAAAAGTATGTTAAAGCTTTATAAATTACTGAAATATGGATATAAAAAGATGTCAATCCGAATCTAAATGAAAAAAATCAGGGTACCTCATAAACTCTTATTTTTCTAAAGTAATGGTACTACTAAAAATATAGCAGAATTAGAAAATTCGATAAAAAGTATATCGTTCCAGTACCTACAATAAAAAAGTTAGTCTCGTCTACTTCCGGTGTAATCGGAAATATTCCCAAATTGAAAATATTTTAACTTAATTCAATGGATTCATTTACTCGACGTAAAGATAATAAAGAAAGACTTAAAAAACTTGGTAATAATTTTAACATAAGAACTACATTTAAAACGAAAAACAATTTAATATCAATACTTTAATTAGGTAGGTATAGTTAAATCAACTTTAATTTTATAAGTACACAGTCCCAGACAAACTGAATAATTTGTTTGATTCAACAAACCCAAGTGGGTATATAGGTATTTTCTTTTTTATTTAATTCACTGCTTAAACATATCGAAAACACAAAGCCACACTTGGAAAATGTGGTAATCTAGACCTAATCTTATATTTTGAAAATAGTGTAACCACCTAAATACTATTCCAAAGACGCTTCACTTTCAATTTTCTTTCATCTTTGTTGAAGACAAAGGCAAAAATTAAATTTGTTCCTGTAAAAGGTTAGGTAACGTTCATAGGTGAATGGGCCGAAAATTACATCCTGCAACATCTACTGTCACTGTATGATCTATTTTGTAGAAGGAAACATTAACATAAACCGTTATATATGCTTTTTACTTTGAATTGAACCACTTATTTTGACATTTTCCAGTATGAGCAGTTATATTTAATAAAATAAAATACAGAGTGTTTGGAAATTCAGCAGAGATAAGAAGTTTAAGCGCTTATTTCAAATTAAAAAACCTGAAGACGGCACAAGCAGAAATATACACTTTCTAAGATAGCTAAAATTACTTTCTACTTGGGCACTAAAAAAATTGTGATATGAATGATATTCGTATTACACTGTAGCACTAAAATGTACTGCAGACATCAAAACAAAACGAGAAAATAAGTAAGAAAGTTTAAGTAAAGAACCTCTTTTTCGAGAGAAATTGAAGAATAAATTGATTTTCACCATGAGTAAAGTGGGTTGCCTAGCGCTGCAAAACAAGTATATTGATTCTTGTAGAGATGTGTGAATTTTTTCATTAAGTGCAGTCGTTGTTAATTTGAATTTATTTCTTCAATAAAAAAACCAAAAGAAAATCTTTTTATCTTTTTATTTTTGGAGGACTTTCAGCTCATTTTTTTAACATTGATACCAAGCTGAAAGTCCTCCAAAAATAAAAAGATAAAAAGATTTTCTTTTGGTTTTTTTATTGAAGAAATAAATTCAACTAGGTATAACAGCCAACAACTTGTCTAGTATCATCTGTTGTTAATTTGTTTGTATTTTTTTCCGTCTAGTGACGGTTTTGTGGTCAGTAGTAGTCACTTTCAGATTCTTGCATTGAGTTGTTTTTTTTTACAACGAAAAGGTTTCTGTATATAATGTATGAAGCAACTAGTTGATGTAACCTGCAGAACCACCTATAAAGGTTTACACATACTTAGCTCCGAGCTTAGCTCTTTGTACGTGCAATCAATTTTGAAAGGTGACCGAGAGTTTCCGATAGATGGCGTAAATTATAACTTAACCCTATGCCCTCGCTAAAGCAATAGACAAAATCTAAAAGCAATGGGTGTTCATTGTGGCTTCTATATTGTTTTTAAATTGCATTTTGTTAAGATATTTTTAATAAAGTCTTTTTCTTTATTAAAAGCATCTGAGGTTGATGATATTAATTTTGATCTGTCATATAAACATTTAACTATCCATCTTTTGATACTTATATGACGAATAGAATTGAAATTTAGATATCTGGTCTTTTTTTATAAATTAGTTTCAAAATTTGATTGTAATTTAATTATTAATACGTCGAAATATGGTAGTTTATTATCATTTTCAATTTCTACTGTAAAATTTTGTTGTTTCTTTTGTGTTAATAACATTTAGAAAATCATTTAAATTATCATAACTCTGGGGCCATATTGAAACTATATCATCTACATATCGCCACCACATTTTTGGTTTATTAACATAATTTTTGACATAAGTTTCTTCAAAATATTTCATAATAATATTGCTCATTAATGGAAATAAAGACGTTTGGTTTCTTGGGGCAAACTTTAGAAGTTTGCCTTGATCCGCACTTTAAATATTTAATTTATATGCTTCTGGTTTCCTGTTTTTTTTTGTTATTTTACAGGTGGTGTAATCCCAATCTTTGTTTCATTGAGTCTTTGTTCAATGTATTTTCTCTACTATTACCAAAGCACAATAATATATCATCTGCAAATAGAATACATTCACAAGGTGTCATATAAATACCGTTAATATAAATAACATAAAGCAGCGGCCCTAAGACAGACCCCTGTGATACGCCATGAGAGACAAATCTAAAATCAATATATTATTACTGAATTTGACACACTGGTTTCCATTAGTAAGATATGATTCAATTAATGACAAAGGCGTACCTCGAACGTCATAAAGTGGGAGTTTCTGCAGTAACATGTCATGGCAGATACAGTCGAAGGCCTTGCTATCGTGCTATTGCGAATTGATGATCGTATCCCTCAAATATGGCAACGAAAACTAAAACCTGTCGATTGTTTTCAATTTCATAATATTTTTAGGTATTTTATTCTATTTTATATACTGCGGCAATAATATAATCAACCGATTTAACTATTTCGGTAGCTTTGATGATTCAGAAGGTATCTATCAATATTCATATTCAAAGAATAACATGGGTGTTTATCATGAAAAACATGGCATGCCGTTATCACTGATCCCATATTATTTTGGACCTTGAAATGCACTGTACTAAAGTTTATTATTATTTATAGGCCACACAGACTTGTAAATAAATAAAAGTAACAACCAAAATCAAACAATTTGTCGCCTAGACTAGAAAAATTGGTTTTACTTAAGTCAACAGAAATGTTGTGTATCAAATTGAATTGTTGACTTTAATATCGCTTTCATCCCATAATATATGGTACAGTTTGTTCTATTTCGGTTGGTCAACGCTCCTAGGTGAGTTTATAAATAGCTACTATAGATTTATTTAGGATGCTGATAAACTGTGTTATCATATGAAAATAAAAGGGTTATATAAAAATTATTTTTATCTCAGAAAAACAACCGAAAATATACCTGTACAAAATTTGTACATAAATATATATACAGTAAAATCTCTATATCTTTTAAAAGCGCTCACCTCTAAAAACGACCAGTTTTCAAATTTTCGAAACCAATTATATGGAAATATCCGTACTAAGACCTCCCTAATAGCGGCACCCCCTTCGTAGGTAAAATTTTTGGACCCTTCGTAGGTAGAATTTTATAAATCCAACAATTATTGGCATTTCCCATAGTAATTTCAAAACCCTATGCGATAACTAATGAGGTTCCCTCATTCCAGCACTGAATGGTGCTTAGGGCCTACCAACGTAAGTCGTTCCTGAGGCTCAAATGCGGCCCGCGAAATAATAATATGCCGCCCCCTCTCCCACACAAGTCTCAGACTTTCGGGCTAATCCTTGTGATTAGAATGAGGGGTAGAGATATTATTATTATTATTATATTATTATAAAGAGACTGTAGTTTCATAGATTTCGAGCTAGTTATTATTAATATGTCCCTATGGGTAGTTGTGCCTATTTTTCACAACATTCCTGTGAAATTTGTAGCAATTGCAGCAAATAGACAAACCACGTTCTGTGATTTTAAATTATATAGTAGCACAACATCAGGGGGATTATTTGTACCCTTCCAAAATATCGTGGAATTTGTTGTAGTATCAGAAGATATTTTTATTAGTAAATTTGAGGAATTAGTTTGGCACGAAAACATTAGAAAAACTCTAAAAAATAATTTTGTAAGTATAACTTTTAGTTATATATGTAAAAACTTTACTTTGGGCTATTTTATTAATTTTTATATCAGAACCCGTATTTATTTTACATTAAAATTTGTTAATCAAAATATAGCAAGTGGGACAATACTTTCAAAATTACAGCATTTGTGATTTTTGTAAATAATAGTTTGATGGGTATTATTTGTCATTTTAGTTAAAATAATGTATCTTTTTGTAATTTTTGAAATATTTAAATAATTTTTTTTTTATTTTAGACCGTCAACAGTACGGTACTGAAATGAACCTTTGAAAATGCCCGAGTACGATCGCTCTCCACTTCTAATCACCCTGTACATTTAATGAAAAATTGAGGACAAATAAACTACTCTCACTTCTTTCCCAGATTTGAACCTCAAATAATAACGGAGGTAGAGGGGTGTAAATTCTCCCTCCATCACCCTGTACATTAGACCGAGGAGGGCCCGCTCCAATTCAATTTTTCTGTAACTAAATAGAAAATGGACGATGGAAATGACGATGATCGGAATAGGTGTAAAATAGAAAAAAAAAACAAAACGAAAATAACTTGAGGTTATTTTAATATAAATATTCATTATTCATACTCATTACTCATTTCTCGGTACTAATTATTATTCTAAATAGGCAGTGCAAATAGGACGCTCAGAAGTTGTTTCTTTTTTAGAAGTAACAAGAATAATTAAAGCTTTATTGAATTATAATATGATTTTTTTGCTCACTGATTATTATTAGACCATTTTCTTGGTTTCCATTCCATTGGTCGTTTGTTCATAAGAAAAGGAAAGCAGTAATCCACCAATGAAGTATATGAATACCAACCTATGATATTTAATGTATACTAAAATTAACATTTTTCATTCGGTTAAAAAATAGTTGTTTTGATGTAACATTAACGTTATATAATGGAACGTCTATCGATATTTATTTGGACTTTAAATTTAATAACCATGTTGTTTATTCAGAATTTGGGGCTCCTGATTCCTATGAACGCCCTGATTCGTCTGTTTTGATTACAGAAATTAGTTTAAATAAATGTTATAACAAAAGGATTGTTTACTCTCGCCGATTATCTACATTCCTACACAATGCACGAGACAATATTTTTCGATGGTCGATGCACTTCAAATACACTGTCAAATATTTGCTCACTGCCTAAGATATCAAAATAAAAATAAACAAAATTATATAACGATTATAGGTATGGCGCCTAACTAAAATTAGATTACATTTTCTTTTTCTGCCCTTGTTATTTATAAAGAGTAAATACCAAGGATTAAGACATAAAAAATATTTTTAACAAAAAGGCATTTTCTTAAAATAAAATAACAAAATAACGGTAATACAAAATATATTAAATAAATTATTGTAACAGCTTATACTGTTATGAGTGATGTTAAAGTTACGCGCTAAAAGATAGCTCTTTGATTGGCTGCAATCAAACCGTTTACGCACAGGCAAATTTCAAATTTCCACAAGAAGACATAATATATGGCATTTGTTAATAATCAAAGTCATCTGTATCTTCATTTCATTTTGTGTTTTTTTCCTATTTATTTCCTTGTTGCTGAATATTTATTATAAACAGTTATTTTCAGAACTAATTGGCTTAATTTTTGGTCTGTTTTTAAGAATTGCGATCCATAGATGTTGTAGCAAGTACGAGTACCTACCGGTATAGTAGACGAAATGTCTCCGTCGAAGAAACATCAACGAAAATTAGGACATATTCAAGTTATTAATTAGGTATGGGAATTTACCTACTCGTAGATTAGGAAGTTTTTCTATATACTTACGTCGGGAAAAAAATTAAAAAGATTTAATGAAATGTCGGCTTTTTCCGGAGACTTTTGGAGCTTTCAGAATTTTCCAAATTGCAACACAGCATCTTTATAAACATCAAATTGGGCACCTTTGCCATAACCATAGAGAAATATAATTTATTTCTCTGTGTCCATAATATATCCGACTATATCTCTTACTGAATCTATATTAGGGAGTTTTTGAACCTCTTAAATTTTAGCCTCCCCATCGTTGTAGACCTGGACTGCCCCGTAGAGGTGGACCCCATCCTTCACCAACCCCGATCACAAAAAGTGATAGGTGTGGGCGATTCGTGGGGTCTCCTCCTGTCCTGGCTCTACCCTGCAGGCTTGGTAGAATCTTCTAGCGCTCTTCTGCCTTGTCTTCTTTCTTCGCCTACATGTCTAACCCACCAGGGTAGTCTGTCTCGAGCGGCGGCGGCAAGTGCCGCTCTCGTCCAGGGTGACGCTTTGGGGTAGGTCAGGAGTGGCTGTGTAGCCGGGGATGCACCTCTAAAGGAGCCAACTGGCCCTTTAACTTTATGCAAGTTAAGGGAAGGATACTCGAAGTGAGCCCGCGACCGCTGCCGGCGGTCGCGGCTTCGAGGAGAGGTCTGAGGCTCGTTTTTTAGTCGCTTCGTAGCCCTCTACGCTTGTTCTGGGTGGAATCTGAAATATAAGATCTTAGCTCTCATCCTGGGTCTAGCAGTTGGAGATATTATTTTTATATTTCTCTATTCTCTATGCATGGCACTGGACGGCCAATAATTAAGGGATTTGGAGTCATGTGCACTAAAAAACAGAAAACATCAAAATCATTATTTCAATTTGACAACTGACTAATATCCGTGAGATATCTGCATTATCTGCATAAAGAAACCTTTATGTGTTCTGTGTGACTGATCTGTAATATAATATTCTATGGAAGTTTATAACCGATCCTATATTCTGTGTTTCTAACCTTAAATCCTAACGAAATTAGATTAAAAATGTCTAGTTTATTTAAAATATTCACACCTTCTCTAATTTTTAAAAGAAATGTAGGAAAACACAGATATAACTGGTCTGAAGAAGGTATACAATACCCAGGCTTTAAGTTTTATCCTAGGTAAATCCTGAATTGATATCTCGGAATCTTTTCATTGAATGAATATATTTTTTAGGCACAAAGACTTCCAGGATCCGCCATACAATCCCTCAAAACTATTTAGGGTGCAGCGACTCAAACCTTTGAAAGGTGTACCTTACTATGAAAAGAAAATTCTTCAAGAATTTAAACTAGACGGACCGGTACCATAGATGCCTTACTTGTTTTTTAGTAGTTCTAAGTTGTAATACTTAATTTTTAGGTAAATTGTTACTCCATTATTAAAAATATACCTGAAAACAATCAACGCTTGTGGAAGGTTAAACATCACATCAAAATTGTTCCAATAACTTTTCCCGATGGTTTTCCTAAAGAGGACGATTTTACGTACTTGCAAGAAAATGGTGAATTAAGGATTATTAAGAGAGTTGAACCAGTACAGGAGAAGTTGAAATTAACAGAAGAGTTTGAAAAGGATGTCAAGAGACTAGACGGAGATACTTTGAGAAGAGACTCGAGGCAAAAATGGTTGACGGCTTGGGACTAATTTATTAATAATAAGTTGTCAATTAGAAATTTGTGGTAACATCAATAAAAAAATGTGTTTTGGATAATAGTTTCCTTAATCTTCAATTTTGAATTTTTTGGTACTAGCGACACCTTGTATCAATTTTTGAAATTAAACAAGTGATTTGGAAAGTTAGGTTAATGTACGTTGAACACGCTTATAGTTACTTAATTTCCAAAAACTGTACAAATACATCTAAATAAATTCATTTTCAAGTTTTTGTATTAATAATATGCCGGCTGCCGTTATGGAATGTGCCGATTTTAGTGAATTTCAGGTAAAAACTTCTATTTCTAACCTCATTCTTTTCTCTGAATCCATGGTTAATGCAAGTATTAAACAATTCTAAATTTAATAAAATTCTAAACGGTTGTGTGTTTTACAGGAATATACTTTAGATGAATTATTTATTTTAGGATGCCTTGAACAATTTGCGAAAGACTGACGATATAATAGTTAATACAATTAATAGTGTAATACCGACAGACTCCTTTCATGCAGACACTGTAGCAGTTTGTACAAATCTACACGAGAAACTCGAGGGTGGGAATATTAAAAGGGAGAAATACATCAAAAATTGTATATCCGTTACGGCTGACAGAGTAAAAAGACTTAAAGAGGAAAGAGAGGCTAATGTGGAAGATCTTCATTTGAAAAAGGAGTTGAGATCTGAGCAAACAAAAGTGAGTAAAGTGAAATTGAGGTTTATGGCATATAGATGGTGTTTGTTTAATAGTTGGAGGTTAGATCTGTTTTTATTTTCTTTTTAGTTGCGAATGTTGCAAGTTGAACTGAGCGTAGAAGACTTACTAAAACAAAGAACTGCCAAAGTGTTTAATGAAAGGTGTAGAAAGTTTTACAAGGCATTATGATGAGGAAATTTTGTTTGGAATTTTATTAATGTAGTATCATAGTTATCAATCAATTTTTATATATTATGGTTAGGCCCTTATCTACTTTCAATTATTATATGTGTATTAAAATGTGTGTTGTTTTAATTCAAAAAAAGGAATGGAATAATTGATAAATAGGCTTGTTTTTTAAATAATTGCGAATATTTTGGATCCAAATGAAGTAAGTATATGAAACCAAACTTAAAGTAGATCTGTATTATGTGTTGCATAACGGGTCAGTTCAAAATAAATTTATTTGTTAATTGTCTCTAATTGTTTTTAATAGTCACTTATATACACCATTAAGTTTCTTTGTCCTCAGAAACTGCATACCAAGAAAACTTAGAATATAGTACACTTTTGATATGCCTAACAATAATTAGAACCTGCCACAATTTTGACTGGTAGCTGGTAATGAATGCTTTCACCTTCAAAAGAAATGTTTTCTTTATCCTATTAAGCATTGTACGTATATTTTAAATTATCTGTTAGAAATGTTTACCTTCTTTGAGGAAAGATGATTTGAAAAATGTGTTGATATTAACAATGACCTTTATATAAACACAAGAAAGGCGGAAAGTAAAAAAACAACTACCTAGAAAGTCGATAGTAAGAAGTTTTTAAATTTTTATTACTTCAGCACGAGGTGTATATTATCCGCAGGAAGAAGTGCCTGAACGCATTGAATGTGGTATGGTTACAACAAATTATCACAAAGTATTACTCTATATGTTGCAACATGACTAAACCTTTCATTTTTGCAATAGAAGCAAACTTTGTATACAAAATGTTGCAGGATTTACTCTGATCTGCTCGAATTCTTACCCAATGAAATAATACAGCATTGTAAAGTTTCAAGAAAATGTTTTTCAAATCAAAATCAATTTTTAAATTAGTTTGTGGATCTATTTGAAGTAATGCGAACTGTTTCACTGTTTGTCGACTGTCAAGGAAACAATAAAGATAGAAAACATTCGATGAAGTCCAGCGATGAATTTAAATTGTTGCAGATTTGAAAATAGAGTTTTCTCTGGTCTATAAAAATTGGAGGCCAACTGGATTTCAATATGTTGGCTACTATGTATAATCAAGATGTGATGTCTGTAACAGACTACAGGCAAGTTTAAACAGTCAGTGAACTTTGACTAGAATTCACTGACCTCTGAAAGTTGATGTTTCTGTTAATATGAATGTTTTTCTTTTAATTAGAAAAAATACTTTAAACTTGTATGTGTGGATGTGGAAAAAGTTAGGGTAAGTAGTAAAATACAAATATATTGAGATCATAGGTAAATGTCATAAAACCATTTGGTAATTAATTATTGCTTACATAAAAATTTACAAACAACTATGAATACAAAAGAAAAACCTGCTTGAAATGAAAAACAAAAAAAAGTTTGTTTTTCAAACTTCTGTTATTACATGTTTCTCTGACAAATTGTTTGGTCAAGTTCAAATCCTCATTTTCAATTTCTTCATTATATCAACTTTCCCGAATTTGCAGCATTACTCTGGCTTTTTAAGATTCACCAATCTAACGGCGTCTTTTCATATTAACCAATATTAAATAGTTTCAACAAACATAAATCAGGTGGATTTTAAAGTATGTAAATGTTTACAAAATATGTATATACTATATGCAACTCTAAATACAACTTGTGTGATTATGTGGTTGTCTATATAGTACAAAGATGTTATGCAATTCACCTTACAAACATTAGTAAATATGATTGCCTATGCCATTACAAGAAGTTTCATAACAATTATTATTTTTTAATATAATGAGTAGTAGTAAATATGGTTGCCTATGCAATTACTAACAAGTTTCATAAGAGCAATTATTATTTTTTAAAATTGCGAGACGGTCCTATAAATTTTGTTTTGTCGGTTCGATGGCCCTCGTAAATAAAGAATAGTTCTAGATATTGTTCTTAGTAACAGAAAGTAATATTAGTAGCTCAGTGACAAAATGATAAACTTATTGAATTATCTGAGACAGAGTTATCTCAGCAACCATTTTCATTGGTGTTGAAAATTTAATTAATCAAGCTGTGATAATATGCCCTTATGACTAGGACACGTAGCTGTTGGGAATGATCGAATTATTTCCATTTTGCTTTAAAAACATTTCTCACAACCATCTTTACATTTTATTGTAATATATGTTGCCTACCTTCTGCATACCATAAACTAAACTCCACTTGTAGCTCAAATATAACAAATTTATTTCATTTCGAAGGAAATAAAATTATAATTAAATACTAAATATTTATTCTTAGAATTTATGAGCAAAAAATTTACAGGTTTATTCGAATTTGCAGCATTACTCTGGCTTTTCACCAATTCTGGAAGATTCACCAATTTAAAGGCGTCTTTTCACTTGACAGGCTCATTAAATTAATATTAACCAATATTAAATAGTTTTGACAAACATAAATCAGTGGATTATAAAGTATGTTAGTTTTTAGTTTTAAATGTTTATAAAATATGTATACACTATATGCAACTCTAAATACGTCTAGTGTGATTATGTGGTTGTCTAAATATTACTGATATGCAATTTACTTTACAAGTATTTGTAAACATGGTTGCCTATGCAATTACTAACAAGTTTGTTTTTCCAACTTCTATTATTACATGTTTCTCTGTTAATTCTGTACTGTGATTCTGTACAATTGCTCTGACAAAGTGTTTGCTCAAGTGTAAATCCTGGTTTTCAATTTCTTCATTATATCAACTTTCCCGATATTTGCAGCATTACTCCTTTCTTTTTAAGATTCACCAATCTAAAGGCGTCTTTTCACTTGACAGAGTCACAAAAAACCAACATTAAATAGTTTCGACAACCATAAATCAGTGGATTTCAAAGTATGTTCACAGCTTACCTTGGTAGGCTGTGGTATGTTAGTTTTTAGTTTTAAATGTTTATAAAATATGTATACACTATATGCAACTCTAAATACACCTGTGTGATTATGCGGTTGTCTATATATTACTGAAATGTTCTGCAACTTCCCTTACAAGTATCTGTAAATATGGTTGCCTATGCAATTACTAACAAGTTTCATAAGAGCAATTATT
Source organism: Pogonocherus hispidulus (assembly GCA_963924545.1). Classification (NCBI taxonomy): domain Eukaryota; kingdom Metazoa; phylum Arthropoda; class Insecta; order Coleoptera; family Cerambycidae; genus Pogonocherus; species Pogonocherus hispidulus. Next base: position 1,472,991 of record OZ004700.1, on the reverse strand, counting down.
TTTTAAAATTGCCAGAAGGTCCTATAAATTTCGTTTTGTCGGTTCGATGGCCCTCGTAAATAAAGAGTAGATCTATATATTGTTCTTAGTAACAGAAAGTAATAAAAGTAGCTCAGTGACAAAATGATAAAACTTATTGAATGGTCTAAAACAGAGTTATCCCAGCAACCATTTTCACTGGTATTGAAAATTTAATTAATCAAGTTGTAATATAAACATTCTTATGACTGGGACAGGTAACTGTTGGGAATGATTGAATTATTTTCATTTTGCTTTAAAAACATTTCCTACAACCATCTTTACATCTTATTGTAATATATGTTGCCTACCTTCTGCATACCATAAACTAAAATTTATGCTTGTGCTAAAATTCACTTGTAGCAGAGACTTATACAATGTATAAGTCTCTGCTTGTAGCATAAATAAAAAAAATTATTTGATTTCGAAGGAAATAAAACTATAATTAAATACTAAATATTTATTCTTAGAATTTATGAGCAAAAAAATTTACAGGAAACACAGCTACAGTCACGCATCAAATCAATTTTACAGTATCAAACATCAGAATATACAACAAAAACGTTAATGTCCACCATCCTCACATACCTACAAGTAGAAAAATATAACATTAAAAGAATAACCAACTTTTATTTATATGCTACGATCTAACCTAAAACCTAAGAATACGCAGGTTATTAATACTAATTTTCATGGTCTAGTCTAGTCGTGTGTCATTGATAAGAATAAATAAAAAAACATTGTATAATTATTGGTATCTTACGAGAATACACAATTTCACACATAGAGAATATTGTTTGTGCCGAGACAGATCTAATAGTAAAATTATTACTTAGGACTCCTACATGGACGTGGGCGACCAAAAATTCATCTCCCTCAATTCCGAGGGTTTTGCCTTGAAGACCTTCGTCTTGTTTTTCAACGCAGACAGTTCGTCCACGCTCGCCGTCGAACTGGATCTGCCCAGCTCTTCATTCATCTCTTCGTTGATGTACCCCACGGACTGAGATATTTCTCGCCTGGCCAACAAATTTGACAGAATCCAGCTACCTGAAGAACAAGATTAGAATTAAAATATCAAGATTTTCAAGTTTTATTAGTAAATAATTAATTAAATAAATAAATATCAATGGAACTTATAAGGCCAAGATGTTTAAAAAATTGCTTCCATATTTTGAATAGTATATGCAACATACAATACATCCTCCGAGTAAAGGTAGTTGCATGTATATCACAGTGGATTATGCAACACACAATACGGTTCTTCGTAAAATACAGTTGCCTATACCAGTCGGCTAAAATAATAGGCAGTGACTCATGGTCTAATTCGATACAGAATAGGGACGAAGTGTAAATACTTAATACATAGCGGCACAAACGTTTGCACATAGAAAAGTGATGCCGCTTACGCATTACTATTGAACAGAACTATAAATTGTCTGTTCCATGGTGGTTCCATGCTTCTCTATTCGATGCTACCACAATTCTTTACGTCGGATATAGTTCCGTCTTTGTTTAACGGATTAAAAAACGAAGAGCGAGATATACAACCTATGCAACAAAAGTCAAGAGTGTGTAGAAGATCGGACATGCGCATTTCACACACATCCAAGTAATTCATCGCAGCCTGACATAAGCGTAGTACGCGGGAAATGCTGTAATTTGTGTCTGGACTGCATATATTAATTGGTGAACTTGGTGATGTGTTCCTTAGTCCTTAGTTTATTTAGTGTTCGAAGAAAAGGATTTTATTATGAAAGCGATCGCGGGGAGCAGAGGATTAGAAACGCGTAAACGATCTCATCTGACAAGCGAGGAAATTCGTATGATAAAAAATTTCTATGAGCTATTAAAAGCACGTGATAAAAATTTAAGTGTAGTGGATGCGGCGGAACTGTGTAGTGAATTAACAAAAGTCTCCGTTCGTAGTGTATTTCGTGCAATAAAATATGGAGACACAGACTCCATTGTTCTGGCAGAAGACAGCGATTTGCCCAAACTCTCGTATAAATTGCTTATAAGGACAATGCATGAAATGAATTTCAAATATTGCAAACGAAATCGGAAGAGTAGGTATGCTTATAGAGAAAAATGAGATTGTGACATGGAGACGAGAATATTTGGAGAAAATAAGAGAATTTCGTGCTTTAAATAGAAAAATATATTATATGGATGAGACATGGTTAAATGAAGGATGTGTAGACATGTGTTGTGTTGTGTTGTGTAGTGTAGTGTAGTGAAATGAAATGAAGTGAAGTGAAGTGTTAAATAGTAAACTTGCTCCGGAATGTGATTAATCGCGTTTTCGGTGGCGGCTGTGGGTTGGTGGTGGGCCATCAACACTTAAAAGCGTTCTTTTAATATCTGTGGCAATATTCATCAATTTCGTTCGATGTACAACTAATCTGTAAAGGCCGTTTGTCACTTTATGATATTTTTCCAATAATTCTTAAAATAATTACTAAAAAAATTTCATAATGAATATCCATCAATTGCAAACAGTAAATTATGTATAAATTTTTCAAGAAATTTTTTAAGAAATTATTTTCAACATGTTCTATTTTCTCGCCGAAATCGACGCGGATATCTGCGCATTGCACGACTTTCAATTATAGTCAGCTGTTTGAGTTTGACTTGATGATTAACGATAACGAATAGGAAATAACCTCAAACCTCAACTTAAATTAACTTTATCTATATGCGTGCATGTGTTTTGTTTGTAATGTACCTTATTATTCTGATCTCAGGATCAAAAAATCTCAGGATCGTGACCTATATTCTTAAACTTATGAAAAATATCAACAGATGGTGCTGAAACAAGAAGCTTACTGCGATTGCGTATAAATGAAAAATGGAAAATAATTTAGTTAACATTGCAAACAGGCAATTTACAATTTTCAAAATAATGTTTTTAAAAATGCACCAAGAAATTTTCTGTGAAATTATCTGATAAATATCGTGAAGTTACAAACGGCCTTAAGGTGAGTTTGAAAAACAATTCACAATTTCTATAACACCGTTCATGTTGATATTTTTTATATTTATTTGACATTATTAGCACCTTTCCAACGATTTTTGCGTACGCCTATGGAATTACAGTCCCCACCTCAAATTATTACGTCACGCGGTAAAACGTCACTGCCTATTATTTTAACCCACGGGTGTAGATAGTTCAGATTAATTATGTATGCAACCATAATTGACAAACTGTTGTAATGTAAGTTATATAACTGGCACTACCAACTGTATTATATGCAACTGTAAATACAGCTTCCATTAGGATATAAATTGTTTCTATATAATAATGTAGAAACAATTTAGAACCTAATGGAAGCTGAATTTAGAGTTGCATGTAGTATATGAATTTAGATACTTTAAAATCCACCAAATTAAATCTTAGAAAGACAGAGAAATGGTGAAAACTGAAGAAAGGTGACAAAGTATTGCAGAAATTGAAAACAAAAGGATCTAAAATTGAGCAAATAAACCATCAAAGCAGCCCGTACATAAGTAATAAAGAAACATGTAAAATATAAGTTGGAAATAAAAACGTTTTATTTACATTTCACAGTAGACAGGTTTTTCTTTTGTTTAAATACTATTTGTACAATTAAATGTAAAAAAGAGGATTTCCAAATACTTTTTTTACTTTTTATGTTGCAAGCAATTTGAAATTTTTCCACCTTAATGGTTTTCCACTCCTAAATATACTCGTTTTTCATTAAATGACAATTAAATGTGAGATTTCAGAAAATGTTACTAATTAATATCAAATTGTAACAACCATCTGACACGAGTACGAGTTAAAAATGCGTCACATCATGTTAAAACCAGCAAATCTGAGAAAAACCTGTATTTTAAGTTGCCTAACCAATGCATCAGTAAAATTACAAACGCAACCAGGCTTTCTCTAACGCCGTATCCCAAATTGCCTAAACTAGCTCTTTAACAAATAACACAACCAACCAGATTTATATGGCACCATATTATCCATTATAAACAACAAAGCAAATTTAAACATACTTCGGACCGCATAGCCGGTAACCACCCGAGATCCCAACACCTACCTTTAACCCTATCCGAATCTGTGAAAGTTCCCGTGAAATACTTGTTCACGTTCTTCCTCCCCGCCTTGGGCGACGTACTGGGTGACGCTATCGGCGACACTGGCAGCGACCTGCTGCCCCTCCTCTTCCTCAGGTCGTACTTCTCCACCGTCGACTGTGGCTGCTCGCAGTTCTCCTCCCCGCTGATGGTGAAGCCGTGCACCACCTTGCCGGACACCATCTGGCTGGCCACGCGGACGATGCTGCTGCCGCACTTGGCCGCCTCCCCTTTGAAGCCGTCGTCCGTGCCCGACGACTTGACCTTCATGTGGGAGGTGATCTGGGGCGGTGCATCTGCCGACAACAACAAAGTAAGTGGATGTTTTACTAGAGAAAAAATGTCGGGACTACAGTGTGGACGGAAGCCCCGACAGGCATTTAATTAGAGCAGTAAATCTAAAACTACAGTAAAATTTGGTTATTTTGTACCAGGTGGGAACTTGACGGTCTGGATGTTGTGCCAAAAATCCGTAAAAAAAATTAATATACAGGGTGGGCGAAATTCGAGGCTCACTATTGGGATCTCGGAAACGGTAAGAGATACGAAAACGGTTAAATTGGGGCAAAGTTGCGTAATTTTGTGACCAATAATATGCCATCAAGAAATCCAGAATATCTACATTCGTTTTTGAGTTATTTCAAAAAAAACAAAATTTTGAGTTTTCGTTTTTAATTTTTTTTAGCTTTATTTGAGACGATATCAAAAAACTGACAAGACTTTTTCATTGCCACTTTTTATGCTCTATAACGTGGCAGTACAAAATTTCCGTTACGGTGTTTCGTCCTATCAGGACCATCTTCAACTTTATTTTTTTAAATAGGGACCCATAATGTTTCTTACGAAAAACGATAGGATTTTTTATTCTGATTCCAATGATGTACGATACTTTATAGTTTTAATTATTCTTTTTGCTGAAATACTAGGAATAACTTTTAAGACAATCGAATCTAGTATGCTTTGGGCTGATTACATTTGTTATAAAACAATTTTAATTGTCAATACAATTTGACGTTGACGTAAAGAGCTTCGCTTTAAATAATAAGTAATAATGCCGTTTACAAATCAAGAAAAATGTGATATGATTGAAATTTATTATAAATGTTACAAAAATTCAACCAGATCTGAACAAACATATTTTGAAACATACCCAGAAAGGCCACAACCATATAGAACGACATTTTCGAAACTGCACAGACAATTGACAGAAAACGGTAGTTTTGAACATAACAGTATTTACAGGAGAATATAATAATAGTCCAAATCATGTTATTGAATGTTCAAATTTGGTTTTATATGGTAACACAAGTTGTACCGCATAATTAAATTTAAAATAATGATAACAAAGTAATTTATAATAATAACAGAAATATTTTTGTCAGCGGAATCTAAAATTAAAATTTTCTTAAATTAAAGTGTATGTTCAAACAGGCCACCATTAAAGCGAAGCTCTTTAAACGTCAAATTGTATTGACAATTAAAATTGTTTTATAACAAATGTCATCAGCCCAAAGTATACTGGATTCGATAGTCTTAAAAGTTATTCCTAGTATTTGAACAAAAAGAATAATTGAAACTATAAAGTATCATACATCATTGGAATCAGAATAAAAAATCCTACCGTTTTTCGTAAGAAACATTATGGGTCCCTATTTAAAAAAATAAAGTTGAAGATGGTCCTGATCGGACGAAACGCCGTAACGGAAATTTTGTACTGCCACATTATAGAGCATAAAAAGTGGCAATGAAAAAGACTTGTCAGTTTTTTGATATCGTCTCAAATAAAGCAAAAATTAAAAACGAAAACTCAAAATTTTGGTTTTTTTGAAAAAATCAAAAACGAATGTAGATATTCTGGATTTCTTGACGGCATATTATTGGTCACAAAATTACGCAACTTTGCCCCAATTAAACCGTTTTCGTATCTCTTACCGTTTCCGGGATCCCAATAGTGAGCCTCGAATTTCGCCCACCCTGTATATGCTTAGGTTTAAGGTCCTTTCCATCTCCTTATATAAACATCTTTTTAAATTTATCTTCCCTGTAACTACAAAATGGGTCTCTTCACTGTGTTTTAAATTAAATCCTGTCTTTTCAAAGTTCTCTATCTGCTCTTTAACTTATCGGTCACTTTTACTGGCCTATAAATTCCAACTATGAGATTTCTAACCTTAGAAATTTTACAATTTGAGTGTTAGTAAACAATTTGATTAATAAAACGTTAAAAATATATTTTTATGATGGAAAACATTATTGATTTTGAAGAAGAAATATTATTAGATCATGAAATTATAAACATGGTGAATATTGCAAATCGCGAACGAAAAATATATACTGTAAGGCCTCATATAGACAATTTAAACATCTGGGATGATGAAGAATTTATGAGATTTGGAGTATCAAAAATAACGGTGTTAAATGTTCTAGAAAAAATCGAGCAACATTTACGGCATCACACTAACAGGTTAATAATAAAAAAGAAATGATATCTACGTATTTGTTAGATTTTATGGCATGTTTTATCGAATCATATTTTGAAATGAGGATTGAACTGCTACGATTTGTACTAGAGTGAGGGCCTCAAATTCTTGGGCAATTGGGTTCCAAGTTTTTTACTGGATCATCCTGGGAAGACATTTTTACACTTCTGAATATTAAATTTAAACTAGAGATCCTAGAAACGACTAGAACTTAAAAATAGTTATAGTTAGTTATAGCCACAGTATGTTATATTTAGCTAGGTAACGTTGTCATAATTGACATATTTTGTTGATTATGATTGACGCATTTAATCTGTCTCACTTTATTATATAGAGTTTCTTATTTAATCAGTATTGCCAATATCATTAAACAGTCTTTTTGCAAAAGAGCAGTTAAATTGTGTTGGAAAGACGCAATTTTTTAACTGCCAGATAAATTCACTTGTTAACTTTAAGTTTCTTTTAGTTAAAAGCAACTTTATAAAGAGATGGAAAGACCGGCCCTTAGTCTTAGAAATTAGAAATAGTCTCCATCTAATAAAGTGGATACTGGAAGCGGATGGTTCTTTACGAAACAAGAAATATATAGAAAACACTCTATATATTAGTATTTCGGCTTGTTAGGCCTTTCTCAATAGAGTAAATATCTATTACTAAATATTTCTTAGCGCATTTTAGTTATTTATCTATTTACCTACCCTGATTGATCCTCCCATCTGGTAAAACCCGAGTTTTTAGTACCTTTTCTAGGAAAGGCGAAAGTGTAAAATCTATCTGATCATTCGTAGTACAAGGTTTTCTAATTAAATTGCTCTAACAGATCTAAGCGCTTTCCCTTCTTTTCACGATGGAGTACTTTTACATTTTCCAGATCTATAAAATGATAATTTTCTATACAATGCGTCGATAATACTGAATTTTTTACATTTTTTAGTATGGATATGTTCTTTTACTCTAGTTTCAATACTTCTACCGGTTTGACCCACATACTGGGCATTACAATCAATAAAATCAAATTGGTATACTCCCGATTGTTTCAATTTATGAACCCTTTCTTTGTTGTTTATCTAAATCCTCCCAATATTTGATAAACAAATTTAATGTATTCGGAACTTATAAAATTATAGAAAATTACAAGCCAACAAAATGATTTCAGTATCAAAATAAACACACATTGTCACAAATTATAACGCAGCAAACGTCGACTCACCTTCAAATATTCTCGCAAATGCAAAAACAATTGGATAAAGGCTGATTACTAATTATTAAAACCACGCTCGACCTTCACTGTTGAAAACCCTGCAATTTTCTTTACGTAAAAGTGCCATAAAAATAATTATTTATGACCGTTGCAAACATTCAAACAATATGCGATTATAATAATGTCGTACGTAATTTGTACTAATGATATTGTCGACCCGCAAATATCAATAATTTAGTGATATTTACGATTGGTTATTTCCAGTCAAATATTTTCCCAGTAAATGTGATTAAGAAAAATTTACTTTCTTGAAAGCTCATAAATTGGTATGTCTGTAATTTATTACGTAGCCGTAAGATAAAAAAAAATTGTTTGGAAAATGAATACTATATTGCTAAGACAGTGCGTTTTTTGGTACAAATTTTAAACGTTTGTCTAAATATTACACTTATACACATTTTTTAAAACATATATTATTCTTTAAAGATCCTCACAGACATGGAAAGATTCTCAAATTCTTTCGAGGCACTAAAAAAAAAAAATTATAATAAGATGAGACAACTCCAATGGGGTGTTTTCCTATTTTTTTTTTTTACATCGGCAATGGAAAATAGTTGGAAAAAGAAGAGACACGTATTTCTGGAATTTTAATATTGGGTTCATTTAAGTCCATAAATTATTTTTTTATTGTGCGCGATATCTATGTGACGTCACCAAGCGAAAATTCAAAATTTGCGCCATTTTTTAGTGATTTCTAGGATATTTTCATTTGTGCGGTTGGTGTCACTGTGACAACTTTACTTTTGTTTAGGTTTGAGTTGTTTGGTTAGGGTAAACATCATGGTAAACATGGGACATTGTTTTTAGTTTATATTTTTACCTGTGAATTGTTGTCTCTGCCTGTGACTGATTACAAGTGTATTTATTAGTAATAGAAAAACATTGTAATTTGTAAAGGTAATTTTTGAATATATTTAATCGACTTTGCAGTAATACTGTCAAGTTAAATACTAACCTTACATTTTTCATCCCTTTTATTTCTGAAAGGATCTATAGAATCTTATCATAAAAGGATCTATAACCGGTAAATTGTCGGACTTCGCCTCTACAAAACCTTGCTCCATGTTCAATAAAAGTTTACTTCACAAGAAAACAACAATACACACATCAAGTTGTCAAGCCAAACACAAACAGGAAATTTAAAATGTCAATTATCGAAATGTCGACTGTCGTTACAAACTGAAATTAGCCACATATTATCAGTGTGGCCTCTTTATAGATACATATTACCTAGTTTTAGCTTAGTGACCTCACGAATATAGAATAAAATTTCAAAATTGTATTAAAAATTTTCTACCGATTCAATCTTAATAATTTTTTTTCCTAATAAATATAAAAAAATATATATTTTATAAAAATACAGGTTTCCGCTTTCATCTCGATTGAAGGAAAATAACTTATTTACATTTATGTTTCAGCTTTTACAGAACTCATTAGCAACACCATTCGTATTCTGTTTGTTTATCAAGGATTAAAAACTACTTCTAGTGCTATACATGTTGATACTTACAGGGTGTCACTTCGGCAGAGGACCCAACTGCCAAAATTCCGCAAATAAATCCCATTTTTCTATGATTTTTTTTTCCAAATACACTTGACTATCGCATAAAGTTAATATATGTTATCTAATTGGATACTAAACTGTCGTCATAGGTATTATTCACACACCTCCTATTACTAATCTCTCAATAAGATAACGCTTTCAAAGTGACAAAAACAAATAAAACCACACACACTATCTACCTCTGTTGCCATAACAGAGTTGAATCTCTGTTAATCTTTACCCGAAGGTTCTTCTCCAAGTCCAAATGGATTTTATCAGGATCAGAGTGAACTTTTGTCCATAAAAAAATAATAAATTTTAGTCAAACTGATAACTGCGGCACGCAAGCTCGCTGATAACACTAATAGCAGTTACATGGTGCTTTTACGAAAGTCAAGGTTCCTTCGACTTGGGCGGACGTCGTCATTGTAAATATTATTGTCGGGCTTGGCAAAACAAAAATTTTTCAAAATATATAAAGTGGTGTGTGGCTTGGCGTCATCACTAAATATATGTTTGTAATAGATATGACTGGAAACGAGCCAATATCTGACAAATTAAACAAAATGGGGTATTTTCCTTCAATCGAAATGAAATTGGAAACTTGTATATTTATAGGAATATATTTTTTTTATATTTATTAGAATAAAAATTATTAAGATTGAATCGGTAGAAAATTTTTAAGTTAATTTTGAAATTTTATTCTATATTCGTGATGTCACTAAGCGAAAACTAGGGAAGATGTATCTATAAAGAGGCCACACTGATAATATGTGGCTAGATTCAGTTTGTAACGACGACAACCGACATTTCGACAATTGACATTTGAAATTTCCTGTTTGTGTTTGGCTTGACAACTTGACGTGTTGTATTGTTGTTTTCTTGTGAAGAAAACTTTTATTAAACATGGAGCAAGGTTTTGTAGAGGCTAAGTCCGACAATTTACTGGTTATAGATCCTTTTATGATAAAGATCCTATAGATCCTTTCAGAAATAAAAGGGATGAAAAATATAAGGTTAGTATTTAACTTAACAGTATTAAAAGTCGATTAAATATTTTCAAAAATTACCTTTACAAATTACAATGTTTTTCTAATACTAATAAATACACTTGTAATCAGTCACAGGAAGAGACAACAATTCACAGGTAAAAATATAAACTAAAAACAATGTTTCATGTTTACCCTAACCAAACAATTCAAACATAAACAAAAGTAAAGTTGTCACGCAGTAGCACCAACCACACAAATGAAAATATCCTAGAAATCACTAAAAAATGGCGCAAATTTTGAATTTACAGTATTACTGCAAAGTCGATTAAATATTTTCAAAAATTACCTTTACAAATTACAATGTTTTTCTATTACTTACTAATAAATACACTTGTAATCAGTCACAGGCAGAGACAACAATTCACAGGTAAAAATATAAACTAAAAACAATGTCTCATGTTTACCCTAACCAAACAATTCAAACATAAACAAAAGTAAAGTTATCACGCAGTGACACCAACCGCGCAAATGAAAATATCCTAGCAATCACTAAAAAATGGCGCAAATTTTGAATTTTCACTTAGTGATGTCACATAGATATCGCACATAATAAAAAAATAATTTATGGACTGACATGAACCCCAATATTAAAATTCCAGAAATACGTATCTCTTCTTTTTCCAACTACTTTCCATTGCCGATGTAAAAAAAAATAGGGAAACACCCCATTATTATTTTCACCCCTTAAAACATAGCCCCCCATGCCGTTGGGCACTGTGACAGGAAATTTCTTTAAATTGAGGTTGTGTTTTTTGTTATTCTTGGAAACGATTATTTTATATACTGTCAAATAGGCAATTACTTATCTATACATATTTGATGGGAGGCGTAAACCATCGAAAGGACTACATCTTATGAGCGCCATATTGGATTTTTCATTACCCCGCTGCGTAAAACCACCCCCCACTATCGACTATAAGCTTCCACTTACCGTTGATCGTCTGCAGGTACTTCTGGCATGGCGTGGGATGCCTGGAGAAGTCCACCTTGCTATTGCCCACCTCGGACACAGTAATCTTATCCTGAAGGTTGGAAGCGTTGATGATCTTCTCCGTATCTCTGGAGGCGCTTCCCTGCGGCCGGTAGTGGAACATGAAACTGTCATCTAGCTCTGTGGGTGAGAAGGCTGTCTGGCCGAAATCGAATCTAAAACAATTACCAGGTTAGCTTTGCTAGTAACTAAACTGGTGAAATGGAAAATAGCGACGGCTGTGCGAATTATATTGTAGTTCATTATATTTGTTACACCTTGTATTCTCAAAAATTAATTACCCCCCCGTTTGACTGCCTCAATCGTAATGAGGAAATGTTCCAGTGAGTTGCTACATTTCAATTTTACGCAATATTATGGACAAATTCTTTAGCATATCAGTAAATAATAGCAAACTTATATAAACGATAGTTTTCTAAATATTTCTTCATTCAATTGTGAATTATTTGAGAATTGCAAAGTAATGACACTGATATGGATCGTTAACAGAATTATTATGCTATTATTTGCAAAAATAAAATAACTTGTTATAACCTCAGGCACAGAAAAACATATCAAATAATGAAAATTTCAAACCATAAGTCTGATGAAGTCTACCTTACAAAATATAGTGACATTCTGCAATGTACAGGGTGGCTCAAATTGGTATGTTTTCGAGGGTTATCTTGAATCGAGGGTAATCGAGTAAATCTGATGGACTGACTCTGGTAAGAGATAGAGAGGTGCGGTTTGTGCTATTATTATTATTTTTTAAAGAGCACTGGACTCGTCCATCAGATTTACTCCATCTATTAAGATTCTCGGCAAGCCTCGAAATCATACCATTTTGAACCACCCTGTACAGAGTGAATAAGTTGGAATTGCAGGGTATCCCAGAAACTACTGGAGATATAAAATAATCAAATTTCGATATGCTTCTTTTTAAATAAAAAAAATCTGGAAAAGGTTACAAAATTGTAGGGTTTTTTTTACACAATCATTATTTTGAAAAAACAGAAACATTTTCCCCGAAAATAAATCATTTTAAATATTGTGTTTAAACATTTTCTGTTTATGTTTAAACAATAAAATGTTTAAACATTTTCTCATTTTTGAGAAAACATTAAAATAACTGAAAGAAGTCGAGGCTAAATTTGTACTTATAAATAATTGTACTTATTTGTATTTATTTTATAAATAATAATAAAAAGGTTATACCCAATGTTTACATATCCTTAGTATTTGTATGTTAAGAGTGTTCTTGAAATTTCAATGTGAAACCGTATACGCGTATAAAATATATTGTAAAATAAATGAATATATCTAGTTTATTATAAACGAAATTGTTATGTAATAAACTTTTCGAATGTGTTAAATCAAAATTTTACACACTGATCAGACTAATATTAAACTCAATTAACAATACATAAAATAAAAATAAACGATTGACTGTTTATCTATCAATATTTTTGTTTTTTTATCAATAACTACAGATAAAAAAGTAATTTGTTTGTGCAATAACTATCCAACTTAAAAATTGTGAAGTACTGTAAACCTTTAGGAAAATATCCATCACAACATTATTTTTAATTAAATTACTCAATAATAATTTACGAAACAAACTATAAAATTGATAAAAACCTTCAATACATTGAGTAACATAATAAAACATAATAAATATAATTAAATTATGTGTAGAAATTGCAATATCCATATTTCACAAACAACGCTGCTTCAGATAAATTTATCTTTATATTAAAAAAATATTCCACAACATTTTAAAAAACTAATAATAGAGGAATAAAAAATATTTACCCGCCCGCCACAACTTTCATCTTGAATCCAAAATTGTGCCACAAGTGCTACAAACGATACTTTAAAAAAGTACCTGTTTCTAATATAATCGCAAAAACAAAGTAATCCTAGATATTTTCACGAGCCCAGCAACCGTAAAAAATAAAACGTCTTTATCTTTCACACTACGAGATACGAACTGGGTTCTAAAAAAATACGCTACTCAAAAGTGTCTGCTGGGTGTGACGCAAGTGATATTACAAAAGCTCGGTATCAAAATAAAGCAGATAAGACCAGAACGACCCAAGACATACCTAATTGTCTCGCTGCAAAATATTTTATTGCATATTTTAGGATATTTTTAGGTTGATCACTGTTGCATCGTGAAACAATAGGTACAGAGCGTCTCGCGTGACTTTTCTACTTTTTATTACCAGATTAAAACCAAAGTTTACATTATTTTGTAAATTTTGGTTTCACCAAACAAGAAAACCAAGGACAGCTTTTTCAGAACTGTTTATTGTTTATAAAAGAACTCTTTTCGATCAATCCCCTCTTACTTTTAGTAGGAATGAATTATTTTTTACAAATAAACAAAGCAGGGGTTCACGTTATGCTATTTTCATAAGAATAATAAAAAACCTGGACATCTCGCAGTCGGTACCTGTGATGTGGTGACCGATGGACTCATGACCCCGGTTCCAAAAGTGAGACGTACTTTCGAGGATATTTTAAAGCATTTACCGGCATTTTCGATGAAAATCGGAAACTGACCTTCACTTTACTACTACTACTACTTTACTTTATTTTACTACTTTTACTAAACTACTACCTTAATTAGGATCGTGTTCAAGGAACTACATACTGGGTGTATATACAGGGTGTCCACCTAGTGCGCGTAAGTCCAATATCTAGGTTAATAAAAGAGATAACTTAATTTTTTTTTCTACAGGGTTGTCTAATATCCCGAGCTGCACAAAATGAAAATATATTTACATATTCAGGGTGTTCAGTTTTTCCTGGACAGGTACCAACTTCGTTTTTCTAAATGGAAATATATATTTTTTATTGCTTTTTCGAACTAAACCCTTGATTTTAGTAGGACTTTCATCAGCCTTCCCTATACCTAACTTAAACTGTTTTTGAAATATTGACGGGTGAATATTGACATTTTTGCAACTTTGACACCCTGTAAAATCTAAACGGTTTGAGATCAAGCAAAACGGTTTGCACATTCCTATCTTAACTTTTCATAAGCTATCGTTTGGTACTAATTTCAAATTTATCCAGGAATTAAAAATTTTCAAAATTTTCAGAAAATTTTAAATTTTTGGATAATTCTGAAATTAGTACCAAACGATAGCTTATGAAAAGTTAAGATAGGAATGTGCAAACCGTTTTGCTTGATCTCAAACCGTTTAGATTTTACAGGGTGTCAAAGTTGCAAAAATGTCAATATTCACCCGTCAATATTTCAAAAACAGTTTTAAGTTAGGTATAGGGAAGGCTGATGAAAGTCCTACTAAAATCAAAGGTTTAGTTCGAAAAAGCAATAAAAAATATATATTTCCATTTAGAAAAACGAAGTTGGTACCTGTCCAGGAAAAACTGAACACCCTGAATATGTAAATATATTTTCATTTTGTGCAGCTCGGGATATTAGACAACCCTGTAGAAAAAAAATTAAGTTATCTCTTTTATTAACCCAGATATTGGACTTACGCGCACTAGGTGGACACCCTGTATATGAAGGAGCACAAATGATACCATGCAGACAATCTTACAACAATTGAGCCAAACATAGTTAGTCTAAAGATGCTTAGTTTCCAAGTTAAAGCATTTTACGGTATTTTCGATGAAAAACTACGCATCTATGCAGTTTTCTAAGTTTAAAGTTCAGAGTAATATTTTTGGTAAATCGATTGGTAGGTTCAATAAAACTATATCTTTTAATTTAGGAAGTGGAAAACATCTTTTATTACGAAAAGGAGTCAAGTTTAAGTAATACTTGTTACACGCCGCTGGAAGTACATATTAAACTAAAATTTCGTGTAATTCTAGAGCATAATGCTTTGGTATCATCTGCCAAATTTGAAAGAAACACATTCAGTAGTTTCAGAAACATTGAAAAAATACATTTTTCATTATTAATACCTCGTAACTTTGAAACAAATCAACTTTGGACTAAGGTATGTTCGCCTCAATCCTCGCAATTTACCATCAAGATTGTTTTGTATCAATTGTGCCGCTTCGTTTAAATACACACTGTATATTAAAATTTAGGACATTAAATATAAATAAACAAGATAAAATTTGCTCACCTACGTCTAACCATTGCAATTTTCTGCAAATAATACCTAATGTTCACTCAAGCACGGCACTATTTCTTCTAGTGTAACAAACACTGGATATATACTTATATAGTTTTCAAAATAGGGGAGGAACTCTTGGAGGAATTAAAGTAAGGTATTAACCCTTTGAGATAAATTAAATTACCAATCCTAAAATTATAAGTAAATAAGTACCTGATGTGTACTCGAGGTATTATTATTCTCGGAATAATAATAACTTTTTATGGACATATATCCACCCCATTGTATTAATATATCAGGTAGACTAATTATTTGTACTAAAGATCCTGGTATAACATAATAACAGAGGGGTTTACGACACTTTAATTTGATGGAATTCCATATATAGATACAAATTTTGAGAATATGGTTTAATTATTTTTACAGGACATCTGCTCATAGCAAAATGCGGGAGCAAAGATCTGAATTTATTTGTAAACTATAAAATTTAAATGCAGACAACCTTTTAGAAAATTCTACTAATATTTAGCCCGCAGACATGGTAAATCTTTCTTTCCTCTTTTATTCTTTTAGACAGTTTTCAAATTTGGCATGATGGATGTACTTAATAAGTCATGTTTTGACATAAAATTATTAATGTCAACTATCGGGTTTTATATGAAATACCCTGTATATTATTATATTTTTAGAATCTATGCCATTTCCTGAATCCAACGATATAATTTAAGTGATCTTTGAGCTGTCAAATAACTTTTAAAATTGCCTTCAGTAAGTATTTCCACCATGCCATATTTGAAAATTGTACCTAAAAAAATAAGGGGGGATAGATAGGGGTGTACCTTGAATCTGTGTCAAACTGTATACAAGATGTTATTAAAGACTTAGTCCCACTAAAACTTGAATTCTTTAAATCGAATACCCTGTATGTTATCGTGTAGCTGTGATGAACATAAAAGATCATTTAGTCGATGTACCATCAATCCATAACCAACTCTAATAGTTTTCATTTCGTTTCTACGAGGTATTCTCAACCTTTGTGACCTTTTTGTATATATTTGTATCATATTTTATAGTCTACCTTGTTAGACCCATAACCATTTTAAAGATCTTTGGTAGGTACATTGACCCCTGTTTTATAGGTGGTACATTATCTCTGCAGTGCACTTTTTTTGGTCAAAAGTTAGTATACTGCAACAGCTAACTGTAACTCAAGCTATAGGATTGTTCCAGACTGTTACACAATAAAATTAATCTAAATTCTAAATTGGAAAATAGTACAGATCTGGATCGAACCAGTTTTTTAATTTAATCGGTGTTTCTAGGAAATGACCGCCAAAATTATATATTCTTTTAAATTATTTTGACTGCCTAATATGAAACCTGGACAAGCACTTTCCTCCGCTTGCCAATTTCGTGCAGAAACTGTTGGCAACTTTACCATTTGAAGAAGCCAAAAATATTTTCAAGCGAAGCCACCTGTTCTCCTGTCTGATAAATATATCATTCTTATGTAAGGCGTTTCTACAAATAATGCAAGTCATTTTTAAATGCATCGACGATTTCAATTAGTGTTCTGATTAAAAATCGTCAAAAACGGACTCAGTAGCGCACCCAGAAAAAATCTTAGGAGGGGGGCAATGCTTCAGATAATTATTGGGGATTCATATAATAAACAAAAGAGATAGAATCATTTATGCGTGTCTGTGTTAAGTGGGTGTATATCTGTGTTTGTTAAAAAAATATACTTAACAACTTAACAAATATATTTTATACAAATCCAAAATAAAATTATAATTATTCCATACGTGTGTTTAGACTCTCTACTCTGAAAAAAATTGACATTAAAATCGACCCAACCTGTAGAATTCTACACTGGTGTCCCGGATCAAATCTGTACACACTGTATAATGTTTATTCTTGGAGACATTTCAGTCGTTCTAGGCAATCAGTCTTTTGAAATAAATAAAACTACGCGCGTTGCAAGTGGTTTTTAAGATCTTGAGGGGATAGCCCCCCCCTTGGTGCGCCATTGAATTGACTAACTGTTGGACTTTTTCTAACCTCAATTTAATTACCAAAGGTCATGAAACCTCTCTCAAACAAAACTGATACCTACATAATTAGACGTAAAAACAAAGTGAATGGGAAAAGATGATTCGTTCAAATTTACCTTTTAAATATTTTTTATTATCTATGTATTTAACATCGAATAAGCCTAGACAGATAAGATTATTTGCAAGCAAAATAGCATACGAGTCGCTTCTAAGATAATATGATGCAAGGTGTTTATCCGAAGTACGGGGAATGCTCCATTTCAAATTAGCATAAATTTATTTTTGTAACAAGACAATGCTTCACCTGACAGGACACACGAGGTGATAAAAAAAATCGATATCATTAGTTGCAACGTGGGTTGTTCTGTTTGTTTTGATATGTGTAGATTGTACGAATGTGTCATTCACTATTAATACAGATATAAGTATCTACCAAAGTCTACATATATTCTAATATATGTAGACTTTGGATCTACTTCACAAACTGAAAATGGTTTGAATATTATTTGATTTTTTTACAACGAGAAATGGACACTACAAAACCAAGGCAGATACAGTAGTTGATGCTGACAATAAATAGCAATTATTTATTGCTAATTAGATTGGTTTCTTTAAATAAAAATTAATTTTGATGCTTTTGAACAAAACATAATATTTCGAATAAATTGGAGGTCTGTACACGCCACTGTCTATTCCTATTCCTGACTCCCACTCGTTTAGAAAGTACATCCGAAGTTTTCGCCTATTTTTTTTCGAGTTTTGAACAGGAAGAAGTGTACAACTAAATGTCGACTAGAAGAGTTGGTTGGATATCGAATTTTTCGCTATATCTTATGTGAAATAACAAACAGCTTACCTTTATACATTCTCAATATAAAAAGCTTCCTCGTAAAAATCAATTTCTTAATCGTTCCACTGATGTTAATACGAAGTGCCTACGTTTGTCAACCTGTCAGTGTCACTGAGAATCCAATATTTAGGGGTTATTAAAGGCTTTTCTTCCTACAAACTGTCATCAATCCGATCTTGTGCATAAAGGTAGGTTTAAATTTTAAAACCTCGCTTCATTTACCAAACTGTGATGAGATCGATATATCTGACCAGAATTTTGAACAGAAATTTGGGAGATACTATCTATGATGTGTATGCAGATGTTTGTATTTCATTTAGATAGGTACCTACATACAATTTTGACACAAATGCTGTAAATTTCAAAGCACTCTGGGCCAGGACGGACGGTGGAGTTTCATATGAAAGGCGTGTTGATATAAATTGTAAAATAATATTTATCCAGAAACAGAACAGACAAAAAAAGATTTAACAAAGTAAAGTTTACTTAATTAATATCATTAAATACCCAATAATATAATTAGCTTTCTAGGAATTACCGACACGTTGTTTTCTAGAACTTGTTAAATGTTTTTGTTGATATTTGAATCTCTTCTTGTAAAACTGTATTCGAATTACTTAGGTATCCTTGGAAAACTGTAAACGCAGTAAATATTGTTCAATAAGCGTTAAAAATTGTTTATTCGCTTTGGTTTTTTGATGAATTAACCCTGGAATTTTAATCTACTTGAACGCGGTGGTAACTGCTTTTTTAAAAGAAATTTTATCTACAAATGAATGTAAGAAGTACCTATAGCATGATTTGAAAAATGTTTCAGGATGTTTTTAATTTATTCACAGATATACTAAATAATTTGGTTTTTCCAACTTTAACTCGTCAATTAAATAAATCATTTTTCACCTATTTTGCCGCAAATACGCGAAATTTTTGAAAAAAAATTCGTAAAATTGATTCTAACGGGATTTCCAATATGCAGGTCACAATGATCCGGAATCCCCTTTCTACCTATAAAAGGGAAATCTATGGAACCACTCGGTCGACCTTCTATTAGCATATTTGTTTAAACAATCGCGATTAGCATTCGCAGACTTTAGATACGCTTATTAGACCGGTTTGAACCGGATTTTTGTAACATTTGGAATTGCGGCATAAAAAATGAGGCTCGCCCGCAACTTACAATCGAAATTTCTCGCATCCCACGGATCCCACGTGCGGGTTATATAAAAACGAAAAAATAAACGCGCAGAAATTGCATTGGGAGCGACTGAACGCAAATGCTAGCAGCCGTGACGTCACAGCGTGACGTAAATGCAGCTTAAAATTTTCATTGTTGGGATTCATCATTCATCTACAACAAATGCCAAGTAACTGTCGACGGCCTTGGCAAATGAAAATGACATTTGGAATACAAAAATATTATTGCTTTGTACGTTGCCTAATGTAACAAATACTGGAAATTACCAAGCGGTTATTGTACCTATGAATGCAAATACATATTCATCCAGTTCTAACAAAGCAAATAGCGATTGATAAAAATGATAACCCACATAGGATCATGCGACCTGTTATTGTTGTTGCATAAGCCACTTGTTTCTATAGGAACAGCAACGAAAATGGAATTATGTGGTCAAATTTGCTTACTACAAGGCAACTCGTTTACTATATGAGATACAGAAAAGTGAATCACATGTTTTTGATCTCTTTTTTTGACAAATTCACTGATAGAAGATTGATTTTTCAACTCATCGGTACATATTGAGATCTCGACTGTTTACCGAAGTAGAGAAAAGTTGATTACATAATCTTTCAGATATTTTCTACTTATTCTTAGCATAATTTGTGCTTTTTCTCTTTATTAATACAACTTTTATTGTTGAAATTAGATACATATCATTTAAAGGAGATGCCGAAAACAACTACTCCACGAATGTGCCCCGCCTATAGTTGCATTACTCCGGCATCTCCACTAGGATTATCTTCCTCAAAGACAACAGAGGTCACTGCTGTAATGGCACCTGCGGAAAAGCAGGTCGCAATCTATCTGTCAATTTGACAATAATTGTCAAACGGATTTGAGCAAAGCCCCAAAGAGGGCACTACGGTGTTTCTTACCACTACTAACACGTACATATATCATTGAAAACTGAAGCTTTTGTTTATGATTCGAAACAAAAGACATGCATTTGTCCATCTCTTATAGTTATCCAGTATTTCTATAAAAACATCAAAAGTTGATCATCCTTGCAGGATTTAAATACAAATTGAGTCAAACCGTGTAAATGCAAGTCTAATTTGACTCATTGGAATAAAGGATTGCAAAGGCAGTATAAATACGAAAATATAGTATTTAACAATAGCTAATATATACAATAGTTCATAAAAAACCTATATAATTACCTAATAATTATAATCGATAAGTTATATAGGAAATATTTCATGATTATTTTATACAATTTATCTTCTAGGTATATTACAAATCCTGGTTAATAGCTTTGCACTTTATATTATAAGCTTAAAGCTTATTAAGTCATTATATCCAGATTAAAATAATTTGCTAAGCAGTGTTACAATTACCAGTAGGTAACTAATTGTTTGCATGAGACTTCATGTAGACTGAATAGTTTTGTAAACTCTACTTACTTGTCATTCATTTTATTCTTCATCCATCTAGGAATAGGCATTCCCGAACTTAGTGATCTATCCTCTTGTGTAGCCATCGCTATACTATCTTTAGACTTCTGAGTAAAAACAATTTAATTGATACTGATCCCGATGATTGTATTGACAAAAGATGAATATAGTATTGTTACAGTACTGGTTAAATTTCGATTGTCAAGAACTAAACTATCGATGAAAATCTAGCACTCTGAACGCCGCTCATAAATGTGTAAATCCTAAGAGTACGCTTTGGCCATTGTACAAATCTGTAAACAAAAACATTTCTTTAATCATATGATTAAAACGTCACAGGGGTTGAGAGGATACAGCTTGACTTGAAAGGTAAGAATAGAAATTAAAATAAATGTTTTGGCACAAGTACCGAGGCCCGTGACTGACAGAACAGATCCTGTTCTAAATATTTCAATTCTTGGAATTGTACGGTAAAGCCACAAGTATAGAGATAGATAGTAAAGCTTTGTTGTTATTCGCGACTATAATTAATTGCAAAAATAAAAATCAACTACTACAAATTCCCTGTATTATAAATTGTACTGAAATTTTACACTTTAGATCAAATTATAAAATGGAGAAATGATTTACCTTTATAGTGTTACACATTGAAATTCTTCTACTAATAACACCCATTTTCATCCACTGATGTGAAACACTGAAACAAACGGAACGGAATCAAATTTTCAATTAATAATTAATTAATTAGTTTGTTCAGTGGATAAAATATTTCACCAAAAAGATCATGTTCGTTCGTAAACCTCAAATTTTCACTAACACTAACCCACTGTTTACAAATGTAAATAAAAATTTAGATCCTGTTCCTGCTATAAATATGAATTGCCACAAAAGAAAATTTTGAAAATTAAAATTTAAAGAAATTCCTGTTGAGTTTTTTATTTAATTGCTTTTATTTCAAGTGCAATTTTTTGTTAATTGCTCTATGTACACCGTTGAAGTTTGGAGTAATAAAACTATTTACAAACGTTTCTAGAGTTATTCGGTATTTCACGTTTTCACGAAATATCGGAAAACCAGACGATAAAAAGATAATTTATCAGTATGACGTCAAAACGGAATAACATTTTAATAATTATAATATAAAAATAATTGAATAACAACCTGACATGTTTAAATTTTTGTCTATAATAATATAAGAATAGTTTTTAATGTATTTTAAAGATTAAAATGATTTATTTTGATTATTTATTTATTTATTTTTTCGATCGTAGTGCATGGTAGTGCAGAACTGTTTTGGAAATTGGCCTAGAGTCAAATTTCCCTAGAATTGACTCAAATAAGTCACTAGTGCGCAGGTTATTGTCTTCCTTTTCCGACTTCTTCAAATTGTAGGTATGTTTTGTTTAAAAAAAATATATTTTAACATTTTTCTTATCCATCCTTTTACGTAGAAATACATGTTCAATCAAACACCGTTAATTGTACAACATAGAAACAGTTTCAGTCAATATTTTCAATCTTACAACGTTGATAGACGAAGAAAATTATCAATAAAAAAGTTTGAGGTTATATGTCTGGACCATATTTGTAACACCAAACATTGCATTTTAGGTTTCCAAAATGGGAGCTTACAAATACATTCAGGAATTATACCGCAAGAAACAGAGTGATGTGTTGAGGTTCTTGTTGAGAATTAGGGTATGGCAATATAGACAACTTACCAAGCTTCATCGGGCTCCTAGGCCTAGCCGTCCTGACAAGGCTCGCAGATTGGGATATAGAGCCAAACAAGGTGAGTGTACTTACATTACAGTCATTACACTAAAATATTTCTACTTGGGAGTTTGGAATTCAACAGGAAATTAAATAAATTTGCAAGTATTTTGTAGGTTAGTCTGAGATTTTCTTAAATTTATCAACACCAAAAGCATGCATAGAATTATTGCAGTTCTTAGGCTTTATATTTTTTATTTAAAATTAGTACTGTATGTATTGTTCGTGAAATATGTTTCAAAGTAAGACTTTTTCAGGTTTTGTTATTTTCCGTATTCGTGTACGTCGTGGTGGACGCAAGCGCCCGGTACCCAAAGGAGCCACTTATGGCAAACCAAAGAGCCATGGAGTTAACGAACTTAAGCCAGTTCGTAACTTGCAAGCAATTGCTGAGGTAGGGTTTCCATATATCAAGTTTTATGTAAAATTTACACATTCATCTTTGTAGGAACGTGTTGGTAGAAGGTGCGGAGGCCTTAGGGTTCTAAATTCTTATTGGGTGGCCCAGGATTCCTCATATAAATATTATGAAATCATACTGGTCGATCCATCACACAATGTAAGTTCTTTTTTATAATATTAAGGTGCTTCAATTTTGTTGTGTGTTTTAAGAAATGTTTTAAAGTTGAAGCTGTTCAAAATTTATCATTCGTCATCTTTTGACATTTATTTTATATTAAAATGTATGTATTTCCATTTCCTACGTGTATTAGGTACAGGTTAGCTATGTATTTGATGAAAAATTATGACAAACAATGTTATTGTAGTTCAAGTACCGGTAACTACAAAAAGTTTATTAATTCAAAAAAAAATATGATATTTTGTAAATTTAGTTAGGTTATAGTTGCGAAATTAGCACATCATACAAAACAAAGGATGTAAATTTGTTGCTACCAACATTTAAAAACAAAAAGTCGTGTGTCGAATTTCAGTAGTTGACTGTCTTTTTCAAGGCCTACTTTTTGTGATGAATTCCTGATGATTTTGTTAGTTTAAAATTTTAAACGTATAATAAAAGCCTTCTACGCTATAATTTTCTTTCGGCACGTGGTGGTACGGTTATAAATGTCTTTAATGATCTCAAATTAACTTATAATTCCTCAATTCAATCCATTCCATCCATCCATAATCCATTCCAAACAAAATGTGGAAAAATGAACCACCCACGCAATTTGCATCGTTTCATTTTGCTGATTGTTGTTTCAGGCGATCCGCCGTGACCCCAAAGTCAACTGGATCGTGAACTCTGTGCATAAGCATCGCGAGCTACGCGGAAAGACCTCCTCTGGTCGGTCATCCCGCGGCTTGGGCAAGGGTCACCGCTACTCGCAGACAAAGGGCGGCTCCAGGCGTGCTGCCTGGCTCAGGAGGAACTCCTTGCAAGTGCGCAGGAAGCGTTAAGTTGTGCTTTATTTTTATTTTGATAATACATTAAATATCGTCTTAAATCTGGAGGTTTTTTATTGTAACCTAGCCTTGTCCTTTTTTCGTCAAGAGTTGAACTCTGTTCAATAGCGGACGGAACGGTAAGTTATATTTGTTGGTAGGTAACGGTAAATTGTGGATCAAAAATTTATTGGGCATTTTAAAGTCAAATTAAAATATACAGTGTGTCCAAAATGGTGGAACAAAATTCATATTTTTATTCTAGTTAATATTAAAGTCGAAACATCAACTAGTATGTAAAAATGGCCCCTTCTCTGCAATGTTTCCTATTTTTTTGAGGCATGGTTGATGGAACTATAATATTACCGACATTTTTTTTAAATAAGACGTTCTAATAGCATAGATTATACCAACTTTTTCCTGTTACTGTTCGTTTAAAAATGTAAGTTAGAAGGAATTAAATAAAAATAGTTTTTCTACTAGTACTACTTTTTATTTTATTGCAGCAAATGTTCAAAGTTGCTCCCATCTACCATTGCACTTGCAAAAAAACCATTTTAAAGTAAATAGTAGTGATATATGCATATTTTAATTTCCTGTTTATAATTCAGATATTTTGTAAGATTAACTATTACAAATTCAACAAAAATGCACAACATTAATTCCTATGCAAAAATGTAAAATAGTAACATCTATAGCTGTAAAATTTCATAAACGACCTATTATTCCAATCAAGAATATTCCGGAGTGAGTGACATCAACACTAATATTCATACAGCTGATCCTAGTTTTGACAAAAAAAGCACGACATTGAAAACAATTGGTTGATACAAACTGCTTTGATTTTCATTTATTTTGCATTCTAATATTTATTATTTTATTATTATTTCTGGAACTGTCCTAATAACTAACCTACAACACATAAAAAATAAATAACAGAAAAAATACTGCCAGGTCCTTATTTTTAGTCAAGGTAAACATCAGATTCACACTCTTCCGTGTAGTTTACAGGAAGATGTGGTTCCAAAATTTCAACAAATCTGTTTAAAGGGCAGAGCACGTCGCAGTCTTCCAACTGTTGCTCTTCGGGTTCATCCGTCGCATTCTTAGAATATAACACCTAAAAAGCAATATATGTGATTGTCTTTAATTTTACAAAACCATATGCAACATTAAAATGGCAATAATGTGGCAAAATGAAATGAAATCTAGAGATTGTTATTAATTTTCTCTTGGCCTAGACTTTTATGACTTACTTTGACCGCATATTCCTCCTTTTCGCTCAAATAGTGCAGTTCTATCAAAACAGACGAGCTGTAGCTGGGAAAATGCGTTTCGAATAAGTTCATGGCTGCTAGTACGTTAATAACGTTATTTTCGTGCCCAGAGTATAGGTAGATTTTTCTATCGTGAGGTTGTAGGGTATGTGTCGACTTGGCCACCATGTTGTCTACTACTCTCTTCAAAGATCTACCTGGAAACAGTGAAAATCCAATTCAATGAAACATTCTATCCTTCATGTCGTCAAAAAATATGCGACTGGGTTGATCTTATATTTAAAAAACTTGTAGTTGAAGTTTTATTTTGAATAATATTTTGCTTTGTTGATTGGTTGAAAAACAAGAGCTGAAAATATGTGCATTGAATTACATACAAATTGAAATTAAATTTTTTTACAAAGAAAATGCAATTTCAAATTTCCAATAAGAGTACGTGTGATGTATTGATTACGCAACCTAGCTTACAGTAATTGTGTTTCACTGGTTGCATACTATACAGTGCTGGAATTTTATACAATTTATTTCATTCTCACTACATTTATTATTATAAACCTAAATACGCTATATTTTTGTATAATCTGTATAAGATATGTTGTATATGGCCAGTGGTAACTAAAAGCTTATTTATAAAGTGTGTAAAATTAATATAGGGACATTCACATTCAGCTGATTGTAGGTTTTATTTAGTAGGGCACAGATCATTTTAGTAGGCAACAGGTGTGTTATGTGGGTTGCATATTACTATGATGCCACAACTATAAACTTAAATGTCACCACTTCGCCCACAGATTATTAAAGAGATTCCTCGCCCTAAATAACAAGGAAGGAATTAGAAGGAATGATCAATTAATCATGATACAATAAAACATTCTATCATATCAATTAATCTATGGAATGATCCTGCCCATGAAGCATGTGCAAACACATATGCACAATCCACATAGCAGTAGCAAAGAATATATTAGTATATTGTAGAGATGTTACAGTGGAACTGGATCTAGTCCCGTGGAACAGGTATCACCTTCCTGTTCCGTGTACCTGTTACCAAATTTCAGATATACCTGTTCCGAGTCCACTAACTCATTGACATTGACAGTACTGACACTGTCGTATCATGTGTGTTTACTCGTAGCTACTTACGGTGTATTGCGATTGCGTACAATTGAATAAAATACTTTCTTATTTATTAAAAAAGATATTTTCTTAAATCGATGTCGCTAGGTATTATCAAGGCAGCCAAAATTCTTAATGCATTTTTTTACAGTTTACAGTATAATAATACTTCAGTAGGAATCAGTTGAAATCATATCATCGTAAACAATTGTGACATTGTGATAGAGTACCTATGGTTACGGTATAATAATTATTCTAAAATATTTCAATACCTAGGTAGGTACATTGTGATAAAAAAGAAACGAATAGGTAGGTACCTACATAGGTAGGTACACGCAGCCGCGTGTCCTATCTTTGTGTTGAGACATGCGCTGATCATGTGAAATTTGAGAGGGAAAATTGTGGAACTGGAACAGGTATTTGGAACAGGTTTGTGTTTGGAACTGGAACAGGTACATACCAGGTACACGAAAAAGCTAGTCCGTAACATCTCTAGTATATTGTCTTTGGCATTAGATGATTATATATCCACCATCCACATTAATGGGTGATATGTGTGTGCAAAGAAGTCGAACTCTCCAGATGGAAAATGGTCACAAATAAACGTGCAAAAGAACAAATGAAATTAGTACAAATTTAGCCCAACCGGTCGCGCTATTTACTTCGATATGCTCTATGCTTGTCTGTCATAAACTGTCAGAGTTCTGACATGCAATAACATTGGCATTAAAAGTAAAATTGATAGTTTTTGTGTTCTAAGTAGTTGTCACTTCAAAAATACAAAATACTATTGCCATTTAATACTACGAAACATTATTACGCTTTAATTCACAGACAAAGGTGCGATACGATAAATAGCAAATGTTTAGAAAAACAAACTTAACTTTATATATAAAAGTATGACTCTTTTGTCCCTTTGGACTATGGAAAGAAAATCTCGCATACCTCCGTTCAGCCTCTTCAAAATCCTATTCGAATTCTCAACCTCGCACTGCGTCGCGGCAACTTCCGTAATCCCATG
This sequence comes from Pogonocherus hispidulus, assembly GCA_963924545.1. Classification (NCBI taxonomy): domain Eukaryota; kingdom Metazoa; phylum Arthropoda; class Insecta; order Coleoptera; family Cerambycidae; genus Pogonocherus; species Pogonocherus hispidulus. Next base: position 1,445,349 of record OZ004700.1, on the reverse strand, counting down.
CGGGTAGACCGATTTGGTCCACTCCGGCAATGTCAGGTTCATCCCCCTTTCTGCCGTCAAAGTTTGGTAGATGCTGAACACATCTAGAAGCTTGTTCATGGGTCGACCAGAATTTTCTTCTATGTAATCTAGCAGGTTCTTGTTTTTCTTCAGGTACTCTTTCACCTGCTTGGACTGTAGTGCTCTTTCTAGCTCTCTCAAGTAAGCCGGGCAGTAGCTGTTCGGTCTCCTTAACGTCTAGAGTAGAGGAAAAAATGGTCATTAGTAACTTCAAGGAGTCAATTCTTAAAAAAAGACGTTCTTGAGGCATCTTATATGTTGTTTGGGATGAAATAAAAAATAAAAATTTATCAATTATTCGTTAAATATTTGCCTATCGAAAGATACAGGGTGACGAATTTTCAATAGGTATTCTAATAGTACAATGCCCACAGAAAAAACGTTTAAAAGTGCTAAAAGATTTGGTGAAGCTTACAAAGTCCAAATCATTTTTATCGTAGGAAACAGGAATGGGCAGCCACTGCAGGGCATCATCCCATTTCTGCGAGGCGGAGGGGGGAAATAGTCCAGCCAGAGCCAAAAGGGCGGACATCTTGGTTCTGTCGAAATCTGTGCTTTGCGCCTTTACGATTTCTGGTGTGTAGATGTCGCCCAAAAAGGTGTTGTATCTCTGTCGCAACTTCTTTCCAAGGGTATATGCTTGTTTCTTTCCATTCTGTAATAAAAAAAGACAATATTGTAGATTTAAGGGCTCCGTTTCAAGGTCAAAGGCGTCGGATGTTGGCATTACACATCACTTTTTAGGTACAGAAATATGAAGAGGTTATATCTTTATACCATCCACAGAAATAAAGACTATAGAATGGAAAAGTCTTTTACAGGTTTTCTGATATTTTGAAGACCGGAAATGAAGGATTCGGTCTTGTACGGATTCTGCGTGTTTACGTTTGATGACAGAGTCGGCATCGCCATTTTTCTTGGGTCAAAAGTTTTGCAACCCATTGTTAGGCAGTGGGATAACTATTTCAAAAAGTTTTTAACGGTTACTTTTTATTGATATATCCGGAAGTGTAACTTCTTGTATGTTTTGTTGACCACAAGAGATCACTATTTATAGAAATATTATATAATTAAATTATTAGTTATCATGATGATTTTGAAATAGCGTTGACCTTGAAGGGAGCCTTTAAGAGAAAAAACGTAGTGTTGGGTATACAATGGTTTGTCCATCGTACAGAAAAGAATGGTCAAACATTAATAGCACAGAGTTTAACATACTTTAATTATTAAACACCCTATACTAGTACTATACCAAAGTACTAGTTTATAATAGCGTTTTCGGCTTATTTGCACTCAGTGCGCACTAGCACTGAAATAGTGCGCACCAACACAATTTCAGTTTTAAGTCATGCAACCACTAGTGCAGGTTTATGTCGAACATGTTTATTTGTTTCCGTGCAGATCTTGGAGGTTATGTCCCGTCATATTCTGTCAAGATGTCAAGACCATAGATAAAATAATAATATATATATATATATATATATATATATATATATATATATATATATATATATATATATATATATATATATATATATAATATATATGTATTGGTCAAGACGAAGTATTTTGTTATTTTTGTTTTTCCAAAGTCCAAACCTCGGAAAAAAGAGGTCTTCGTTTTTCAAAGCTCCAAGTAAACGTTTTGAAATGGTGTGATTACTTCACACATAATAAACTGCACATATTTATATTTACTTTAACTACAGTAATTTTATGGGATCAAACAAACTGCTAGGGATTATTCAGTGCGATGGTAGAAGACATTTGAGTATAAGCATTAAGCACTACGGCTAGACGTGTAAGCACACGTCTAGCCGTAGTGCCTTAGGATTTGAGAGACATTTCGGACATAGGCTTTTATACTCATATCTAACGTAGCACTGAATAACCCCCTATTAGTTTTTGATTCCATACTTTTGAAACACCCTATATAAATCTAACCTAAGAAATATATTTACCTCTTGATTGGTACAAGTGCGTAATATATTCGCAGTCTTTTATTCGCGATGTTGGGCAGTTATTTTTTTCATTAGACTGAAGATAATAATTAATTTCTTCGTCACCCGATGATGAGGAAGATAGTAGTTAAAATTATTATCGATGTCAACGCCATTTTTCTTTTCCTTTCAGTTGCACGAATTCATAGCACGAGCTGTACAAGCTCGTGCTAAAAATTATGCACTAGTGCTGCACTGAGTGCAATTTAGCTTTAAGTCGAACACGTCAAAAATGCTCTAAACTTTCACGAAATCATAAGTCGAACACGTAAAAGTAATTCAGTGCACTTCAGTGCAGCACCAGTTCAGTAAGTCGAAAACGCTGTAAGATAAGAAAGGACAAATCCATGAAACAAATGACCTACTTTTCGTGTTTCTAAATATATTCGAAAACATTGAAATTATACATATACAATAAATATTTTAAAATGTTCACATAGCTTCAAGTGATATGCAAAGAATTTGTTAAATATCAAATCATAACATGTATACAGGGTGAGTCACCTAAGACGCCTCGGTCTATACTCGTTGCTATAGAATAATATACATATTTTTCCTTTCAGGTCATTATTACACCACTCAGAGCCATCTTTTAAAATTATTTTACCTAAAGTAAAAAAAATATAAGATTCTATAGCAACTGAGTAACAGACAGAGGCGTCTTAGTTGACGCACCCTGTATATTTATTAAATTTAGAGCAATTACTGTTGGTACAACGATAATACAAATATTTGTAAAATACCCACATCATCCTGATAGTATGACTATTCTAAATAAAGCACGCTTGAAGTCTCGTGCCAAACCAATGTAGATAAAAAAACTCTTATCATTACTCATATACGAGAGCACATAAAAATGGGTAAAAGACTTAAGGTTCCTTTTTACGCTCATGCAATTTGCGCCAATGGACTTGCGCATGCCAATTTAGCACAAGTAAATTGTTGCTTGAATACCAAATATTATTACCAAATATGAATTTTTTTCTTGTCTTTGGAAAGTCAAATCCACGTTATGAAGCTTATGATAATTCGTCTTCCTGTTGCATCGTTGAGTTTTGCTCACACTCGCCGAAATCTCGACTGTATACTGGTGGACAAATTTGTGCAAATTTAGACTGATCAAAACGGGTACAACAATTCTGTTTTATTTGAGCAAATTAGCATGCTCAAATTAATTTGCGCAAATGCGTACAGACATTTACAGAAACCATTTCTCTTTTACCAATAAAACTGTGCTTTACTCCAAACGCGTAGTGCGTTTCGTTAGTCATGTTACCGTCATCTGGAGATGAGGGGCCCTCAATCGGTTTTTGTGTGTCAAACAAAAGTCTCGGGCCTGTGTCAGGTCAGTTATACTTACGTTTGTCAACTGTCCCGATCCCATGGGCAGGAATGTGTCGAATTTGTAGGGGTCGTTGGGATACGCATCTTTCAGTTCAGGGGTACGAGCACCGTGCCTGAAAAACTGAAAATAAATTCGTTAGAATGCGTTAGAGACGTTATCTATTTATTGGGGTAAGACCACTAGATTGATAATGGTGGTGTTTTAAGAGTCCATTCACTAGGTCGAAATAAGCCCTAAATCAGCGTTCGTCTCGTATCTAATTATAAAAAAACTATAAAAGATAGCGACTTTTAGTAAAAAAGTATTGAAAGATAAGACTTTAATCTAAGTCCCTACAGTAGTAATTTTTGGTATTTCTTTTTATTTTTAAAATTCCAGGCAAACAATCTTGTACTAAAATAGCGTATTTTCAAAAATTATTTTCTCTAAAATACATGTAATAAACAAAAATTTGCTACTATAGGGATCTAGTTTATCTTTTGATCTTTCCGGTGATATATAATTTATGACATTAAAAAGAAATTTTGTTGCAATTATAAGACCGGATTTGTTAACAGTTGAGTAAAAAGTTAATACATACTCTGATATCAACAAAATTAGGAAATATAACAATAAAGTCTAGGGTCAATAGGTTCAGGAAAATTATATGTTTTCTTCCCAGAATCCCAGACCACCAGTGCGTGAGTCTGATAATAACTATTTATTAATAAACAGTATTTACATTGTGTTTATTTTTGTATCTATAGTAATGAAATAAATATATGTCATCAGATTAAAAACTATAATTGACTGTGATTGTTCCTTTGTTCTCTTTTACACAGAAGAAAACTACAATAACAATTTTTATTTTACTTATTACGATGTAATGTAATATAATAAAGATACAATAAATGAATAATGGATGAAGCATAAACTTGGCTGACCATAGCCTTACATTTTTTTACAAACAGCGGCGGAGCCATCGTCAGCTCTGGGGGGGAATCAGAAATACTGAAAATAAGGAGTAAATGCTGTGGCGAGTAAAAACCACAGGGTTCTATTCCTTGAGGAAAAAATGCTTTTCTCCTTGTCAAAATAAACCAGTTTTTATAGTACGAATATTGGAAAATTTTTATATTTTTGTCACTTTTAAGTTCTCCTTTCGGTCCAGTTTTCGAAGATTTTATCATTTGACACCGGCCGTTTTCTTAAAAACAAATACGGGGTAAAGTATAGCTATATGTTTTTTGAACCAAGAGAGTTGAAGTTATATGACTGGCTATGAATAATGTATAAATAATATAATTAGACTATGTTACCCTAAAAAAACGTTTTCGAATATTTAGAGTGGTGGTAATTGACCGGCAATTTTTATATATGTATCGTGTGATGCAGATTTATGGTATACCCCACTTTTTCCCCTTATTTTTTTTCAACATAATTCTCAAATTAGGCATGGAGCAAGTACTTATTAAAGGTCACTTTTTGACATCAAAATTATCTTTTTCCCACTTCTGGTTTGACTGGAAGTAATACCAACTCTTTTCATAAGGAACACCCTGTATATTATTATATTTTTAGAATCTTGTATTTTCTGAATACAAATCAAGTATACAAGTAGATAGCTATAAAACAAGTATCTACAAACGTTACAAAAATATATATACTTACTTAATAGTTTTTCAGTTTACGCATGTGGCTTCAAATAAATTAGGTACATACCTATTTTTTTAATATTCTCATTAATAAATTGGCCTAAAGCAACAATAAATTAAATTTGAAGTCTTAATTTACTGCTTTTTCCCGAAATATCCCAACAAAACTAGTTTTGGACCATGCGTTAGTATCGTGAATAAAAAAAAAAAGTACTCACCACATGGACCAGTTTGATGGACGTATCTGTCTCTTGACTAGAATAGACTGTTACACCGAAAACTATGAGAACTATCGCGAACTTCATGTCGAAAAAATTGGTAATAATAAAATAAATAAAAAAATAAATAAATAAATAATCTATTTACAGACTCTAAATCTTAGAATTAACAAGAAATGTATAAATAGTTTTAATAATTTATAAATAGTGATAACAACGATAACGGATATACATCATGGATGGATTAAACAAGATGAATGGTATGGCTACCGCGACAGTACCGTACTGTTGGGCATATGAGCGGTACCAAGGCTTTTATGTGTCAGTCCAGTGCCGGATTATGTGCCTCTATTGCAACAATCAATGACCTTTAACTTTTATCAAGCAGCTTCTGGGGGAAATATTTATCTATTTTTATTTTTTTTAATTTCAATGTCAAAATGCGCGTTGGAGCTTATTGTGCAAAAAACCGGGTCAACCAGTGGCTCAAAATAAATGGGGGACCTCTGCTACCGAAAGTTTGAAGAGAAAATTATTGGTGTCATGTTTTTCATCAACGTCAGATCCCTCATGATTTTTACTGTCAAGTTTGAGCATAGAGTACATCTTGTTTGAGACAAAAATCAATTCGATTAATAAATATCTATATTCTGATGAAAAACGCTAAGTATATTCTTACTTAATTGTTTTTGCTTTCGCACTTTAACATTGACACATTATGAAGTAATGGTAAAAGAGATTTTAGAAAAATTTTTCAATTTCTTTTCATTCCTGTGAAGCTACTGAGATAAAACTTGATACACTTATAGATCTTGGATGATAATATATTATAAAACCTTCAGATAATGAAATTTCAAGATGGCCACTCCAAAATGGCGTATGAATTTTGACATTTATGGTCTGATTTAATTGAAAATGGGGATCTGGTAATTTTCAAATTCGAAAATTATGAATTTTTTGTCAAAAATATGATATTCCAAAAGACAACGCAAAATTGGCTAACGAAGAGTGCTATTAATGTTTAAATTTTACTGAAAATGGGTATCTAGTGATTTTCAGGATCGAGAATTATGACTTTTTGTGAAAAATAAAAAAAATAACATGGCGGCATGAATGGTGTAGGTATAGGATATGTAGATCATCTATTCCATGGAAGCCACATGAATATGTCATGTAAGTTTTATTATTATTATACTAAGATATATTATAAGTTTTCAAAACTAAAAATAATAAAATAAAATATATTTTTAAAGAATAAGGTTCAATCTGAATATATTTTCAGATAAAATATTTGTATTCTTTAGGCTACTCTAATATAGTCTATAATATAATAATATTACTTCAAATATTAAAGAATGCTCCATGTTATTAGTCATATAAATATTAGAATATTCTATAGGTAAGTCAGAAAAATATTTTTAATATAATATATATTTTTTTAGCATTTGATTGAACATAACCATAAGAAAGTTGAAGAATGTTAGGTTATGTTAACATATTTCTTTTTCCAATCTCCTGACAGATTTATAGGTAATAGGTATCAAGGTCGAAGGTCAAATTGTAGTTTAAGATTCCATAAAATATTTGAATTAATTAAAAACTATTTTTAATGTGCACCATGATGTTGGCAGTGATATAGTAGGTACCTATCTAGTCGATAGAAAAACATACTTTAAACAAAATATTTAAAATACGGACACTGTAAATCTAGTTTACAAATTTTGTAAACTAGATAAACTCAAAGATTGTAACACTAATAGATACCATCATGGTTTAAATACATATTTATACTATGCCGATATACATATAGGTACTGATTATAATTGGTGATTGGTTGTTATTTCAACAAAATAATTTGTTGACCTATTATCGAAAGAAGAGATATTCGCAATAGGGGGTAAATATGGACGTATCATTTAACGTAGTAACCTAGCGTATACCCTGGGTGTGTCAGTAAGAAAATTCCCAATGCTTGACTTTTGATAGCCGCTGTCTAGTCTACTCGTTTCACTTAAGCTTGCACTTTGCCCTGTTCTCATGTTTTAAAGTTCAGATGACGGTTTTGGCCAATCAAAAGCTTTTGTAGGTTCGTTTAGAGACGTATAATTTGTGGTATCAGGTCGGCTGTACATGGTTTATTTGCTGAGAGCAATCTTGAAGGAATGTTGAAGATGAACCATGTAAAAATGGTATAGGTACAGGGTATAACCAGTAACGATTTATATTTATGTTATTATTCGGTCTCTACTTTTATACCCCTAGAACTGGACATTTTTCATATGCCACTACGTTTACGATAAGTTTGAAGACTTGATAATTCATCAAAAGTTAGTCCAGTTGTCTTGTAATAATTCTCCCCTTCTATGTGATTAATTCTAACGAAAAATAATTTCCTCTGGTGTCTGTTTAGAAGAAGCGAACCAGGCATCAATTGTTTTGTAGCCCAAAAAACGCCAAAGGAAGTATGAAAAATAATGTAGATATAGAGCCGGGTCGGCAGTTCAGAGTTTAGTATATCCTTCGCTGGACAATTTTTAATTACTGTCTGCTCCATCCTGGCGATGGCCCTAGGAGGGGAAGAATGCCAACTCGGTGTTAATGTGAGCGATTAAAATCGATTCATTTTTAACTCCCCCAACTAATGAGGTTTTCCAGGTTTCCCTCATTCCAGCATTGAATGGTGTTTGGGGCCTACCAACGTAAGTCATTCATGAGGTCTACTGAATAATAATATGCCCCTCTCTCTCCCATACCAGTCTAGACTAGGAGCTAATCCTTGTAATTAGAATAAGGGTTCATAAAATGATCTCTCAAGGAAGGAAGTTGTTATATTTATTACCTACTGACTTTTCTTCATAATGGATAATGGACACATTCCTAAGTAAAAATATTGTAGGTGTTATTATTGAAGGAGATAAACTATCACTGCGTTACAACAAAATTAATAGAGTCTTTCTTGGGCGGTAAGGAATATTCTAAACAATAATAATATACCAGCCCCTCTCACATGGAAATCTCAGGCATTCGGGCTAATCCTAGTGATTGAGTGAGGGTAGAAGTTATTATTGATGCACATTGCCAGTGATGACGCCTTACTATGTTATGTTGATTGCAAAATAGAATAATGCGAAATAACATTATTGTGTTTTGTTTTCTTCTAAGTCTTTTTTTTGTATTATTTCGTAAGATACGGCGCGTATGGTACATTTCCAAAATACGTAGATTAATTATAATTAGAAAACATTATGCAATGTAAATTTAGAACATTTCCATTGGAGGGAAGTTATATATCGAAAATACCTAAAAATATTTTGGTATGGTTCAATGAACTTATTTTATAATAAACAATTGTTAAAAAATGTTGATATTATTGTTTGATTTAACAATTACCTACTTAAACAAAATTTTAACAACATTTTTATTATGTACATTATATACCATATCATGTCGCCTTCTCCTAGGAGCTCAGAATAAGAATAAATAAGAGTAACCAGAATAATGTCTCACATGCGGCATCTTTGATGTGGTTACCAATGGATTTGTGACTTGGGTTCCAAAAGGCAGATGCATTTTAGAGGATATTTTAAAATATTATTCTGTTTATACAAAAATTTTATGCCATCAGCGGCGTACTCAGAGGGCAAAGGGATACGATCGGATCAAAGCTTCTAGCCGATAATGGCAATACGCTTGTATTATGAATTATGGGTGATACTTATCCTTATTTATGTATATATAAATAAGGGTTATACCTAGATTGGTTCCTTTCAAGAATAGGTTGACTTTCTAAGAGTTCTTTCGGGTGCGCCACTGAATGACATGGAATTATTTCTTATTTTAACGTAAATAATGATTTATTTAATTTACTGTATGATTTATTTCTTAGAAAAATCACTTCATAATAACTTGTTTATATCGTCTAATAATTAAGATTCCTATATCATATTTTTCCTAAAATATATCTATGTTTTAAATGAGGTTATTTAAGTAACACTGCCGGAAATAGGTACCTAAAGGGTGTTCGATAATGTTTCTAATTTTCCCTGATTTATTTCAGGAATACAAAATATGGATTAAATAAAATGGATAAAATAGATTCAATTTCTTCTCCAAATCATTTTATCTGCACTCGGCATTTTATGGCCAAGTTTTATTATTTTTGTATAATAATTTTCCGGAGATTAAAACAAAAATACATAAGTAGATTATTAGATAGCCTTAGTTTATATATTGCATACTCACAAAATAAAAAAAGTCCCAAATAAATTAAAACTACAAAAAGAATAATAAAAATATAATTTGCCCTCGTGTAAAATTTTACATTTTGTTAAAATGGAACATAGCCTTACAATACCGTCCAGTATTTTTACTAAATAAGTATTTAGGATAGTTTTTTTTTCTAATGTAGCCCTTTCATCAATCGATCAATGCCTTTAATAATTTGTATTTAATTTTTACTGTAAATCATGACCAAATTCTAATAATATTTTTAACAATTTTTCAAATCACGTTATAAAATAGTAATATGCTACAACTTCCCCATGCAATATTTTTATTATAATAACTATTCATCCAATAATTAAAAAAAATTGTTAAGGAAAAAGGAACCCAGTATTTTAAGGAAAAAAGGAAACACTTAGTAAATGAAATAAAACATTTCAGGAAAACATATATTTAAAATCTTGAATTGTCTCGTGCTGTTTTATAAAAACTACGGCGAAATTTTTGGTTGCCAAGACGGTAATTTAAACGAGTTCAAAAGTAACCATCCATGGACGTGACTACTTTTTGGAAATAATACTTTGATGTATTTTTTAAAAACATTCCTTCTCAGAATCTGGTAGAAGTGGGGAGTACAGTTCTTCAAATTCTTGTAATTTGCAGAAAGTACCACATTTGTCCAGCCTGATTTTTTTAGGTTTTTCAGAAGAATAATCTTGATAGTATATCTAAAAAAAAAATGATTATAAATATACATACTTATACACTAACTACTGTACAGGATGTATCCCTATATTTACAAAACCCTCAGAAATATAAGAAAATTAAAGGCAAGTAGTAATATTTTTCTTATATCTTTTATAGTTTTTTCCATGTGTTTCAAAAATTATATTGAGTGACATAAAAATATGAATGGGGCCGTATTAGAAAAAATGAAGCTAATTATGGTTCTGAGGAAACCTAGAAAAACCGATAAGAAAGAAAATCCATTCTAGATGATGAATTTTGGAAAAAGTTCTTTTTGAAAAACTGGCTTTTCAAGATAGATAACTCAGAAACTGACTGATTTAAATGTCGACCAAGGCGCCATACTATATATTGATGGCAGAGGAACAAGCTCCATAGAAAAGCTAACCATAGAAATATTATAGATCAATTTTTGTACCTTGAATCCTCTTTCACCATTGAGGTTATGCACTTCAACGCAAATATAGCTGCCGTATGGGGGTACATGCGAGTGGAACACACCAAGGAACCTTAGGAAATGAGCCACATTAGACTCGTGGGCAGAATACAGGAAGACCTTGGTGTCGCCATACTTTTCACCTCTCATTTTCGCTTTGGTATCTTCTATTATCTTCTTAACCAAAAAACCTGAAAAAAAAGAACTTCAGTTGCTTGGATACTCATGTAAAGATCATATAATAGTTAGGTCTTTATACGTGTTGTTATTTATTTGTATGGGGAAGGGGCGGTGTATTATTATCTAGATAACTACTTATACATATAACTACGATTTATAAAATTACTTGGAATCCATAAATCTTCGCTACATTTCAGATATAGATAATTATTGTATAATTATTATAAATTACCTGATGCCAAACGTTTTAGTTGTGGAGTAGATGTGCTGACATTGTAATCCATGATAGCTAGATGTCTGATTTTTGAGTATACACGAGCTGCCCATTCAGGCATTTTGAATCCATTTTCATGCTGAAAAAATATACTCGTTATATAATCTTCAGGAAAACACAATTTGGTTTGTGTTATAAAAATAACTGTCAAATGAGATGTATGAGGGACCTCGGTCATTATAGAAGATACGAACTCGGTTAAATTGGGGTAGGGGTGAGGAATTTCTTGTTGGAAAGCGGCGCGGTTACCCGCAGCACTCAGGCCTCTCGACCCTTTGTGATTTAGTGCACATTCATATTGTAAATCCGAGGTACCCCTAAGGATTATCAAGATTTTTGAAATAATAATTTACAAGTGTTTGAATTGTTCATCATCTAGTTCTTCTAGACACAATTCTTGACATTATGTAAGGTGCGCTTCAAAAAAGATGTTTGAGGTCATGTCTAACCTTTGAAAAGGGTTAGTTTCAGATCAAATGTGTATTAAAAGTCTATTGGTCAAACATTAAATATCTAACTGCTATATATATAATTTATTACTGTAAGTTTGTCGAATCAGGGACAATACCAGTATCATTTGTAAAGTTCTTTGGTCTAAATCTGAAAACTACCTGAAGGAACTGTTATTTAGGCTAGAATTTAGTCTCTTATGTGTTAATTTCAAAATGAAAGCAACATTTTATTTCATACCTCTGTTGTTAGTGTGAAGTACAACTCGGCAAATGATTTGCTGTGTAGTCGCTGCCCGGCATGGTGTTCCAAGTATCTTTTCAATTCATTGTGTTCTTCATAAAGCCGTTTACCATCTGGTGTAGTTAAGTATTGGAAGAAGGCTTCATTGTAGACAGGACAATTTTTCATGGGATCTCCTAGGATCTAAGAGAATAAATATTTTAAGTCTACTAAAGTCAGTTGAGTTATTTGAATTTTGTAAATATTCCTGTGAATTCTATTTTTTGCAAAAGTGTAGTGGATTGCCCAAAAATACAAATAAAACAACTTACATGATCTTCTTTAACTGGCCAGTAGTTGAACGGTACAGGCTGCCAATTTAACTTCTTCTCCCATACATGCTGTCCTTGTGGCGGGAAAAGCGAAGCCAGGACGAGTTGCAAGGACATTTTGGTTCTGTTGTAGTCCGTGCATCTGGAGTCCACAGTGTCCAAGGTGAAGTTTTTCAGGAAATTCGAGTACCTTTTCCTCAGAGCTTTTCCGATTTCATACTCCTTCCTTTTTCCAGCCTAAATATTGACAAATCAGGAAATGATGTCAAGCATTGTGCGCTAATAATATTATAACTAATAATGTGTGCTAAAAATACATAAAAAAGTATTCGAGGTGTATTTAATTTTTATATCATTTTACGTAGTTATTAGATTATATTCTGGTATTCTGGTTTTTGTTATTTGTAAACTACATCCAACTTCGATAGGAACGATTGACTTATAAATATAATAATTCTATTTTATATTTGAAATAATTTGGATCAATGAATTATTTGTTTTGTTTACAAGATTATAACAAAGATTCAGTCAGATTTAAATTTGATATGAACATTAATTCAACCATTCTATACCACATAAATAACACGTTGTGTCCTTTTTCATTATCCATATAACAACCTTTTTCATTATCTCGTACATCTATCACTATAACTATGATCCTGCCTTCCTATTTATAAAATAGATAATACCCAGGGATAACCAAGTTACTAATCAGTATAGAAACCTGAACATACATCCAAAGAAGTTCAAGTTTCTACATTATTAACAACTCTGTATATTTTATGTATCAAACTGAAGCCTTTGTTAAACTTCAGTTTTAGATCTTCAAGTCTGCTCATACAATTATTGTCATGAGGAATTCAATTTCCTTTCTGAATAATACATACCTTCCCAATTCTCTACATCACACTTACATTAGTCAGCTGACCAAGACCAATGGGGAAGTATGTCTCGTTAATGTAAGGATCGTTTTTGTACATGACGCTCTTGTCGGGTGTCCTGTCGCCATGTCTGAAGATCTGAAAAAAAATAAAACAAATTTTGACTTTACCCTTCAACTGATTCTCCCTTTGCAGTTAGAATCTTACCACGTGGACCAGCTCCAAAGTTGCATCGGGATGCGAATGTCTTTTTGCCCGACAATTCGCCAAAACGAAAACAGAAGCGAGAAATACACTGAGTAGTAATATAGAGTGAGTCATCGTGCATCAATGAACTGGCTCCCTAATGCCTGACTGTCTTTATATAGTAAGCTTCTTATCTACAAAAATTAGGTTCAGTTACGGTCAACTAATTAGAGCCCAGATAGCGATTAAGATGAGAGAATCTGTTCTCCTTGGAGAACTCGAGGCGGTTGCCCAGCCTTTTGGGGTCTTTGAACAGGACCGGCTTAAATATAAACAGAAAGAATAACAATATTTTTGCAGGAAACAACGACGCGGTTACACAGTGTTATTCAGAACTTATCCATAATAAAATTTGGGGATGTTCAACATACATGTAGAAATGTGGTAGTGCAAAAAAACATTTTTTTGCGGGTTCTGAAAACTATTTAAAAATTTTTAATTGCACGCCGCTGTATACTGGTCCACTGTAATGGAGTGACCTTGGGACTGACAATGCAAACTGGCTAGCACGAAAAAAACTTCGGAAGTTCTGAGAGCATACCGACACCCGGCGCAAAAAAGATTTGCAGCGGTTTTACTTTAAAATAAACTTAAAGATAGATAGATGTGACCAAAGTGACGTGTCTTTAAAATGAATAAAATTTTGTTACACTATTTTTGAAGAATTGCGCTACTTGATTACTAGGTATTAGAAACATGAAATTTATAAAAAATTTGCACATACCTTGTTAGAAAAGTTGTTCGAAATTTGGTCCCTCGACTTCTACACACTTTTGGGCACGCCTTATCCAATTTTGCCGCACTAAAGCGAATGTTCCTCCTGGTTACTTCACCATAAATAAGAATCATGTCCATTAACTCAGCATTACTGTACACATGAGCCATTTTGAAAATTTTACAGTTAAACACTCCTACGATAAATAAAACACCCGCACTGCGAGAGCGACAGACATAGATTTGATGACTGATATACAATAGAGATATAATCCCCACTCCAACTCTATTCGCTCGGTCTTAATCAGGCGTTCCAGGTACAAAAAACTTGTTTACTGTTTTTTGTCGGAATGTGGTATATCAGATGTCGTTGAAGTACAGTTGCCCATCTACGTAGTTCTTTATAATGGTATAACTTTAAACATTGTGTACGGGAAATCCTAAGACTTTTAATATAAATTTTTTTGGTGATATCGATTTCTTACTTAAGGATGCACATATCCTCAAAGTTTTAGAGATAAGTTCTGAACAACCCTGTACAGATGTTCCGGTATTTTGTTCTTTTTCAGTGTTAGGATGTGGAATGGTATAGATCTGGATGAAATTCAGTACACGAAAGATTATCCAACTCGTAGCTAGGAATGCTGCACCCAAAGAGAATTGTGAGAATTATATTATTACTATTATCATTATTCAGTAAGCCGCATTTGCGCCCTCCTTATCTACAGATCCTCTGCTAAGCACTCCGAAACATCGATAGCCTGTATGACACAGATACACAGATTACAACAGGACTGAAATATCCTTGTAAATCATCCTGGCTTTGCTTTTGACACCATATGGGAACAGTTTCTTTTGCAGTGCGACAAAATAGTTTTATTTTATCTGTACATTATTCTGATATGAATCTTGTATACACAAGCATTACAGGGTACAAAATGGGTGATCTTTTTTATAAAAAAAGGATCAATATCTAAACCTATATTTTACCTAACAGTTGGTTTAGTAGAAAATATGTTATATTTCATTTATATATTTATTATTATAGTTCAATCCCAAGGACCAAAAAGATGGCCTACTAGGTCACCGGACCTCACTCCATTGAACTTTTTTGTGTGGGATTATCTAGAAAAACAAAAGTTGAGTATGCTAGCGCAAAATCTAGTAGACCTACATTTTTTTAGAGTCCAATTTTGAAGTCTTTGTTGACTGCTATCCCTGTCCTGAAAATTTGAAGATAAACGAGCTATGGACGTTTCCAGAAAATGAACAGTTTTTGAAAAGTTTTCCAAATTGCAACACAGCATTTTGATAAGCATCAATAGCGGTACAGTTATACTTTACCGCATCCGACTGCAGTTGAGCGAACGACGTCAAGCGAGGTTCGGGTCAAGCAATCGAATGCAGTAAGACACTCTCTGCATGTGTTAGGAATATTTATTTTTATCTAGGATATACGCACTATTAATATAAATAAATCGAAGTTCACCCCTTTATTAAGAATGAATGCTTAGTTGGACTACAACATGAAATCAAATGTTTTGGAAGCTTTATTTATTTATCTACAATGGACATTGGACATGAATAAGTGTCTCGTGCTAAGTCATGTGCTGTATTGTGTAACAAAGTATATATCTAAAATAATAGTATACTATTAGCAATGGAAATTGAAGCAGAAACCCTTTATTTATTTTTTAGGTCACTATAATAGTTCCTGTCAGCCTTATTTTACAATATTTATTAAAATAGTACAACATTAAGTAACTAGGTGACTTTTTTTGGGCGTCTGTTAGAAGTATCTCGTGAACGAAAAATTACTTTGATCTAAAAATTTGGCAAAGTGCATTCTGCGATAAGATTTATTTATGGAAAATATGTACAGGTGAAAGTACTTTCGGAAATACCGGAAGTTGACCCTAACTTTGTTATTTTAAATGTAATACCCTATACTATATTGTATCATTCTACGTGATATTCTAAACACATTTCATGTAGGATGTCTTATATCTATCTTCAACTGTTTTTGAAATATTGATAGGTGAATATTGACATTTTGCAACTTTGACACCTTGTAAAATCTAAAAGTTTTGAGATCAAACAAAACCGTTTGCACAACTTTTCATAAGCTATCGTTTGACACTAATTTTAGCACAAAGTTTTATTATCTGCTTAGGTGTGTGTATTTTCTGTGAATTTTCAAATTTGAAATATTTCAATCGATCAAAACTAATTTTTTTCAAATAACAACCCACACTTTTTTTGCAACAAAAACCAACAAGAAAAAAACCGTTTCTTCCTCTAAAATTCTGAGAAAACCGCAACTTCCTATCTCTTATCGTTTCTGAGTAATTCATTTTTAAAATACCCCTTGCAAGTGACATTTTTGGGATAAAAGTTAAAATGGCGAATCAGCGGTTAGAGACCTGACGATTTCAAATTTTATGCAGAATTCATTTAGTGCACTTTATGTAAATTGGGGGGTGCTATTTAAAAAACAAAGCTAAGGTCGGTAGACGCCTTTATGGGACACCCTGTATACTTGAATGTTTACAAGATGCAGCTCAAAAATTAGGGGAACATGGTATTTTCATTTTTCGTGTACACGTCACTAAACAATTTCATGGGACACCCTGTATAAAAAACAATATTCATCTCATGCCAATCTCAACAAACAAAAATTTGCAATTTATTATTTTCTAAGTGTGACAGATAAGACAGTTTAAAAATAAACTCAGTAATTGCATCATTTTACGAAATATTTCTACATCAGACGACGGCTGAATCAAAAATTAGTTACACATTTTTATCATTCAGACTCAAATTACTCAGTTTAACTACAAATGATAACCTCAGTTATTTTTAAGAAGTGATTATTTTTTTTCATATTAAGCTATTTCAAGTTTTTCGCGTTCAAGATATAAAGTTTACTGAAATCAACAACTCTGGCGGAGATTTCAGATTTCCTGATTATTTCGACTTCCTTAGACGTTTAACTAAGAATCTCGTATTTATTTATTTATTTATTTATTTATTTAAAATACACCACCCGACAGAATGCCAATTAATGGGTAGAAGTAGCGTAAAAATTACAAAAAGCTATAATAATATACAATAAAATAAGAAGATGGAATAAAAATATACAATATTAACAAAAAAATATGCATAGATACATAAATATCAAATAAAATTAACACAAATAGTGGATACAGTGAACAATATAACAGAATACAACATTTAACAATAAAATTCTAAGATTGTATGTCAGAAATTAGTAGAAATTTTCTTTCTTGTCATAAAAAATACCAATCATATTCTGCTTCTTGCAATGATAATAGTCCAATCTGTACAGCGGAGAGAACTTTGATAGGTTCGTCTTGGGTGTGGGAAGATAATAATGATGAAGACCGAGTGGTAAGATGGGGAACATGACAAGTTCTAACAGCTGATATTATCAATGTTAGATACTTTAACCAAAACGTTTCCTGCTTTTTAAAAATTTGTATAAAATTTAAGTGAAACATTCTTAAATAACTAAATTATGACTAATATATTGCATTATAATTTAACAATCCAGCTGTGGCAGGAAAAAGGAATAAGATTATCGTAATGTTATCAAACTTAAAATGGTCTGACACGAGCAAACAGAAGTGACTATTAAAGTGATACAATAAATATGAAGTGTTTTGCAAGGCTTCAGAAATGAGGTAAGCTTTGTTTACGATCACTTTTTCTATATTTTAATGATAAGGTGTACGATACAAATTCATTGTTTCGTTTTTGATAGGCTATGCAAACGTCTCAAAGTTTTAGTTGGATAAATTAGAATTTACATTTACATTTACTTAGAGGTCAACTTGGTGTTACAAAAAATATTATTTAATTATTCCACTAAGGAACAAAGTAGATGAAACAGTTTTGGAATATTTTTTATATTATTTCAGTGTTTTTTTTATTTATGTTTGTGATGTTAAACTATTTCTTAGTTGTCATCGTAGGTAGTAAGTATTTTAAAATTAAACTTTTAGGCAGACTCGTAATTGGTAAAAAAAATTTAATAATAAACTAACAGATTTGAAAAAAAAAATAAGAAAAAGAAAAAAGTGAACTCGATATTTAATTGTTTTAGGGTTTAACTACATTCATTGCATACATGGGAGCAAAATACTGGGTTTTTTATCAATTGTTACACTCGTCGCATCAACAATAAAAAATGAGAGGTCGCTGAACACAGAATTTAACTAAATTACATACATACATACATTTGTTATTGGAATTCAATCCATTGTTGGGATACCCTGTATATTATTATATTTGGTTGATACATTTTGAAAGTTGATTTCAGGAAATAGGAATTGTTATAAGTACTCTAATAACGATCTTTATTTAAGGATGAATATATTAGCAACAGTCCTTGGTGTGCTGTTATTGGTAGAACAAACATATCCTCAAGAACTATGTCGGAAAGAAGAAAAGTCAACTAGGTACTACATTTATGAAACCATAGTAAATATTAAAATTTATTATTGTATCCATGACTATAGAAATTACCGCTGTGAACAGCGGGTAGTTACTGATTGCCCTATTGCAGATATTAGTTACGATTGTGGTTTTCCTGTGGGATACAACCAGCAACCAGGAAAATTTCCATGTTGCGAATCTTCAGCAGATGTCAATTTAATGCAGAACACACTCACGCTTCCAGACAAAACACAGTGCGACTATAACATAGGATATTGTTTTGATAAAAATTTGAGGAAGTTACACTGGATCAACAATTATATCTGTCGCAATCTGTATTTGAGGCATGAAGATAAGTTTGAAGTTTGGACTCTTGAACGATATCAATCAAAGTTTATTCGTACAAAAGAGATCTCTTTATTATTAACTAAAAAAGCTAATATATGCGGAGTTGAGATGTGGGAAACTAATCATGGTGGTGTCATGGTTTCTAAGGACTATATAGCAGCCTCAACAAAAGTAAACGTGCCCCTACACTTACAGACACACTTGCCCCAGGAATGCGCACCTACAAAAGAGATCAAGACTTCCACAAACATTTCTGAACTTTCTATTACTAACCAAGTAAAAAAGTGGTACATTTATGGCTATCCAGATGAAGTTACAGTTTACATTTGCTCTAGGTGTACTTCTTCTTGTAATAATAATATGACAAATATTGAAATTCCATCAGACACAAGCACAAATCTCTTAAATAGCTGTATGGAAAAGCTTTGCAATTCTACGTGTAAATACCACAGAGTCTTCATGAAACCGATGAAAATTAATTTAGAGAAAGATAGAGTGATCGATTTACATTCGGATTGTAAGTACAGAAATGGAAAATGCGTACAAAGTGACGCATTTTGGAACTACACTGATAGATGTAGCGATGTAAAAGAATTATATCAAGGCTACCAGAAGAAGGAAAACTTGATTGAAATTGATAACTCTAGTGAACTAACTTTACTCAAAACAGGAAAAGTATGTGGTCAAAATGTACGCTTTACTTCGAAAAGAGGGTTTGTAGCTTCTGAAAGTGAATTACAGTTTTCCTCCTCTAATAACACTTTACCGTTGTCAAATCGTTCTAATTTCGACTCTATGGAAATATTGAACTCCAAAGAAAGAACGCTAGGGCTTGAAAACCTTATATCTAAACAAAATGAAGAACTCAGCCATCTTCAGACCACACTGCGTTATTTATTTTTCTTTGTTATAGTTTGCATCCTCTGGTACGCGTTCAACGTCACAGTAAACTTCGTATCCTTAAGCAAATTGAAGAATATGGGGGCTATCAACAATAATAGACATCTCGTAAATTGTTTATGTCAAAGCTTAACTACGCGCTATCTTTATTTGAACCGAAGTGAACAGACTGAGGTAAATTACAGGTCTGCCGTGGAAGCGCCTCAGTTATACGAAACTGTGGAAAATGAGCTTTATAAGAAAGTATAATAAAATTACTTTATAATAGTAAAAGTGTAGTTTTTATACTAATGATAAACTGTAACAAATAAACGTAATGTGATGTCCGCAAGTAAGTCGTTTTGACAGAAAAATGTTCTGTTGATGCTATTGATAAATAATGAATATTAATTTACAAAAAAATGTTCAAAAGGTCACTAAAAAATCATGGATGATGATGAGAATCTTCATGGTGTAGTCTCTTGACTACAGTATGAGGTAAACATTGAGCTAGGTATTGCACACGTTCTATAAATATGCAATATTTTATATTTATCAATATCAAACTCCATATTTATATCTTTGTAAATTTTATTGTTATTATTTTTTATTTTTTTTTTTGTTAAAATCCAGTCGACCGGTTCCCTGGCTCCAATTCTCAGGGTCGGCTGCTGGTGGTTAACAGTAGCTACTCTCCACGTCCGTGGGGTGAATAATTACAGAGTCCGGGAATCGTGTACCCTGAGTAGAATTATTATTATTATTATTATTATTATTATTATTATTATTATTATTATTATTATTATTATTATTATTATTATTATTATTTTATTTAAGTAATTGATGCTATAAATACTGTAAAATTTTTCATAGATTCAGGTAGGTCGCAAGTTTTGTAAGAGAAAATATACCTATTAACAGCATTGGTTAGGTTCTAGCACTCCCTGCCCGAACTGAAGTCCTGCGCGTTTCAGACCGGCCGCTGCTGAAGGCCTGAAAAGCGGAAAATCGATATGCCCGCTGACTCTTCTTGAGGTGTGCACCCGACACGTTGTCATCGATCGAAATTTTCAAGTTTTCCGACATGTCGTCCGTCGGGCGGTCTGTTTCGCGGGTATCCTCACGGTTTCAGACGGTCGCGACGGCGACGATGTGAGTGACGGGCCACCAGGACGTGTAGCATGCACCTGCACTTCGAGAGGACGGTGAATACCAAGAGTGACTGCCCCATCCTGTCGCTGACTTGGATGGGGAAGGTTCCCGACGAGTTACCCGAGGTAAGATGACTTGCTTTTCACTACTTGTGTACAGAATAAGTCGCATGGGGATGCTCTCAACATTTACAATCAATTTAAGGTGCAGCCCTTCTCGCAGACTAGAATTCTGAGTTTAAACTTTAAATTTGCCAAAAATATAGTTTCACCGAGTAATTTTTTGGAGTAAGATTAGTCTATTTTTATTATTAAGGGAGATTCCTATGCCAAAAGATTGACTTATAAGGGTAACGTTAGACACAAGTTAGTTGTCGGTTTGTTGCTAGGCTACAATGCCCTAGTGACTGATGATATACAGGGAGGGAACCATGTAAATGCTAACCAGCGGTGGTGTGTCTCGGAGACGGTGAGAGATACAAGTATTGTTCATTTGGGAGTTGCCAACTTATTACTGAGCAAAGATATGTAAACAAATTTAATGTTTATAAAATAATAATAGAAAGATAATTACAATTTTCTTTGCTTCCAACAACTTTTCTTTAATTAACCGTAGACTTTTGAAACGTAGTCTTTGTGTTATATTCATATATTTTCTAGGACTAGGGAAAATAATGAGTACCTACGATATATCATACTCGATACTTTTTAAATATGGATATTGTAGTGAAAAAAATACAAAGGATTGACCAATGAATTATGTAGTAGTGAAACACATTTGCTACTATTTTTATTGTTAATATCGTACTCAGCAATACATTTTTTTGCATTTTTTTACGATAATAATCATATTTTGATACATGAACAAGTGTGTATCTCATTTCTGACTATTCAGTTATACATGGATACAAAAAACTTATAACTTTCACTACCTGTGAACTAGACATCACTGCAAAAATCAGGGAATCGGATCAAGGGAAAATCAACGGAATTTTGGTGAAAGTGGTTGGATTTTTTTTCTAGGAAACCTACACAGCTTGCAAAATTAGTAGCTGTAATACTAAACAAGCTGTGTCAGACCTCTATCACTGTATTTCTATCAAACTAACATAAATTCAATACATATAATGTTTATTTTTTAATTTTTGCTTTAAAACGCGCCTTCATTATTTTTTCATAATATATTTGTTTCAAAAAATTCCAATGTGTTCAAATTAGGTAAACTGATTGTCATACTGTATCTTCTACAATGTATTTTATGAAACGTTATGTATTAGGATGAAGGATGGAAGTTAAATCGAACGAACTACTATCAGGAAGGTTGGCTGGCCACTGGCAATGTAAGAGGCATTGTTGGGGTGACCTTCACTACCAGCCACTGCAAGAAGAACGTCGAGTTCCCTCTTCGTACAAACTATAACCTAAGGGGCCATCGATCAGAGGTACGATTTTGATATATTCATGAAACTATTTCATGGTAAATTCAACTAAAGGCTTCCTTGGGATCCTACAGATTTCCCACCTTTTTAGTCAATAAATATTACCCTTTATCTCGATTCTCGGAATTCTCACATTCGTTTTCATGCCATTGACGTATTTTTTTCTTAATAATGACTGCTAATTTAACCAAGAACCAAATTTAAATATAAAAGAATTACCTTGGAACCGTATTAATATATTTTTACTAGTACTTACGCCTTCAAAACTGTTAATATAGGGCATAGTTAGTACTGAATAAACTAAAAAAATTCATGTTTTTTCATGTTTGACATATTTTTCGTTACTTTAGAAGAATATCGGCTCCGAATATTTTTTTTCAGCTACTACAACCCTTAATAACCCGTCCAACGCGATACCTATTTCTTTATTCGGAATTTTCAATCGGAAATAACCACCTTCATACAATTTCCTGTCCATATTAAGCAGGAAATTGCCAATTTGGCTGAATTTAGCAAGTGCAATACATGTGGAATCAATAGTATTTCTATAACGCTAAAAATAGCGACTGGCTCTTATAGATTTACTAAGGCATAGTATTTATAGAAACAATAAAAAGTTATGGTGACAGTAAGACGCGAAAGCATAACAACAATTTGATAGAATACACTTAATATAATTGTATACCTTCTAAATAATCACCCCGTAGTTACCACTTAAGTAACCTGAATTATCATAATCTAAAAATTGAGGATGAGGACTCGGGGACCTACAGCTTATACTGGAATTCTCTAGAAATCTTCAGTAAAATTTAATAAACAAATATTTCGCAATGTTCGAGACCAGTATTAATTTTTATAGTTCCTGTGTTCTTTAATTCAAATTTTCCTGTACTATCTATCTGCCCAATTTATACGTAGTTATATTAAACCCCTGTTCGCAGGGATAGCTACCATCCTGGCATACGTACCTAGGGGTGGGAAGAACCTAAGCTTGGTGTTAATGTGAGAAATTAACATCAGTTAGAGTTTGGCTATCCCCTTAACTACTGAGATTTTCCAGATTTCCCTATTTCGAGCACTGAATGGTGATTAGACCTTCCCCTCTCCCACAGAACTCTCAGATTTTTTAATTAATCTTTGTGATTATTATCATTATTATTATTATTATTATTATTATTATTATTATTATTATTATTATTATTATTATTATTATTATTATTATTATTATTATTATTATTATTGTTGTGTATTTCTGCATTTTAGGTTATTTTAGTCAAATGGAACGAACCGTACCAGAAACTAGCATCATGTGATAACTCCGGTATTATTTTTGTATGGATTAAGTACGAGGGGAGGTGGTCTATAGAACTTGTCAACGACCGAAATATACCAGTGACACATTTCTCGTGGTCCCACGATGGCAGAATGGCACTCATTTGCTACCAGGTAATTAAGCGTCAATTTTCTCAGTCTTGTTTTCATCAGACTTTTTTGCAAAACTCGGTGGCACCAATTTTTGGTATAGAAAAACTATACCAAAACTTGGTGGCACCAATTTTTGGTATAGAAAAACCATACCTGATTCAAACTACGATTCAAACCAAAACTCTAACACTTTCCTCAGAAATTATGTTTCACGTTGCATATCGAAATATTATTCTTTATAGGATGGGTTCGTATTGGTCGGTTCTGTCGCTGGTCAAAGATACTGGTCATCAATGCTTAACCTAGACGCAACTATAACTTGTGGTATTTGGACCCCTGATGATCAGCAGGTCTATTTCGGCACTACTTCTGGTCAGATCATTGTCATGGACGTCCACGGGGCCATGGTATCTCAGGTGCAACTAGGCTCTGAGGTAGGAATCACGTCCATGGCTTGGTCCTGCGAGAAATTCAAAATGGAAGAAGGTGATGATAACGACAGTGGCGTTACCAATTCAAGTGAGTATATAAAGTGTACGATACTTTCAAAGGGTAAGCAGATAGATAGAAAGAGAAAGAGAGGGAGGGAGAGCACATAAAGACTATTTTACAGCACATAAAGTAACATCATCAACCAGATTTAATCTTAAGGTAATATAGTTGCTGACTGACTAGCATTTCTTAGCTTTAAGGGCGACGAGAGAACTGATCATATCCATGATATTACCTTTCAGGTGATAGGAAATTCGTATTAGCAGTTTCTTTACAAAACGGTTACATATTTTTGCTATCCACATTCGACGACGTTTCGCCCATACAAATAAACACTGGACTACAAGGACCTCTTTGCATGGAATGGAGCAACTCCAGAGAATTTTTGGCGGTTTCAGGCATCACTACAAATTCACCAGCCGTTGGTGTTCAAGTCGAATTCACTAACTTGTTGAAATTCTATAACGAAAAGGGCGTGCTGCTATACAGTACGTTGATACCGGACAGACATGTAAGTTATCCAGATATAACTGAAAGAAATGCCATTCATTTTAATGCTTTTAGTCTCGTGTATCAACCATGACTTGGGGTCATAACGATAAAAGGTTGTTCTTGGCAACTGGGTCGCAGATCCACATTGCTTGGGTTTCGAAACGAATAGCTTCGTTACAACTCCTCTGCAGACTAAGGATACACAATTTAATCCCCAACGAATCTCAGTTGGTCTCTCTACCATTACCTCTTCGTCTAAGGAATATTATTGGGAATTTATTTGCTCAAACTATCAGGGTAAGCAGAACGAAATATGCTTTGAATTTGCATATAGACAGACGTATATTCTGTTAATTCTCTTACAGTGTTGTGTTCCGGACCCGAGTTCTCTTAGAGAATTTGTGGCTAGACCTCCTGTGGGGTCAGTTAGGCTGCACTGCACAATGATCAGACATGATGAAGAAAACAATCTATCATCTGGTACATGCTACACGCTCTACCTGGAATATCTGGGTGGTTTGGTTCCTCTTCTCAAGGGTAAAAGGACCAGCAAGATTAGACCAGAATTCGTCATTTTTGACCCGCAAGTAGAAGGTAAAAGGGCAGTAAAACTAAGTTTGTATGTATTTGGAGTTAATGTCTTAAATTACCTTCCTATTATATTTAGTAAGTTTGAATATTAGTGAAAAGATTTCTCAAACAGTAATTATTCAGTTGATATAGATTACCAATTGCATTCATCAGAATCGAAGAGCTCCTCTTCTTCGAGCAACTCTGCAAGTGGTGGGGGGTGCAACAGTGACACGTCAGATACAGATCGCGAAGATGGCTGCACGGGTTCTCCCAGAATGCAAAGGAGGAGGAAGAAGAAGAACAGATACTATTCGCATTTGACTCATCATGAGAGACAGCCGTATCAAAGAATAGAGCAGGATAGCGAGCATGAGGATCTTTCTTACGTGGACACTTTGCCAGAGGTACAAATTCAGTAGAATAAAAAAAATTGCCTTAATAACATTTCTTTGTTGAGCGTCGGCTTTGTTGTCTTTACTCACATATCTGTCTATTCTTGATAACATAGGTCAAAAAAAAATTTCAATTTGCAGCAAATCCGTCTGGTTGAGGTGACATCAAACATCTGGGGTACAAAATTCAAGATCCACGGACTAGCAACGTCAGTGCCTGCTAATCTAGGCCAAGTAACGTACAAGACGTCGCTCTTACATCTTCAGCCGCGTCAGATGACCCTAGTTGTGACGGAACTGCGCGACGACTTTCCTATTGGACCCGACCCCACTTTCAACCCCAACCTGTTCTCTGAAGACGAAGAGGAGGTAGCCCAAACGGAAGATAGAACGAGAGCTATCAGAGGACCTATCGAGAGCTGTCCCCCCATAGCGCCCATGTCGCCCAGGGGCAATGTTTTGAGTAAGCAGAAGGGTTCGTATCTGCTACCCGATCTTGGTGGTCGGCGCATTGGTGAGGAATCTTTCTTTGTATTTTTCATAGAATGTAATATCAACTGCTCCGTCTAGTTTATCTTCTGTAAACAAGTTTTAAGTTTTCTCCTATTATTCCAGAGACGCCAAATTCGCTGTTGGCCAAACCTGAGTCTTATGATGAAAAATGTTCTTACGTAGAAGTAAATGAAGTAGTTAGCTTTAGTAATAACGATCAAATCCGTCCTCAAGCATCCAGTAGCACAACTAATGGTGCACTATTAAGTTTGCGTCCAAATAGTTCACAAAGTACGAGCTTTATCAGTCAATTCATGCAGAATAGCACTCAGAATGGCGGCAACCAACGACACGCTATATCCCCCATCTGCTGCGAGGTAAGTGGTCTTATAGTGTCTTAATATGGCACACGAAATAATACACAGCCCTCATCCCACACAACTCTTACACTTTATGCTAAACCTTGTGTTTGAGCGAGGGCAGGGATATTATTATCATTACTATTAAGTATTACCTCCCTATCATTGGTGTTTTTCCATAAATATTTAAGATTCGTTAACCAGGTATCCGTTCCGGCATTGCAGTCACCCAAGAATGCGGTGGCGCCCAGCGACATCATCTTCGATCGCCCATCAGCTTCTACAATCGTATCTTATTCTGCTAGCGAATACTTAAATGGGAACAACACCTTGCAAGTGAAATCGAATCTAGTCGAACAGACCACGAAGAATAACATCTCCGTGACGTTCAACGTGAGCAGTGAACCACCGAAACCCATTGTTATCAAGAAAATTCCAGAGGCCTCATCTCAGGACAGTAAGAGGGTCAAGGCGGCAGTAAACGAGTCTCATTTAAATAGGGAGTTGAAATTCATAGATGAGGAAAGTTCAACCACAGGTCCTTCGACATCTAGAAGGCCGCCTCCACCTACAACTTGCTTGATAGATTCGATGGTGAGGAGCTGCAGCGTGGGTGAGTATTCACTTTGAAGGGCATATATTGTGAATCAGTTTTTTTTACTGTTGTAGGTTTTCTGGACATGGTAGATGCACAGTTGGTACCAAGCGAAGCATCTTTGCAGATGCTTAGGAAGGAATTTCCCAAACGGTTGGTGCTCGTCAACAAGAAATCTAGAACGAAGAAACAAAGCAGGATGATGTCTAAACCATTAGACCACAATTTGAAGACGGGCGAATTCAATCCCAGGCTTAAGAACTGTGGAAAATCCAAAAGCCTGGACTCTAGTGATATTTTTCCCAACCACGAGAGTTCAGTTTCTAGTGTTGCGAAGAAGAAGCCTGAAGATATACTTGAAGTGGACAACAGTACCATCAACGAAGTGGAGAATATTCAGAATTCTACAGTGCTCGAAGAAAATTGTAAAAATAGTAGCAATAACAAGTCTACGAAAAGGGACTTCTTTTCATCGCCGCTTATGAGGAGGAAGAAAGCCGAAGTTAACCACATAACCGAACAGAACAGAGGAAGGAGTAATCAGAAGAAAGTCAGCAAGCAAGCGGAAGTTTGTTCCGAGAAAAATGGAATTTCTATACACACTCAGGCCTTAGCTAACTTAGAGAAGCTGATCACTAGGCTTAGAGAGGACGACAGCAAGTCCTCGCCCTCACACGCACCTAGATTGCCTAGAAGTTCGCCCTCTTCGCCTGCGCCTACAAAAAAGGGTAAGACCACATTTAATTCTAGAGTATTACTTTGACTTTGTCCTGTTTAAGGTATCCGGCCTCAATCTGCTTCCCCTATAAGACGGAAGCTCCTAAATTCTCCCCTCCTAGGGAGGAGGTACAAGAAGCATAAGGCTCAAGAAAGCTCTGATGATGAAGTGAACGCGTCAGGGGACGAAATATACAACGGCACCAACTATAAGGATTTGGAGACTTTTCAAAAGTCTCAACTTAGACAAAAAGTAGGTTGTTTATTATTATATATACCTAGTTTTATTACTAATTAATCAAAGGTATCCAAAGATATTGGTTTGTGATAATGGTGCTTAATTTTCTAATTTTTATATTTCATCAGTTGAAAAGAGGCAAGATCGAACCGAACGGGAACAGTTGCAACAACCCCATAATCCCACAACGGAGGGAATTCGTGATGCACAACAAGGCACCCATGTGGAACGAGACCAACCAGGTTTATCAGCTCGATTTTGGTGGCAGAGTAACACAGGAGTCGGCGAAGAATTTCCAAATAGAGTTTAGGGGAAAGCAGGTATAGTACTTGACACAATATTTAAAAAAAATTCTGAGGATGACGTTATAGTCGAAACGTCAACAATTTTTAATCAGTCGATAATTGTGATGTCTCATTAAATATGCAACCAACGTGAAGGAGTCATGATACGCCGGTTGCCTATTATGCAAATTGAGTTTGAAGTGGAATAATATTCCTCAAGTTCTAGTATTACCTAGTAGGCAACCAGTGTACCATGGATCGTGTATATGGGATAATTGTACGATGTCTCACAACGTAATTTATTCAGAATGAATATTGGAGGTGTTATATGTTGATTTCTTCCTCAGGTAATGCAATTTGGACGCATAGATGGAAACGCCTACACTTTAGATTTTCAGTACCCCTTTTCAGCGCTTCAGGCGTTTGCGGTGGCTTTAGCCAACGTCACGCAAAGACTTAAATGATTCTCCTTTGTTTCATCGTGCCAATTTTGAGATTTTTTAGAACTGCATATTGTTTGTTGAGTTTGAGTACATCCTGTTTTTTCCTTCTGAAGAAATTCACATATATTTTATAGATGTTTTGATATTTGTTACCTATTGGGATGTCATGTCGTGTTTCAGTGATATTTATATTGTATTGAATGTTACTGATAAAATATTATTAATAAAAGATATTTCGTACGTGCAGCTTTTGTTACCCCACATTACCTGCAATCCAGATTACAAATTTTGAACCAAATAAAATCATTCGGGTGTATTTCATGGAATTATTTACACTGTTCTATTATTTTTTCAATTATTTCATAATTACATATTGTATATCACTTATATTAGCATATTGTATTATGTGAAGCATATTATTATTATTATTATTATTATTATTATTATTATTATTATTATTACAACTACATATTTGAATGTTCTTATCTTTTACACATCTGAATTTTAAAAGAGCAATAACAATATAGGTATAAGGTGTCTGGAAATAACAGGCCCAGCAATATTAGTCAATATTGTTTAATTTCGTAGGCATGATTATAAAACCAAGCAACAACGTATAACAATTCTTAAAATCTATGACAATATAAGTATAACTATTCTTCTTATCTACATCTCTAACACTTATATAACTCTATATTTACAGTTAATGTTCCCCATTCGAGTCAATAGGCAGTCTAGTAGACTATGTTTTCATTTCTATACGTAGGCGTTTTTAACTAATTCGTAACCAACACAATGCAAAAGTGGTTCATCTTATTGCTTAATATATCATTTTCTGTTCTACGTTCGTTTATTTTTGCTTATTGTCAATGTATAAACAAAACGAAAGGTCAAAGTGCGTTTTGAAATTCTTTAATTCGTTAATCAACGCCTGCATCTCCCTATACATCTATGTATGTTTTATATTCATCAGTTTTATTAACACTATCCTATTTAGTAATCGATACATTCATTTTTTTATTATAAAGTGCTAGTTTAATTTTTTTTATTTAGGTAATTTTTTTGTTTAAAAAGTATAATGGCACTACGTGTCATAAGGAGTTACTTGCAAGTGCGTCATTTTCTCCACAATAGGTTCATACTTACAGAAGTTCACACGACTCACAATAAAGTCGTGTAAACAATAAACAAAGTCATGTAAACAATTAACTCAGTTGTGTAATCTATACACAAAGTCATGTAAACAATAAACAAAGATGTAACTGGTGAACAAAATCGTGTAAACAATAAACAAAGTCATGTAAACAATGAACCCAACTGTGTAAACTATACACAAAGCCGTGTAAACAGTGCAAACAAGAAATAATATCGTGTAAACAATAATCAACGTCGTGTAAACAATGAAAAAAGATGTAAATGGTCAATAATGTAAATATTTGGTGTGTAAACGCGATTAATATTATATAAACATATTTCTTTATTTTTGTATGCTGTTTACACAATTATTCTAAAGCCCTGTTCCTCCAGGAATCATAAGCTGATCAGATCCAATCAAATCAATCCAAACCAGTCAGAAAATTGTTTTCAACCAATCACAATCCTTCTAACTAGGTAGTTGGTGATTGTTGCAGGAACAGGCCTTATATGTTTGAATCTTTAAAATTTGTTGTATTTTGTTTATCATGTCCATATTATTTCACACATTTCATTACAATTTGTTTAAGAATATGAATTTTATTGTTTACATTGTTTCTTTTCTTTTTCTATTTAAAACAATTTTTAATCTAGGGAGAATAATACTGCACTTGCCGGAGCTCCTTATATTTAAAAATACCTAGACATATCACAAATCAATCATATAATTAGCACACATTCTGAAACTAACATCATTTATGAATCATACAAAATACATCGGTGAGCTCTTCGAAAGTATATAAATATTTGATGTATATGTATTTACACTTCAGGTAGTTCAATATAAAATTTCATAAGCTTCATTTTTGTCGACGAAATAGGACGAGGTCGATGTCGGCCAGAAATCACATTAAGGAGAGATTCAAAATACGAAAATCCTCCACCAGAAATTGCTACTTTTACTAGACTAGTATTTGGCATGCGAAACAATGATGACGTTTTTATTAGTTCGCTACCAAAACTTGCAATTTGGAATTAAAAAAAATCCTCAATGGGTCTTTTCCACATCTTTTTTTTATTTGCTTATTATAAAATATATACTTAGTTATGCCTAAAAAGTATTTTTTTAAATTTTTTTCTTTGGCAGATATATTTTGAAAAAATTGTTAAAATTACCATATATTTCAAATAACGCGCCATTGACGTCATACTCCAGTTCGTTGTTGGCTGCCCTGCATTTTGTATTCTGTTAAGTGAAGTGTGCTTAACCTAACTTTCGTGTGTTTTGATTAATTTGATTTAAAATGAATAAAATTGAAGAGGGATATCTTAAGGCTTATTCAGACAATCTTCCAAGAGTTGACAGTGAAATGGTTAACGATTTCTACGTCACAAATATGAACTTTCTAAGTGCTGAAGTGCGCAATGTTAAGACAAGGAGGTTAGCTTTTATAACCTAAGTTATCAAACATCATTTAGTTGATTCTAGCATAAATTGTGCAGTGTTGTCACCTATAGCGAAAAATACCTAAAAATCATTTTGCTCTAGTGATAAATTGTAAAATAATCATGTTGATTTGCTTTAGTAATAATTTATGGAGAATATTTCACCTAAAAATACATATTTTCATTTCAAAATTACCATTTCACCTAAAAATACATAATATTTTCATTTCAAAATTACCAGAATGTAAATTTAATAGTTGCCAAGAAAAAAGTAAAATTGTATATGGCAACGTGGAGCCGTTCTTTAACTTGTCTACATTTTATTGGCTACTGGAGTGTGATGTCAGCGAACCGCGCAGTTTGAAATGATTCATGAAGACCGGTCACTTTGTACTTGGATAACTTCGCTCAATTACAATTCTTTAATAAATTGGGTTGATTTTACTTTTACTTATGTAGCAGTATAACGTTTGATATTAATAAAATAGTAAAATTCAATTTAGCGGAAAAGGCCCATTATTGTAAACAACTGAAATTTCGACATTTGTGATCCGGACATTGCCCAATGCTTTTAAACAATTCTTAAAACTCTTCTGCTCTGCCAATGACAGAGGAACATGTTTAGGAAAACATTTTGACTGGTACCAGATATATTACAACTTTCCCCAAACATGCTGTTCTCCTATTGGAACAGTCCAAACAACTTATATTTGTCAGCTGTAATCCAAAGTAGGTAAGATCAATAATTGTTCTTAAGTACGTTTGATGAACATTAGGACGCATAATTTCTAAGGAAACAAACTCACGTACATGTTACTCTCGCTCTGTGAATTCTGGCTGATAATTTATAAAATATACACTCTTATATATGTACATAACAGTGCCCGATGACACTCGAGGACGACGATGGGATGAAGTGGGGCGCAACCCTCCCTAAGACTAAGGGTGGAGGCTTGCACTTCTCCCTATTTGGGTGGCGGGCAGCGGACGACTGTGGTGGTGGCGAACTCGGAGAATTTCTTGTCGATCGGGATCCTGTCGTCGTACAGCGTGGGAGCCTGCAGAATTATACCTGCGGTTCCCACGAGGACCGCTAGGGTGAAGATCCACAGGAAGAGTCTGTCCAGTACCATCGCGACGTATTTCCAGTCTTCTTTCACCTGGAACGAGAGAAACAGTGGTTCACCAAAACGATAATAGATGGCGCTGAGGAAGTAAAGTCTATGTAAGGAGAGCCTGTATAGTCTGAGGCGGATCAGGCGCTTAGGAATGACTTATATTGATAAGGGAAATTATAGCTCCAACATTTCCAGGTAACTACTGAAATTATTGTATAAAAATTAATAAATAGATCTTGGTGATACGGACAGTAGCAAAGACCAAAAGAGGCTTGGTATTTTTCACAACCACTAACATTCAAGAAGACCATTTCATGTCGCAACATCATTCATTTATTCCACTACCTATGACACTCTGACGAGCCCATGATAAGTGCGAAACCGGTCAGTGTCTAGTGGTTGATCTCGATGAAGGATGTGGTGACTTCCATGCAGATGCCGGACTAATCTCCGTCAAATAAATGACATCGTTGTGTCTTTTATACAGGAAATTATAACCATAAGTCAATTGTCATTGTTAAGCTTGTATAATCATCAATTCGTAATACTGAAAGTAATTATTTAAGAGAAGGAAGAGTATACCTTCGGAGAAGACGATAATATGCTCGCCCTTATAAGAGAAACAAATTAAACTTGAATTGCTCATTTTATTGTTAATGTCCAGTTGCATTTGCTCGAATAAAAAAAACCTCCAATTCCGTATCTTTATAGGGCTATTCTGGACTCGGGGAAATATGACCTGGCATCACTCGTACCAAGCCATTAACGGCTTTAAATCGCTGACGACAATATAGATAAAGCATCCTAGGCGTCGCGTTCTGCACCATGAATTTCCTCCAGATACAGAGCCGGCTGAACGGAGATTTTAAAAATGACCTCGTAGAGTATATGATGTAATTTAGTGTACAGTCATTTCATGCCCTGTTTGGGATTTAATAGAGCTTGGCCTGTACATATGCATAATAATATTTTCCTTCAGCTACGCTTGGTCCGTTGCTCCGCTAGATATTTGTCCTTTTCACGTTTCAGGAAAAAAAAGGACTGAAAATTTTACTATATAGGGAGGACAAAATTATTTTGTATCGGAAATCGCGAGAAAAGAGACAATTGGTCAAAATAGAAATAAGTTATTTTAGTTAGATTTGAATGGCCATTTTTTTTGTTTATCTGTGGTGAATTACAGTTTCTTTTAATCAAGTTAGAAGTCTAATTTGTTTATAAATAAATACCCTTCATACTACAACTAACATCCTTTCCTTAATACTGCCCTGGAGAGTGCTTAGTTAGCGAAATTTTCTTTTTCTTTTACTGCAACATCACCATCTCTGTTGTAACACGTACACAGGACATGAAATCATACTATCTCATCCTCAAAATGAACTGTATAACACTGTCACAATGATAACTTAGGTAATAAGTTTGCATCGAGGGAAAAATATGAACGAGGGGGTTCCTTTTAATGTCTTTAGTGCTATTATCAACTGATTCTCTGATTTTTTCACTTTCATATACAAGGTCAAAAATATGTAACATACCCTTTAGCTATAACACTAAGTATTTTTGACAGGGTGTAGTAGAAAACGTAATTTTATGTATTTTATCACGATTTAATTTTAATCCGGTATTAGAAAACCACTCTTGCGCCTGGGTTTCAATGCTGTTCACTTTTTTAGGTAGGAATAATTTTTTTTGTCATGCGTTAAGAGAGAACTATCATCAACGTGTAATACACATTTATCAAGGGACATATAATGATAGAGATCATTAACATGAATAATAAAAGGAAGTGGGTCCAAGACAGAGCCCTGAGGTACACCACTGAGGCGGTCACCGTGAATGATCCTGTATTATATTATCGACATGATATAAAATTGGTGATAATTGATCACTTTCTCGCTCTTACTAACCTTAGTTGAGTCTTCCAACATCTTAGTGTGCTCAGC
This sequence comes from Pogonocherus hispidulus, assembly GCA_963924545.1. NCBI lineage: Eukaryota > Metazoa > Arthropoda > Insecta > Coleoptera > Cerambycidae > Pogonocherus > Pogonocherus hispidulus. Next base: position 1,410,971 of record OZ004700.1, on the reverse strand, counting down.
TATGAATCGGACACAGAAGCAGGACTTGTGGATCTCTGGCGGACACCTGCTGTGCGAGTACGCAGGATTGCGCAGCACAGGGCTCTTGATGCCGTTGTCGGCGTTTCCACCAGGCGCCGGCACTGTCAGCTCCTCCGATTCAGAATGCGCCATGGCCACGGGACCGTGGATCTGGCAGCTGCCTCCGAACGGACCACCGTCGGCGAGGCTGCAATAAAGCAGGGATTTTAAGTCAATAAAATAAAATTGACTAGGTTTAAGGTGCATTTACAGAGTGTGATTATAAAATTGAACATTGGGTTTTAATTTATTATTGATCAGTCAATTATATTTATGTGAACATTTAAAAGTTTGATAAAGTTGTCCATACAGAGTTTAAGTTGAGTGTACAAAGGTAATTTGTAATTTGGTTGATTCATAAGATAATTGAACACACGATGAAGCTGACGTTCAGTGATCAGAGTCTAACTTACTTATTTTTGTCAAGTATTATTTGACACAGTTTTAAAAAAGTGGTCATTGAAATATAGGTGTGTTTACACGATTCAGTTTTAATGATCTATGCAATTTGATTGGATGTTTTGTTTCATACAAATTTAACAAAATTGTTCATTAAATCGATCACTGAATGAAATTGACAGGGTTTAAGGTGCGTTTACATACCACGGATGTTCAATTTCAATGATCCGTGGACGTGGATTGTTTTTTATCAAGTTTTGCTTAAAAATGTTCGATGAAATCGATCGAGGGTTTAAGGTGCGCTTAAGCTGTTCAATTTTATTGATTCATAAAATTGAATACTGACTATTGACTATCTTCTGTCAAGATTTGTTTGATACAAATTCATTAAACTTGTTTGAGCTTCTGCGCGGGTGCTCCTTTTGCAAAATTAATTAAATCCCGTTGAGGGTACAACAAAGAGCGCTCGAAACAGCAAAATGCACAGAATCGATATCCATTTGCATCCTTTGTAAAATATGAAACATTAATTGCATTGGGACCGGTTTCGGTGGGCATAATATAACTTTTGTGCACGATCTGAATAAAAGCCACTGGAATCTCTTAGGACCGATTCTGAGGCATATAATTTCCGTTGTATTACTTTTATTCGCCCTCCACAGGCTGAATATTTGAGAGAGACCTCTGCAAGAATTGAGAGCGCTTATAACGATTGGAAAATGAAGAATTACAGGGCGAACCAAATGTAGATTAAGGCTCGATTCCAACACACGCACAAAAAACCTAAAATGCGAAACAAAGTTTAATAAAGCCCATATACAAAGAATAAATAAACAACCAGAAGCATAGGCTTGGTATTAAACATTAATTAAAATGAGTTGCTTCTGATCTCATGGATTTCGTATGAATAACGAGAAAAATATATCCTCTCCTACTTGTTTAAGTTTTCAAATTCATCGTTTTCTCTTTCTCATTGAGCTGACTCGGAAGAGTAATGTGTTAAAATAAGATTCATAGTTAACTATAAGCCGTATATAAAATATAAGATAGATTATATACACTTAAAGACAGATATTTATAACCTCTGCTGAAATTAGCCTCTATGACGGTACTTAGTTTAATCCAAGTCTCCTTACTCGGGTTAAACTGAGGTTTGCATAGTAGTTAATAGTTCAACAACCTACCCAGTAATCTAATCTAATAGAGAATACTCGATGGAACCAGTAATTTCACCATCAAAGGTGATTTACAAACGAGTGCTTGAAATATTGTATAATTCTGAAAAGGGGTTAAATTAAGCTCTTAGGAAAGGTTATAGAGTTACGACTGAACCCTGATTAAACCCAGATCTTACCCATAGTGTGGATCGGAAGTCCAGGATTATATGAATTTACCAAAATGTATCTGTCTGAAAACTGTTATCTAATGTGGCATGTTTTAAGCTATATTTAGGTACTATATTACAGACATTGCCGACATCACCCGTATTTAGCATATAATTTACGTGAGAAATTCCCGCGAATTAGACATTTTTTATTCTCTCGTAAATAATACGAGACTATAGCTTCTACCTGGTTTAATTTTCTCTAACAACGCCCCAGTTATGAATAGCAGAAAAGTAACGCCGGAATTCTCTTTCCCTTCCAGTCCAATTCCGGTGGAAAGGGAGGGTAGGGATAAAACCAGCGCCTTTGCAATGATTCTTTAAGGAGTTACTCTGTATCTCTCCATAGAGACACGCTATTAATCGCTTCCATCATTAGAATCATGTCTTTAATTTTAAATTGATAAAATTGTTGCTATCGCTTATAACGATAAAAGAGTGACAACATCTATAACACGTAAAGTCAATATTTATGTGTAAATACTAATTATTAACAGTAATAATTTGAATAATTTTGAGACGAGGTTTTTTGGTTAAGAAAATGAAACAGTTTGGAAGATTTACCTGGGGGATATATCTTCTTTGCTAGGCGTTCTGCTGGCAAACCTCCTTTTGGGGCTGGAGTCCTCCCTGTGAACGGTGGTGTGGTAGGGATAAAGGCAGGTGGAAGCCTCTCTACCCCTTGTGACGAAACGGTTGGCCAGAAATTTGCTGAAAATCAAACGAATATGAAACTTCATCAGTCATGGTAAAATAACACAGCTTTGAGTTATGTTCACAATCAGTCAAATTAATAAAAATTACGGCTTTTTTCAGTTTTTTGTCTTGGATGGGAATATCGAAATACTATACAGGTCTTCAAATAAAAATATGTTTAATTTTGAAACAAAGACAAAATATTTTAGTATATGGTAGTTAAGTAAAGATAAATAACATAATAGTGGAAACATCTTCTAATTCGTTATTTAGTGGGTGAACGCAACTGACAGCCACAGCCTCCGTGTCCGTCACCTCTGTTACCCGTGTCATGTCTCCCTTCCATAGATATTGATACCCCACCAATAGATTAAAACACACACTTTACTTATCGGCCTGTCTTTATCTCTAAATTAAACATATTTTAAACATTTACCTGTTTGTTTCAAATACATAAGTAGGCCTTTTCATGACTAGAAGTCTCGGGAGGATATGGATGAACACCCTCTTCACCCACGGCGACATCTTGTGGGTCTGCGGTGAACGGAAATGGACGTTCAGAACGACTACAGTCACGCATATGCTGCAAAGGGGACAATTGAAAAATATTATTGGAAATGCTTTGGAAATCGCTGTAATAATATACGGAACTGCCCTGCATTTTGAATCGCTTTTATGTAAAAATAAATAGTTTTTATCTTTAGTTCTGATAAATGCATGATTGTGTCACGATAGTAAAAAAGGAAATAAAATTAGTAGCATATCAATATTTCAATATTTCAATATTTCAAAATTTGTTATTTTATTCATAATCATATTTCACCTTGTATATCAAATGTAAAAAATAAAATAAATTCCTAAATTGGTGATTTGCTGTGTTGCCATAATTGTCGACCAAAGTTAAAAGTCTCATCCCAATGAACTGGTAAAACTGAATAATCAAAGAAAATTGCCGAACAAGTGGTTCCTAACCAAATAGGGTCATAGACCGGCAGTTCGGTGCTGGCTTCCTGACAGTGACCATCTCCCCAAGTTCCTCCAAAGTCTGGAATAATGTAAGTAGGACTTAGTCAAGGATTTTTAACTTATATAAAAATTCTTGGGACTTAGTGACTGTATCGTTATTTCTTTTACCTTTACTACTTTGTTTATGTTGTAGGTGTCAAAAATCAACCATACAACAGGTATGATACAATACCTACAAGGTTTGATTGAGTTGGTTTTTAAAGGAAAACCGTAAGAAAGATGTTGATCAATGGAAAAACTTCTGCCAAGACGGTTCCAAGAATTTTAACTCAGGAGTAAGTCAAACTTTGATTTTCAACCATTCACCTTCGCTCCAAAACAACTACAAAACGTCTCCTATTTTTTGACGAAGTGTTTTACATCTTAATGGGAGTGGTTTGCAGGTAGCAACAATTGTAAATAAGTTTGTATGCTTCCGTTGCCTTGATTATGCCTTGTTATACATTGAGAGTTTCTGTGGAAAATCCTCAACCCAACTTCACTCACCATTCTCATTCTCAGTCCCAAATAAGCTGCGGCATGCACCAACTTAATTGACACAACCTTAATAGACATCGACCACAATTGGTTTACAGTTCCTTGGCAAATTACTAGGGCGCCTGGGACTGCAAACACAGGGAAGCACCCTTGTCACTCCCTTATATTGCCTGCTTAGAGGCATAAGATTTTCATTAATCATCTAATTCAGGAGTAATGTTACTTAAGTTCGTCTACGTGTGATTTTTTACTGTTTCAGATAATACCCACGTGATGCAAAGTGAAATACAATATTATTTTGTTGGTTTATTGGTCATAAAAATTGACGTCGATATATATTTATTTATATACCCAGAAAGATGAAACGCCTTACTGCGAAACACCGAACTTTTTTTATAGAAATTAAATATCTCCGCGATAGCAGCACGAGGTGCGCTAAAGCGTACTGAATATTAATTATTCTCTAAGTAGCGATCACGTAGCGATATGAAAAACACCCCGATGGGAAAGGGATGAAGAGTTTTCAAGAAAAACGGAATTAATTTCTTCTGCGCAAAGCGTCTAATTACGAATTGAAATACTTACTTTAGCTCTATGATATTCCCGAAAGGATTATTTGCTCTGATGGGCAGTGCCGGAGTTAAGAAGGGGACAAGGGGTTAACACATCTCGACGATACTGTTTCAAGGGTGAAAACATTCAGACACTTATGATTACTAACCATTTACCATCGGAATAAAATGTTTAAAATTATTTACTAAATAAGTATTAACTAAATTATTATTGACTTCCAAAGTGTAGCCCCAATAGTAAAATTTTGAATGAGGTAAATAAGCCGGAGAAAAAAACTGCTACAGTTTGACCACTCAGAATTATATCTGTGTAAATATGAAAATATTAAGTAGATATTTATTTAAAATTCAATATATATTTTTTACATTACTCAATATATTTTCCTATATTCGACGCAAGTCGTATGGTATTATAATAAAAAAATTCAAAGTTTACATTTATATAAAGCTGCAATTTCCAGCGTTGTTAAGTGCGCCACTGTTAAGAGGTTTATATCATTAAATATTTCTGGGAACGCTCTAGATGTAGATATTGAATAACTCTGGGTTGGCAATTAGGAAAAAAAATTAACTGAAATTTTAATTTACTTCAGAGTATAACAAGGCAAGGATTGGTTATATGAGAACCGAGTAATCTTTGTTACATTCTGTAACTGTCTAGAGAAGTTCCAATTGCAATGTTCTTTTGACTTTGGAGTCTCAAATATGTGCTCCAGCGTTTTCCACCAGACATATTTTATATTTTATTGTTATTAATTGATAAAGTTTACTTCAATAAAACGTAGTCTTTCAAAAATAGTGTATTTAATTGTCTTTTGGATACGTATTTTGTATTATAAAAGTAACACGAAGTAAAATGAATATTGTCGAAGAATGCCTACCATATATCACAATATTTGATTTAGTCCAATTTAAAACAATTTACTGTTAAATGTTTCCTTAGATCGATCTATCAGACAGAAGCAGATATAACTAGTCTGAAACCGTTGAGTGATAAATACTATTTATTACTCAACGCTGCAACTCTTCAAAGGGTAGCGATCCTTCCCGGTGGTCGAAGGATATTTGGTGATTCCATCAATAAACAAGGATACAGTCGCTAAACAAATATTTTCTTCAGCAACTATTGGTAGATCCCAAGAAAAATCAATGTCAAGCCTTGTAGAGCAACCGTAGCTTGTTCAGAAATAAACTCAGAAGATCATGCTGTCAGAAAATGCAGATGATGTTGCTACTGACGTTATTATTTTAAATTCTACTATAATTACTACACGAATCGTACCTTTTTGCATTTATTTTTATTATATTACTTCTAAAACATCTTCAATTTTTCCTTTTGGTTGTCAATGGCGCTACATAAATTCTACTGACGTGAATACAGTTTCAAATGAGTGAACATTTCTCACCCCGCACCATAAATTAATTTTACAGGTTTCCCAACATACTTTTTTTCTGTATCATAGCCTCTTAATAATTTTCAGCTTCTATAAGTGAAAAATTATTTATTAATTCAATGTTTGGCCAACCTCAAACGTATATTATCCGACCCTTTCTATCTTGCTTACTATAGCCCTTGAGCGCACCGTGGTCTGTTATCTTTTCATTTTGGTGTCTTTATGTAGCGTCTGTTCTTCCTCTCCTGTAGTGTAACTATTACAAGGGTAAATCAGTTCTTGGCTTTCTAGAAAATATGAGTAAAAGAGAGACATACTTAGTAACGAGTCGCCCATTCATGTAGAAAGGCTCGAAAGGTGTAGAATTATTTTTAAAATGCTGGTGTTCCGTAAAAAAAACGAACGAATCGACCGCCAATTCTCCGTCAACTTGATCCAAACTTGAGCCGGAAAATCCAAATCTAAGGAAGAGACCTTAGGCAAAAACAATTCATATTTACATAACAAATTTTAAAACGAATTTCTTCCGAGTTCTTGAGACAATCACTTTGTTTTCAGTTTGTAATTTACGTCAAAACAAATTAAAAATCGGGTCGCCGACTCCTTTCAGGAGTGTCCTTAGTTGCCAACGGACTTTTCTTTCATTTAATATTTTCATAGCGCAGTCACTGGCTTTTATAATAATTGAGAAACTCTTTTGTGCAATGTCTGCCTTTCCTCAGACAAAGAGAAAACGAACAGATGTAAAACAGGAATTACCTTTAGTTACGGCTACATTTTCACAACAACAATACCTCTCTGGTTCCCTCCTCAGGTACTTCTTTTGTAGGATATAATTAAGGATTAAAAACATGCTGTTAACGAAGCTGAAAACCATAAATTTTATGTCAAACCGTTTCTAAAACGACGTGCTGTAGAGGCTTTTTAAAAATTTATAATAACTGAACTGGTTCAGTCTGGCCACCACTCAATACAGGATGCAGAGCATAAATTCCCTTTGAAATGTTGCGCAACCCATGTTCCCATTGAAAACTGTAAGGGGTTGTTACCCCTCCGAAGGGATTGAAAGATTTGATAAGATATTTGCATAAAAAACTGCATTGTAAAAACCAAAATTGACGTGTTTCAGGATTTTTTTCAAAAGTAGCTATTTTATTGAATTTTTGCAGGATTTTACAATCTCACTGTATGTCAATGTTTGTCTACGGTGCCTAGTGTTGACTTGTGTCAACAGTATTACTTGTTATATTAATATACTTTTGAATGTAAACATTGTTGAACTCAGATTACTTAAAATTTTGTTTATTCAAAGCATATCATCGTTCACAGTGCTAGAAAGGAGAACAAACTTTGTTTAATTAAGGGTTAAATAAATAGAAATGTTGAAGACACAAACGTATCTTCAACTGTAGTACCTAGGTATAAAAACTTACCTTATTGAGACTAGGATCATGGCGAAGATAAGGTATTTGCCAAGCAGAGGCACTACCAGAGAAGTTGGTGGTATAATTTCGACGACTAAGAGGAAGAATACGTGGAGACTGATGAGTATTGATATTGAGAGAGTAACCTGAAAAGAAAATTAAGATAAATTAAAATTATATATTGTTATTTTAAGATGCTTCAATTTTTCTGTTGGTTGGCCCAAGATTTTTATACAAATATTATAATTTCGGGTAAAGAAACTTACGAAATGTTTTGTTCTTCTAATTTTTCGATATATCGAGAGGTTAAGAGAAGTTTGGGAACATGTAGCTGATGTGTACCACTTGGTATGAGCAAGAAATGGAGGCCTTATGGTTGAAGTGGTGAAAATCAACCAGTTATTGATAAAAGCAATAAACAACCTACCAAAAGTTCACGATTTAGTTATCTTTCAGATTTCTTTTCTCTTTTCTTATTAGAACAGAAAACATGCAAAAAAAGGACTATATTAAAAGTTAATTGAGCCATAATTTCTGATAAATTTAAAGTGTTATATTTTTTACTAAGTATTCTATAATATAAATTATCAAATAATCGAGCCAATACTTGAATTATGCTTCAGTTTAACTATGTGTAACGTTTTCCATATTTAAAATGTAAATCGGACCTAATTTAGTTGGGAACTTTTACAATAAGGCTGTATCAAACTTCGGGCAACTTAGGGGTTCGAGGGAAAGTAGACACTTGAGAGTTTTACAATAATGGCATTGTACAATGTTCTCCGAAAGTCAATTTCAAGATTTTTCTTTTAATAAAGCCACATCAGGGTTGACTGAGACTTTGCAACTGCTTAGGGTGGTATAATAATAAGCCAAGCTTTTTTAATATGCAATCTTTATAGAATTCTTATATACGTACCCACATCGACTAAATTTACTCAATATTAAAAACATATTTTCTTTTTCAAACTATGAAGCAATCTAAAAAGTTTGGTGGTCACTGATTTATTAATATATCAATTCTAATGTGTCCAACAGTTCTAAAACTTTTCACTACATAATGGTAATCTTTAAATATTGTGAAGGTAGAAAAATAGTCCTGATATACACAACATATAGCACGAATTATATCGAGTATGTATTCTAATCCTGCTATATACGATCAGAAATTCTCGCTGTGCAGTGTGATAATATTTTGCGCCGAGAGCGATGTAAATCTAGCAGGAAATGCACGGGAAAGCAATTGTAAATCCGTAGCGTATTCTAAAAATATTTTATAAAGGGGAAACGATTAAGGAATGTTACAGTCGTAGGAAAACGAAATCGATTTTTATTATATCTTACGTATCTCACTCATATTTTATCCATATATTGAGTTATTGCCCAAGCATTGATTTATTAGAAACTGATGTGTCATTAGCAGTATATGAATGTGGGCGTATTTTACGCCCCTTGCCATATTTTGAACCATTCAAAATAGACACTTACGTATTTAACTTATTTACTTATTTATTTAATTTTACAGTCTCTTCCGATCATCATTTGTCAAAGACCTGTCAAACAATGTGTTGTAAAATAAAATTGACAGTCTTTTTCCCATTTAAAACTCATCAGTGTGTTTTCAAGAGTTTTAGATTTTATAACCTTACTTATATCGATCAGGAATAGATACTTACTAGTTACATTTTAAGTTAAACAGTTTGTACTTATAACCAAGTTTGTGGTTATTATTACAATTCATATGAAGTAGGCCCTTTAGAAAAAGTAATGGAGTGTTCCGAAAATCGTTCTATGAAAATCTCAGATATCCCTAGTGAACTTCTCCCAAGATCAGTCATTAGACTGAATTAGCTTATTCCCCTAAACAACAAATTTACACACTTCACGTTTACAAGAAACCATTAATAACATTTCAGACAGGTCTACCCTTGCCCCCCCTCCCAAATTAATATAAAGCGCGCGGGTTAAGCCCCCAAATAATATATTTGGTGTCGAGTGGCAAAAACAACCCTGTTTCGCTTATTTGATTATATCCTAGGAGGAAAATTAGTGTTGATTGTTTCTTTTATGTTTTATTTTAACAACACAGTATCAAGACCGGCTAAAATTCGATTGATGAATGTGTCTCTCAAATGAAACTCATCCAAACTTGAGGAATATTTCTTTAAAGGGCAGTACTGACACTAGTAACAATTAGAATAGAGCGTCCTTAAGAACTATACAGGGTGTTAATTAAACATGCGGCAAAAATTCAAGAGGTTATTCCTTGGACTATTGGAAAGGTGCATTTGAATTAGAGTGAACAGAAGCGAACGAACGAATTCGTTCGTTCGTCTCTGTTCGCTTTATAATATATGCAGAAACACGGACGAGTTCGTTCGCTCCCGTTTTGCTCTCCATATATAAATTACGCAAACTTAAACAAACGAATTCGTTCGTTCGCTTCTGTTCGCTCTAATTTAAATGCACCTTAAGGATATTTTATCCTTTGATGATTTTTGAAAAAAAAAGCGCTTTGTTGCGAAGATATAGTACCTGGATCTTCTTCTATCATGCCCAGCACATTCTCTTCTACGTCTACCGTTCTTACAGTCCTTGGCCTTCCTGGTCCTCCACTTCGCTTCAATGTTCCCGTTTCTCGAAGACGTTGATGAATACTTTGAAAGATTTTTCTATCGGGAGCAATGTGGTTAGGAAATCGTTCAATGTACAGTCGCCTAGCTTCTAAGGCATTGCCATCAGCAAGTCCATAAATAAAATGCATGTCAGCCATCTCGGCATTCGTATAGCGAGCCATGATAGAGGACTTCACTAACAACCGTTTACACGTCAACTAGCCAAACGTCAATCAATCTTAACAAATGCGACACATACAAACTACAAAAGCACAACATACAAAAACATACAAAATAATCACTCCGAAGTATCACGGGATGTTGGTAAGAAAAAACAACTCCTTTTTCTTACATGTCTTTTACTTGATACGTCCAGTCTAGTACGCCATACTTTTATTTCACCTACATTAATAATGTGAAAAATACCAAAATTGGATTTGTTGAAAATTTTTTTCGCCCTATATCTTCGCAATAAAGTGCTTTTTCAAAAATCATCAAATGAGAAAATGTCCTTAGAATAGTCCAAGGAATAACCTCTTGAATTTTTGCCGCATGTTTAACTAACACCCTGTATAGTGCGCCTCTAAATTCCGCCCAAAAAAAAAACCAATGGACTGAAATCCGGTGAACGAGCAAGCCACCGAAGAGCCTGCTCTTGGACCTCGAGCTCGACCTTGAATGTAGCTGTTGGGATGAAAGTTATCAAGGAAATATGCTCACCACATTATTTTAGGAAAATCGGGAGGATATTTTCCTAAAATAATGTAGTGAGCACCCTCTTGTTGATACGTTATGTTAAGCCCTTGTAACTGATGGACATTGTTCTAGGAGATCACATCATAGGTCCCTTCTTCCTTGAAGAAAATTTGACAGGACATGCATAACGTGACTTTTAGAAAATAATGAAATATCCATGCGTTTCAAGGACTTAACATAACGTATCAACAGGACAGTCAGCTACCACTTTATTTTAGGGAAGTCAGGAATTTCCTTGATAATTTTTATCCTAACAAACGGATTGAACGTCGAGGACAACTTGAGTAGCCTGGTTATTTACCGGATTTGAGTCCATTGGATTTTTTTCTATGGGGTTACCTTAAATCTAAGGTGTTCATTACCCAACCCGACAATCTTCTGGATTTGCGGTAGAGAATCACCACCGAGTGTGCATCTAACCCCAGGCAAACATTTGACAACGTGTGCAGGAAATGTCTGATAAGTTTTTCCACTGTAAGGAGGTGCTTATTTTGAACAAAATCTTTAGATATTCCTATTAAAATATTGTTTTCTTTATTAGACTGTTGAAGTTGACTGCTTTTATAACCTTACTCACAGAAACGCTTATAACTTGAGAACAAATGGACCGATTAAAATTTTTCAAAGACTGATATTCAGAGAATTGAGAGACCTTTTAAATGATGTACCAACACATCCCATCTTTTCATTTAAAATATTTTATTTGACAGCGCCTATGTTGCCATCTTCCATTTTAGCAAAATGAATTTATCGTCAAAAAATAATACATTTTACATGACTCACCCTGTATTTTATTCGAAGTCCCTAACTCAATTAGTTCAAAAGTTAGCAAGGGGGGCGACTTTAAACGGCCACTGTATAACTCTCCTGGTAATACTTACATTAAAATGAACCTTCAATTGTTAAAGCTATCATTCCTGGGCAGCTTTTTCTGTTACTATAGATAATTGAACAAAGAATTGAGTTGTAGTTGTTTGGAAGGAAATAAATCGTTAAGATTTCGATCATCCGCAAAGCGATCACATCTACGGATTTGTCCAACAGAGTCCCCTGAGATCTCCCCAGAAAGCTGACGACAATTATCAGTCACCTAAAGGATCTGATGATACGGAAAAGCCAATCCGAGGATTCAAACTATATCCGTCGGAATGAACTCGCTGGGAAAATGTAATGTCCGCTAATGGAATCAAGAAGAGAGTGATGGTTCCTTTTTTCCCTGAATTCTCATTTTCGGTTAATGCCGAGGAGGAGGCATTCATTATAAACCAGCATTCCCGCGGGAATACTCGGGAAAAACAAAATTAAATCGGACGGGATGACAGGCAAACACTCCCTTAATGGCGGAGTTTTTCCGTCTCCCTTTTAATACGACGGGGAGCGTTGCCCCTTTAAATTATGTGTGGAAGTGGAACACCGTGGCGTTATCGGACGTAAATTTTTGAGGATCGCTATTTGCCGCGACGTGGCTAAATATAAAAACTGTAAAGAAGCGGCGAAGCAACAGCAGAGAGCAGAGAGTTAACTCTAAAGTAATAAAACGTTATAATACACTGTTTTTAACTAAAAAGGGACAACACCTTAAACATATTTTTAAAAGTTGACACTCGAGTACAAAACTTGAACATAAATTTTCCACTTACAAAAATAATGACAAAATTCCTCTTCAAAGAGAAGCTAATTTTTGCTATTCAGGAATACAACTGAAGAAGAACCTGTAAATTCTCAAGGAAATGATATATATCCATTGCTTTAAAGCAAATTAATATTAACCGTAATCACATTATCTCGGAATCCAATCAAGCAGGCTGGGTTTTAGCGTAATGAATGTAATAAAACCGATCCAGTTCCTTACGGAAGTTCTGGGACCCTTCTATTAATTGATCGAAATTGTATTTAAATCTTTTATAATCTCTCGCTGCGATGCACTGATTGTGAAAGCTGACGGTCGTTTCACAATAGCATGATTCCCTTAAATGCTTCATGGATTTTATATGATCGCCACCAGACTATGTATTCTATCACAATTTTAGGTATGACAGTTCCCGGACAACAGCATATACAGAGCCCCAAATATTGTTTTTCCAATTTGGAAACAGAGACACAAAATATGACTATATGATAGTTAGATAAAGTTAATAACTACTAGAAAAATAGCTCCTAATTCGTTATTTACAGGGTAACCACGACTTTGTCATCCCACCACCCCTCGCTATTTCTTATCCATGTGAAGTGTCAGATGTGACATCTCCCACCAATAGATATTGATATCTCAGTCACTTCACTTACTATGGACCTATTCTTGTTTTCAAATTGAACAATTTTTTATTTGGGACTCTGTAAGTCGCCTACAAAAAATTTTTACATCCTTCTATCCTACACTGAGCATTTCTTCTATATTTTTTCATCAGACTGCGTTAAAAACTAAATAAAAACATCCCTGACGGTCAAATTAAGAGCGCGACATCGCCGTAACAGATGAACACAGACTAAATAAAATAAAAATAGGGTGGCAGCAGAAAACGGGGCGAAAGCAATTCGTAAAAATCATTTATAATGGTCGCTGCGAGTTCCCAAATGTAAAGTTGCTCTTTAATTTATTTGCTGTCTTCCGCTTTTTCACTCCCCACGTCTGTGTTCACCGTGTTGCGAATAATGCCTTTATGCCTGAAATTGCCACGCCATATCCTCTTCAGCAAGTGTGTAGTTGATGTCTACGACCTTCCGAGTTCCACTCAAAGTTGGAAAGCTTTATTTTACTATTAGTTTATTATATTGTTATTTGATTTGATAATTTACTTATGTTTCCAATTAACGATATTATTTATGCAAATATTTGAATTAGTTAGAACTGAATGCTTATAATTTTACCTTTTCGCCACTATCTGATGGTAGGTAGAACGTGAGGACTGTCAAGAAGGATATTCCCATGCAGGGGATAATAATGTTGACTGTGTAGAATAGTGTTTTTCTCCGCATGGTGATATTGAATGTTATATCCAGATATGGTTCATCACAGCATGTATAAAATTTTTCATTTCTGTAATCAAAAACATATATTAAACTCTGTAGCGACACTAAAATGTTTAAGGTAAATGGATCCATAACATTGATTTTTCCCTTTTATTTAGGGACGAAATTTTTCTATGCCTCAAATTTTTGCCAACAATTCTTTATCGTATGTTTCGTTAAAATTAATTGCAATGTTTTTTAATTAAAAACACGCGCATCTAGGGTATTCTCTTTTACTTATTTTTTTAGAGTAGAGTTTTATTTACAACAGTAGAGCACATGGAATGAAATTGGGCATTAAATATGAATATACTCACCTCACAGCAGGTACTTCGAGAATGTCCCACTCGACGGACATATAAAACTCTGAAAGGTCCACGCCGACCTCTACCACGTTGCTACCCGCCTTCTCATCCATATGTCTCAAGTCGACCTGGGCATTAAGTGAAATTTAAGACAGACATAAAACACTGGGTCTTAGGCTCATATCTATAAGTACTCAACGTGACAGTAATTGCCTATATACATTTTATACACTGATAATAAAGACACATCTCTGTACAGTTCTGTATGATTTACAACTCTTACACATTACAACAACTGACTCGCATTAGCATACAACACATAGTAAAATACTAGACATGGTTGACCTACGACAAAAGGCAGACTAATTTTATTTCATTGTTTTAGTTCAGTTGTTTTAGGTTCAGTTTTATTAGGTTAGAAGTTCCAAACGTTTCCTGGAAAAGTTCAAAGAAGGCGAGCGCAAATATGTTGAATTCGTCAGCAGACCGCTGCTGCTTGCATTTTGCCGTGTTTTCATTTATCGCGAAAGTTAAGAATCGCTGGATAATTTGGGTCTGGAACTTTGGCAGTAAATTATAGATCTCATAAATAATTCAGGCTGCTAATTGGATACAGCAACTCGAGTTTTAACTCTGATGGAGATTCACTGCCTTCGCATTTATGGCCATTTTGTTTCACGTGCTCACCACACCCATTTGTCAATAAAACAAAACTGGATATTATTTTTTATTAATTTTAAAAATACAATTTCTAAGCCGTAATTTGCTAATGAGTTTTGTAACTCATTATATTTAAAGAGTAACATCTCAGTCTACACGATAGCAAGAAAAACTGTTGGCTCAAAAAAAATAAGGTTTTATACTCTCAAACTGACAAAATGCTGGTGTTATTGACCAAAAATGATAACTGGTATATGTGAACTATGAATCACATATTTGAATGAGTTCCAAGAAACGTGAGGAGCTCCAAGCTAGAGGTTATGATTTCAATTGATTAAGATTCGAAGTTGAAAGAAAGGTTGTTAGAAAACTATTCCCTGACATTTCTGGATTAATTCTCCTTTCAAAGATAAATGAGAGCAGCTCTTTGGCAGAAAGTCAAATGAGAGTGACGGGGGATACCGTGAAAAATGCGGGCCACGAACGATTTATTAATACTATTTCTCACTCGATCGGTGGAATAATTGAAAACAGCTCAGCTCTAACGCGAAACAGACTGCGAAACTTTAAAATTACTTTCGCGAGTTTCAGCAAAGTGATTTTTCAGAAGTGGGGCTTGGATTTGAGGATTGCGTCGCCGATTTGGACTAAAATTTGGAGAGTATGTTGTGGTTTCATTCGTGGTTGTTAGTTGGTGGGTTTTTAGAGAGCAGATTTAAGTTTCATGTTTAGGGTGCAAGGGCGATGAACATGCTCTTACATTAAGATGAGATAACATAACTTTTTGTGATGCTTAGGACTGACATAAATTTTCATTTCTGGACTCACATTTCTTAAATTTCAACAAAACTACTTTGTAGCACATCCAGGAAATATTTTCTTTTGTAATTTTGATAAATATGTTTTTAAAATTGCAGCTTGATGATCATAGAATCTATAATCTTAAATATTCAAGCAACCGATTTTTTTTAACGCAGAATTCCATTCCACTATCACATCATACATTTTGTAAAAGCATTTAAATTTTGACAATAACTTTTGGGTTGTGTATAAAAATAGATTTGGTTTGAGAAATTTAAAACTGGTTCGTACTTTCGTTTCTCCTAATATCGCCAAGTAAATTTTGTAGTAGTTTGTAGATAAAAAAAATTGCCTATTCTAGATGCGCCGTCTTTGGATTTGCTGAAATTAATGTTCCTTGAGAGACATTTAAATAGCTGAATTAAATGACCATGAAACATTTACATTTTGCATGAATTCAAGTTAGTTTGTATAATCAAGGAGAGACCTAAAGGAGGTCTAGTCTGTTAGTGCAATTAAAGGCCTTGCAAATAGTCCTAGGCGTCACAAAAACCAAGAACAAAGCTAGAAGCGCAAGGCAGGGCGTCCAATTCTACATACTGAGGGTAATTGCTAATTAGAGCAATTAAAACAAAGTGCTATGTACAGCGTGTTTTATTACTTACCGAAGGAATAGTTACTTTTATTATTATTAACATCAGTGTGAAGCTTTATGGCCTAGTAAAAATTTTATGATCATTCGCTTCCGTGTTTGCAGTTTCAGCGAGACCACGCGAATGAATTTTGCGAATTATATGATTTTTAATTTCTGCAGATCATATCAGGAATTTAGAAACAGGGCTTTTGCGTTTTACGGTGATTTTATGACCTACTCCGACATTTTGCTGCATACGAAGATTTTGCAACTTAATAAAAGTTATGCGATAAAAATAGAATGAACAACGGTGTAAAATAAAGCGTATTCCACTAAAAATGTGTAATGTCACCAGAACAATTGACATCTGCTTATCCACGATAGGTATTTTTTTAGTATAAATATACTGCTGGAATTTATATGACCCTTCATTAACCACATGAATGTCAAACATCCCTAAGATTAAAATATGGACAGCTGTTTCGACTTGTTAAATCTCATCAGCGCTATTATATTAACGTACGCCATGTGTGATGGAAATGGAGCACATCAATCAGCTAATTTTTACATGGTTCGACCGACACAAATCGGTAGATCTGCTTATGGTTTCTGCTATAACTCCATAGGTCAATTATTACTTGCAGCTTAATAGCATCAAGTATGTAAACACCGCAGGCTATAATTATCGTAGTAGCAATTACTGTGATTACTACTGTTACCTGCCGAATATCCAATAATGGTAATTACAATTAATTATTCTTGAGTCCAGTAAAAAATCCAGAAGTATATTTTTATCTCTATGATTTCAATTTGTAATATTACACTACTGTATAAATTTCAAAAATTTTATAAAATAAGAGATATTTCTAATTCGCAAAAATTACTTATTAAGAATTGTTTTCCATTATCACATCATACATTTTGTGGAAATACTTAAATTTTGACAAGGTATTTCTAACTCGCAAAAATTACTTATTAAGAATTGTTTTCCATTATCACATCATACATTTTGTGGAAATACTTAAATTTTGACATTAACTTGTGCGTTGTGAGTTTTTAATTTTTACCACGTTAGTAGTTGTACGTAACGAAAAGAGTACAAACCTATCATTTTCATATTTTTAAAGTATCTAAGGATATATTTCTTCCGAAACCTTCAGTCCTAAATATTTCTATTTCTTTACAACATGCCGCGCCTACTGTTACCAGTCACAGTCTCTAACAAGTACTGCATTCTCCTCAAATATTTACAAGAACAGTAGCAGTACAACACTAACAGCGAGTCGACCGCATTACTTTGCCATACGAAGCCACATCTAGAGCTAACATGTATCGGTACGATCTAAGTCAATCTCCCTTATGGAAAAGGTATAAAATCTGTGGTGCCTCAAAAATTCATACACCACCAAAAATGCGGGCTTGTCAAAAATTATGGATGGGGGTAAGGTGGGGACGATTTCAAAGTATTTTATGAAACTATATCTTACCGAAAACATACATATATGCAAACCTTCGTGGTGAAAAAAATTTATTATTATATAAGAAGCAAATTCGCATGGGTCTCTATTCTAATATAATTTATTTATTTATTTATAGTATTGAGTATCGAATTTTTATACTGTGTAAATTAGGGTTCAAAATTAAAGAGGTAATTGTTTGAACTATAGACAATGTATAACTTTTTAAACCTGAGCCGTATTTCTCCGTCACTAGAGTTATTTGACTTTGGCAGGAACTAACTGAGACTAACTAATGACTAATGGCTAACTAATATGTGCAAAAATTGTTGATATTTGTTAATATTAAAGTTGGCTGTTTTTAAATATGTACGAATTAAATTTTGAAAATATTATTAAAGCCCACCATTTTGAAGGGATATTAGAACCGGAGATCGCATCAAAAGAAATTTGAATAATCACTCAAAGTGATATAATTCAAATCCTACCCTTTGTAAAGAGAAAAGAGGGTCTCAACTCGACTGTTTCAGCTTTTCGCGAGTAGCGAGTGTCTTTGTGCGGGAAACGGGCGGTTTTTAATAAAAATACTGCCTCCAAGTTGCGATGAAAAGGTGCTTTTGGGGAATTACTTAAATATGACTTTTCCCCTCTGCAATTCAATTTGCAAATATGGAATTTGGAAAGTGAAACTTTGCAGGGAGATGTAAACCTAAATGTGCCGTTTACTTACTACTTAAAAGCGATGGTAGGAAAGGGAAAAGAATTTTCTTCTTCCGTTATGTTGATCATTAACATTATTTTGACTAGTCACAAGTCTACTGAAAAATTTTATCCATTGCAGACAGTATAGAAACTGTAAAATCATGTAAATGAATATCAGAAGGAGCATCTCCACCTGATACTTGATGTGTCATCAGTATATTAATCAGTTTATGTAATCTTACTTCGGTCTTGTCATCCATCACGGTTCATGGCGACGCCTTCGTCAATGTACAGGATGGTCAATGTTATGTTAGAGGATCTTGTGTGGCCTGAAATCTCCAAACCAAGCATCATAATTCAGAACAATGATATTCTACTTCATTAAATCCATTAAGTAAAATGCTTGAATAGTGTAACATAAGTTTAGCTGCTTCTAAATGCATCTTCCTCAGAATATTCCATTTTAGAACGGATATAGTTAAAATAATACTTTTTCTCATCCTATGATGGCTCTAATTGTTTCATCTATCACTATAATTCAACATTGCTGGCCATCAACTAAGTCTGCCACCTGATAATCAATGCAGTAGTTTGTAAAATTATTCAAAATTCGTGCAAGGCATTTCCATCTTCTTGCTTGCGTTCGTGCACAGCAGGGTGAATGAAAATTGATGTTCCCATTTCCATGAATGTATTACAGGCTAGAGGGGTTACGTTCACGGTTTTTGCAAAGCGGAAATGCTAGTAATGACCAACGCCGTGTGCTCGATTGCCTTCGCTAGAATATGCTGCTCTGATTCGTGAAATGCAGCCACTTAAAATGCATTGGAGCAATGTTTGATGGCGGCAGAAACTTTTTCCTGACTGCCACTTGTACGTATTAATCCAAATACGTGCATATTGTTAACATTAGAAGCCATGATTCAGGTTTTCCATCCTTTCATTGGATAATTTGTAACAGATTTCTGAAAATATGCAAGAGACCAATCAGGGGATATTCATTTTTGATATAATTTGACTTTTTTTATCATATTAAACTGTATATAGGCTTTTTTTGCTAGGTATATATAATATTATCTACTTAACATTAAGTTTCCACCAACTTTCCTGAGTATTTATTAATATTTGAGGTTTATCTGGTGCTTATATTTTAGCGTTTCCGGCGCATATTAAATTGCTTAACTTTTCATAGCCCTGTACAGTAAATTTCGACCGCCATAGATTTCAATTTTTGATATTGGAAGCGTTATCTTTTAATTAATAAATTATCCCTGCCTAAATAAACTATCAGACCGGCTGACAGGCGAGCCGTTATCTTTTACAACGCTGAAAAGTTATCGTTTAGCATGGAATTGCTGGTTTCCCCAACGGTAATTTTTCCAGTGATAAACTTGACGTCAGTTCAGGTAGACATTGCAGTCAGATGCATTAGTTGGCTTTGAAATATGTATGCATGATATTTTTATAAATAATACATGGCATGTTTATTCTAGTATTGCAAGTAATTCAAGAACTGACAATAATTATGGATACTTAAGACACCAAAAAATATACAACAATAGTGGCTACATAATATATAATACCTATACAGTGTGTAAAATGAACTCCGAAGCCACTAGTAGACGAATATAGACATATCCGTGAATAAGGGAGAAGGTGAGATGCACATTTGGTCCAGAAGAAAGGCAAAATAAGCCCCGCCCTGACTCAACGATCGGGAGTGCGTTGGCTGGTGCTCGCCCCCACTATATTTCATGATCGACCATCTGATCGTTTAATGCCACATGAATAGTTTGTCTGTCTGGCTCCCTCTCA
Source organism: Pogonocherus hispidulus (assembly GCA_963924545.1). NCBI lineage: Eukaryota > Metazoa > Arthropoda > Insecta > Coleoptera > Cerambycidae > Pogonocherus > Pogonocherus hispidulus. The sequence continues at coordinate 1,390,785 of OZ004700.1, read as the reverse complement.
TCTTTATTTAATACTTTTAGTGCATTAACACAGTGTTTCGTATACAGATGTTTATACTACTTATTAATATATTTGTCAACATTCTTAATATTCGAATAGCTATTAGATACTCATACATACATTCGTGCGATGCGAAATATTAGTTAACCTTGATCTACCAGATAAAAACTCATGTTGATTGATACTAATAGCATTTCTGACATGGTTGTAGACACACGTCTTACAAATATATCTGGTGAAGCCCAGGAGAGTCGAAACAACTCATGTATTTGTAATCTGATTAATATGTAGGCGACAAAGCATTGTTTGCCGTCTAGAATCGATTTTGGAAGGGCCCCACTGACGTTAAGCAATTAATTAATTACATAACAAACGCCTCTAATCGAATTAATTACAACGGGCGTGGAGTGGATGATGGATTGATTTTTAAAACTTGTACAGGGTGTCGCGTTCAATCGGGTCGAGAATCAAAACGAATCTTCAACAAGTAGTATCAACTTTACATCTTATGTGCCAGAAATACATTCTTGATATCAAAATATTTAATGGATTATTGAAAAATAAACATAGACACCATAATTTCTTCCATGACCTTCAGTTTTTATGTATCATGATTTTCAGTTTGGTCTGATTCTGTTTTGATTCATTCTTGTCGTATGTTTATTACATTTAAAGTATGTACAATTATCTTCAGAATATTATATATACTTTACATACAAGCTTCTATTCAATTTGATTATTAATAAATCTAATACAAGTCCGTAATCTTTCATATACTTATATGAAAGATAAATCGTGTGAAATTAATGACTATTTTTCCTATTCAGGACTTTGTTTATTCTTTCTAGTCAACTATTTGGTTCATATTTGTGTATATGTACTCTGAATTTTTCATATTGTGCCATAATATTGCATCCTCTTTCTGTAGTTTCTGTAATTTCGTGTATTTAAAATTTTCCTCAATCTAATATTACGTTTATTTTATCTACTTATATTATTTGTTTATCTCCTCGCATAGAATTAGCTTTTGTTAAACCAGCAACAGCATCTTGTTGTTGTTGTTGTTGGAAGGCGGCGCGGTTACCCGCAGCACTCAGGTCTTTCGACCCATTTTGCCTGCCGCTATTCGAGAGCTATTGGAAGAGACCCGTGCTATGCGCATAGGCCAACACTCGTTCTAGCTGAAGTTCTCTAATGTCCTGAGGCAGGAGAAATGCTGCATCCAGATGTTTGTGTCTCTTGACCATGAGGCAAACACAGCGACAGAGGATATGAATGGAGTCCTCGTCATCGTGTCCGGAAAACCTGCACCTTCTAGTTTCACTAAGGCCGATAGTGTTAAGGTGCTTGTTGAGATGTCCGTGACCTGTCAGCAGTCCTGTGACAATCCTTATGCTGTTACGACTTAGCGCAAGTACTGATCGAGTTGCGTTCGACCAAGGCCCTTCAATTAAGAGCCTGGCTTGTCGCAGCCCAGTCTCGTTCGACCATTCTTCCTTTGATTTTTCCTTGATCCAGTTTTCAGTAGACCTTGTTACATAACTAGGCTGAAGCCCCAGTACTGGTTCGGGCCCTGTAAACTGTATACTTGAGCCTCTTTTAGCTAGTGCATCGGCCTCCTCATTTCCTGATGTATTGTGATGACCCAGTACCCAGGTCAATTTTACTTGGTTGTTCGGTCCCAATTGGGCCAAACCATTAATACACTCTAGGACCACCCTGGAGGTGATCCTGTAGGAGATCAAGGCATGTAAAGCCGCCTGACTGTCGGTGCATATCTGGATATGCTGATTAGAATATCTCCTTTTGAGATTTTCCTGAAGTCTTGCAGAGTTAGCAAACATTTCCGCCTGAAAGACCGTGGCACACTTTCCCAAGAAGAAGGATAGTTTCGTCCTTGAGCGCACGCCTCGGGCTACAACAGCCTCTTACTTTTATACTTGATATTTTGCAAATTAAGAAATTTGAGTTAATCAATTTTACTAATTTATTAAAACAGCTGGCATTTTCTTAATGTAATTATAAATGCACAAAAAGTTGAAAATTGAAGAAAAGACATGAATATGAGTCCGCGTTGTGCATAAATCCGTCACATTCACTTGTTCCTCTTTTCATTATGTCACATGTGTATATTATGAATTTAATAAAGAAGTTTAAAGACGAAAATATTACTATAGTTATTAAAAAAGTAACGGCTAACCAATATCTACACACGTACACCATGCAACATCGAAAACAATCCATGCAATTGTTTTACAGCTCGCTTAATAAAACTTATGCAACCCGTAACACGCGGCAAGTTTGATTGTAATCGGCTCTAAAAAGGTTTTAATGGCTTTAGAGATCCCTGTTGCACCTGTTTGCCACACCGGGGGTGTTTTATTGAGAGTACTTCGGCTGTGAATCGTAAAATAGCCCCACTGACAACGTTTATTACCCTGAACTTACTGAATAGAATTAACTTCACCCAGAGATACCGTTAAGAACAATACAATGTTGTATTTACTTTTAGCGTTATGTTCCTCTTGTATCTGCAACTTCTATATACTTTTTGGATGGTATGTCTGCGAAGAAAATGATGTTATTTGTATTTTTGAGATTTCATCTGCAATTTTTTAAGATTTAACAATTTGAGCTATCTTCAAAATGAAATATTTTCCTATATAACACCTAAATCTCCTATAAACCCTTAATATGCGCTATAAAGTGGAGCATTAGTGGTATAACGTTGATCATCAACGTGTCATGGATATGAATTATGGAATATCTACCCAGTTGTGTGACAATATAGGTCATCAATTTAACCTACATATATAAAAGCACCACAAGCTACATTATCGATAGCAAATTCAACATAATTATATTTTGTATGAAGTTGAATTAACAATTATGTGCAATAAAACTAGTAAATTTATCAAAATCAATCAGAATTACTATTAATTCCACTATAAGAGAATGTAGATACAAATACAAATAGGATACTGTATGATCGAATAATTAGTATTATGACATATTGTGTTACCAACGAAACAAACCACAAATAAGATATCTAGTTTTTTTTTTCAAATACATTTCGTTGATGATGACCACCACTATACATATTATATAGGTTCTCATGTGACAGTGACATTTCATTAGTCTTCTGAAGGACGTGTGCATAAAAACATCGTAATTGTTGCGAAAGATGTGGTTAACAATAACGAAAAATGTGGTTTCGGGGTTATGCACAGGTCCGGATTATAGATTTTTTATACAAGTTATCTTCAGCTTGTTTCAGCTTGTCTCAGCTTCCAATAGTTTCTTGGAATCGTACCTACTTGACAGTATTACGAGTTATTTTCAAATTTTTCACAACACATTTTATAACCAAAGCCTTTCTCTTATTTGTTTCTGATAAAACGGCGAGCTGGAAAAATACCGTATAAATATAACGTTGACGTTACATACATACTCAATAACCTTTATAAATATAATTTATATAACGGCTGTCACATAAATTTATTTGGGCTAAAGTGAGGAGCGTACTAAAGCCTGAGACAAACGCTTTAGCGAACCCGCGTCACATAATAGTGCGATCTATTTTTTTACTATATTTCCAACAATGTCGATTGACAGTTCTGGAGTATATCCAAACATTGTTTCCATTTTGTTTTGACATCTTAAAAAAAAACAAACCATAACCTAAGTTTGAGCTTTAGCTGTATATAAACATCAAATGAAATCTTTAAGATGAGAAATACCTTGTAGTATTCGGTATATCAGTATACAGTGTGTCCAAGATAAAGATGGGATAGCATTGGGATCTTGGAAACGGTAAGAGCTAAACTCAGGAGGCTTTTCCTCGTAAATTTTTAATGGTGGCAACAACAAGCTAAAAACGTAATTAAACTATTACTTGTGATACATCATTGAATTGAGAATAAAAAATGGTATCAAAATTTCTATTTAAAAATACAGGGCCGTATTAAAAAAAAAGAAGTTGATGATGGTTTCTCGGAAACGAAACGTCGGACAAAAACTTGATGAATGCCATCTTGTTAAGCTCAAAAAGTGACAACGGAAAAGTATTTTGTATTTTTTGATAGCTGTTAAAATAACACCAGAAATAAATAAAAACAAATATCGCAAAAAAAATGTTTTTCCAAATATTTCGAAATCAAAAAAAGATAACTTACTTTGCAAAGTTCATTAAAAGATATTCAAACTACTCAACTTTTTCCAACCAAATTTAACCAACTTTGTATCTTTTACCGTTTCCAAGATCCCAATGCTATCCCATCTTTATCTTGGACACACTGTATAAAAGTTATCCCGCATCATTCATTTAGGTAAGTGAGCACACTGGATTGGCTGTGGGTCAATTTTTAAGTTGTTATAATTTTGGATGCTTTCGCGTTTGAAGGGACTACTACAGAAGTCATTTCAGAGATGTAGATATTTGAGACAGTACATCATTTCAGAGATGTAGATATTTAATAAAGTACATCTTTCACTTGCAACGAAATGGTAAGTTCATTTTGACAGAGTTGGATTATTGAATTTAATCTATTCCTTACGCCGTCATTGATTTCACACCCAAATGTCGAATAATTATTATATCCAGTAGGTGTCATTGCACAGATGCAGGATATATAATTTTTTACTACACTTATAATCGCCCCTTTTTTATTAATTCTGCGTTATTAATAGCCCGAAAATATAATATAACATCCAGCAACAGGTGCTTTCTTTTGTGTTATAAAACAAGCTATAAAACAATCAGAAGTGTTAGTGCACGAAACACAAGGAGATGAAACAGGTAGGTATACAAGAGTGCAATGCTCCACCTTGCTTCCATACCAGACAGATACCCAAAACTAATACATAGGTATTTCATTAAGAGAAACATAGAGTAGGCATTTACACTTATAAATATACTTTATTATCCTTCTTTATAATCCTCCTCTTAGTTATAAGTAGTTATGGATTGTTATTTGGCCAGTCATGTGGACTTGGATATCTGCCTCGAGAGAACCAAAGTGGGAGCTGTGTTTCAGAGTAGAGTCGCCATATTAAATCGATTATTGGGCCCATTTCACATCACATGCAAGTACGCGCTTTAGCATTACAGGTTTCGCCGGCCTACACCAATCGTCTGTTTAGGTTTTACTTTATAGGTATCATCTAGATGGAGATTAACCCAGGAAAAAGATGTGACTGATTAAGATTAGGTAATTTGAACGTAAGTAATGTGATAAAGATTAATCCTATGTATTGGTCATTAAAAATATTAAACTATTTAAAAATGCTTTGGCCATTAATACAAAATTTAAATAGATACTGAAATACGAAATATTCTTAAATATAAAGAATTGTGGTGAAAGATAATTTTTACAAAGGAAAAGATAAGCAACGCTTACAGGATGTACTTTCGTATCCTGTATTATATGTAGCAGTTGTTTAGCTGCAAGCTAGCTAGATAAAGCTGGAAGTTTTGCTTATTTAAAAAAATAGAGAGAACGAATAAAAAACAATTTAAAGTTGGAAGAGATTTGAAATAGGCGGTAAGAAAACAAAAAATAAATAAAACCACTATTATTCGTTACCATCAGCTGCAGATGGAGAAAATTTTTCCTGGGCTAAGAGCCCTCATCAGTAACACTGGCAAGAACGTGGAAAATGAGCGTGAGCTTATAATTTTATACCTTTCCCACGTGACACAGTCGGTATGTACAGGGAGCGAAAATCTAGACAACGATCAAATCAGTCAACGATAATAAGTAAAATCAAATATCACACATTGACTGCTAAACAATGTTCGCGAACCTTGAAGCCATCGTACGTCCAACTTCCCAGCTTCAAGACGCATGTCTGCACATCGTAGGGGAAAAACTCAACGTCAATAGCGCAAGAGGACTTATAAACGGCGGGAGGCTGCCACACCACGAGCCCGCTGTAGTAGACCGTGGCCTTGGTCATCAGAGTGACCTCGTAGTTGCCATCGGCGCTGCAAGAAAAACACCTGGTTCACTATTGGAGCGCCGATGAAGGTCGATGGTCGATGCGGGGCCGTCCTCGGGGACCTGCGGGCCTTCAGGACCGCGGGCAGTCAATATTGAGACGTACTCATGAAGAAAACCCATTTTTTTGCCTGGTAAGGTAAGTTAAGGAAGTGTAAGGTACGTCATGGTAATGTAAGGTAAGTAAAATAATGTAAGGTAAGTAAAAGTAATGTAAGGTAAGTAAATTTAATGTAATATTGGCTAGGTTAGGACACCATGAAAAAGAAATAGTTCGAATAGAATGTATCCTAAGTCCTGTAAGAAATAGATGCCAACTGTTCTTGACAATTTTGTCTTTGGAAACAAAAACAGGCAGAATAGTCAGAAATGAATCATACCAATGTCTTATCCTTTACATTTCTAGCTTTTGCAGAAGGCAGGTGTTTGTTTTCTTTATTTACGTTATCCTGATTGTGTTTGTTGTAGGAAAATAGAATATGTATTCTGTTTTCTTCAAATTACTCAATATTGACAACCATTATTTCCAGCATAGTCAAAGGAGTATAATAAAATCATATTTTCATTCGTATTATTTCCTGTTGGAGACACGATGCAATTCACTGATTTATTTTTGAACAGTGATTATGTTATCAAATCTGTATTTAAATTACTACACCTACGTTAGTTTTGCTGTAATTTTATTTGGGAAAAATGATAATTAAGATTAAGTGTACGTTGTGCAGTGGAAATTTACATCTTTAAATTAAGTTTCCCCAAGGCAGTAACTAGTTCAAGTTACACGCAATATCAGCTTTAGCATAATGTTTGTGCCAGCTATACCTAATTCTCAATATAAATGGCAAAGTAGCTCGAACTTTAACCATGCTGGAATCTATTGTGTCCTGAAGGCCGGTATTTTGTATAAAATGTTTAATAAAAAAATAAACAACTGACTATTCACCTCTCGCATCCGCCCTAAATGTATGTACAACAGTGGTGCCAACATAACAGTAACCATTTTATTGCATTTGAAAGAAGACAAAGCTACACATCCAGCTATCACTGATAGTTTTTATAGTTATTTGTTATCAAGAAATTTAAACAAATGATGCAAAAGTACCAATGAAAATAAAAATATGCTTTTTAGATATATAAATTGTGTTCTTGTAATACATTGTTTTGTCAAGGGGAGTTACAATTATAGAAATTGTGACTGGCGAAGTTCATTTTCCACTAAAAAATATTCTACTATGACTTGGTTTACTGAAAAGCAGGGTGAATGATGGAAATCTGGGATATATTCATCGTCTAAACTCGATATATTGAAATTTAACAGGCGACTGGGAAATAGTATGGTATTTTTTCAGATGCAATACAATGAAAGTCAATACGAGGATTTTCTATGCAGGGATATCTGTAGAAATGAATTCAATTGAGTATGAGACCTTTGGCAGATAAAGAAATACGTTTTCAATGTCTCCTTGCGCTCATGAGAACAGGAATATTAAGTATTTTTTATTATTTGTTTGTATTATTCTAAAGGTCTTTAAAATGATAAACTCAGTACATGATTCCAATGCCTATGCACAAATTTATGCTCCTAACTAATTAATTACTTTAGTTTTAGGCCTTAGAAGGCAATGTGTAAGCTTCAAAGGAATTGTGGGTATTCTGGTATGTCCCAGCCATTTGTGCTGATTCAGCCTGGTCCTAAAAACATTCCGCGTTGTCCCACACCGTCAAATTAAATTCATTTCCTGCAAAAACCCCATACTGCTCAGCTCAGGCCAGCCAGCATGCCCTTACCTTGAAACCGTCGTAAGTCCAACTACCAAATTTGAGGACGCAGGTCTGTTCGTCGAAAGGAAAATACTCGACATCGATCTCACACGAGCTCTTGTAAATGGCGGGGGGTTTCCATTCGACGAGACCCTGATGGTAGATGGTGGCCTTGGTGGCTAAGGTCACTTCAAAATTGCCGTCCGCGCTGTAAGGGAACGAACTAACGACCAACCGCCAATAACTAACAACTACCTGCTGTTAGCTTGGTTTGCAAGACCGGGGGTGGGGGCACCAGGTGCGACATTAAGACACTCGACAATTTTCATTGTTGATAATTAAGTGCACAGTAAAATGAAAGTACCAATAACTTTAGATGGTGGTTCCAACCACAGAATTCTACTACTATTACGTTCATTCTTCTTCTTCTATAAACAAATCTTCACTAACAAATAATACAAGATGCATTATAAAACCTGTAGGTATTCAAAGTATTGTCAGTGACTGGATTTTTTTGGTTTTCATCATTGGTTTTTATTTCCAGCTAATCAAGTGTGCTTTTCAGTGTTCATTGTACTTTTGGTAAGTACACTGAAGGAAATTGGTCAAATAAAAGGTTTTGCTAAGATAATCTGCTTTATGATAGCTATTTTTTTATTAAGAATATATTATAATCCACTATTATAACTATAGTTTTGCTGATATGGTTTTACTACCTAAAATAGTAACGGTAAGTAGAAAATGTGGGCACTAATTTGAGACGTACTTAGTTGGGGTTACTATGTCTTAGTTTATGGCAAGTCGGTCCTTACTTACCATAACAAGTTATATATTTGTAAGTCGTGTTATGCGCAGTTGCAACAGAATCACTCTACAGGTTCCTGGAAACATTTACTAGTGGTAAGAAAAAGTTTTTTGTGGTTGCAAAGTATTAATACTGCATTAGTTGCTGAAGTAGCTGCTGTATTTAAAAAATACATACAAGCTTAAAATGGGACTTGATTATTGACAGCAAAAATATCGGTTTACAGTAACAAAGAAAAGTTAACAAAAAGATATCTTGTTAAATTATGACACATTGTTAAATTCCGATACACGTATTCATTGACTCGAGTGAATGTTAACGTCGCATCTGGCCCTTCAAACTGAAATATTTCTGTCACGATACCTTCAAATAAACATAGCCTATGTGTGCTGATGGAGAATGCAAACATGAGGTAGGTACTGTTGCTTTTCGAGGCATCTAAAATGAACATGATGTGCCTGGAGATAGATTATATAGAGCATGCATTCGTTTTAAACGGGATGAGAAAGAGTAAATGTAGTTTTGTTGCAGAGAGATATTTCACACGTACCGCAGTTAATCCATGTATTTTTTTTTCGGGTAATTACCAGCGCTCGATGGTATACAAATAAAATTACGATTTTATTTAAATAAAATCGTGTGTAAAGAAATTTCAGGTGTTTTTTTAGGCCTCCTTGTTGAATCCTCGTATACTAGAAGGAGTTAAATTATCTCTTATTAACGATTTTGTTCTTTATTTCAATTTTTATAGCAATGACAGTATTTCGGAATTGCAATATTATTTCACAGAAATACAGCCGGCAATTTCATTGCCTCTTATTTATTGCGCCTTTTAACCAATCAAATGGTTGATCTTCCAGAAAAATATCGTATTGTTTAGTGGCCATAAAATGGCGCGTTCGCATCAACTCGTTTTCTATCAATTTGTTTAGGAGTGTATCGTTGTATCAAAAGCTTTTAAGAACGGCTGTAAAGCATCAAGATAGATTTGCCAAAGCGATATACCAAACTGTTAGCTGTTGTAACTTGCAGATAAATAATTTTGGATGTAGAATACATTTAATAGAGTAGAGTAATATATTTTTAGCGCCCAAGGAAAGATAAAAATCGAAACGTCAATCTAAATTACGCTGCTTTAAACAAAAGTCTTCCATAGTCTGGGGTTTTTTACTAGTCCCTGGTTAATAATATTTATTGATAAGCTTAGAAAATAAGGAGAAATTAATACAAACGTTACCTAGGCTTTGTGTGGGCAGCTAAAAGTTACTCTTTTTCTTCTATTTTAAGAATCTTTTGTAAAACAAACCACAGACGATCAACTACCATTTTTTCCTTTCCGTTAAAGATTGCCTACATCCCAGAGTGGACCTCAACCTTTAAATTCCTCTATAATCCATCACTTCTCATGAAAAACGGATTGGACGTAGTTACGCAAAAGGAATCCGCCCAAAATATTCGGTCAAGTTCTCAGTTCAATGAGATCCGTGGAAAATTAAAAATAGATATCTTTCTTTTCTCTAGCCAACAAAACCTGAATTCAATGGTAATACAACCATTTCCTACGAAGTAAGCAAACATAGTTTGAGTGATGTTTAAAGCACTGATTCCTTTTTATACAAATCTATCGAAAGCCTTCCGTGTAAAATTCAGGATTTTTCCTATCTGAAATCCCCGATATTCTTGTTATTCCCCACTAGCCCCAGACGAGGATTTTCACGTTTTCCGAATTCGATTTCCACTCGAATACATCTCTACTGATAAATAGTAAACCATCGATCATCTGCCACAAGCCCTGAGGGAATGGAAGAAGCCATAAAATGTTGACAGAGTTCATGTAAATATACAGGGTGACTCAGTTTATACTAGCAACACTCTGGCATTCGATAGAACACCTGATTTAAAGTTAAGTTTGTCATAGAAACATATGTCGGGAATCGCTTCGTTTTTGAGATACAGGGTGTCAAAGTTTTGTTTTTTTTTTTTAGTATTTTCCACACAGCTCATATAGTTTTTAAGATTATTCAAATTTTTACCATAAATTACCTATCATGGTCCACAAGTTTCGACATATGTAAACAATTTGAAACCGTACAGGGTGATATTTTTTCGGGGGTCAGGCCCCCTTTTACCGCTTAGAACTTTTTTGTGGTGCGCCACTGACGGCTTATTTGGAAAAATTTGGATTACACATTCAATTTAGAAACTTTTTAGTCTCTTGCATTTTTATCGTAGCTGTGACGGTTGTCGAGTAATTTGAAAAAGATTCTCTGAAAGAATATGTTATTAAAAAAAATATATCACTAAAAACAAGTATTGTCAAACGAAAGTTCATTAATCTAAATTGTCAAAGGTTACATACTTACAGTACAACTTTTGCCACAAATTATTTATTTTTTTGTGGTATTTCAAAGCCATATGATAACTCTGTAAAATAATTAACAACTAATAATAAACCAAGGCAAATACAAGTAACTTTACAAATAACCTGAAATAATTTTATTTTCAAATTAAAATTTTCAAAATGTGATCCATTTTGTTGGATACATAATCGGCATCGCGTTTCAATAGACCTTCTTGCTGAAACTAAGTGATGAAACTTATGTCTTCGCAAGCATGCCTTATACGCCCTCTAAGATCGTCAACATCTTGAACAGGAGTGGCATACACTTTTTCTTTAAAAAAGCCCCACACAAAAAAAAACATTGGTGTTATATCCGGGGAACCTGAGGGCCGTGCGATTGGACCTCCACGTCCAATCCACCTCTCTGGATAATTGTCGTCTAACCAAGCTCTTACATTTTTTCCAAAATGAGCTGGACAGCAATCCAACTGGAACCAAGCTTGCTGTCTTAAATTTAGAGGGACATCTTCCCACATACTAGGATAGTCGGTTTCTAGAAACTCTAAGAAGTTTTGCGAACTGACCTTTTCTGGCAAAAAATATGGTCCAAATAAACGATTTTCAAAAATTCCTACCCATACGTTAATGCTAAACGCATTTTGGAATTTTCTTGGTCTAATAGCACGTGGATTTTGCTCTACTCAAATATGTTGACTTTTGAAATTTACTATCCCACGTCGGGTGAAGCAAGATTCATCAGTCCATAATACGCTGGATGAGAAAGTTATATTATTTTCTAATGTGTTGAGAATCCAACGACAAAAATTTACTCTGCGTTGTTCGTCGCCAGGATGTAGACCTTGGTTTATTATTAATTCTTAATTATTTTACTTAGTTATTAAAAGTCTTTGTTTTTTTTTTTTTTTAATAAAATATTCTTTCATAGATTATTTCAAATTACTCGATAACTGTTACAGCTACGATAAAAATGCAAGTTTCTAAATTGAACATGGAATCTAAATTTTAGCAAATCAGCAGTCAGTGGCGCACCACAAAAAAGTTCTGAACGATAATAGGGAGCCTGACCCCATAAAAAATATCACCCTGTACGTTTTCAAATCGTTTTCATATGTCAAAATTTGTGGATCATCCTAGGTAATCTACCGTAAAAATTTGAATAAATTATCTTAAAAACTATAGGAGCTGTGTCGAAAACATTAAAAAAAAAACAAAACTTTGACACCCTGTATCTCAAAAACGAAGCGATTCCCGACATATGTTTATATGACAAACTTCACTTAAAATAAGGTGCTCTATCAAATGCCAGAGTCCTGCTAGTATAAACTGACTCACCCTGTATAGAGGATGTTACATGCGGATTTCACATGTAACAGTTGCTTAAATGATGAATCAATCAATAATTACGAACTATCTCATAAACAGACCGATATAACGATAAATATCTATGAATCAATACTTATCTGTATATAATTGATAACATAATAATAATAATAATAAGCATTTCTATTCAAGGCAGCATGAAGAGCAGCTGATGAACTCAGTCTAATTCTTGGCGAAGGCGCCAGTGTATTTTCCTGCTTTAGTTCAGATGAATTTGACATTATTTTGATGCCCATTTTTATAACTATTAAGTTTCAATAAGATTTGTTGATGTAGTGAAAAGGTGCTATACTTATTTCAATAACAATTTGTATCGTATCCACTGGAAAAATTGCTTGAAAATTATGAAACCAAAAATTTGTTGTTTGAGTGAAACTGCGATCGCTTACATTCCGTTTTAAAAGAATTTCGGGCTTATTTTACAAATCACGCCGGGAAAATTAATTCGAATTTTTTGTATATCCGATCGTGGTGAAACAATAAATTATAGTCATCATACCAACTCGCTAAAGTATAAATCAAAATGGTTCATTGAATCAAATGAAACCAAATATTTTAAACTAAAGCGCTTATCATACCGGGATATCGAAAATTATCTTGGTCAAGGGTGGTTGTGGAATGTAAAACATGTGTCTCAAGGATTGTTAACTGTTTACAGGATTGCTCGATCCCTATACTACAATGTAATCCATAATTGTGACGTCATCAAAGATCCAAAGATCTCGAACTTGTAGAAATAGGTACAATTTATACCTACTGTTATTACAAACTTTAATAAATAATAATATTAATAATCATTCAAATACGAAAATTCTTTTGCAAATGTGAAATATAACAAACACAAAATAGGTATATTTCGACAATTCGATTACATAGATCTTCGATGACGTCAGAAAGGCGGATGACAAAATTGAGCGATCGAGCAATCCTGTAAACAGTTAACAATCCTTGCATGTGTCTTACTTTAAATTTTTGAATATGTTTTGTTGTGTCAGAATCTGTCAAGTCATTGTGCTGAAATTTTCTAATCCAGTTTTTGAATCATGCCTCTTACCACACAGCACAAAATTTTCATGATTGAAGCCTATTTTCAAACGGGTGCGCTAGTTAATAGAAATTGGCAATACAGTCAACGTTTGTGTTTGGACAATTTTCGAGAGCACTTCCCAAACGTGGCAATATTACCGGATAATTTTTATGCGTGCCTTACAAATAGTGTTGAAGTGTTTCGCGAAACTGGTTGTGTGACTCATAAAAAAGGTGCTGGTAGACCAAGAGTTCGTACAGAAGAAGTTGTCAATGACGTTCGTCAACGTATGGAAGAGGAGCCTGCAAAACCTTTGAAACGTCTTTCTCAGGAAATTGGACTTTCTTATGGAACATGTCATAAGATTTTAAAGAAAGACTTGAACATGCATCCATATAAGATGCAAGCACATCAAGCTCTTCTGCCCGCAGACCACCCCAGACGCCTTGCTTACTGCCATTGGTTTGTCAATAATTTAATGAATAACGATCTTCTGGACTTAACTTTTTTTCTGACGAAGCGTGGTTCCACCTGTCGGGACACATCAATTCTCAAAATATGCGAATGTGGAGCAATGATAACCCTCATGTTTTTAATGAATCGCCACTGGTGTTTGGATGGCAGTTTCTCGCAGAAGAATAATTGGGCCAATTTTTTTCGATTTCACCGTCAACGCAGAAAGGTACAGACACAACTTTTTGGCTGAATTTGTGCAACAGTTAAACGATGATGAACTTCGGTACGGTTATTTCCAGCATGACGGTGCAACAGCACATACTACACGAGAAAATATTGCTTTCCTCCGCGAGTTTTTTGATGACCGGCTGATAAGTTTGCATACAGAAGTTGAGTTTCCTCCGAGATCACCTTGTTTGACAATTATGGACTATTTTATATTTCCTTACTTAAAAAACAAGATTTTCGCAACTCCGGTAAATAATTTGCAAGAACTGCAACGAAGAATTGTTCAGCAATGTGCAACCATAACGCCAGAAATGCTGCAAAACGCTTTTCACAGCTTGAGGAGGCGCGTCAACTTGTGCATCGAACAAAACGGGGGACATTTCGAACAATTACTGTAATTTAGTTTTTCTTGTTACTAAAACCGTTATTTCATAATTTGTAGTTCATTATTGTTTTACAACTGAAATAAATAGGTATGAAATTTGTAGGTTATTGATGATGTCAGTGTGACAGTGACATAATTATTTCAAATTTAAAGTAAGACACACGTTTTACATCCCACAACCACCCTTGACCAAGATAATTTTTGATATCCCGGTAGATAAATAGGCGCTTATGAGATTTATAATTATTAATAATCATGATAAGCAGCTTCCCTAAAGTTATCTCATTCCACTACTTTACTTGTGGAACTATGTAACTTAACCACGTAGTTACGAAGACTTTTAATTATAATATATGAGGTTGAGCTATAATATTCTCTTTTAGAGGCACTAAAATTTAATTTACATGACGTTTAGTTAAGCCAACGATGGGTCGAGCTATCGTGTCGGTTTTTCATAAGGGCGCTTTGGTACAAAAAGAACAATCGCGTCGCCTGTTAAAGACCGGACTAATCACGTTGAATATTGTTTATGTGATCGGTGTATCGACAGTAAAGCACAAAAAGGAATTGAATGATCCCTTTTGTGTAAAACTTTTAATTAAACGCGGGTCTTGTTCGTACATTGCCTTTTGTTTCAATGGATGTAAAACAAACGCAAACACAAGCTATAAAAACGTGTTTTCCGGGATTGTCGTTTGTTTAGTTGTTTACAATGTGTCGAACAAAATTTAGTATGTAAACATTGATTGACAATTTATTCAACTACAGTAGGTACGTTTCTGAAAAAATTTCATGGTAAACGGTGAATATTGTGCGTACAAGTTGCGTAGGTCGGGTTGTTTCCCGTTTTTCTTTTAAATACAAAAATGTTTTCTTGACTGACTAAATTTTATATTTCCTGGTTTCTAGAACTGAACGACTTTTTTTAAGAAGTGGCAACGTCGCCCAACATACCGAGAGTGGATATAACGTGTCTGTGTTCAACTCATGAAAATGCTGCCTCTCTTACTGATTTCATTCACTACCTGAGTAGAGTTCAGGTTCGTAACACGCTTTTGGTACTTCGTGCGCATTTTTCTTTCGTGTTTTTGTGCTTTCTTCTGTGTACTTCTAACTTGAAATAGCAGTTTTATGGGACTGTAATATTAACATAATATTCTATAACTGAAATAAGTGACATTGTGTAGTAAAGGCGCGCGCCCATGGGATCAAAACGTTTTAGAAGGAACTTACATTTGAACATCAAAATTGGCATTTTTTTCTTTCTTGCTCTGATGAAGATTATTTTTGGATAATTCTTATAGAACATACACTAATTTTTCAGAATTTAACACACTTGTATACGAAGCTTCTTATTGTTCTTTTATAATTTTGAAGTATTTGCTGCATCTATCTCCAATAATAAGGTAGACGTGCTGAAAAGCCTATTAAATAGAAACATTGAAGATAGATGACTTTAAACACTTCATATAAAAGCATAAGTGAGTTTTATTGTGTTCCGTTTCGAGTGAATACAATTTTATTGTCCCTTTACATCAATTTGGCTACTAACGATTGAATTAACCATGTATAAACCGTATTTCTTAGTATGAATACACCTATTCGCTTTCTTTATAAAATACGAATGCAATTTGCCCTGCAACGCTGAAACCAACCCCATGGCAGCAATAATGAATGGTTCGCAAGCACGGGATATTCCGCATTTTCAGACCATATTCGGAATCGTTGAACTTCGTTCACTGACTGAAGACATTACTGTTGTTTGAGCTGCCATACGTGTACAGCCAACTATTCAGGCCGCGAAGGTTCGTGCATGCATCTGCCCTATCAGATAACCGTCGGGTAGCGAGTGACAGATAAGCGGATGGTGAGCTTTGAGCGACGCAGCGTTTACGTGCTGGTTGATAACGTGATAACCATGCTATAAGCGAGGCTGATGATTGTAATACTCTTTGTTTGAGTGGATATTTTATGCCGAGTTTTATCTTGTAACAGTTGTTATATTTGCCTTGTTGCAATACATTTAAATTTTAGTAAAATAGATATAAGATCCTAGGATATATCTACGAAAGCACCCTTTATTTTTGGAAGAACTTTTTTTCAAGAAAACTCAAAGAAAGTCTGCTAATTGTGACAAATCTGACACCCACGCGACATGAACAAGTGCTTATCTCAATGTAATTTACATGGCTCTGAAAGTTATAGCGCTAATTTCATCTGGATTTGTGCCACAAAGGCTCATTTTATACGAATCTTCATTTCTGTCGACAGTCCCTCGCAGGTTTAATAACGGGTTTTCACCCTGGCACGTGACTACATCGTCGTCACTCTGTCGTCGTATAAAAATGTTTCTTGATTTTCCGTTGGTTACCTTATCCTGGGCCTCAAAGCCTTGCTATCTGTCTGGAGACACTCTTTAGGTTCTATTACTGAGAAGTTAGTTAGGAGGATTTGGATGAAAACACTTCACTTTTAGGCAAGAGTTTTTAATAACAAAAATATAATTTAAAAACGTAAGCAAAGGAAGAATACAATTCATTGAATTAATTGACACTGAAATGATAAAACCCGTTTTAGTTATGAAACTTAGGACAACGAATGGATACAAAACTACTAACGGCATCTGATTCCGAGATTCCCAGAAACTTACTTTACCCGCCTTTGGTGGTTATCCCTCATAGTATATGGGCAAAACCACAAAGCCGCAAATACCAGCAACCCGTTCTGAAGCTGTGCCAAGAAAAATACTGAAGCTTCGTTTCTAGAAACTTTTGAAGCAAAGATTCTTTGCCTTAAAATTTGAAGCAATGAATCCTATGGGTTGTTAAAGTACGTTCCTCCCCCTCTGTCTAGGACCGCGAACCATGACATCTTTCTGTCATGCTATCCAATGAAAATTGTACTTATTTTTGACCTAAAACTCTTTTTATCCTCGTCCCAAAATAGGGGGGAGTTACGACCTTACTTTACAACTGATCTTACACCCGGAAAATTCCCCAAAAAACCAGGCTGTTATGTTCTTGCTTTTTCAATACTTATATACATACAAGTAATGTTTTATTTGCGAGATCTTTCTAAGTACACATAATTCATATCATTCATTTGATTGTTACTATTGCATTACACATTTGGCGCTTTTGTCGACTAAACACTGTTTCGTCCCCAGGGGTTTAAGAGTCTGGTTTGTGTTGCTCGATATTCTTAAAGCGTTGCTATAAATTTGTTAAACCAAAACAATTCTCAAGAGTATTTATGACCAAGATGACATTTTTTTAAAGAACCAGAAAGAATTCTACGAACTGAATTTATTTAAGCAGGATGTTATTTTCTAAAGATATTTAATTCCCAAAACAAAAGTATAACTTGACATTCACAACTTTAAAACAACTTTGTTTTTGTTTTAAAACAGTATTTCTTTAATTTCTCAGCCCGTTTGAGTGGATGAAGAGGACTGAAGATTATTTGTTGGAGAAAAAATCGTAGCAAGTTGGAATTACGCTGTCGAGTTTTAAAATGCATGTAGACGGCTGAACGAAAAGATACATCAGACAATAATATTACTTTTATTTGTCAGCCCGTCTGAAAGGATGAAAAGGGGCGAATGGTCTTTTAAAAAATCACAGCAACTTCGAATTGCGATGTCGAGTTTTCAAATACATCAGTTTTACCGTTATATTTCTTATTTTGAGGTGCTCAGTTCATGCTACGAATTCGTGAAGATAATGTTTGAATTACTTCTTAATAGATTTTACGAAACCACGAATTTATCAATTATACTCTTACCATAAAACGTAGATGTGAATAACTTCAGACTCGTTTTATATACCGGATTTTAAAGTATCGGGACTTTTGTATTTGCCTCAGGGATACGGATTCGTTTTTATATGTATCCGAACTACACTATACGACAATTTGGCTGATTGTCTCGTACAATTCAGAGTTGACTAATCTGATTAATTTGACTATATATTACAAGGATTCGTAGTACTATATTGAAAACAAAGAATAAAGCACACAAAATTCTATAAGTTGTCGAAAACAATGGAGCGAAAATTAATTTTTAAAAATATTCCTCATGATATCCGCCATTTATACCGTCCTAGGAGCTGAAAATTCTCTCTTTACTAGGCTTTAAAACAAGACAATAAAAGCGACTCACGCAAACATAGGCGGAATTGTTCCTTGGTATTGTAACATACCGTTATTGTCTTCAATGGTTACTTTCGAGAAACACGGAACAAATAAATGTTTCACTGGTGTCCCCGACGTAAATTTTATTGCGATTTAATTTCCAGCTATATTAATTGTAACAGAATTGTATTTACTCGTGCAGCTGTCAAATTAAAACTGCAGCTCAGTAAAACTTATTTCTAGTTCTTCGTAATTTTCCTAAAATATCGAAGGCACAACGAAATACTTAGTATCCACTTGAAGAAACAATTTTCAGTACGTCGACTGCGCATCTTACATACAATGAACTATACAGGGTGTTCTTTAATGTCATGTTCATACTGTAGGAGCTAACTCCTTGTCTAATTTTATGACAAAAAGTCCAAATAAACGTCCTAAAATTGCCTCGTTTTCGAGATACATTGTTAATATCTTCACTGGATAACGACGCTATGGAGGAAAGACGCATTAATGTCACACCCTGTATATACAAATATAAAAAAATAAATAAATATTATACAAAGACATTTTATACGAATATATTGCTTTGAGAATCGGACTTTATTACAATTAAAAACAATTGATTTATCGGTTAAAACAAACCTCGCAGCCACACCAGTCACTGGAAGAATGCATCAGACTTGCCACCAATGTTTTCTTCAGAAAACACTTGGATGCTTCTGTTCATATTCTCCACACTCTGCCCCAATTCATCGAACTGATCCTCCACCGTCATGCACTTCCAGTGGTTTTTCAACTGGCCGATATTCCGAATGTAATTCTGGAGCTTCACCAGCTCCGTATCGCACTGCCTTTCGATGTCCTTCAGATGCTTCTTGGAGGGCGGCAAGAGCTTGGTTCTGTCGCGGGGGTGTTCAGCCTCGAATTTAGGGGATGTCTGGTCCGGAAGGCTAAATGAGGAGTGGGTGGCATAATGCGTTGCCGTTTCGGTCATGCCTTTACCCTGAAATTCGCAATGTGTGGGAAAATAAGGGGTGGAACATAATACCACTACCCCACGTTTACGTGCAAGTTTAGGGCTTGTGTGGGGGAGGGGCGGTGTATTATTTCGTGATAAAAAAACAACTACCAACTATATATGAAAATTAATAAACAAAACAAAAGAAGTCGAGGAAAGTTGGCTGGCTCAATTTTTTAAAAGATAAATTATGAAACTAAAATAAAATTGTTTTTAAATCCAGTCATCTAAAAGCCAATATTCTAATGCCTCGAGTTGCAAAAATAGATTATAAAACTGCATCTCAAAAATATTCAACAAATTTCTGAAGAAAAACGATGCCTAACTTTTACCTGATTGATACTATAATTTAATTTCAGCTGCTCCTCTTGAAGAAACATCTTCTCCTTCATGATTTGTTGCTTCAGTACCTGTAACTCGCTTTTCACGAGGCTGATCTTCGAATTCAAGGCACGGACGGATGCCGGTTTAAATCTGTCATCTTCTGCACTAGTCATAGAGCTATCCCCCGAACTCGAACTGAATTTGGAATGTTCTTCAACACTGGATTGCCTAAAGTTAACCATTTTGAGAGGAGATATATTTATTCACGTGAAATTTGGAATTTAGATTGAAAGATGTCAAAGTCAAAGTCAGAATAGACACTGCTGACATGTCTTACAAATCTAGACTAACCATTTCGTTGGATAGGCACTGAATGAGTTCTTACCACGGACATTATAAAGAATAAAGGACTATTTTGAGGAGGCAGAAAATGGTTAACTTCGAATGGAATTAATTCTAGTAGTATTACGGGAAATTTAGTTTTCTGTGTTGGTAGTTATAATAACTCTCAAGCCGGTTCAATAGACTATCATTGGTTTTCTCTAAGATCTAATGTTTCGCTAAAGGAACAAACCTATAGAAGTAGTCAAAGACTGTACACTCTAGACTAGTTGCATTTAGTTAATGACAATTATAATATCTGTATCCCTCATTCTAATCACCAGGATTCGTCCGAAAGTCTGAGACTTGTGGGGGAGACGGGGCGGCATATTATTATTTCACGCTCCATATTTGAGCCTCAGGAACGACTTCCCTAACCACCATTCTGTGCTGGAATGAGTGAGACCTGGAAAACCTCATTAGTTAGGGAGACAGTCAAACATCAACTGATTTTAATCACTCACATTAACATCAAGCTGACATTCTTCCATGACAACATGGTTGCCAACCCATCCCCTGCGAACAAGCTTTGATCTACGAGTAGACAATTTAATTGGCTGACAATATTTATATTGAAATAAAAATATATGTTCATAGGAAGTAGAACAGGAACGAATATAAAAGTCAAAACGAGTAAAATTTATCAGTAAACCATCTAGTGAAACATCTTGATCCTAACTATAAAAAATGTCTCGAAATAAGTAAAATTTCACCCTCCAGCGACAGTATTGAAACGCCATATTCATAATGTATTCGATCTAAAAATATCCACCTTTTCCGACCAAACTTTTATCTTTTACGTAATAAATTCTTTCACTCCAGATGTGTCTGAGTTTATCAAGTTTAGTGGAGGTATATAAGAAAACATAAAGTGCCAAAAGTCTTGATCGGGGTACCCTTAAAATTTACAAGTCAGAGTGCTGGGGACAGCTGCATGAAAATTGTATCAATTGGAGAACATCGGCGATTATTTCCAGCTTTGTTTACACCTGCAAGACGTCTCACAACGAGGTATCAATGCGATTTTCCTCGGATATAAAAGGGTTATAAAATACATTCTCCTTTCCCATATGGTACATTTCAGGATATTAACATTGGAAACCAAATTTACATCATTTGTTGGCATTTTTATTTAAATTTAAGTTACTTAACGTGTATGTGAACCGACATTCAAACTGCTGTAACTTCGAAATGAATTGATATAATTTAAAATTCAAACCTCTGTTGGGTACACAATTGAAAGTCCTTTAAAATGATATGTCGTACGATGCCTTTCCAATCACCATTTAAAGTTCAAAGATGATAAGATACACAGAACCATCTTTATAGATTCAGATTTAAGTAAAAGAGTGTAGCAATTATCAAATAAAAAGCACGATATTTTGTGTATATCGGAACGCTCCTTTTGAAGACTGGGCGGGTGGGCACAAATATAAGGACGAAGCTTTATTAAAGCAGTTGCTGTCTCGAGAATTTTCAATCTTCGAACAAGCAACTTCCAGAAATCACGCTGTCAAATAAACAGAGAGTTGTCCCGGACATTCTGCCATCGGGATTGCAAATAACGGCCAGGAACTCGACGAACGGGCAGAAGTTTTAAACTAGTGCTTCAAATTTGAACTCCTAGTCGACTAAACCTAAAATCAATGGACATCCATTGTAATATATTCTACTGGAGTTACTTTCGGCAACTTCTATCAAAGTTTACTAGACTTCTTCTTCGGTATAATATCAATTTAGATGTCCCGTCGATTTCTATCAGACATTTCTTTGGAACTGCCCCATATTTTTCTATAAAAAAATCATCTTTATTGTTTCTTATGGAGTTCTACAGCTTTTTTGGCACTCTTTGAGTAGAAATAACTCTTTATCTTCGATTGTGGGAGCCTGTCAAGCTTTATCTATTGGTAGGTTAGTGGACAAACTCAACAATTCTAAGTCAAGAACTGTAAGTTAATATTTAGTCTTGAAAATAAACTGTAATGTCACTTTCCGTAGGTATAGAAAACATATTTGTTGTAGGTATATAGGGTATTTATACTACTTTTTCTATGAAAAATTCACAGATTTCACAGATATGAAACATCAAATGGAACGCTACTCCATTAAGCGAGTACGGTATTATAACTGAATACTCCCAGCTACTCTTCAAGCCTCTCGCCGGTCCAGCGCTGCGCCATCTATATTAAGGGAGTAAAAATGCCGGTCTAACTCGCTTACTTCTAAGGGTAGACATCTATGGAGGCATCAGTATTCGCGCTATAATCCTGAGCGCGCCGTAATACTTCACTCTAATAATCGCGAGCGATGTTTAAAAATTTGATAATTGGAAAATGGTTACAGATATCAACCCAAACGTTTTTTATAACTCCTAACTTGGTCCCATATACGAATCTAAGCATTTCCAATGTTAAAATTATCCCTGGAATGATCGGCTAATATCCTCCCTCATGTGAATTACGCCATTTATCATATTCTGGAGATACACGAGAATATTTTCATGTTCGCGATAATTTGTTGATACATGAAGGCTGCCACTCGAAGCAGCAAAATGTCGAAGTTCGAGGAAAATCCCCAAGTTACGCCATAACTTTCGAGCAAAGCGTACATTAGATAAAATATTAAGTTTCTGCACTTTTACGAATTTCATTACTACTTTCCCGAGATTACGGACCGGGATTCGCCCATATATCATAACAAACTTGGACAAATTCGTATTACTATTCACGTTTTTTTCCGGCTTAGCACGGCTTTACCTTCCAGTCAGTGGCGGCTCCTGTATAAGTTCTGCTGACCCGCAGAACCACCAAATTATAACTGAAAAAGGAAATTAAATTCATACACCTAGTACCGGGATATCAAAAATTATCTTGGTCAAGGGTGGTTGTGGAATGTAAAACGTGTGTCTTACTTTAAATTTGAAATAATTATGTCACTGTCACACTGACATCATCAATAACCTACAAATTTCATACCTATTTATTTCAGTTGTAAAACAATAATGAACTACAAATTATTAAATAACGGTTTTAGTAACAAGAAAAACTAAATTACAGTAATTGTTGGAAATGTCCCCCGTTTTGTTCGATGCACAAGTTGACGCGCCTCTTTATGCTGTGAAAAGCGTTTTGCAGCATTTCTGGCGTTATGGTTGCACATTGCTGAACAATTCTTCGTTGCAGTTCTTGCAAATTATTTACCGGAGTTGCGAAAATCTTGTTTTTTAAGTAAGGAAATATAAAATAGTCCATAATTGTCAAACAAGGTGATCTCTGAGGAAACTCAACTTCTGTATGCAAACTTATCAGCCGGTCATCAAAAAACTCGCGGAGGAAAGCAATATTTTCTCGTGTAGTATGTGCTGTTGCACGGTCATGCTGGAAATAACCGTACCGAAGTTGATCATCGTTTAACTGTTGCACAAATTCAGCCAAAAAGTTGTGTCTGTACCTTTCTGCGTTGACGGTGAAATCGAAAAAAATTGGCCCAATTATTCTTCTGCGAGAAACTGCCATCCAAACACCAATTTTTTGAGCATGTAGTGCACATTCGCATATTTTGAGAATTGATGTATCCCGAAAGGTGGAACCACGCTTCGTCAGAAAAAAAGTTAAGTCCAGAAGATCGTCAATCATTAAATTATTGACAAACCAATGGCAGTAAGCAAGGCCTCTGGGGTGGTCTGCGGGCAGAAGAGCTTGATGTGCTTGCATCTTATATGAATGCATGTTCAAGTCTTTCTTTAAAATCTTATGACATGTTCCATAAGAAAGTCCAATTTCCTGAGAAAGACGTTTCAAAGGTTTTGCAGGCTCCTCTTCCATACGTTGACGAACGTCATTGACAACTTCTTCTGTACGAACTCTTGGTCTACCAGCACCTTTTTTATGAGTCACACAACCAGTTTCGCGAAACACTTCAACACAATTTGTAAGGCACGCATAAGAATTGTCCGGTAATATTGCCACGTTTGGGAAGTGCTCTCGAAAATTGTCCAAACGCAAACGTTGACTGTATTGCTAATTTCCATTAACTAGCGCACCCGTTCGAAAATAAGCTTCAATCATGAAAATTTTGTGCTGTGTGGTAAGAGGCATGATTCAAAAACTGGATTAGAAAATTTCAGCACAATGACTTGACAGATTCTGACACAACAAAACATATTCAAAAATTTAAAGTAAGACACACGTTTTACATTCCACAACCACCCTTGACCAATATAATTTTTGATATCCCGGTACCTTTTATCAAAACATCCTGTAATGTAGGTAAAATTATAAAATCATATTTAATCTTTTAGTCCCTTCAGCCATTAGTACTCATTGGAAATGTTCATGTTCGTATATGGAGATCAGACTGAAGTATTACGGCGCGCTCAGACTTATAGCGCGAATACTCTTGCCTCTATAGATGTCCGCCCCTAGAAAGAAAAGAGTTAGTTTAATAGAGTAGCGTCTCATTTGATAGGAAGATCGGCGAGCTTAGAATTACGTTTCATATATGGTATTATCATTTCCAATGGGTTCGATGGATTGCGACATCTGTGAATTTTTTAGTTAGCAAAAAGCAACCTTATCTAATTGCAATCAGAATATCCAATTAAACTGTAAATATTTATGTCACTACCTGTTTGATTAATGTAAGAACATTCACATCTTTATCACCACTGCTTTATCAGCTCAATTTTTTAGAGCAGAATATGCTTTTTGCATCCACTGTATTCAGTTGTGTCAACAAACAGCTTTCATCATCACTCCCATTCCCATTTTTTACTCGGAATCACTTTTAGAGTGCTATTGTTCTCTATAAGTAAATTCATAAATCATACCTTACAAATAGGGGTAAGAAATGCTATATGTATTCCCTTCCCGCCACCATTGAAGCAGTTTATCAAGAAAGAGAGTGAGCGCGTTAATCGCATCTGAAGTCGACTTTTCTGCGAAAAGGAAGACTGGGAAAGTCGGGTTTCCGGACTCGGTTTTATTAATTTCCAGTATTCCTTGCGAAAATCATCCAATAAGCCTCCTGAGAAACTACCTTTTCTATTATATGCCTTGTCGGTAATTCTACGAATTTTAGAAAATTTACCAATAAATCCGCATAGATTAAAAGCGTTTCTTTTATATTGATCAGGATACTAAGATTTCTGTTCTAATTTAAATTTGCTAAAAGAAAAAGTTAAGTAAAGTTTTTGTGATATCATTACAAATCATTTTGCCTCACTAATAGAATTTTAAATTCTTCTATTATGTCTATTCTACTATAACTGATTATGTAGAAAATTGAATGAGTTACTAACAACAACTATCATTGCTACAGCCGAGGATTATATAAATAACCAGAATATCTCCCTATACGCGATTCATTTTAAGATCGTAGCGCCACAGCGGCTGCAACCGATACTAACCTATGGGCCTTTTAAATGTGAAAAGCTTGTAAAACAATTTTTAAAAGGGTAAGTAGTTATATAAAGTTAAAATTCATTGCAAAATAGATGTTGTTAAGCTCGTTTATACTTACACCTTGGAAAATTCGTATGTTTTAGGTTAAATAAGTGTCAAGCTAAAGTTACTAAAACAAAGTATTTATTATTTTTTTTAATAAACAATCTTAATACTCAAACATGAGATTAAGCATTTTAGAAGTAGCTTTTTTGAAGGGATAGCAATAGATTTCAATATTTTTCGAGCGTTCTATCTGAAAATTAAACTTAACCTCAAAATATGTCAAATTCTTTATTATGCATTACGGCATTTTATGGAAATAGTCATTCTCAGAGGAAGACACACTAATATATTCTGCGTTCTTTAGCTTCTTTATCCATACTTGTCTCCTGTAACTCTTTAATGCCCAACTTAGTTCCCACGATAGCTCTAGATTTTCTCGCTTTCGGAAAGTATGAAACTGAGCTCGCGGTTTTTCTTTGTTCAAGAGGATCAATGAGGCTCACAACAATAATGATTCATATTTAATCAGAGCAATTAACTATAGAAATACATACGCAAAACTGAACCAATGGCCCATACGTTAGTTGTGCGTGCCGCCAGTATGTGGCGTATTTCTTAGCAAAATCGCCTACTCCCGTAACCTCGACGGTCGGTTAACCTGAGATTATATCCTGAAATGTCCAATATGGTAGCGCCTCGAGTATTAGTATATTATTTGTTCTTGTGACTACAGGATAAAAATTCCATCGAATCCATGAAACTGTTTACATGTGGAAAAACATTGCCTAAACTCGAAGCGCAAGCTTGCTCGCCTTTTAAAATTCATACCATCAAAACGTACGCTGCAATCAATATCCCTACATTAAAAAACAATTGAATCGGCGGCCTCCCCAGAGATTTATTTTTTTAATAAAGGGCAGAACGAAACCCGGCCATCCGTAGAGATTTTTTGTGTAGGTTTAACCTTTTCCGCATTGTTGCTGCGTTTGTCATTAACGGAATTCAAACCACAGCTGAGAGAGAGCGAGAAAGAGATAATGATTAAAGACACCTAAATTAATTTCCTAAACTTCTAATTTACTGTTTTCAAAATAATAAGAGATATTGACAAGAACAGTTACTACCCATTTTCATCAACAACAACTGTTATAAATAATTATAAATTACTGTGTTCATCCTTTTCTCGACTAGCGGACGTTTCATGGCTGTCTAGATATTATATATGAGATTCCGGGAAGTCTTGAAACTACTTTAATCCCAACTTAACCCAGTGTTAACTTGGACCAAGGTTAAAAGCATCTGACAAGGATCAATACAGACTGCTATACCTACCAAACTAGGAACGTGGTTTTCTACAAAGAAAAAGGGACAAAAATTCACGACTATGACTACTTATATGAAATATACCCTACATATTTTGACGAGTATGTTTCTCTATCACGTATATTTCATTATAATCTATCAGATAAATTAAAAACAATTATTGTTAATACATAAAATCTTATATGTTTCGTACACTAAAGGCTTTTACTCTTCTAAGTAATTGGAGATTTCATAATGTCACAACATTGTTTTTATTAGCTACATCTTGTGCAGTGAAATGTGTATAACTGAATTATTCAAGAAATAGATGTAATTATTAAACTGATAAGTACTTAAGATCTCGAAACACACGATGATAATATCACAACAATCAGTAACTTAAGGTCACCTTATTATTTTTATTTATTTTTATTTTATTCATACACTACCCAACAGATACATATCCATTTACAGGGTAGGACTTACAAAATACATACAAAATACAAATACGAAATACAGTATATGCAACAAATATACAATAATAAATACAACAAATTTATAAATACAAAATATATGCAACAAAGAACGACTGAGAAGGTCACAAAAAAGAGAGAAAACAATAAAAAAGACAAACAACAACTAAGTAAGTTACAAGAAACAAAACATTAAGAACATGTTAATGAGATAAAATCTAAAAAAATGAGGGTTGATTTGCATTAAACAGGAAATCGATTTTCATTTAAAACAAGGGAAAAATTCAGTCTCTTTATTGATGCCATACTGCAGTTAAATATGTCAATACTGTTACTAGTCCTATTGCAATTTCTGCACATTCTTAATAAAGGAGAATGTTTTTGAAGATTAGTCCTGGCAAAAGGCAGAGAAAACAGGGCATTCTGTCTGGAGTTCACTCTAGGAATATAAAAGTTTAACTTATTAAGAATTTCAGAGCAATCATTACTACCGTGTATTACTTTGTATACAAGAATTAAGTCTGCAGTGACTCTGCGGCTTTCGAGGGTGATAACTACAAATCTATCAAGAAGTTCTTGATGCGGAGTCCCAATGACGGGGTAGACACCATCTACTTTGAAAGAAAGGAATTTGAGAAAACGTCTCTGGATCTTCTCTAAGCTATCAATATTAATACTATAAAAAGGACTCCAAGCAACTGATCCGTATTCCAGTTTGGATCTAATATAGGAATAATACAGAAGTTTAAGCGTATCAATATTGTTAAAATCATGGGAATTACGTATTATAAATCATAAAGTTTTAAACGCATCACTGACAATATTATGAACATGTACTGAAAACGACAATTTACTGTCGAAGGTGACACCGAGGTCTCGAAAATTACTGCATCCTGATAGAGGTGAATTGGCCAAAGTATAACCGTACACTATAGAGGACTGTTTTAAGGAGTATGTCATTACAAAACACTTACTAACATTTAATTGTAGTTTGTTCGCTTTACACCACAGTAATATTTTATTAATTGCTGATTGTAGAGCCATGCAATCATGAACATTATTAATCCTAGAGTACAGCTTAAGGTCATCCGCATACAACAGACAAGGAATATCCAAGTTGTACGCAATGTCGTTAATAAAGATATTAAAAAATAACGGACCCAAGACAGACCCCTGCGGCACTCCAGATTTTGTAACAAACTGTGTAGACTTTTCGCCACTTATCGCCAATACCGTGTTCCATTTTGTCACTTACAAAAAGCATTGTTTTTAAAAACAAAACGATGAAATGGTTATAGTCTCGGCGTTATTTACAGAATTTTACGAAATTCAATGAAAATTTACATAAGTACTATGTCTCTTCATAGCAAATTGTTTAAAATACATAAAAAAATAAGAGTTTCATGTGAATTTTTCCTAAACAGTACGAAAAAGTCAATTAACAACAAAGAAGATTGCTTGCTTTGGACATAAGAGTTTCAATAAGTTATTGCTAGATGACACTGCTGTCAAAAAGTAACTAAATTATTTAGGGATATTTTGTGTTTAGTGCGTTACTGTTAGAGAATAGGGCTTAACTATTTTAAGGACAGGAAAAACGTATTGGAAACTGGCCTAGTTATGCTTTGACATTATAAATTTAATAATAGGACACATTGATTGTTTCATTATAAGGCTACTATATGGATAAGGTTTATTCATCTTTTGACTACTTCATGGGCAAGGGAACGCATACTTAACATACTTACTTAAGGGTGCAAACGCGCCCTTAAGTAATGTCAATATTATTTAGAACCATTGGAGTTTATAGGAGTCCGACGTTTGAGATTAGACGTGTAAAATGTTATGCGATGCGTGGTTTATGTTGTTACTAATAATACAATGTTGCGCTATTTTACCACTTTGAATTTATGCTGCAGATCAAGTTATATATCTGGATTACTTTATCAAATCGCAAGCTATAAAATCCTCTTCACGAGAAGATCAATATACGAACAATGAAGTTATGAAAGCAATTTTTCTGGATAGGTATCAAATAACTTCGTTGTATTAGTTGAGAATAGAGAAAATTTTGCCGTTGCTCTATGCGCAAGAAATAATGTTTTCTCTTAGAATGTTTTCTTTTCTTTTGTTTGCTTTCGTTCGTTATGAATTGTATTACATGGAAGGATGCACCAGAATAAATGCTCATATAAAAATATTACAAAAGAATATTACACAGCATAGCCTATACCGGAGATTATTGTAATCTTTGCCTATACTAACCATAAAATAACTCCATACTATAAAAATTCATTATTATGAAAAGTGCTAAAGAAAGGTGTAATATGTAATCTTAAAATTTATCATTTTATACTAAATGAACCCTCCGTATTTCAAAAATGACATCTATTTTTACGTATCTCTCGTAGAAATCGGTGTAATGAGCAAGTGCAAGGCATTTGGCTTCCTTTTTTGCATGATTCCATAAAAACATCGATAAAAAAATAATGCGATGTGATTTCAATACGATTCTTAATCTCACCTGTAAAGGATATATTTCTTTATAAAACGTTTAAAGCTGCAAATCTCTATCGCTTTTCGTTAATTTTTTATATGCTGTTAAATGTTGATAATGTTGCCGCATAATGTTATTAAATTAAAAACAAAAATGAAATATGAAAGAAAACTAGAACTAGAAAAACTAGAAAAACTAGAAAACTAGATTTTGACCGACAACAGGATCGGTGTGGATCTGTTAAGAATAACAAAATAAACAAGCCCTTCACTTCATTTGTCAGACGGGGA
Source organism: Pogonocherus hispidulus (assembly GCA_963924545.1). Classification (NCBI taxonomy): domain Eukaryota; kingdom Metazoa; phylum Arthropoda; class Insecta; order Coleoptera; family Cerambycidae; genus Pogonocherus; species Pogonocherus hispidulus. Next base: position 1,360,519 of record OZ004700.1, on the reverse strand, counting down.
TGACTGGTCAAAAAGGGATGATTCCGCAAAAATAGAAAAATATTAAAATTTTCTAAACTAGATTTTGCCCGGCAACAGAATGGGTGTGGAACTGTTAAGAATAGCAAAATAAACAATCCCAGCCCCTCACTTCATTTGTCAGACGGGGATGACTGGAAACACTTCTTATATTTACCTCAGTTGGCTCATTCATAAATATTCGACACTAGCGTCTACGCTTCATCCATAACCATATGAGATGATTTTCTTTCAATATGGACTCTTTTATTATTATGGAAATCATGCACTTACATTTTAAAGCGCAGTAATGTCAAACTGAGTACCTACCTACCTCGGTTGATGCCTCTCAAGGCAGTATCAGTAATAAGGAAACTGCCTCATCTATCTATAGCGCTCGCTGTTTGAATACAAATTGGTGTAATTCATGTCTATACTGTGATACCTACTTCTTCTACTTGGAACACGCAACTCCAGAAATAATTGGAAGGAAAATTAAGTGTAAATAATATGTATTTTTGCGGGAAGAGTGAGTGAAGTTATATTTGTGAGTCACCAACGAATTACACATATGACCAGATCAATAAGTTGAAATCATTGGTTCTTGAGGAATTCTTCGGGGTGGATAAATGTCATCAGATGTTACCTATGTATAATACATTAATAATGGTTAATTTGTTTGTGAAAAAGTAGGAGAAACTATCAGCTAGAAGTCATCTAAGATTTGAATTTGATGCTCGTTATTTAAACTTCAAAATTACGCTCACAGACACACTTCGCTTTTTTCGCGAATAACAACGAATTATTAGATTAATCTGATACATTAAATATATTTCATGAATCTAGTAAGTACGTGACCTCATTCATTCCACAACCCACTGAGGACCTCTTGATACCCCCACGGACTTAACACTCCCTTATATTTAGCTGAGACGTTGTCGACGCCTTGAATAATAATCGCTCGACATAATTTCTAAGCGAACTCCTCCGCTTCCTTTCGAATTGAGGCACTTTGTGGATTCCCATCCGCTTGTTTATCGTGCTGGAAATTTAGCGAACCGACACCTGTTTACGTGTGCAGAAGAAGGATTACTATAAACTGTCCCGATCGCCCGGGAAGTGTGTCACGCCGCTTTTATTGATTCGGCTATAGGGATTACGGCCAATTTGCCGATGGGCGAGTTCGATTTGAATTTAGTCTCGCTAATGGGCAGTAATTGCGTTGCCGTGAAGTTAGTTACTCAGGGCTCATTTTAATAAGGGTTGACGGGAGGAGGTGGAGCTGCGAGAGAAAACTTTAGTTATAGGGTTAGTTCGTTAGGAGCGCTGGCGTCCCTCTTTGAAATTCTACCGTTCAAAATAACTTCATCTCAGTATTTCGCGTTGAAATTTGTGTCGATTTGTAATATCGAGTAGCTTGAATTTATGGTCAACATTTTATTATATTATGAGGGTACAGAATCTTTCTACAAGCTGTATAACGTTCATTAATCGGTTCAGTAACAGTCAAGACTAGAATTAAGCAAAGTGGAATGACCGGAAACAGAGTAGATCTGTGTTGTCACATTTACTTCTAATGTTTTAAATAAGTATTCTTATTTAAAACAGGAAACGTATTAATTACCTTATTTAGCCATTTTCTTTACTTGTCTTTAACGTCCCTTATCCCTATTGTACTTTATTAAAGCAAACACAATGTTTAATTTGTCTTTTACTTAATAATATCACAAGTATAAAGATATATATATATATACTTGTGATAATATCAAGGAATTTTCGAATATGTGGCAACTGCGAAAGTCCTAAAGTTGACGACAAGCTGTTCATCCTTATTTAACATACATATTCTTGCATTTACGCTTTCTTTTCTCTGAGCTTCAACGACGTTGATAGGTCGAATCAGGAACCAACAAGCGACTGTGCTCGAGGTAGTAGGGAAACAGTGGCGTGATGTTGGGTTATTTCGCGCGCGTTTCTTAACGGTAAAAATTGTATATAAATTGATAATAGGTACCTATATTACATTTTTACATGTATACATTAGTTTTTTATAGTTTTCCACTGAAATTTTTCGGTAATTATTTACTTTATCGTAAAACTATCAAAATTTTCTGAAATTTTGTCGATCACCGTTTTCGTAAATGCTGTAGTTTTTTCCTCAAAAACTACATTCGTTCACAAAAAATAACTTTAGATTTGTATTCAGCATACCCGAAAATAGGGGGATAGGCAAAATTTCAGGACAATTTGAGAGTTTTACGCTAAATCAAATAATTTTTCACTTAATGACAAATCTAAAAATGTCTATATTAACTAGACATTTTTAGATTTGTATTTTTTTACCACAGGGCATATTTCAGTTAATATATACTAGAAGTATTCTATAGAATAGTATACGAGTACATATTAACTGAAATGTGCCCAATGGTAAAACAGAATACGCACGCCCATGCATCACCGCATTTTACCAGATCGGCGAGGTCATTCCACTTTGCTTAATTCTGGTCTTGACTTTAAAAGAATAATGGTTATTTTTGAACTTGCTATTAATTGTCATTTCCAAATTGTCGAATAATATTTGCCAAAAATTACGTGCTACGACCGGTTCATTCAAGTCCTAATTTAAGTTAAGAATGAATTTCATAAACATACAACATTATCATCAATCCTTTTAAATGTTCTGTGTATATTCCTGAATAGACACTAAGCTCGGTTAAAAAATATGTGTGCGCTGTGCATGCATTAATAATAACTAGATAAAAACTGTCGCAAAATATCTCATCTAGCGCTACTATTCATATCCCTATTCAGCTTTAGCATGTTTATTTGTGGCGAACCAGTTTAATTTTTACTGGTATACGCTTTGAAACACGCTATTCAAGAGTGAAGTGTCCTCTTTTATAAGGGCGAGCCTTTAAAAAGGTTGATGTATGCATAGAGAAAATTCATCATAGCTGGAATCTGACGGCTCTAACTATACGAATGAAATGTGTTGCAAAATGTACGTTGTATCATACAAATGCACTAAATCAAACGGTGTAGTTATTGAAAGTTAATATTTCCATTATTAACACCAGAACTGCATGACATTTATCTGCAGGAAAGCTAATAAAAATAGACTACTGGAAGCTGGACAGGTGTATTAATGTTTTTATATAATAATGGGCAGTGTTGCTCATTCAAAATCGTTTGGTAAAAAAGTATTGACTACTATTATTACTATCAACAGATGTTACATTAAAAAAGTCTTTTAACATGGAAGTAATTACATTTACATCGGTATAATTATTGAAAATATAAATTTAGTTAATCATATTCAACTCTGTTAATTATTTTAAACTCCCACAGGAACGCTCCTCGAATTAATCCAAAAGTTCCACCTTTATTGATCACCTCTCAAAGACGCAGTGGCGCACCCAGGGATAAGTCTTAACGTGATCTTCAATCCATTCGTTTTGACCTCAACAATCTGTGGTAGCTCTGTCTGTAGTGCTCTGGGCCATCCTGTATAAAACTTAAGTTCTTCTTTCTGTCGGAGCAATGTAGATATCATCTCGTTATCGAGTTTGCTCTGAAATGAGGGTCCCAGTCTCTAATTCAGCGATTATTCTATCAATGCTGGTACTAAAATATTTTTTGAGCCCCTATTTACCTCTCGATATCCTCAAATTGGCAAACGATCTGCTTCCAACTTGCCAGCTTTTTATTTATAAGCCCGATGAGGGATGTTTAACATAAGCACAGGTTAGAACTTTTATAATTGTACGAGTTGCGAGAGGGTATACAGGGTGGGCACTACTTACTGAAATTATCAACTACCATTATAAAGAAGGAACCATTTGCATCGGAATCGAAAACATAATCTCCTGAGTTTTTTTTTATAGGTATTTCATTTGAAGTTAATAATATACAGTGTTATTCAGAACTTATCCATAATAAAATTTGGGGATGTTCAACATACATGTAGAAATGTGTTAGTGCAAAAAAAAATTTTTTTTGCGGCTTCTAAAAACTATTTAAAAATTTTTCATTGCACGCCGCTGGATACTGGTCCACTGTAATGGAGTGACCTTGGGACTGACAATGCAAACTGGCTAGCACGAAAAAAACTTCGGAAGTTCTGAGAGTATACCGGTACCTGGCGCAAAAAAGATTTGCAGCGTTTTTACTTTAAAATAAACTTAAAGATAGATAGATGTGACCAAAGTGACGTGTCTTTAAAATGAATAAAATTTTGTTACACTAATTTTGAAGAATTGCGCTACTTGATTAGTAGGTATTATAAACATGAAATTTATAAAAAATTTGCACATCCCTTGTTACAAAAATTGTTCGAAATAATATTCCTCGACTTGTACACACTTTTGAGCACGCCCTTATCCAATTTTGCCGCACTAAACCGAATGTTCCTCCTGGTTGCTGATCTTGTAAACGCAAACTATTAAGTAAATTGGGGATTTTCAGCATTTTGCTGCAACAACCACTTACAAAACCTAACTCGTAATTGATAATCCACTAGTAACAGTCCATTAACTCAGCATTACTGTAAACATGAGCCATTTTGAAAATTTTACAGTTTAACACTGCTACGATAAATAAAACACCGGCACTGAGAGAAGACACAGATAGACTGATGACTGAATAGACAATAGAGATATTATCCCCACTCCAACTCTGTTCGCTCGGTCTTAACCAGTCGTTCGAGGTACAAAAACGTGTTTACTTTTTTTTACCACATTCTTAGGAATGTGGTAGTTATATCAGATGTTGAAGTACAGTTGCCCATTTACGTAGTCCTTTATAATGGTATAACTTTAAACATTGTTTACGGGAAATCCTAAGACTTTTATTATAAATTTTTTTGGTGATATCGATTTCTTAGTTAAGGATGCACATATCCTCAAAGTTTTTGAGATAAGTTCTGAATAACCCTGTATATGATATAAATTATTAATCTTGTAACATTAGTTTTTCAGACAAGACGTGTGAAATATAACCAAAACAACGGTTTCCGGAAAATCCGAACACCTTACCTACCTAAAGGGTGAAATAATTTCTAACGAAGTTACTTTTTGTTCAATATTCATTTCAACATACTGTATATAAATATTTTTATGAACAACTCATATTCAAGTAATGTATTATTGTTTTCCTTATAATTTTACTGTTATAGGAAGACCATAAATAATATAAGTACATTTATACGTCCTCCAGGAACGACAATTTGCCGGACAATTTGTAATTAAATTATCTAGTCATATATTAAGGCTTGGTCGCAGGGCTCGGTTGCAACCATCCTGGCGTACGTGCCGAGGATGGGGAGGACATCAGCTTGGGATTTAAACACCATGACTATTTGAAAAACAGAATCATTTATCTCTAATTTAAACAAAAAGTAAACTGTATAAGTACTACAATGGCTTCATTATCTATTTGGCACACATTTAAAAAGTCTGTTCTGGTTTGAAAGCATTTCGTGCGAATACAAAGTTCACTAACATCAAATGTATTCATGAACAGATGTCACATTTTTTTTTACCTTGCACAGTACGATTATTTTGCTTTCAATTAACTCGTGTTTGCCAAAATCCTATGCTCGACGGAGGCGTAGAGTAACCAAATACTTTATGACGGAGATATGTCTACCTCCAGTAACAGATTGCATATAGGTGTCGATATCTATTTTCATAACTATGTAAAATAGATAGGAAAACACGGCACCGCCGATAATGCCATCGGTTAGCTATAAGCGACCCTCTCGGGCGCCACCCCGTTCCGCATCTCCCCCGAGGTATGATTTATATTGAAATTGATGAGAAAAGAAAGTGAATAAATAATATTTTCATACCGTGGCATCTTTTTGCGCGATAAAGAAGTTACCCGTGCACGAAAATTGAGCAAAAACCGACAGCCTTGACGTTGGCTGTTAGTTTGTGGATGTTTTTGTTGATACATTGTGCTCGCACCTAAAGGGAAATATTTTTTGAGGTGGGAGTAATAAACCTGCTTTTATATTTGATTACGATAATTTTTAAGTAGTAACTGCTTATAACAATCCGACATCATCCCCAACGTCTCAGTCGTCCTTACTGGCTTGCTGCTACATCGTAATTAATTTGTTCAGGCCCTCTAATCCGCCTGTTATTATGCAAAGACACTATATTGTAATGTGAAGGGCGAGCAGACGTGAAGGAATCCAACGACCCTCTAACTGCGGATGAATAGCTAGGGGTGACTTTGGTGTCACCTCCCTTGTTTCAGTCTACTGTGCAACGCGATTTATATGTATATACGCGGAAGGGCAGGGACGTTCAGCTTTTGTTTCCCGGCGTCAGGAGTTGCCTACTAGATTATAAACCGAATTGGAATTGGAGATTACAGCGTATATAGTGCTAAATACGTTTGTATTGATAATACGAACGTATTATGGAAAATCAAAGGTTTGCGGGCACATTTGTAATTTGTAGACAATTTGGGGTAGGTACAATTCTCCATTCGATGCCAATTGCATGATACGCGTACTAGAAAACCTATACCTACAGTCGATCTAAAGAATACTACTAAATAACAACTTACCACTTTCAATTAATTGAACTAAATCAATGTAGAATATTATATTAATATTACAATCACATAAAACTCTATTTCAAGCTATAAATAAACAGTAGAAAGCACAAAAACACGAATAAAAAATGCACACGAAGTACCCAAACCGTGATACGCATCTGAAGTCTACTCAGGTAGTAGATGAAACTAGTAAGAGAAACGGTTATATTAATACTGTTGAATTAGTTGGAAAAATTTCAGTAAATGCACTATCAAAACTTTTTAGATCGACTTCCCGTACTCATCAGATCGTACTCATTCGCGTGTTTGGTTACTTGCCAACCTCAGTGCATAGCACAACGCAAATCTTTCGACGGTAAATTACGGTACCGAGATCCTTTCGCAGCTATCGCTTTCTATTGGCCAGATTGTCGGCTCCACCTTTTGTCTTAAGTCGTGCCACCCTGTATCTGGTCTACATCGTTTAAAATTTCACTGTGAAAATTGTTCAAGGGGCGATCGGAAGTCGTTCATATTTCCCCAGCTAACTGTCGGCAAGTTTTGACAACGGAAGGAAATTAATTTCCCTAATGCCACGTCTATCACTTGTATAACAGCCATTTTGAAATTTTCCATTGCAGCCGTCTCGATCTTTATTAAAAGGAGTACATCTGGTTGCCAACATTAGCTTTTGGAACATCTAGGGTGCTAGAATCGTTTCACTATCACTATTAGGTCTTGTGTTTTAAGTATACAAAAAGGTATATTAAAAAATATACGAAATTATTTCTACATTCACTATCTGACTCATTGAGTCAGATAATATTATATTTTTATCCTCTCTTGATTTATTCCTGATGTATTTATCTACCACTTTCAGATTATTTCAGATACATCTGGTTTCTCTTTCGAATATTTTGTATATATGGGTTAGTTATTTGGTTGTAGGGTCGTGTATCCTAAGGGTGATCCCCTTATGAGTATTAGAAGCATATCGTGCATATCCCAGATATTATATTTGTTTTGGAGCTAACCGGACATTATCCAGATAACATAGATTTTCCATTACGGGAAGATGGAACTTAGTAGCTCCTCGATGTATAAGTTGGAGACGTACTTTGAATATTTGATTTGGCAATCTACTTCCAACGGCTTAAGGGTGTTTTTTCTGAACGTCGATACTGAAAAATACAGCACAGATTCGCGATATATACGATATAAATATAATGACGGAAACGATTCAATTTCTCCAGTAAAGTGCTTTTATTTTACTGACATTTTTATTAGAACGGCGGAAAAGATTAAAGTTGTAGCTCAATAAGCATAATTATTTCCAGTGTATTACACAACTAGAATCTACAAAAACAGATATCCTTAATATGTATATCCTTAAAAATAAGAATAATATGCATCTGTATAATTTAAGTTACCACAGAAAGTATTAACTTCAATAGGTACCAATAGACAGGCTGATTCTTAACTTACAAGCCACACGTACATGCGTGGGTTTGATCACGTCAATCCCAATCCAGTTTCTACGTTTTTGGCATCATCAGTGGGACAGTGGGTTGTTCCTTTCATTATTATCATTGTGTTCACGATCAAATATTGATACAAACGATTAGACGTTGATCCAATATAGATTTAAATTTTGGTAGTGAAATTTGTCTCCAGAAATTTCCAGGAACGTACGAATAGTTTTCTCCTAAACTTGCTTATAAGTAAGATACGGTGCAGTCCAATGAAAATGGTCCACTCTGTACAGCTGGCACATCGATTGGCGCTAGTTTTATTGTCTTAAGGCCTTCGTCACTTCGACGAAGATTAATGCACTTTAAACAACGTCCCAAGACACTAGAAACTAATACTCCACGCATATACTTTGAGGTTGATTGACAATCCACCGAGGACTTTTATAGGACGTTTAGGAGTGGAGTCTTATTAATTATTCTTTGTGCATTTCAACAGACATAACATATTCAGAACTATCATTTGAAACAGCATTTTTACTGCAAAGAAAATCTTCTTGGCATCTTGGTATATTTAAAAGACAAAATACATATCTGGAATATCTTCAGTCTTGATTGTTTGGCTGAAGGAAAAAAATTGCGTGTGTCTTGTTATTATGACTAACAGAAGGTAAAATTATGAATCTTAATTAAAAATAGTAACACTTACAATAAGACTAAAAATACAAGGCTGAAAAATTTGTAAATTCAAAAATATAACAATTACAGATATAAAGGACTGATGGACTTTTCCACTAATACCTAAATATTAAATGTTTTGGACTAATGAAGGACATTTTCATATCTGTTTTGATTTGTACTTTTTACGATAACACATAAAGAAAGATCTCATTAAATACTACCCCTACAAACTAATGCTAAAAATTTTCGTTTACATCTTTTCAATAGTAAAACAATACCGGAAGCAAAAACATGTGCTACTATCGAATTATCTAAATCGCTTTTCAGCGTTTTGAGACTTAAAGGAGTTGGAAACAACTTTATACCTAGCGGGAAGTCCCCCAGTTATATTCCGAGGCAAGTAGAAAGGAACTGCTGCTCTCCAGCCCAAGGATACAAGTGTTTGAGATTTGCTTCGCTGTTATGTCATATTTTGCGTAAGTTCTCTCATACATATCTTGTTTTGGTTAAATTGTGCCCAAGGGCATCTGAAGTGACCATAATAAACTTAGACCGCTCCTAGTAGATTTATGTGTGGAAGTCTCGAGACATAACATTTAGTATATCTATTAGAAATCAGGGATCAATATACATAGATTCAATATGCTTACAAATAAAAAATTATTATTTATTGCATTTGTTCAAAGCTTTAAAACTGTATATACATTTTTATCAAGATAAAGCATATATGAAAAATATTATACTAGCATTGAAAAGGAGTGTCTAGCTAAAATAAGTAGTATTAAATAATTTAGGTTGTATATTTAAGGGAATACAAAATATATAAATTCAACACCTTTAGTTTTAATTTATATAGCTCCAGTTAGACAGAGAGGCAAGTATCGCTCTGTAACACGAAAACAAAGATATCAAATCTAATATTTGACCATTGAATTATTAAAAATCGAGCTTAGGAACATACTATTAATTGTTTCTACCTCTGCTGAATTCTGAGAGCCAACTGAGGCATTGAATTTGCCTCACCCTGTAATAATACTGCCAATTGCTTCGAAGAAGGAATAAAAACACTCTACAGTGTCCATTTTCGTTAAGTGCAGATAGAAAATAACACCGTGCCTGTTACCAGGGCCCCAGCAGAGCAGTTTTCCGACGCTACAGCGATGCATTTCCACCGCATGACCTAGTTGTACTAATTTGTGTGGCGAAAACAGCATGGCTGGGGTGACATTTCAGGTCACCTGGGTGGTACGTTGTTTAGAAACTATTGGAGAGATCATAAATGATCGTCGTGTTTTCGTATAAGCAAATCTTAATCATTGAATTCAGGGATGTTCTACAAAGTGGGTAGGGTTTATTTCATGTAAGCATTCCTTTGTGCAATATTCTTGACAAATCGTCGATATGATTATAATATACGTAAAACATAATATATAGAGGGTCTTTCAACGAAAACTTGACCCCCTATAATTATAAAACAGAAAAAAATAGAATACGCCGATTTCTGTACTTGGGGGGGGGGTTACTTCTGTACAGTACTCTGTAACTGTACATTTTTGACAGTTAAGCCCACTTGATATGTCCATTCCCCCTAACCCCTATGAATTGCTAGGGGTTAGGGGATAATCATATCAAGTTTGCTTGACTGTCAAAAATGCTCCCCCACAGTTCATCACAAGGTAATGTATATTTTATACCATCTTATAATACTTGGAACTTTCTAGGGCCTTTAAAATTGAATGCTTTATAAAATCCAGCGCCTTTTGGCGAACGTCTAAGGAAACTACCATTTTACGGCAATTTCTTACAATTTCAGCTCCGCCGTAAGACTTAAACGCCAAATGAACTAGCACGCTGAGAATTAAACTCTAAGATAGAAAAATGTCCGCTCGCACATACATTTTTCACCAGGACTTCAGCATATATTTGCATTAAGTTGACAGAAAAGTTCCTGGAAAATGTACACAGAGGTGTATTACACTTTCAGATTTTCATAAACGTCACCTCTAACGAGACGATGGGAGCATTTATTGACGTTCCAACATTTCCTCTATTGAAGTTATCCCTGTAAATAGATTTGGGAATATCTGAGCCTGATCAGACTGGTTCGAATTTTACGATGAATACTGTTAGTTCTTTCATTTGTAAGATATCGTCACATACATAACTTTTCATTTCTTAACTAAACAATTTACGATCTAAGGTAAAATCACATTATTGTAAAATGAGATTTTAATATATAGTTTGGATATAGTTTTCGTCATTATTTCCAAAATGGAGCAATGTATCTACTTCTCAGACAGTTTATCTATTTTTTTTTAGAACACAGAGGATACTATTATTTTTTTTATAACATTGATGGCTATACATTTATTCAATACACACCACAGCGAACTTGCATAGTTATATCAACACCGAGAAAGAGTGTTTAGCGATAGAAGAGGGTATTAAATAATTTAGGACATATATTTAAGAAAGTAAAATAAAAACAATTTTGATTTCTGCAAATAGACTATTATTACAACATTTTTATCTCAAAAAGTAGCAGTAATTTTACAAGATCTTAAAATCGCTTCTGAGATAATTTATGTCAAAGTGAATATCCCTAATCCCTCGGCATTGCCAGAAACCGTACACCCATTAAGTATAAACTATCTACTTGAAGCAACTTTGCCTGGTAATAAAACCGAACAGAGCATATATATTTGTTGTTCCTTTTACAGCAATCCGACCGTCGGTAAGACCGAGCTAGCAACTTCAAAGGAACAATTGAAAGATATAGTGCAGAGTCAGGCTCCTGATTTAGCTTTATTGGATTTTAGGACCAGATTACCGTAACTCGGTCCACGAAGTTAAGAAAATGTGCCTGCCGATAAGTTAAATTTGGATTTATTTACTTATCCGGGAAACGAGCCAATTCAAACTGAGGTAGATGAATGCAGCATAATTCATTTTCATTCTTAGAGTATGCTACTTATGAAGGACTGAAAGATTTTTGAATTATGGGCAGTTCAGTGACCGGTGTAAGGTGTGCAACGTAGGCAGTAGCAATATTTCTATTGGAAGCACTGTTGTAAATTGGTAATAAGGTTAAGAATAGTCTATTAATGTTTTATGATTGGTATGACATTTTTTCACACATCTTTATTAACACTTCGTGGCATATAAAATCTTCTCCAGAATACTATACATAACCCTATTTTTCGAATTTATAACCTACTTATTTGAATCACCGTGTATAATAACAAGCAGGAAACAAAGCCGCCACTCCATGTCGATGAATGTTTCTCTCCAGGGAACATTGTAAACATTTAGAACGGCATCTCCTGAGACTGTGCCACTTTAAAATATTGCGACTTTTTATAAGAAGGGGCATTAAATAAGCAACGCCACCAGATAATATTACCAGAGGAGAAATTTCGCTAAATATATGATTTGTTTAGAAAAAGAAAATATATTTACGTCCAATTTAGGTGTTTGTATCTTTACGAGTGAAACTGGTAATAAGATTGACTAAACTTTTTGTCAAAACAAAAATTAATTTCGTTTTTATTTACATCTACTTTCGATATCTTTATAACTTGGTAAAGAAAATTAAAAAACTTTGTGTTATAAATTTCTTTAACAAATTGCCGCTATAAGTCAAAATATGATTAAGAAAATACTAATAAAGATCTACACATTCTGAATAAACAACTGAAGTATAACACTACTCCGTAGAGACCTCTAGTACTACTAGTTCCAAAATTTCTACTCGAAATATATCATTTATAACTTATAGTCACTGTAGGTTTTGATGGGTTATTCTCATCTAAGCAGCCGCAATACGTAATCTTACTTCCTACTTGTATAAATGTAACAAAATTTGCCCATGGCTCACACGATCGCCAGATCTACACCTATAGAAAGTTATAATAAGTAGGCCGTTTTTTAAGCAAAGCATAAATATGTTTCAAAACAACTCAATTCGATATCTTTCAAAGGAACGAACCGTTTACACTTTTTGAACAAGTGTAGAAGTTTGATATCAAACAAGGCGAATAACTTTAAGTTTTTTTGTATAATCATCAAATCAGACTTCATTTTAAACTTATTTTTATGATACCAAGTTTTTAATTCAAGATTACCACCTGATGACGAACAAGTACGAGGAATTATCCTTTTTCTGGTAACCAAATGTAGCCGAAGCTGCGATACGCTGTGTGAAATATCTCTGCAAACCCACGCTTTCGAAATGATACGGAAATGATGGAGTTACGGGTACACATATTGCAAACGTATCTGAAAATGAATCGTTAATCGGCAAACTTAGACACACAATTCTACTTGTCTCGACACGACATTAAACGAAAAGTGTACATGTGCCCCTCAACTTACTTATTGTAAAGCACGATGTCAGGCCTCCATATGTGATCCGATGGTACGTGGAGCATGTGAACCCCACCGTACTCCTTCGGCTCCCATCGAAGCTTGTAGTCGTACCAACTCTGAAAAAAAATTTTCAACGGTCAAAAGAAGATGCCTACATTTAATTCTTTAAGTAGATAACGACATCTAATGCATATTAGATCACGACCATTATTCTTGTGTGGGAGAGGGGCGGTATATTATTATTATGTAGGTAACAGAGTACACTCGGGGCATAAGCGAAGCCTCATTAATGAGGGAAGCAATATCCCACCCCCAAACTATCAATCAACACAGTAGGTGCTCTATTCCGCCATATCCGAAGAGTTTTTACTAGAAAGATGTAGAAGAGAGAGAGAGAACTAACTGAGATGTATAACCATGAACTATCAACAAGAAATTCATGAATTTCGCTTTGGATGGAGGACTGGAGGATGAACAAATCATTTCAATCATGAACTATGTCATTTATAACTGTAACAGTTAGCATAGGTCCAAGAATTGGACCTTAAAGAACACCACAAGGTCAGATAGATGTTCTTTAATTGTAAGCTATTTCCTATTTCCTGATTTGAAATAAGACTCACCTTCAGAACTTGTAATACACTTTTAATGTTGGTTATCTGAACAGAAGACTTGACAACCACATCAGGAAAATAACAAAGGCAGAAACTATGTCTAGGTGAGCGTAAATAATGTGCCTTTGTCGGCCGTTTCCCGTTTGGCGAAGGAATTAAAACATATAAATAACCAAAATTTACGGAGTAAACACTCTGGATGGAAAGTAAACAAGTTTCGAGTCTCGCATCGAGTTTGGCAGGAAATTCATTTCTAAAAGTTACATGTGCACAAAGGGCACCTTAATTAAATGTTGTTTAAGCCATTTGCTTTTGTACAGGCATGCGGCCAGGCTAGCTTCAAGGTGGAGGCCAATAAGTATTCAGGCAGCGAACGCAGAGATTGCGGGAAGAGAAAAGTACAGACGTGGGTGTAGCACGTGCCCTGTTTCTTATTTCATTCCAGAATTTGGAATATAATAACCGAGTAACCGACGACTTTTTCAAATACCTGCTATATTGGCACTGAAAAATTGAAAATAAGTTTTCAACTTGTACTTTTTTACAATCTATCCGCAGAAGAAGATTCCCATCTACGGTTTGTAGCATTGTAACACGAGTAATTATAGATTATAAGAAGAATAACCACTGATAACCTGTTATATTCTGTTTTTTATTAATACAAAAGGACGTGAGTAACTTTGGAGCTGCTTATCTCAATATTTCTTCATATCTCTTGACCTATAACAGTTGTTAAATTGTTCATTGGAATGAACAGTACTGATAAACTGCAATGTATATCACGCACACAGCATATATTCATATCTGGTGTTCCTCAGGGGTGTGTTCTGGAACCTATGCTATTTAACATATTCATTAAAACAGGAGATAGGTGAAATATCGTTGCTTTCTAAAGCAAGACTAAAATATAATACTTTGCACCCGACGTTTCACGTATAAGTCACAACATTTTAGTACAAACGTCATCCTCAGACTGTTTCTGCTTTTTGAGTGTCATCAGTGGGTAGCAGACTATGACAGAACCAAAAATGTGTGCCTATAACAAGTAAGTAGCTGTGAAACTATTAGGTATGAGCTAAAATAGAACTCAAAAACTCAGAATCAAGTAATCACCAGGTATAAAGAGGAAAAGTAGAAAAGTATTTAGTGATGGAAGAACATATGCGGTCGGCATGAAAAATTACCATCTCTGGGGCTTTAATTATCTCCTTAATCGCGTATACTCTTCAGATATGTCTAACTCTTGCACTGACAAGGTGGTTAAGATGGTTTTCGGATGCTCATAGAATAACAATTAATAGAATAACATGACATAACAATAATAGTACACCGCCTCCACTCCCATATGAATTGTAAATGAATTTATTACAGGATTTAAAGGATTTTATTATAATAGATACATTATTCTTTAACAGAAATTGTTTACGATACATGCAGTGTAATAAAACGAACAAGCTGCGAATACCCAATAGAATATTAATGTCTTTGTTCTCGGGCGTTAACATTAGCCTTTTAATAATAGCCATTAACATTTTAGTGATTTTAAAGGTTAATGTTGCATTTAAACTTCGAGCCGTAATCTATTTGAACCACTATGTGTGCTCACCCGTTTTCGAGCAACGCTTTTATGCACAGAAGCTTTTACGATTGAAAAAATAAAATTGTACTCACTTGTTCCACCCAGAGGTTCGTTGTCATGATCTGATTCTTCAGGTTCTGCAACAAAACAAAAGTTACTCTCGTATTGCTTGAAATAAAACATCACTAACAGTTACAGTTTTAATAATAACTAGAAATCGCATTTCTAGCCCTACCGGGGGTCCAGACCTGCGACCTGAGATCGACAAAAGTATCTTAGGATTATTATCCTAAGATACTTTTGTCGATCTCAGGATCTTGTTTTCTTAAAAATAATATTTTATTTTTAAGAAAATCCATATTAAAGAAATTTCAGATAATTCCTTTTATATGAAGTAATAAATTTTGAGACATAAAGCTGACATTTTGTATCTAGAATGAAGATGTGATCTCAAAAAATCAGAGATAGAACGAAATTTTCGTGTGGAGCGGTTCTCGAAGCCGTAAAAATTAGAAAAAGGGTCGAGAGTGTCCCGCGGAAAATCGGGATTTCGGCAGGCGTGACGTGGCCATTACGGTACTATCCGCATCTCCCTCGCCAAACGGCGATCGAAAAAAATTTTGCAGATGTTTAAATTGGGAAAACGCGTAGGAAACGGGACGAAATCGGCCTAAGCATAGGAGAAAGGCTTGGGGGGACCTTTGGTCGCCCGCGGGGATCCCCGCTCGGAGGAGATAGCTTAGAAACTTTGTCAATTTGGCGACGGAATTTAGAGAGAGACAGTATCGACGCGTTTTAATATAAATGGATTATTAAAAGTACTCTAGTAATTTAAATCATTAAATCTACTACATTTAGGTCCTGTATAAATATGTAAGAAAACTGTTAAATTTAGTTAAATAATACTTGTTTAACCCCAAAAACATTTCACATGTTATACAATTTACTTGCTTGTCTACCCACTACAACTAGACCAAAACCTTGTTTGTTACGAACTGTTACTATGATGTAAAACGGCGTGGACTTTAAAACTAATTAGTTGCATGAAATAGTTGTCAGTGAAGACTATGTAAAACGTTGTCTTGCCAAGACAAAGCTTGATTTACATAATTAGCATCATTAGTTCAAACTACTGCACTGCCGTTGTACATACACTGCACTTTGAGGGGCATTAATTATTTTTTTAACACGATTCACCTCTTTTGAGCGTTGATAAATCGTACTAATAACCATTGACATCATGAGAAGTCATTTTAATTAGCATATATAACTTACTAATTGCATAATTATTGATGTAATATACATCAAGCTCACCGGGGATGAGCTACCAAGCTACCATTTACTAGGTAAGTCACTCTGACGTCGCACATTGTTATTATAACTATTACTTGGAAGTCCTACTCGGGAACTTTCTTTTTATTTACAATGGAAGAATCTATCCCTCAGCAATCGTGTTACTTCCAGGCTCTATGGCGCTTTATACCCAAAAGATGGCTGGCTAGATGATTTAAACTAATAGGTTGTTTTAACATTGGAAATGTTTGTGTTTGTATATGGGGTAGAGGTGGGCAGGATCCGCATCAAACGTATAAATGATACGGATCAGGACATCATTATAACACAAAAGTGAATTTCGTAAGGTTTGACATTTCATATTGAAAGGATAAATAACTATTCCTTTAAAAAATATAGGAGCTTTAATGCTTAATTATTTTTGTCGTAATATCTCCTTCATCTCGTATACTCGTAGAAGCTAGTAAGGCCAGTCACCTTGCTATATTAACTACATTTGTCTTGGGGGTGAAAAACTGACAAGTGGTCGCGCTGGCCATCCATCTTTGGAGGCTTCGTTATTCTCCCAAGATTATCTCGCTGCCCGCGCCTTATCGCCATAATTTGTCATGGGGTAATGAAAGGTC
Source organism: Pogonocherus hispidulus (assembly GCA_963924545.1). Lineage (NCBI taxonomy): Eukaryota > Metazoa > Arthropoda > Insecta > Coleoptera > Cerambycidae > Pogonocherus > Pogonocherus hispidulus. The sequence continues at coordinate 1,343,346 of OZ004700.1, read as the reverse complement.
CTTCGCAAGGATCGGGCCGAGAATTTTATTTTGGAGATTATAATTATTGCTGCCTAGGGATCGCAAGCTGGAGCTTTCGATTTAAGAAAAGGGAGACGTGATTTGAATACATGCAGTGTATTTGTGATATAATATGACGAATATTCCCTGAAATAACATGTTGGAAGTAAGTGTATTCATTACAAGAGTTTCTTTAATAGTTTTTTTACTAGTTTAATATATTTTTATTTTTTATTTCTCTAATAATTTCAACCACTAAAACGCACAAACCTAGAGCTTCATTGGTGGACTTTTGTAGGAAACTTTTAATGCACTAAAATTTAAACAAATTCAAAAATTATCGATCGAGTTTTTCTCTAGGGCCGATTTATTACACGGGAAGTAACTATATGGGCAAATATTCCAGACAAAAGTCGTCGAAATCGATAGGATGCGAACCTATCCATCATCGCTTGTCAGAGAACTGAAAGGATTGTTAATGAACCATCCCGAATGAGAGGATGGAGGATAAATTGAGTTATTAAGTAGGTAGCGAAATTGTGGGTGTAATTAGGGATAAATCCCCCAAAAACCCATCTGTAGTTTAGAAGGACTACTATATCTACGCCCGGGAAGATGAACCAGCGATGTGGTGATTCAAATCATCGATGAGGGCGTTCATGATTCTGAACAAACTGCGATGAGGACAAATAGGTAACACTTTGAAATAAAGATTTCTGAGAACAAAAGCAAGCTGCTGCTTCTGTTTTCAGTTGGGTACGATAAGTATAAATAGTAATCGTAAAAAGGCAGTATACAATTTGTAAACTGACTTTCAATTTGTCTTAAGGACTTACTTAAACTAAAACGCGTCCCTGTAGGTATATGAAACAAACATGAACACGTCGTTTCAATTTAATTGGTCATCATATTAGATTTGAAAGACTAAACATTGTTTTTTATTCTATTAATGCAATGATTTAAGAAAGAAACAGCACAGTGAAACTTCAGCCATCTTGTTGCAATTTGTGTACTTTTACTAATGGATAAACATCTTGATTAAAAAACTTTCTGGACTATTCACGGCTCCAGCTGCATTCTATAAACTTTCCTAATGAATAAATACTTTAATTATGAAACTTTATATTTTATTAAAAGTTAACAAAATAAAGCTATTAAGGTTGAGTTTGCATTGGCCTACATGCATAAAAATTAGTTAGAATAAGTTTCATCTTCAAAAAAATGTAGTGAAATATTTATGATGCTTAAATGGTTGACAAATATGTAGAGTTGGTCATTAGTGAATGATTATCTTTATAGTTTCATTCGCTGACGAAAACTTTTAACCAAACACGTTTCTTGTGTTCTCTGACATTACCTAAGCTTAAATTTTAATTAATCTTGCCAATTTATTCACGTCAGATTCATTATTTGTAATTTTACATTACCTAATTCCAGCTTTAAAGTTATAAATGATGCGATATAACAAAAGCTTTGCAAATGATACATCTGAGTAGTTTAACACATTAGTATATAATTATTCCATCTAGGAAGAGACCCAGGATAACTCCCTGTGGAACACCCTACGTTGATCCGGTTAATCCCAGTAGTTATTAACGTTTATGAGTTTAATTGCTCACGTAACCTGATGTCGGGTTAGAAGTGAACTCCCAGGAAACCAAGTTGCTGAGTAGGTGAGCCTTAGACACCGTAGAGGTCGACGGAAACTGGCCAGGACAAATTGCGTTGAATACACAACAGAGAACGACATGCATATTAAATATCGTCAATTAATTCCTATTTAGGCCTTATCTTGCAAGGAATTATCTTGCGAGATCGTGAATGTATTCTTGAAATAACCAGCATAATTCATAACATGTGTTAAAAAACTTTTTCCAATTAGGTATGCTAAACATTAAAAGTTTAACACTTAATTGAACTTCATATTTTACACATTTCTCAAATTTTGATACTTTTCTAGGATTTCGTAAGGCTAAAAGAAATCCTTCTACGTAGATAGCAACAAGGTAGAGTCTGAAACAAACTCCAATTATAATATCCATCTCTGAAACCACTTTGGACTTAAAAGAGTAAAACTCAAGCACACAGTTATGGAGGTCTTTCCAACCTATTCCAGGGAAGATTTATAAAGGAACTCTTGATTTTTTGCGGCTTGGATAAAAAGCAGTTAAATTAAACAGAATATTCCAGAAAATTGGGCCTGATGATGATGGCTGCCACAGCCGTGAGTGAGATATTATCGCTGTGTCAGCTCTGTCGCTTCTTATAGGATAGAACGGTTCGCAGGACAACTCTCAGTTAATTTAGGAAAGTTCAGGAGTAAGCGGAACATAAATTGCTTGGAAATATAAAAAATACATTGACTTGACGCTAGTTGGAAGGGATATAAGAGCTTTTATAATTATCATAACATTTATTACAATTATCATGTGGCAGAAACTATTCGTCAAGGTTTTCCAAAGGTAGATATATTAATAGCAAGTAAAAAAAAACTTCTTAAACGTATTGTACTGTTGGTGAATCTTCAGATCCCTTAAGGAAGTTCAAAGACTATTTTAAGTATGCCTATATTACCTCAATAGATGTGGAACGGTCGTTCTCAAAATATAAGCATATTTTTTCACTACAGCCATCATCACTCCCTGAGACAACCAAAGAAAGTAGATAATAGGGTGAGTTTTGAATACTACTAGTTTATTTGCTTCTATTCCTACGTAATTTATTTTTTTACGCTTATTATGTTGCGTCGCCCATGTCCAGCGGCGCAACTGTGCCAGCCCTATTTATTACTCTGTACACGACGGTTCTAACAAACTTTCTTTAAACGGTTTACCTTTTCATTTAAGGGCGTAAATAGTATAATATTACAATCTTTTCTTGAGAACATCAACTTAAAAATAAATAAACTCTAGCCCATTTGAGCCAACAATGGACCGGAACCAGTACAAACCGGAAACCGAGACGTCCTAATCCCACGGTTAACGTGCAGCGCGACCAACCGGACTCAAACTTAAACCATTGACGCTTTATCAGCAAATGAACAGACTAAGCAGTCTATTTAAAGCAATAATCCAGGCCGTTCTATATGCTGCCGCGAAATTGGTTTCGCTGTAATCCATGGGGCTCGCTGCAGTTTTAATTGAATTCTGACTACTCCTGTCCCATTTATGAGGTTATGGGAGCCATTTCTCAAAGTTCTAACTCGCAATGACACGATATGCATGATAGCGGATAATAATAGTATCCTGTTACAACAAAAAATAATATTGTGCCCACCCCTTCTTCCATTACACTGACTATGCTCGAGAATGGGTGAAACCGATCAATTCAAACACCACGCCTACAAAAAACTATATGTCAAATAACATTATCTTTTAGATGTGTTATATCAATAGTTTTTCAACTTTCATGCTTGATATTGGTCATTATCATGCCCTCAAAAGTGATTTTTGTTATATTGTAATTTGTAATTTACTATAGACAATTCAACGATTATAAGTACTTCGATGGGATCCTCTGGGAACATATAAAAGGTCTTTGTAGAGCTTGAGAGCTCTAAACACTGTTGGTTGAACCATACTTCACACGTTCCGAGAAATCTATCGAAAACTTTTCTCTTATTGAATTATGTCTCCGTTATCGATTGGATTGGATTGGAAGTTATTTAAACATTTTAAATGGGGTAATAAAAAGTTTTTGCAGGAATTCGGCGCCACGGTCAGAAACCATTTAAAGAGGTACTCCAATCGTTAAAAGCTTCCCTTTTATTGAATTGTTTCTGTTTTATTGAACTGTGTTTCCGAATAAAAAATATTAAATCCGATTATGAAACTTCAGAGAACTTTTAGAAGCTTTTATTAGCTGTACACTACACAGAGCGTTTGAGTCCTTAGTATCTTTTCTTTTGCTTCCAAAGTTTATTTATTCGGCAAATCAAATACTCTATAACTTTTCTGTCAGTTAAATATAAAGTAGACTAAACATGTAACTTCCTCGTAATGGAATTATTATATCATCCTCAAATAGCTTGAAATTAATTAAATAAAAATCCTGATGTTATAAATAATAATCGTAACAGGATAAGTTGTGAAGCTTTCAAAACTCTTATTGTAATAACACTATTCTACTGTCCGTTTTTAAATTCAAATCGAACCAAACTTTCAATGTCGCAATGGTGGTAAATACATCAGAAGTTTTCCACTTTTGCCCAACTGGTTCTCATAACAGGGAACATCATTGCAGTTGCGGCCTTATCGCTTGTCACAATCGGGCATTGTGGAGGCCTGAACAAGTGAAAGGCGGGCTGTATCATTGCTTCCAGCTTCCCACCCACGAAAGTTGTGAAAAGTCAATAGTACGACGAAAAGGTCGAACAGACGACAAAGATATGTGGTTGCCTCTTTGTTGGATATCTATTATTTAATTAAAACACAACCAACTTCACAACTGGATAGGAAACTGTCAGAAACTTAGTTTTAATTTAGAAAAGTAACAGATATTTGTTAGATCTGCTTTAGGGGCTTTTAGATCTGAAATGAAGGCAAATTCTTATGAATTCTACTTTTAAGGAATGTCACAGAGACATCAACATCATCTCGAACGTTATTTCGCCTTCTGTTTGAATTTAATTTTACGTGAAAATGTTGGAACACCTCAAGCCTCTCATTTATTAGTACTTGCAAACATAATGCACGTAAAAACGTGATGTCGAGCTCCTTTCCAAGAAGTAAACCTTCATCCTTATCTAATCTAACTGAGCATCAGCGAGAAAGGTGAAAATTCCTCTGTCCTGAACAAATGGAGTGTCGCCTAAAAACTTTGTCTTGACGCAGGGACGGGATTGCGACGATTTAAGGGAGACAACTGAAGCATTATTCTGCCAGTTTTTCACATTTCAGTCGTGTTTCGCGCAAGCACAGGTTTGTCTTGCTTAATTTCCAAGTAAAAACGCCACTCCAAAACGATGTACCTACGTAGAAAATGAAGTACCACTCTTCCCCATCTTCTTTTTATTATTAACATTAGTGACATTTTCATTATAACAGTGCAAGTATTATTTTCCAAAGTTTCTTGTAATTTTTTCTTAGCACGACATACCACGCATGGAAACTTCTTCTTTGATACTTCTGAACTGGACGTTTTCCATTAATATTGCAGGGATTTTTTAGTGAATGGAGCGCGTTGGCGTTATTAAAAACTTTCGGTTCACCTACTTTTTCCTCAAAGTGAGAAACTTTATTCATTTTTAAAATGTGTTTTGATACTAAGCCCCTGCGGAGCTCGTGCTCTTCTTTTTTGAAACCGACTGGGCTTTCTATGCAACTAGGTCAGTTAAAATTAGTCGCCGTGTTTACCCTTAAGCAGGCATATGTTTTAATTGAAAAATATTTCAAACCACAATTATTTATGTACAGATATAATGTTATAAAAGCGTATACTACAACGATTATATCATGTCCGTTGATAATGCAACCATAAAAAAAGTATTTTCGTAATGCAGCGATTGGTTACTTTCATTACCGATGATCGGTAATCAGAGTACCCAATTTAAAATACGGTCACGGGAAATACTATTAATGCCATCATGATTACCTATTATAACATCAATAACACTGTCAGCTCTCCAGTAAAACGGAAGGACAATAAATCGGCTCACGTGTATGTAAATTGGATCCGAATTTTATAGTTTATCTCTGGCGAAGGATAACGAACCAAGGGCAAGGGTTTAGGCAGGACAAATACGTTTATCCCTACGTGTGGGATGGCAAATATGACGGTATCATTTCGGATAGATTTGACGCCCTCTTTAGGGCGCTGTTTGAATGATAAGTGCCGTCAGTTGGTATCTCAAGGCCTCGAATGTTTTTCTACGCATGCCAATGGTGTCAACAGCGGGATAAATAGGAATAAATATGAAGATAATTCAAGTCAAGACCACAATTAAGCAAAGTGGAATGACCGGAAAAAGAGTAGATCTGTGTTGTCACATTTATTTCTAAAGTATTCTTATTTAAAACAGGAAACGTATTAATTACCTTATTTACCCATTTTTTCACTTGTCTTTAACGTCCCTTATCCGTATTGTACTTTATTAAAGCAAACACAATGTTTAATTTGTCTTTTACTTAATAATATCAAGGCATTTTCGAATATGTGGCAACTGCGAAAGTCGTAAAGTTGACGACAAGCTGTTCATCCTTATTTAACATACATATTCTTGCATTTACGCTTTCCTTTCTCTGAGCTTCAACGACGTTGATTGGTCGAATCAAGAACCAACAAGAGACTGCGCTCGTGGTAGTAGGGAAACAGTGGCGCGATGTTGGGTTATTTCGCGCGCGTTTCTTAACGGTAAAAATTTGTGGTAAAATTATCAGTGTATTTATTCTTTGTGTCAGTATTTATACCTATTTGTGTTAGTTAAAAAAGTGGAAGTGCATATACTAGAAGTATTCTATAGAATAGTATACAAGTATATATTAACTGAAATGTGCCCAATGGTAAAACAGAATACGAACGCCCATGCTTCACCGCATTTTACCAGATCGGCGAGGTCATTCCACTTTGCTTAATTCTGGTCTTTACTTTAAATGCATTAAAACAGTCGTCTTAATAACTGTTATATTCACCCATATTTTATGCATCTCTGCAGATTTAGTTTTGGCCTATAATTGGACTTTTGTAATCTATTGGACATAGCCTGATAAACAAACGATTTCTAAATTTTCTTTCACCCAACGACCAAATAAGCTAACATGGCATAAGAACAAAGTTTACCTCGCATCCGAAAAACCGCTATCCTAATCCTCCAGCATTGCTCCGACTATTTTCGATCTATAAGAAGAGTGATTTGTAACGATGACCCAAATTCAAATGCAGCTCGAAATTTACGACCCTACGAAACAAATGCTTCGCTGCACGGAACTTTTAAAAAAGCCCACCCGGGCTGGACTCTTAAATTTATAGCTATACTTTCAGACCCATGATTTTAAACTGTTTTTTATTGTAATCATTTTCACAATTCACCCGATGAGGGATTTTAAGAAATCTTCGTTAAAATTATCACTCAAATTGAAACTCCTATGACTAAATTGATCTGCATCAGCAAACAAAATACAGACGTTAAATTCAAATGGGTCTTCATCGTTTAGACCTAAAATTAATAGTAGACTTGAACTTACAATGGGTTGAAGTTATGGCATCGTTAACCAGGCTATAAGCCTCAAATATCGGCTACTTGGCCATAAAATCATATATTATATGGCTATAATACCAACCATTTCCTACATTAAACTAGTACTTAAAGTTCGGAAGCAATATTTATCAAAATATAAAGAATACAAGACATGTCGAAGCATTCATAATCTGAATCACCATACACGGCACAAATTACAAGCAAATTATCCCCTAAACAAACTCGGTGTTATTCTATCAGTGATTCTTTCTATATTATTATTATTTTATATTTTTATATTATGATTATTCGTATTTCAGTATTTTATTAACAACTTTAGGTTGTAATGAATCAGTATATTAGAGATTTTACTGTAAGTTCTATAGAAGCTTTTAGTTTAAGAGATTTCCGTGAAGCAAAGGAAATCTTAAAATTAACAATAAGTTTTTGGAAAACCTCAGGTATTCAAAAATTAACGAGGAGGTTCTGCTATCGAACGTATGTAGATAGTGGCGGCACGCTTGTCATCTCGAAAGATAAAAGTCCCTCGGAAAGTGGAGTAACTGATAGTTATATTCTGTAAACTTTGGTAATATATAGTTCTACAGAAAATGGGACAAAATCATAGCGTGGCAAAAACACCGTTTCTGGCAGCAGTTGAGAGTTAAATCAACTCATTTTTGTGGACACGCTACGCCTATTTGCACCAAACAAAACAGCCCTCCCCTTCGAGCGGTAAAATAAGTAGCCGTGGAAAAACTTCCACAGTTTGTGCATATTGGAAGTCTTCCAAATGTATTTGCGAGATAAGGCGGGTGAAAAATGATTCCTATAAAACACGGCTGAATTTCAAGAATATGCTTACCAAAGAATTGCACAGAAACGACTGTGAGACGGATATCGACACCGAGAACACATTTTAAGCATATACCGGGTGAAACAAGGGACTCACCGCTTTGTCTTTCTTATTTCTGTGTATATTTCAAGGTATATCAAATGCGTTTGAGAATTACTCGCCCATCAAATAAAAATAAGATTCTCAGAACAATTAAACAGAACACATACTGTCTATAAAGCTGTAAAGTGTTGATAGAGTGCTCTCTGGGGGATATATACCTACAGATTATATCTCTGAACTATAATTAGATATTGTTCAGTGGATTACACGTATATCTTTAATAATAAGAGATATACAAGATGTCACAGAAGTCGATGTACCTATGTCAAAGTATGAGTTTTACGAAAAAACTTTTTTACTTTGTCTTGAAGAATATTTTCTTATTTTCAATCATACAGGCAAATTAATATTATAACTTTGTTATTGGTAAATTTGTACAGTTTCTTGTGTTTGAAATAATTTAAGAAGCACTATTTCTTTACTATTTCTGCGATACTAAAAATAAAAATGATCAGATGATTATAAATTTTATTTTTCATATCTCCTCTGGTTAAAGTCTATTAAAAACAGATTTTATATAAAGAGGTAGGATCAGGTACGTAGTTTAAGTTGAATTTTTAGCATGTTATTAATCTTCCTCTGTTGAATCCAATAGCACTTCCTCGTGTGTGAAACTTTAATTAAAACATGGTTTTGTAATGAAAAGCAAACATGGAAAGCATATCCCGCTTGAAGGCCTTCTCTTCTACCAACCTGGCCTCGTTTCACATCTTATAATATACATAAAATGACTTCCATCGCGGTGAAGAGACAATTTCAAAGTGTATTTATATCTTCAAGTGTATTTAAACCTAGTTTGCGCTTGTTAATTCTCGATTTTTACGAATACAACTATTGAATTTAATGTCTATTCCGTCCAAAAAGAGCCTTTTTAATATTCCTTGTAACAAGATCCAAGTAACTTAACCTTATTATAGAGTTCCCAATCTCGGTCGTTGTAGGGCACTTTAAAAATGTTGGAAGATATGCTTCGTCTTTGGCATTGTCAACCTGATATTATTATGAGATTGGAGAGCGGTGTCGTAGTAAGTGCTTTAACCCAGATCGACGTATAGGGAAGTCCCCACAGTATCGTAGACCAAATGGAAAAGGAAATAAACTCATCCTTTATTTGCTATATAACATTGTACAGGGTGCGATGAAAGATCATAAGTTTGGAGGTTATACTATACCTTTAGATGATAGCAGAGATGCATTGATGGTTCTAACTTTCAAAAGCAAATAAATCATTTATTACAGTGATAACTTCTATGTTGGTTTCATATTGAAAAATATAAGTTGTTTCATTATGGAGAAGGAATTGTGCCTTAAAAAAAGCGTTTATTTGATTCAAAATACTAGAGTATCACCACTGTATCTGTAGGTAATACTATTACACTTAACTTGTTTATCTTCCGAAAACATCTTCGAAACAAACAAAATAGGATATACCTTACCGACCAAAGACGTGCAAAGAAAGTATAACAAAGTTGAGTACTTTTCCCCAAAAAAAAAGTAATAATAAGTAGGTTTTTAAATGGTATAAACTTTCCTTTACTTTAAATGATGCTAATTGTGAAGATTAACCCTTTGTCTACCCTACAGACGGTCCACGAGATACGAATTTACGAATAAGGAGTCACCCTAATGCAGAATCTTTCCTATCTGCCAAAGCTGTCACGTGGCGAGATCGATTATGGTCTAAGATGGAAGTGGTTCTTTTGGAGTAACCGCTGCCAATACGGAGGCGTATGTATCATCGCTACATATTAAACATTCTTACGGCGCACATGGATATTATATGATACTGTCTTTTAATCGTTTCTATTCTTTGGGAACTCAAAATCAGTTTAAAGTGAACCCAGCAATATTAGTAATGAAGTTTTATATAGAAAGCTTTTTATTTATTTTCAAAACAACGCAATATTTTCTTCTTATGTTCTTATTTTTTAACCTACGTAAGTATATGTTTTTCAAAAGAAACCAAAATGGTAAACAAAATGGTGACAGTGTTTTTTATATAAAAAAATGTTTTTTCTCGGTGTACTGTCAATCTCATTCCTAAGCTCTAACATTGTATCTTACGATGGAATAGGCAGAGATTGATTTATTTTATATCCATTTAAAGTTTGGCTGTTACACCAAAAAGTTCAAAAAAAAACATAAAAGCAGTAAAAGAGGTTTCGCTAATAGTGTTTGAAAACAAAGTACATGTGAAAAACTGCTCAAGAAAATTGAAAAATGTTCCTAACATATGAAAATAAAATATCCTATACTCAGTTCAAGGAAAAATCATCAATCTTAGAAAGAATAAGAAACTGTTTCTGAGAAAGTTTAGATTTTGGGTCCATACCCTCACTCTGAAAGTGAAAAATGTAAATCTAGTTTGTGAAATGTATTAAAATAAGTTTTTACAGTTGTTATAAATGCTCCAGGACATATAAACGCATAAACTATAAATGCATAATGCATAAAATAAACCTAATTAGATTTATAATATCCTTAACTTTAATATAATTAATAGGTAAATACTTGTTTGGAATATAACCAAGGAATTTTATAATATAAATTCCTTGAATATAACTAGGTACCAAGAATATCTAAAATGAAACTTCTACAAGTAAAAACCAGAATTAAGCAAAGTGGAATGACCCCGCCGATCTGGTAAAATGCGGTGATACATGGGCGTGCGTATTCTGTTTTACCATTGGCATATTTCAGTTAATACATACTCGTATACCATTCTATAGAATACTTCTAGTATATGCACTTTCACTTTTTTAACCAAAACAAATAAGTATAAACACTAACACAAAGAATAAATACACTGATAATTTTACCACAAATTTTTACCGTTAAGAAACGCGCGCGAAATAACTTCACGCCACTGTTTCCCTACTACCTCGAGTGCAGTCGCTTGTTGGTTCCTGATTCGACCAATCAACGTAGTTGAAGCTCAGAGAAAAGAAAGCGTAAATGCAAGAATATGTATGTTAAATAAGGACGAACAGCTTGTCGTTAACTTTACGACTTTCGCAGTTGCCACATATTCTGAAATTCCTTGATATTATTAAGTAAAAGACAAATTAAACATTGTGTTTGCTTTAATAAAGTACAATAGGGATAAGGGACGTTAAAGACAAGTAAAAAAAATGGGTAAATGAGGTAATTAATACGTTTCCTGTTTTAAATAAGAATACTTTAGAAATAAATGTGACAACATAGATCTACTCTTTTTCCGGTCATTGCATTTTGATTAATTCTGGCTTTGACTCTACTCTTTTCGGCTACTTCTCTCCCATGGTACAAGCACCTGGAACACATCCAATACACTGTTCTTTCAGTCAAACTGATGATGACTGTATTAGGGAAAGTTTGCATTTTAGCTTGGAAGGCAATTCTATCAGTCCAGGGCCAAGTAGTATAAATTACTTGGCTTCCGAGGGGTTGCTCCAGGTCCAGGATTAACGTTTCCACTCGGAGCGCGTCGTTAAAATAATTTATTAAAGAAAATAAAACAAATTTACACAATATCTCGAGAAGGAGATCCAAACTCAGATAACGATAATCCGCATCGTTTATATCAGAGAGAAATTGTACGGGATAACCTAAAGAATAGATAACTTTGTTATTTTATCTTTGGATTGTTTTCTGAATCAAAATTATAGGTAAAAATGAAAACTATTATACAGTATACGGACATAAATTGTTGTCGCTATTGAATCTATTAAAAATAAAGCTATAAGGACCACGTGACTAGACTTTGTACCCAACTGATGTATAAGGGTAAGTAATCTATCTACCAAAGACGAAAATCTATGCTCCAAGCTCCAAAAAGCTCCGAGAGAAGAAAGAGCATAATCACAAACTCCATTGTTTTAACGGTTTAATCAAGAAGATAAATAAATGGACCCATATTATACTTGACATCAGTCGATGTAGTTGTAAAGAAAATGAAACCGAACTTACACAAAATTTTGATCCCGTTTTACTGAAAATATATATTATATTTATAATGGTACAAATATTCTCCAAGCAAATCAGTCACTACAAGTAGAATTTAGAGCACCAGGTGAGACTAGCAAAAACGTTAAGATTAATTAGATAATCAAGAGATCTATTCGATTTGTATCTGTTAAATTGAAAAATTATTTTCGCAGTGCAGTGCAGAAAGGTTTCTTTGAAAGGTGGATAATCTCGATAACTTAACTGAACTGGGACAAGACATAAATTGTAAAGAAACACAAATCAATTTCGTTATTCACATAAGTAGACATGTATAACCAATAAAACATAAAAAATTCATAAACATAAATCCCCATTTTCCTAATTTAGACTAATGACAGAGGATAACCGTACAATATGTGTGGCGTCGTCAAATATTTACTTGATAAAAAGGCAAAACCCCCATTAGCAAGCAATTATCCTTATTACTTCCAATTTTACCTCCGAAGCACGAATCTCGTAGTTACAAATTATTAATAATCCATTACCCTCTACCCCTAACAGAAGTAACTTCCAATTTAGGAATATAATTTTAAAATGTCAACCTTAAAAGCAGGGTCCTTAACCCTTTTATATCCCCTTTAATATATAGGCTTCTACTGATGATTCTCCCAAGGCAGTTTGCCGAAAATCATTGCAAAGTTCATTTTTGATTCATGTTATGGGCTTGACAGACTACATAGGCTGAAAAGTCTGGAAAAGTGCGAGTGTTTTCATCGAGTTCAGAGCGGCCTAAACGGCCCTGACAGAATTTTCACGTTTCAGGGACTCTAAAAGCCAAACGTCGGCCTCTATTCCATGCTGGCTACTTCAAAATAAAAACCTTCAGCTTCATTTTTTCAGTACTTCGTCGTAGTTAACAACCCTTTTATGGTCGGTCACCCTTGAAATTACATTCTAAATGAAAAAAGACAACTGGTGGCTATAATGAGAGACAAAACGGAATATCAGCTGTACTGGGTGGTTGAATGTAACCGTCCGTTGGTCATTTTTTGCTCCATTTTTTGTGTCAGAAGTTGATGACACAAGAAACATTGCAGAATGACTTCCAAAAGTTCTTGCACAACGCCTTTTAAGTTTTGTTTGAACACTAACTACCATATTACCCACCAAACTGTGAAAAGCATAACACAACGATACTCTGAGCCAATCCACACAATTTGAGCACTAAAAATGTCGTCACAGTTTATTAATAAATAAAAAATGCTGTTCAGTGGTACAAACAAACGAATTTGCATACCAAATGGTTATTTTAGAACTATAAAGTGGCTATTGGTGAATTTATTTTGTATTCCTTTGGACCAGTAACGGTTGTTTTCCTTGTTAATGTATTCTTTCAAGTGAAACTGTGCTTCTGATATCCACAAATTGTTGATTAGATCAGGTCTATTGGTTAACAAGTCAGAAAACAGCTTCTGATTTTCCAATTCCAGTAAAATCTGTTTGTGGTAAATACCGACAACAGATCGCACACAGCTCTAAAGATATAACTACTAGACCCACACCTCGAGATATAGGTACTATCAATAGTTTACAAATGACATGTAAAAAAGTACCTAGAACAGAAATAGATGTACAGATATGTCACATATTCTCATATTTCACATATCTCTACCGGTGATTAATATAAAGTTGGGTAGATTCTATCTGGTTTCGAGACCTAGACCTATTTAGACCAAAGTAGTATACCAAACTAGACAAATTTATACACATTACAAAAAATAACCACTGCTTAAGTTAGACCTCAGATCGTTTACAACTTATCAAAAAGAACTATACACACCAATCGGGAGTAATCTTTAGTTTATCCACATAAACTCCCCAGCAGATAAAGAGAAATAAGGAACTAATAAGAAGGCAATCTGACCGCAAACTTTCGATACATTCATACAAACTGCTTAGCAATACATCCAAAAACTAAGAAGCCAACACCCCACAGAGCGTGAAAGTGTACTGTCATCCTCAAAGCAACTCCTCTTACCACATCTATGAGCTGGCTCAGCTTCAGCTTGATGCAGACCCTCAGCACATCGGAAGTATTGACCACCGGGCGCACCAGCTTGTTGTAGTTGCTCAGGAGGTCGTCGTACAACCTCTTCGCGTCCGGGTTGCCGGCCACGACGCCGTGCACGACGAGTGCCGACAGAAGCCACGCTCGTAACGTTTCGCATGCGGAGGGGGGCATCGCGACGCGCCGAACCGACGCCTGCAGCCACACTGAGAGCGCGAGGACGCCGGACGCGAAGTGTTCGCAGGCCTCGCCCGATTCTGGACGATTTGAGAGAGGGTAGGAGTTCGGGGATGCTTCTGAGTCGGGATGAAGATGCCTCTTGTTCCGAATTTTCTTTTGTGAAGGCGAAAGTGGGCCGGTTTTTTTAAGAGTATCCAAAGTAAGGATTATAAGAGAGATAAATATAATTTGGGCGAAAAAAGTCACGGGCGACTCTTTGGACCATGCTTTGTATCATTTTATTTTGTTTTACGATACACTACCCAACAGAACTCTAATAATATCGTACAATAAACTATAAAAGACGCATAAAGGAAACAAAACAAATTATTTGCGGATACTTAAATCTAATAAGAACAGAGAGAGAGAGAGAGAGAAATAAATTATATAATATGTACAAAAAAACATATAGGTACGTGTAATTTAACATAAAAAACACATAAAATATGAAGGCAAGTGTTTTATAAAAGCAATACAGTCAGTAGAAAATATCACATACGTTTTATTACTTATTGTAATTAACTTCTCTGAATTTCTTTTAATTAAATAACCAGCTATCTTTCATTTTTGTTTTTCCTATCTATCTGTACTCTCTCTTAAAAGTTCCCATCGAAAATTAAACGAACCTCGGCAATGTAATGTTCTGTGTCGTCTCTAGAGGGTTTAGCTCACAAGAAATCAATGTATAAGTCTCTAGACGTGTAAGGAAGAGCAAATACCACACCAAACTATACATGAAGGCAATAATTCCATTAAAACTTCCCTGTACAGTGGTTTTCGTTTACTTATTGGATGAAAAATCAATGAGGAAACATTTAGGAAATTGTTTTTAATTGCCGAGTGTCATATACAATCAGTTATTAACAGTGACTATAGAAAGATTAACCATCCTTTCTTTCAGTTTTATTTCTATTTTCTGTATCCCTACTTATTATTACTATAGAGTAAAGGTCAAAAGCCAGCCGCCTCCTCATCTCCTAGCTGTTTCTAAATTAATGGTTATGACACCGGTAAAAGTTTTTTATAGAATACATCTACAATTTGTTTGGAGGTATGCTAAATTTTTTTCGAGTGTAAAACGATACAAATACCGTACATATCATTAACTTAAATAATTTTACTTCTGAGCAACTCTTCTAACAGAAGCTAGCTATATTTAGGTAAAGTTATTGTTTATTTTCTAATCTACTTGAGTCTACTTGATGATTTACAGATAATAATTCTAATAAATTATAAATTTATGTAAATTATTTAAAATACATAATTGCACTGGAAATAGCAACAATTTCGATTGGAAAGATTGGTACCTAATTCTAATTTATCTATGAAGGATCCAATTGTCGTTTGGAAAAACGAATTCATTTTGATTATACTTTCGCGTATATCGTGTATATATGTACTTATATATCTCCTACATTCTTAGGTACTTTTACCTCCTAAACCTAAATTATAATTCTCTAAACCAAAATCTGATAATTTAAGTTTGCTTCAATTTTATGTTAGCTAAACAAATAACATTTATAATTGAGCTGGTATAACTTATTATTATAAATTCCTATTTGTCTCTACGGATAAGTACAGCCTGGTACAACCGAATTTCCTAACACCTGAAAAAAATAGATTTATTTTTCTGCACACATACCACATACTTAACTGGGCTGCGACAAGCCAGGCTCTTAATTGAAGGGCCTTGGTCGAACGCAACTCGATCAATACTTGCGCTAAGTCGTAACAGCATAAGGATTGTCACAGGACTATTGACAGGTCACGGACATCTTAACAAGCACCTTAACACTATCGGTCTTAGTGACACTAGAAGGTACAGGTTTTGCGGACACGATGACGAGGACTCCATTCACATCCTCTCTCACTGTGTCTGCCTCATGGTCAAGAGACACAAACACCTGGGCGCAGCATTTCTCCTGCCTCAGGACATTAGGGAGCTTCCCCTACAATGGGTGTTGGCCTATGCGCACAGCACGGGTCTCTTCCAATAGCTCCCAACTAGCGGCAGGCACAATGGGTCGAAAGACCTGAGTGCTGCGGGTAACCGCGCCGCCTATCAACAACAACAACAACAACAACAACCACATACTTGACTTATACATATTTATCTTTATATTTTGTGGTAAAAAGTAGTAAATAGTACCAGTATAAATAATAAATAAACTCAATGCCAGCCAGTACTATGAAAGAAATCAAAAAATAAATTTAAAGCTGCTTACAATGTAAGCTACCTACACTACCACCGGTTTTATGACTCCTAACGCCAGATGGCGCAAGGAACAAAAATTGTATATTCAGTTGCATATCTGGAAGATACCCAACTAATATAACTTTACTAATCCTTTATCTATGGTTAGAATGGATACAAAGCTCTTTTCTCAAAATAAGGACTAGAAAAAGAAGACTCCGTGCCTCCACTTTTTTCATACACACTTCACTTTTCACCACTCCTTTCCACTCCTGTTCATTATCATTGGGCGCATTCAGGGAACCGCAGCGCTTTATTCAAATAGCTGCAGCGCTATATTAAAGCGCTGCAGCGCTTTATTAAAGCGGTAAAGTTCTATCGCTGAATAGTTCCATCAAGCGATAAAATTAATATAGTTTAAGTTTACGTCTATGGGTTTACGCACAAAATATCTATGGATAATATTAATTATTATTAATATTAATGTCGATTGCGCTATGTTTCCCTGAATGCGCCCATTAAAGTTCCCCCGCTGCTATTTATATTCTGTGATATGTGATAGACTTTTATATTCTATGTATTGTATATATTCTTTGGTTGACATTCTCATATATTCTGTGGTGGTTGTCATTTAATTTTTAATTCATTTGATAAACATCTTCTGTTTGTGGTTCTTCCAAAACTTTTTCTGTAATTTTTAACTCTTTTTTTATAAGTAAGTAAGTTCGTAAGTTGTAATAGTATACCTTCAGTGAATTCTACAAAACAAATATGATTGAGGAAGTTCAAAGGCACTCCGTGCATACTTTGGTGTTCAGATCTTTGAAGAGATCCCATGACATGTTTTTATCGAATCAAGGTTTACTGCCCCCCGTTGATGATACGGCGTAAGTAAAATTCAAATATTGGATAACTTCCCCTAACGTTAAATGTGCAAGCGTTTATAATATATCGATATTTTCAGGGAGAAAATCAGAAAAAGTGCCAAAGCGAGAGACTGCTATGGCATGGTATTCGACGACGTAAAAAAAATGCAGGCTATGAAACACCTCAGAGAGTCAGAAGCAGGTCCAAATCCCCCACCTCCAGGTACAGGAGAAACAGACACATCCTCTGCAAATGAAGGTGCTGTTGTACCGTACACGGACACTAGTTTGATGAATAAAAACCAACAGGGGAGCAACCAGAACCAACTTGCAAATATCATGAAGAAAGCTCCAACTATGCCAAAGCCAAAATGGCACGCTCCTTGGAAATTATATAGGGTTATTGCTGGGCATTTGGGTTGGGTTCGATGCGTTGCCGTAGAACCGGGAAATGAGGTTAGTAGTCTCACTAATTCATTAAGAAGTTTTTTTACACAAATATAGTTTGTTAATAGTTTTTTCCAATTGTATAGTGCATGTTATAAGAGTTGTTGTTTTTTCTTCAAGTGGTTTGCAACAGGAGCCGCGGACAGAATCATAAAAATTTGGGATCTAGCCAGTGGACAGTTGAAAGTATCGTTAACAGGACACGTGAGTACAGTCAGAGGATTAGCTGTTAGTGCCAGGCACCCATACCTCTTCAGTTGCGGAGAAGATAGGCAAGTAAAGTGTTGGGATCTCGAATATAACAAAGTAAGTACATGTATTACGATATGTTTATATTTTTAATAATTTAATTGTTGAATATCTTTTTTTGTTTACATTCCATTAAATATACCGCGACCTTGTGTTAAAAGACTAAAATAATAAAAAAGACTTATTTAAATTGGCTTAATGCTTGAAAATTGGACTACTTAATTTTGTATGTCGCAGTCCAGTGTACCATTTAATATTTATAGGTTATCCGACACTATCACGGCCACTTGTCTGCGGTATACTCTCTCGCCCTGCACCCCACTATAGATGTCCTACTGACGGCTGGCAGAGACTCTACCGCCCGCGTCTGGGACATGAGGACTAAGGCTAACATCCACACTTTAACGGGTCACACCCATACCGTTTCCACTGTCATCGCACAGGCTTCGGACCCACAAGTCATCACCGGATCGCACGATTCTACCATAAGACTGTGGGATTTGGCAGCGGGGAAGTCTATTTGCACACTGACGAATCACAAGAAGAGCGTGAGGGACCTGGTGTTTCACCCCACATTGTAAGTATTCAATCAATCTGGTTTTTTTATTTGAACTTGTATTTGAGAGGCAGCGTTCTAAAATTTATGATGGAAGTTTTTCGGTTTAAATGTATTCGCGTTCCTTTGATTTTCACGTTATTTTCCAGGAATATGTTTGCCTCTGGCTCTCCGGACAACATAAAGCAGTGGAAGTGTCCCGAAGGCAAGTTCATCCAGAATTTATCCGGCCACAATGCCATCATCAACTGTTTGGCCGTCAACCCGGAAGGTGTCTTGGTTTCTGGCGGCGACAACGGCACTCTGCACTTTTGGGACTGGCGAACGGGTTACAATTTCCAACGATTGCAAGCTCCGGTACAGCCGGGATCCATGGACAGCGAAGCAGGGATTTTCTCAATGATATTTGATAATTCGGGTTCGAGGTTAATCACGACGGAGGCTGATAAGACGATCAAGATATACAGAGAGGATGATACGGCGACGGAAGAGACGCATCCCATCAATTGGAAGCCGGACATCCTCAAAAGAAGGAAGTTCTAATTGTGAGAGACTGATAAGGTGTAAATAAGTTCTGTAATTATCGAAATATGAAATGCAACTTAAATGTTAATTTATTATAATAAATATTGTTTTTATGGAATAACATTGGTATATCTTTCTCAAGATTTTATTTCATTTAAATGCATCCATAAATTCAGAACCATTCAAGATTGAATGTATTTATAATTAACTTCAACATGTTTTGATGTGTGGTGTGAATAATGATTAGACATTCGAGGAAGTGTGGGGAAGAATAGTAATGCTTCCAAGTTTATTTACAAACAAATTTTAATTGCTAAAGATGCTTTTTACGTGTATATTTTGTTAGATGTTTCTTTTTTGTTAGGAAAATTTCCTATAAAACTCATTCCCATCAATATAGGTATTTGAATTCTAGTAAAAGATTTAATTTCCTTGATGTTATTTGCAGATAAAAGTGGTTTTAGAATTTCTGAATAAGAGGTGTAGGTATTAGTAAAAACCACAAAAATTGACTTTGTTTTCTGAAAAATTTACTCTGTTTTGTTTACTTTACTTTTTCTGAAATGAGTAAAGGGAACTGAATAGGGATTGAGGTTATGTTAATTTTGTATTCGCTCTCCCTCTCAAGAGTACTATTAGACCATAATATGTCCCCATTATCACATAACACTTAAAATGTTATGTACATCACAAATTATTGGTGCTCACTATGTGCTTAGGATTAGGGTGTAAGTAAGTAGGTCAAGCATAGATAAAATATATATATTAAAAATGTAATTATCTATGATATTAAACCACAGATTATAATATTAAACATCATTTAATTTTTAGTTTAATAAAATCTTATAGCGGCAACCAAATATACAATCTCGTTGTATATTGAGTTCTCTACTCTACTAATGATGGGCAACCAGAAATACAAGACCCTGGTATATTCAGTTGCCTATGCGTGTAAAAATTTAAATTTATTGATGGGCAACCAGAAATACAGGACACTCGTATATTCAGTTGCCTATACGTGTAAAAATTAAGATCTAATGATGGGCAACCAGAAATACAAGACACTGGTATATTCAGTTGCCTATACGTGTAAAAATTTAAATTTATTGATGGGCAACCAGAAATACACGACCCTAGTATATTTAGTTGCCTATACGTGTAAAAATTAAAATTGAATGATAGGCAACCAAAAATACACGACCCTGGTATATTCAGTTGCCTATACGTGTAAAAATTAACATTTAATGATGGGAAACCAGAAATACAGGACACTCGTATATTCAGTTGCCTATACGTGTAAAAATTAAAATTTAATGATGGGCAACCAGAAATACATGACACTGGTATATTCAGTTGCCTATACGTGTAAAAATTAAAATTTAATGATAGGCAACCAAAAATACACGACCCTGGTATATTCAGTTGCCTATACGTGTAAAAATTAAAATTTAATGATGGGCAACCAGAAATATAAGACACTGGTATATTCAGTTGCCTATACGTGTAAAAATTAAAATCTAATGATGGGCAACCAGAAATACATGACACTGGTATATTCAGTTGCCTATACGTGTAAAAATTAAAATTTAATGATGGGCAACCAGAAATACAAGACACTTGTATATTCAGTTGCCTATACGTGTAAAAATTAAAATTTAATGATGGGCAACCAGAAATACAAGACACTGGTATATTCAGTTGCCTATACGTGTAAAAATTAAAATCTAATGATGGGCAACCAGAAATACAAGAGACTCGTATATTCAGTTGCCTATATATGTAAAAATTAAAATCTAATGATGGGCAACCAGAAATACAAGACACTGGTATATTCAGTTGCCTATACGTGTAAAAATTAAAATTTAATGATAGGCAACCAGAAATACAGGACACTCGTATATTCAGTTGCCTATACGTGTAAAAATTAAAATCTAATGATGGGCAACCAGAAATACAAGACACTGGTATATTCAGTTGCCTATACGTGTAAAAATTTAAATTTATTGATGGGCAACCAGAAATACACGACCCTGGTATATTCAGTTGCCTATACGTGTAAAAATTAAAATTTAATGATAGGCAACCAAAAATACACGACCCTGGTATATTCAGTTGCCTATACGTGTAAAAATTAACATTTAATGATGGGCAACCAGAAATACAGGACACTCGTATATTCAGTTGCCTATACGTGTAAAAATTAAAATCTAATGATGGGCAACCAGAAATACAAGAGACTCGTATATTCAGTTGCCTATATATGTAAAAATTAAAATCTAATGATGGGCAACCAGAAATACAAGACACTGGTATATTCAGTTGCCTATACGTGTAAAAATTAAAATTTAATGATGGGCAACCAGAAATACACGACCCTGGTATATTCAGTTGCCTATATGTGTAAAAATTAACATTTAATGATGGGCAACCAGAAATACAAAACACTGGTATATTCAGTTGCCTATACGTGTAAAAATTTAAATTTATTGATGGGCAACCAGAAATACAGGACACTCGTATATTCAGTTGCCTATACGTGTAAAAATTAAAATCTAATGATGGGCAACCAGAAATACAAGACACTGGTATATTCAGTTGCCTATACGTGTAAAAATTTAAATTTATTGATGGGCAACCAGAAATACACGACCCTGGTATATTTAGTTGCCTATACGTGTAAAAATTAAAATTTAATGATGGGCAACCAAAAATACACGACCCTGGTATATTCAGTTGCCTATACGTGTAAAAATTAACATTTAATGATGGGCAACCAGAAATACAGGACACTCGTATATTCAGTTGCCTATACGTGTAAAAATTAAAATTTAATGATGGGCAACCAGAAATACATGACACTGGTATATTCAGTTGCCTATACGTGTAAAAATTAAAATTTAATGATAGGCAACCAAAAATACACGACCCTGGTATATTCAGTTGCCTATACGTGTAAAAATTAAAATTTAATGATGGGCAACCAGAAATACAAGACACTTGTATATTCAGTTGCCTATACGTGTAAAAATTAAAATTTAATGATGGGCAACCAGAAATACAAGACACTGGTATATTCAGTTGCCTATACGTGTAAAAATTAAAATTTAATGATGGGCAACCAGAAATACAAGACACTGGTATATTCAGTTGCCAATGATGGGCAACCAGAAATACAAAACACTGGTATATTCAGTTGCCTATACGTGTAAAAATTTAAATTTATTGATGGGCAACCAGAAATACAGGACACTCGTATATTCAGTTGCCTATACGTGTAAAAATTAAAATCTAATGATGGGCAACCAGAAATACAAGACACTGGTATATTCAGTTGCCTATACGTGTAAAAATTTAAATTTATTGATGGGCAACCAGAAATACACGACCCTGGTATATTTAGTTGCCTATACGTGTAAAAATTAAAATTTAATGATGGGCAACCAAAAATACACGACCCTGGTATATTCAGTTGCCTATACGTGTAAAAATTAACATTTAATGATGGGCAACCAGAAATACAGGACACTCGTATATTCAGTTGCCTATACGTGTAAAAATTAAAATTTAATGATGGGCAACCAGAAATACATGACACTGGTATATTCAGTTGCCTATACGTGTAAAAATTAAAATTTAATGATAGGCAACCAAAAATACACGACCCTGGTATATTCAGTTGCCTATACGTGTAAAAATTAAAATTTAATGATGGGCAACCAGAAATACAAGACACTTGTATATTCAGTTGCCTATACGTGTAAAAATTAAAATTTAATGATGGGCAACCAGAAATACAAGACACTGGTATATTCAGTTGCCTATACGTGTAAAAATTAAAATCTAATGATGGGCAACCAGAAATACAAGACACTGGTATATTCAGTTGCCTATACGTGTAAAAATTAAAATTTAATGATGGGCAACCAGAAATACACGACCCTGGTATATTCAGTTGCCTATATGTGTAACAAATTAACATTTAATGATGGGCAACCAGAAATACAAAACACTGGTATATTCAGTTGCCTATACGTGTAAAAATTTATATTTATTGATGGGCAACCAGAAATACAGGACACTCGTATATTCAGTTGCCTATACGTGTAAAAATTAAAATCTAATGATGGGCAACCAGAAATACAAGACACTGGTATATTCAGTTGCCTATACGTGTAAAAATTAAAATCTAATGATGGGCAACCAGAAATACAAGAGACTCGTATATTCAGTTGCCTATATATGTAAAAATTAAAATCTAATGATGGGCAACCATAAATACAAGACACTGGTATATTCTGTTGCCTATACGTGTAAAAATTAAAATTTAATGATGGGCAACCAGAAATACAAGACACTGATATATTCAGTTGCCTATACGTGTAAAAATTAAAATCTAATGATGGGCAACCAGAAATACAAGAGACTCGTATATTCAGTTGCCTATACGTGTAAAAATTTAAATTTATTGATGGGCAACCAGAAATACACGACCCTGGTATATTTAGTTGCCTATACGTGTAAAAATTAAAATTTAATGATAGGCAACCAAAAATACACGACCCTGGTATATTCAGTTGCCTATACGTGTAAAAATTAACATTTAATGATGGGCAACCAGAAATACAGGACACTCGTATATTCAGTTGCCTATACGTGTAAAAATTAAAATTTAATGATGGGCAACCAGAAATACATGACACTGGTATATTCAGTTGCCTATACGTGTAAAAATTAAAATTTAATGATAGGCAACCAAAAATACACGACCCTGGTATATTCAGTTGCCTATACGTGTAAAAATTAAAATTTAATGATGGGCAACCAGAAATACAAGACACTAGTATATTCAGTTGCCTATACGTGTAAAAATTAAAATTTAATGATGGGCAACCAGAAATACAAGACACTGGTATATTCAGTTGCCTATACGTGTAAAAATTAAAATCTAATGATGGGCAACCAGAAATACAAGACACTGGTATATTCAGTTGCCTATACGTGTAAAAATTAAAATCTAATGATGGGCAACCAGAAATACAAGAGACTCGTATATTCAGTTGCCTATATATGTAAAAATTAAAATCTAATGATGGGCAACCATAAATACAAGACACTGGTATATTCTGTTGCCTATACGTGTAAAAATTAAAATTTAATGATGGGCAACCAGAAATACAAGACACTGATATATTCAGTTGCCTATACGTGTAAAAATTAAAATCTAATGATGGGCAACCAGAAATACAAGAGACTCGTATATTCAGTTGCCTATATATGTAAAAATTAAAATCTAATGATGGGCAACCAGAAATACAAGACACTGGTATATTCAGTTGCCTATACGTGTAAAAATTAAAATCTAATGATGGGCAACCAGAAATACAAGAGACTCGTATATTCAGTTGCCTATATATGTAAAAATTAAAATCTAATGATGGGCAACCAGAAATACAAGACACTGGTATATTCAGTTGCCTATACGTGTAAAAATTAAAATTTAATGATGGGCAACCAGAAATACACGACCCTGGTATATTCAGTTGCCTATATGTGTAAAAATTAACATTTAATGATGGGCAACCAGAAATACAAAACACTGGTATATTCAGTTGCCTATACGTGTAAAAATTTATATTTATTGATGGGCAACCAGAAATACAGGACACTCGTATATTCAGTTGCCTATACGTGTAAAAATTAAAATCTAATGATGGGCAACCAGAAATACAAGACACTGGTATATTCAGTTGCCTATACGTGTAAAAATTAAAATCTAATGATGGGCAACCAGAAATACAAGAGACTCGTATATTCAGTTGCCTATATATGTAAAAATTAAAATCTAATGATGGGCAACCAGAAATACAAGACACTGGTATATTCAGTTGCCTATACGTGTAAAAATTAAAATCTAATGATGGGCAACCAGAAATACAAGAGACTCGTATATTCAGTTGCCTATATATGTAAAAATTAAAATCTAATGATGGGCAACCAGAAATACAAGACACTGGTATATTCAGTTGCCTATACGTGTAAAAATTAAAATCTAATGATGGGCAACCAGAAATACAAGAGACTCGTATATTCAGTTGCCTATATATGTAAAAATTAAAATCTAATGATGGGCAACCATAAATACAAGACACTGGTATATTCTGTTGCCTATACGTGTAAAAATTTAAATTTAATGATGGGCAACCAGAAATACAAGACACTGGTATATTCTGTTGCCTATACGTGTAAAAATTTAAATTTAATGATGGGCAACCAGAAATACAAGACCCTGGTATATTCAGTTGCCTATACGTGTAAAAATTTAAATTTAATGATGGGCAACCAGAAATACACGACCCTGGTATATTCTGTTGCCTATACGTGTAAAAATTTAAATTTAATGATGGGCAACCAGAAATACAAGACCCTGGTATATTCAGTTGCCTATACGTGTAAAAATTTAAATTTAATGATGGGCAACCAGAAATACAAGACATTCGTATATTCAGTTGCCTACACGTGGATTTTTATTTATTAAAGTATAATAGTTGGCAACCGAAAATACAAGCCACTTGCATATTCAATTGCCTGTACGTGCAGTTTTAATTATAAAAAATATTATGGGGCAACTGAAAATACAATGGAACTGCATATTCAGTTGCCTGTAGATGCGATTATAGATTAATTATTAAGCTGGCATGTACTGTACTGTACCCCAGAATAAGCACTTCTGGGACTGTACAGCAACTAAATACGTAAGTGTATTGATGTACATCTCTGGTTGATGTTCGGTTTCCAACATTATATTTGAAATATATTAAATATTATGATTTATATTACATAGGTAAGTAATATTAAAATTTAATATAATATAGGACAGCCAAATATTCAAGACAAGGGTAAATAGAATAAAAGTGGAGCCATTTTGCTGACCTTGCTTTCTTGGAACAATAGTATAAGATCAATCCTGACCCTCCTCGAACTAATGCAAAATGCAAGGCAGGATTTCAGTTCATCTGTCTCTAGCTTCCTGGAACCAAAATCATCATGTTTTGCCTTCCTAGGGGCACATATTGACACAGGAAGTAAAGAAAAGTTTTTTCATCCTCTCCTATTTATTTAATTTTATAGAAAATAAACCAACACTACTATCCTTGTTGATAGAAATATTAGTTATAGAACCGCATTTGCACTATAAAAGTAAAACGTGGCGTGGATAATGCGTGTACACTGACTGATTCATAGAAAAAATATACCTATAAACAATATCCTTTCCCTGTGCACTGATTAATGAAATTAAATAACCAAGGGCCTTGGTAGCATCAAATATTTCCTCACTGTGGCGCCATTGCCGTAAAATACTCAAATTTTGTATATATATACAAGGAAAATAGCCTTATTTATGTTTTTGTCACACAAGTGTCTGGAAATATAATTAGTAAGTTGGAGATTTGTCATACATTTGAGATCCATGACATAAAAGTTAAGTTAGGCAACCAGATATAGAACATAGCTAAATATGAAGTTGCCTAAAAATGTATATTTATTATTAGGCAACCAAATATACAAAGTACAATAATATGAAGTTGTCTATTCATCAAATTTAATATAGGCAACCCATAAATCAATGTAACTGCATATTTGGTTGGTCGTACCTCGTACATTTAACTTTTTATAATAAAAGAAATAATAGTTATTTATGCAACAAGTGCAAAAAGTATTTACTGCACGCGACGTGAAATTGTCCAACTTGGCCTGACGGCCTCGTTGGACAACAGGTCAAGTTCAATAAACACTTTTTGTACGAGTTGCATACAATATTTTCTCTAGGTTCATACAAAAACCAAAAAATGTTTTATTTAGGGAGCACTAAGTGTCACGTCGATTTGGCGTTTAGGTTTGTCATGATCACAAAACGCTGTAGTAGAATGACAGATGAGTGCAATAAAATGTTTATTGCACTAGGCAATAAAGAACCAGTTTTTTCACTAAATATAGTTCAATAAAGTTTTGTTTTTTGCATGAACGTAGAAAAAAATTATAAAGCGGATATACCTACTGGATTACGGCACTTCGGCACTACTACTGGATTACCTACTGGAGAACAGCGCCAGTTGAAAGTGGGCCGTCACCTTCAACTTTATTGTAACAGTAATTTAATGTATTTGTAATGTATCTGGTAAATAATAAATAACTTGACGACATATTTACTGAATATAACAACTGACAACATTAACAATCAATCACAAGATTCGTAATTCTAATTGCCCAATCACTTCGAGAGTTTATCCATGCGTTTTTGTTGCCGCCAATTCTGTATTAGATTTAAAATTATACTTAAAATCTTTCAAATACGAATGCGCTATAAATCAACACTACCGCCACGCAGTGGATTAGTACCTAACTAAAATTTCAAGTATATCTGGTTGCATAGTAAAAATACTTTCATAGTCGCCCATAAGAATTTCCTTTATATTTTATTTTTAGTGTGCGACCTGCGACCTCTAAAATAACGGTATTAAAGTCCGTCGATAACAACCGGTTTTAAAGATAGCTAGCTATAATAGTTTTATTTTTTAGTTCATTAAATGACTATTCATTATAGCTACTTAAAACTTACTAAGTGTATAATGTAGATTATTATTTTATGCATGTACCTAGATTACCTATACCTACATAGGAAGTATATGTACTTAGGTACCGTACACTTTGTTCGCGATGGTAAAAAATATACCTACTCCATGAACAATTTGCGTAACAGCCTAATTTATATTCAACAATTCAACATGGGATTTGGTAGATATTTGGTTATTATTTTTTACACCGGTATTCTTATTTATTACATTGGGTCGTTAAAATCATCAACAGGCATTGGAAAATTTAAAAATAGCAACAATTCTGTTCCAGCTCAAATACAAGTTTTAGGACAGTTTAGGTATCACTTCTTCACCGTGTGGATTTTTGTAAGTATATCTCCTACCTTATCCTTATATTTGCTTATATTTTCATTCATTACTTCACATTGTGTTCACATTCACCATTCACAAAGTCAAAGTAGGTAGGTAGGTAGGATATACAAATATAGTTAATCACAATCACAAATCAAATTGCGGAATGTTTACTGCCTGCCAGACATTTATTTATAATCAATTACCTGTATTTCTATAGTTTACCCAAAGAGACATTACTAATAATGTTTTAAGATTATAAGATTAATATTTATTACCTGCGATGATTGCAGTAGATAATTCTGACGTCGCATTTATTGTTTATGTTTATTCACGAAATGGAAGTCATATATGGGCGGTCTCAATTTCATGGATCAATAAATTATGCATCGGAAGTAGTGCCCTCTTTATTTTTTCCCCAAAAACATATAAGACACTGAAGAAACCGACTAAGGAAAATTTAAAAATTGTCCTGAAAATTATAACGCGATAAAATCTTATTCGCGGACATTAAATTGTACTTTCTACTTTATTATATAATTATAATTATTGTATGTCAAAATATAAAACCAGATACCTTTATAGTCAAAAATTAAAGGTTTAAAATGTTTTCGGAACTAAAAACATTAAACTTTTCCATGCTATAAAGTATGTACAAAGTCTATATGTAGACTTTGGCATGTAGGTACTTTGCAATAACTTCCGCAATTTGTCGTCTCGCTACATGCAATTACTATTAATACGTATCTATATAATTATATCAACATTTAAGTGGGTACTTATTTAGAAAAAAATTAAAATGATATTATTATCAATACCGCTGTCGTTTTACATTTCCTATCGTTCTTATTAGAATATTCATGCATTTTCATAACTTTTTGTGTCAAGTTAAAAATAACAATCCTTGTTTTTTCACGAACGCACCATTAATTGCTTGAACCAGGATTAGATTCTAATTAGAAGCTAGGAATATATTAATTACTATATTATATAATACAACTCTAAATCACAGAATATTAGCGAGAATAGAAACTAGCGAGAACTGCATAAACATGACGTGGCGGATAGTTCTTTACAAAGAATATAGGTTCTTTATAGCAAGAGAACTATAAAACATCAAACTACGTTGCACAAAACAGAAAAAGACCACGTTTATATGAATGTCATTTTTTCTTATACGAATTTTTCTCCCGACACGAGAAACGGGCCGCGGGCTCCTGAATATGATTCTATCAATAAATTCGTTGCTCAGATTGTACTTAATTTAATACACTCTGGTTCAAAATTGTACGGAATAGCCACGCGGTGCGTCTCTGCGAATAGATCAGAAAACCCGAAAACTCTTTATCTATTCGTGCCAAAAATCCTAAAGCCCTAAACACTTCTTTATGTCGGTGGGTAAAATATTTTCCCGTATGTTTCTTCTAAAAACACTGCACAAGGGGTTGCATATGAACTTTAATTTAATTGTTATTGTACACACATATGTACGTATATATAAATGCACTGAAAGTTGTATTATATACGAAGTAAGTTTCCTTCTTGACCGTAGACACAATTATTAGTTTGTTTTGTTGGGTATCGGTCATCAAATAACATATAAACCGAAATGTCATGACCTGGTACAGTGTTTATATTTTATTTAATGACCGAAAACAAACTAATACCACAAGTATAGATGTCTCTATACTTGTGCTAATACTTATATTATGCAAATGAAATGTTTCACATTGCATGAAATTTTTTAAAATTTCCAGATCTTACAGACAATTTTTCTACTGATAGCCGTACTAGATGAGTCATCAAAGCTGCTCAGTCTTCCCCTGACACTCCAAAAGAGTCTAGGTCGAAGTAGAGCATTTCTGTTCAATACCCTCGTCTTCCCATGTAGTCTAGTAGTCGTGACAGTATTTTGGACGATATGGCATATAGACAGAGAACTGATTTTCCCCAGAGTCATAGACCCGATCTTTCCGTCATGGCTGAACCATACGATGCATACGTTCATAGTGGTGCCTCTATTGATAGAACTGGCCCTGCCGAAGAAATATAGTTTCGTCTCGTTTAAGAATGCCGCTGTAGTGTTGACAGTGTATGTAACTGTCTATCAGGTCTTGTAAGTATTTATTGAAAATTACATATTTCATAGGTTTAAAAGTGAAGACCAGAATTAAGCAAAGTGGAATGACCTCGCCGATCTGGTAAAATGCGGTGATGCATGGGCGTGTGTATTCTGTTTTACCATTGGGCACATTTCAGTTAATATATACTCGTATACTATTCTATAGAATACTTCTAGTATATATTAACTGAAATATGCCCAGTGGTAAAAAATACAAATCTAAAAATGTCGAGTTAATATAGACATTTTTAGATTTGTCATTAGGTGAAAAATTATTTGCTTTAGCGTAAAACTCTCAAATTGTCCTGAAATTTTGCCTATCCCCCTATTTTCGGGTATGCTGAATACAAATCTAAAGTTATTTTTTGTGGACGAATGTACTTTTTGAGGAAAAACAGCAGCATTTACGAAAATGGTGGTAGACAAAATTTCAGAAAATTTTGATAGTTTTACGCTAAATAAATAATTACCGAAAAATTTCAGTGGAAAACTGTAAAATACTAATGTATACATGTAAAAATGTAATATAGGTACCTATTATCAATTTATATACAATTTTTACCGTTAAGAAACGCGCGCGAAATAACCCAACATCACGCCACTGTTTCCCTACTACCTCGAGCGCAGTCACTTGTTGCTTCCTGATTCGACCAATCAACGTCGTTGACGCTCAGAGAAAAGAAAGCATAAATGCAATGAGCTTAAATAAGGATGAACAGCTAGTCGTCAACTTTACGACTTTCGCAGTTGCCACATATTCGGAAAAGATATATTATATCTTTATACTTGTGATATTATTAAATAAAAGACAAATTAAACATTGTGTTTGCTTTAATAAAGTACAATAGGGATAAGAGACGTTAAAGACAAGTAAAAAAATGGGTAAATAAGGTAATTAATATGTTTCTTGTTTTTAAATAAGAATACTTTAGAAATAAATGTGACAACACAGATCTACTCTTTTTCTGGTCATTCCCTGGTCTTGCCTTGTAGTTCAATCGTCAATTTACTTTTTTTATATCTAAAACTATTTAAATGTAAAACAAGTCTTGTTTTTAAATCCCTGAACTTGTTATTATTGGATGATCAGTTGAGTCACTTATTTTTGAATCACTTGGTTATATTTCTTTGAGGATTCTTAAAAAATATAAGTACCGAATTTGCAAAATAGAAATGCAACAGCTTTTTTTTTCAGGTACTTGTCAGTTTACTTACGATATGGTGTTTGGTTGTATGGTATTTACGGCGTCCTGAACTGGACACAACGAGTACTATTTTCACTATTCCAACTTACTTTATGCCTCGCTTACCAAAAGATTGGCATCGTCATACAGAACAGTAAGCGGAAAAAGTATACAGAAAAAATAGCCTAATTTATTGATTTGTATTTTGATAAGCAAATATTTTAAGTTTTATTATTTGTGGTGTAATGTAAATATTAGAAACTTTGTTTTTTTCGTGTTGGTTGTCATTCAATAATTCCCAATTTCCCAATCGGTACTGTCCAGTAGGATCAGCATTGTTCCGAAGTTACTGCTCAGCACTAAAAGTTACTGTTGTAATTTTCGCGCCATTTACACGGGGGCCCCTACACTGAGGCTAAGCAGCTACTGCTGACAAATACTGCGACAAAAGGGGTCATGTAGCATCAGTAAAAGTAACCACAACCAAACTTCTGAGTAATTTCAATGTTTAGTGTTGTTGATCAACCTCTAGATAACAATAAAAATATATTATAGAATTGAATTAATGGAAATTCTCAATTTTGTTTTGTACCCCATAGGGGATCGGAAGTTCCAGAACTGAGTTTGCGTAGTGTGAAACTATAGAAAAAGAATGACAGTGCCAAGAAATATAAACATTAAGCTTTGTTCACATCACATAAATAAAGACTATTGTTTCTGTTATTCACATCCAATTAACAACAAAAATGATGTAACATGGAGAATTATATCCTTACGTAAACTTCTGCTACGTTATTTGGATAATTGGATGTAAATTGTGAACATATTTAAAAGAAGTATACCGCGCAAAAGAGATATCTGACACGTGAAATATAGCGCGTCGCCATTTTGACGTACTAACCGTGCATCATCATCATCATCCATATGCATCATTCACATACCATAGCATCTTCTGAACCTTTAGGAAATGTTTGCAACATAATATACAAGAATGTGTAATGGTGGTTGCATATGCTACACTGACAATCGGACATTATTTTTGCGTTTTAATTGAATAATTTATTTCAAAATAGTGCTCAAAGTTTTTGAATACTTTAAATTTCTTGTGATTGATACAAGACCATTATGGTTTTACATTTATTGTACGTACGTATGTACGTCAAAATGGCGATTACTTTTATCTCCTTTTATTGCAAGCGCAATGCAGATATGCAGTTGACTTTAAGCAGTATACCTTCTTTTATGTATGTGAAATTGTGATTGATACTTGTAGGCTCATTTTTGATAATTACAACAGTTTGGGTTTTATTATTATATCATATCAGCGTCAAATGTGGCACCTGGTCAGTTTTTTGTTAATTCAATATAATGTACAGGAACTATTTTTCAGTAAAAACATGTACTTTTTGTTTTTAAAATCTGATGTTTTTAAAGGAAATGGAAAGGGTTAAATACGAATAAAAAAATGATCTATTTTTTACTTTAACTGATGCTTTAATAAAAAAAATCCCGTAATATTTAATATAATATATAAAATCACAATATTAGTATACTAATTTTCTTGTTGCCTTCCAAATACTTATTTTTTATCAAAATATTGTATACTTAGAGTACACATTGACAAGTAAGTACATAAAAGTATCACGTAATCTTATAGGAGTTAGAAATAATAAAAACTACATAAAAGCTCAACAATAAATAAAACAATCTTCGAAAACAAAACAGACATAACCAACGATTTATTCCGGAATGATGGTACGACTAGTTACGTTCCGTGGCCTATTAGGCACCCTGAGGTGGATGATGCGTCTTATATCGTCCGAGGGGTGTATCAAGTCAGTTTTACTCCTCCACTGCCAACGCTCCTGCTCCTCCCGCCTGCGTTTCCTGTCGACGTAGCTGATCACGCAGCTCGCAGGGATCCATAGAAGTGCGGTAACGAGTACGACGGTGCCTACAATGTTGTCGCGCAGGAATAGCAGCACTTTGTTGATGTTGATGTCTTCTATAATGTCCCAGAATCGCTCCACCACGTCTTGGATCGTTTTCTCACAGTGCCCCTAAAGTAAAACGTGAAGTTTAACAATTGAAGCACCTCCGGTCCATCCATCTTTACCTAGCTTTCTGTTTTATTATTAAATTTAATAGAATAGACTACATTTACCGAAATTTAAAACTTTGTTAATGCATCAACTGTTTTTATAGTACTAGGACAAAAATGTGACCATACTTTTAAAGGAACTAAAGCATAAAATATTTTTATTTAACTTCTAACCGGGTCGGGAGGACTGCACCGAACCTAGGGAGTTTTTAGTTAATCATTACCAATCGGTGCAATGTTGGTTGCCTATACTCGCAGTTACGAAGCTTGTGGACATTTATGAAGGCTCTGTGTATTCTTTAAACTAAAAGGAAAGACTTACATTATTACAAAAGCCTTGTATACAGGGTGTTCCATCAGCCAGAATGTCCGCAGAATCCACCGGAGAGCAGGTCTCGTTGATGTTGGATCTGCAACACCTCTTGCAGGCATTCTCAACTGAAAAATAATTATTTAAAACTTCCTTTACCAAGTATTTGTATTAAATTTAATTTCGATAACAAGACCGAAATATCCACTTCACTCAAACACCCCTTGGACTTACTAATGTCGCACATGCAGCTCTGCATGCCCTGCGTCTCGCAGAACGGCATGCACTTGCCGTTCCGGCACTTCCCTCTCTCCTGGCAGTCCGTGTCGTCCGCCATGGGCGGGCTCTTGGGACAGTCGGCTTGGTGACCGGTACATCGCGACTCCTGCTCGCAGGTCGCGTACTGGGCATCCCTGCACTTCACGTTGCTGCGCATGTACTGGCAATTCTGACAGCAGGGGGAGTTCTTGTCACTGTGGAATGCAAAACAAGTGATAAAACCAGGGATTCACACACAACTGAAGCAGTGAAAGTGCACAACATTCTTACTGTTTTTGAACAAATGCTACTGGATTTAAAAGTGCCGTTACCTGCACATGGCTTTGCTGCGCAGTTTGCAGTCTTTGTCGCAGCAAGCGTCGTTGTCTTCCGTTCCCAGTAAACCAGCGTCGCATTGTTCGTCACCTTCGACACGTAAATTGCCGCAGAAGCTCTCTTCCGGTTCGGAGAAGCACCGGCCGGACTTGGCTTGTAGCACTTTTCTTATAGAACGGAGACTACACGGTGAGAACCGCTGCAAATTGATGTGTTTTACTTATAACCCAAGCAAGAATAGAGCTCGACGTATAATTTGGTAAAGAAGAGCACATTCTAAGCCATAAACCATTTATAGAGATTTTGAGTCGTGATTGATAAAAAAACACTGTACCTTGTTATTAACGTCGTACCCACTAACGCTGTAAGTGTACATGAGATACGACCCTCCTTGACTGGCGCTCGGTGAACATTCTGCAATGTCCGGGTCATGTTCAGAGCCCCAGTTGTGCCCGAATTCGTGAGCGGTCACTAAGTCAGCTTCACGGGTTATAACACGTTGGCCGTAATGGTTGCGGCTGGAGCTCAAGCCGGAATTCAGGTAGAGGGTGTAGCCGTTTTTGAAATACTCTGGAAATGGAACAATTTACGCTCGACAGAAGATGTATAATGATGGTACAATTATAAATATATAGTTATTATAGATATTATTCCGTTTATTTTTTTTATATATATATTCTGCAATGTTTTTGATGGAAGAAAGGTGGGTATTCCGAGGTTCTGGAGGTAGAAAAACGCCAATAGTAGTAAAATAACAAATTTTTGTTAACGTTTCTGAAAAACTTACAAAATGCACTTACTTACATGCAACTTTTCACGTAACGCCGCAGTTTGTGGAACAAGTGGGATTTTTAATTATATAATTTGCATCTTTTAAAATGTTTCCCAAAATCATTGCTAGAAAACCCTCAAAAATGAATAATATCTAAATAATACCACAAATAATTCGTCATAGACAATATGGTGACCAAGGTAATAAATTTCAAGAAAAATGAAAATTATCTACAATAAATACATTTACATTTTGCAAGTATAGTCCTTTCATGTTACGGGTACAGTGGATCAAACTAACAACTGAATTTTAAATATATTGACTTCAAGTAGTAATCTACACAAATATCGGAAAATACTCAAGATAAAAAATGGCCATTATACACTTGTGTTGGTTACCTTCTCTAAATATTTATCAACATAAATTTTGCCTAGTATATCCAAAACTTCCCATATTAGAGTGGTGCTTGTATATTTAAAATGCAAAATTGTAAGGCCTATCTTAACTATAGTCTTTAGCCATTTCTTTATCTGTTATATTGTAAAAGCAGCTTTGCACGCTGCAGGTAATAGAAGAGTAAATTGTGCAATTATTGTGGAGTTTTTTTTGTTGGACTTTGTCACTTTTATACAAGCACTGCTTGTATAACCTCAGAATCACTTGATTTTGAGGTTAACAACATATTTTACTTCCAATCACAGCCAAATTCTTAATGACATCTTTAGTAAAACGATATACCATGTGTAAAAAACTTTCAGGTTGCCCATTTTTCACATCACATTGTATTAAAAAATTATGAAAGGACTATTCTTTCCATGTTATCTCAATTTAACGGTTTGTAATAATTTTGTCAAATTATTACAAACTGTCAAATTATAAACTTATATCCAGGGTGTCCCATTAGTATGAAGTGGTTTGATTACATTTAAACGGTTAGAAGTAGATGAAAAAAGGAAAATACCATGCTGCCTTAATTTTTTGAACTGGAGTTCCTCTAAAATTCTGAAAAAACCGCAACTTGTTATCTTTTACCGCTTTTGAGTAAATATATTTTAAATTCCTTGGCAGGTGACATTTTTAGTATAAAAGTTAAAATGGTGGGTCACGGTTAGAGTAAAGAATCTATGGGGTATCAGACATATTTTCATTTTTCGTCTACCTCTAACCGTTTAGATGTAATCAAGCTATTTGGGACACCCTGTATATGCCAGCAATCCGACCTTCTACAATTATTTTCAAGCTGTGAGAGTGTAGCTGTTAAAAAGCAAGAAACACAAAAAGCACGCACAACTAGCGCGAAGCGACAACACCGTGACAGTACCTGGGGTGCAGATGCCCCCCACCGAGTTGCGCCTCGGCGAACCCACGTAAGCCAGCCCCAGGATTCCGCCCTCGAATTTGAGGTCGGTAAAGAGGTGTGCCAGGCAGAAGTCTTTATGCGTGTACTCCCTGCTGAAAACCTGAGCACCATTCGGGGGGTTAGTAGAGGTTAGAGACATGTAACAGACATTACTAGTAATGGGCGAGATGTGTCAGGAAAAATTATTATGCGGTTTTGCATTATTATATTATTATTATTAATTATATTGGTTTTGACATTTGTTGGAGAAGTGAGGTTAGATGTCAACATAAATGCCCTTGACTTTGTTTATTTCATGATGGTTTAAACATCCGACCAAATATTATATAGACAAATTATAGCAACACAGTTTTGTGACCAACAATATTTAAAACAAAAGCTTTTTGTTTACATTAGTGCCCAAGCAGTTGGTCCAATCAAAAAATGCCATTTGAATTTACCGCCTAAATTGTTAGGGATTTTGTGACTGTCACCAATGGGTGTGGTTTAGACAGGTAAGTATAAATGCATAAACGTAGAATCGGCGATCGCGAGAGGGATCGTCAATGATTTTACAATTGTTTTTTAATAGTAAATATTAAGTACTATTACAAATAGTGTAGTAAATATTATACACATATGAGTATAAATTGTTGTTCTTGAATATGTAAATCTTAAACTTTGTATTTACTAAAATAAAATATTCTAATTTGTACTTTTAGTTTTATAATTATTATTTTCGCCCGTTAAAACATAGCCGCCCATGCCGTTGGGCACTGTGACAGGAAATTTCTTTAAATTGATGTTGTGTTTTTTGTTATTCTTGGACACGATTATTTTATATACTGACAAATAGGCAATTACTTATCTATACATATTTGATCGGAGGTTTAAACGGATGGAAATTCAAAAGGAATCCAGTCAATCTGTGTCCAAAGTATTCCAAGGAGTGTATTTATCTCTAATAATTTTTCAATGACACATCTCGGAGACAAGGCTGTACGATATTGCTGCATAAAAATCTGAACTGTTATACAAATCCTAAGAAAACATAAAATTGAAATTTGAACTTGAATAACGCAAGCGTTTTTCTAGTGAAATGAATCGTGCAGCCTTATTTCGACCGAAAGATTACATTTATGTGCCACCACCAAATAAAAATGCAATAATCTATTAACCGTTGCTACAGATGCCGCCGCGGGAATTCATTCTGGGCGAGGCGATGTAAGCCAAACCTAACACTACGGAATTTCTAGTTTTAAAGGTCTGGTGGGTGAATAAATGCGACAAACAGAAATTGCCATGCTGGGGTGCCCTTGAAAATGCCTGGGAAGAAAAAAATTATCATAAAAATAAAAAATACAGGGTGTAGACAGACAGGTTAAATACGGAACCAAATATACACAAAACATTCACAATATCTAATGAGATTTTTAGTTATTTCATACAACAAATAGGCGTATAACTGTTTTTAAAATACTCGAGTTATGTTGTCTTTGGTAATCTACATTTCCATCAACCTGTATATAATTAAAATCATTCTAATCTGACACATATTGAAATTTAATACCGGGATATCAAAAATTATCTTGGTCAAGGGTGGTTGTGGAATGTAAAACGTGTGTCTTACTTTAAATTTTTGAATATGTTTTGTTGTGTCAGAATCTGTCAAGTCATTGTGCTGAAATTTTCTAATCCAGTTTTTGAATCATGCCTCTTACCACACAGCACAAAATTTTCATGATTGAAGCCTATTTTCGAACGGGTGCGCTAGTTAATGGAAATTGCCAATACAGTCAACGTTTGTGTTTGGACAATTTTCGAGAGCACTTCCCAAACGTGGCAATATTGCCACGTTCTTGGCAATAAGTTGTCAATGACGTTCGTCAACGTATGGAAGAGGAGCCTGCAAAACCTTTGAAACGTCTTTCTCAGGAAATTGGACTTTCTTATGGAACATGTCATAAGATTTTAAAGAAAGACTTGAACATGCATCCATATAAGATGCAAGCACATCAAGCTCTTCTGCCCGCAGACCACCCCAGACGCCTTGCTTATTGCCATTGGTTTGTCAATAATTTAATGAATGATCTTCTGGACTTAACTTTTTTTTCTGACGAAGCGTGGTTCCACCTTTCAGGATACATTAATTCTCAAAATATGCGAATGTGGAGCAATGATAACCTTTATGTTTTTACTGAATCGCCACTACATGCTCAAAAAATTGGTGTTTGGATGGCAGTTTCTCACAGAAGAATAATTGGGCCAATTTTTTTCGATTTCACCGTCAACGCAGAAAGGTACAGACACAACTTTTTGGCTGAATTTGTGCAACAGTTAAACGATGATAAACTTCGGTACGGTTATGTCCAGCATGACGGTGCAACAGCACATACTACACGAGAAAATATTGCTTTCCTCCGCGAGTTTTTTGATGACCGGCTGATAAGTTTGCATACAGAAGTTGAGTTTCCTCCGAGATCACCTTGTTTGACAATTATGGACTATTTTATATTTCCTTACTTAAAAAACAAGATTTTCGCAACTCCGGTAAATAATTTGCAAGAACTGCAACAAAGAATTGTTCAGCAATGTGCAACCATAACGCCAGAAATGCTGCAAAACGCTTTTCACAGCATTAGGAGGCGCTTCAACTTGTGCATTGAACAAAACGGGGGACATTTCCAACAATTACTGTAATTTAGTTTTTCTTGTTACTAAAACCGTTATTTCATAATTTGTAGTTCATTATTGTTTTACAACTGAAATAAATAGGTATGAAATTTGTAGGTTATTGATGATGTCAGTGTGACAGTGACATAATTATTTTAAATTTAAAGTAAGACACACGTTTTACATTCCACAACCAGCCTTGACCAAGATAATTTTTGATATCCCGGTATAAAGTTGACAATTTTCAACTGTGACAAAAAAATGAGTGAAAAATAAATATATTTTATTAGTTTAAAGTAAACGTACATAGAATTTTTAATTTTCGACAAATTTCTACACAAATTTGATCTAATATCGAATACTATGAAACTAAGCGCTCCCTCAAAACAAAAATATGATTGAAAACTAACTGAACAAGTAAAAATTGGCATACCTCTAATAAATTCCTCACATCCCACTTTTCCCTGATCATGTTGTAATGCGCCTCACCAGACTTGATTCGAGTGGGATCGCTGTGAACGAGAATTTTTTTAATGACGAAACCCATACCTTTAAACCCATCCAACTCTTGTCTGTCTTGCCAGATGGTGTCATTGTAAATTTTGTGCACTCTGTCTATCAAACTGATCTGAAATGATTGATTTCTACATAAAACAAAGCTCTTCAACATTATTCAAAGGGGAAAGTGTTATTTTCTAATAAATATTATTTGTGACTTACAGTAAAATGTTCATTTAAAGATCATTATGGTGTATATCACAGCTCTATTTGGAGGGGCCATTTCTACCTACCAGGTAATTAATGGTTGTCTTAGTGTTACTCCCACCCATCTCTTGAAAAAATCTGTAGTCGGCAACTAGCAGTAACGGACATCTTGTTTTCGTTGGAGTATACTCGTACTGGTCAATTTGTCTTTTTTCTCTATGATGTTCTGAGGATGTCCATTTACTAGTTTCTTCATTTGGATCCTCATCAGTTTCCAACTCTTCACCCTCTTTAACGTAATCACAGATTTTCGGTCTCGCTGTGTTGGGAGCAAAACCCGAATTTTCCCAGCTAAATTTGACATCTGACTGTTTGTACGTTATCATAGTTCTGTTGTCTAGATGAGGCAAATGCCTCCAGGAGGGCTGTTGACAAGTACTAGTTATAATGAGAACATCACATAAGAAATTGCAAACTAACCTCTACATGGTACGTCTCATCTGGTAAATGTATACTTCCAGTCATAACTCCATCATCCATGTGTAAACTAACATGAGAATCTGTCTCTCCAAATACCCTACCGCCGTAAAAATCGTTGTGATCTAAAAATATGTCAATTATGGTGCTTCTATAAACCAATCACATCGATACTTACTTATATGTATGGTAGTTTCTTTACCATCTCCATCTACAGCATACGCTTTAAATTTTGAATGCAAAATGTTTCTTTTCGGGGATATTATTAGTCTGAAATCCTTTCCGTGCGTCTTAAAATTCACTTCTTTTATGTAGTTGTAAGGGTGGGAACTATCCTTCAACCCTCTCTTAACTATCTTGTGATCCAGTTCATCGGCATGGATAATTTCGAAATACTTCAGATTTTTATAAACAGAACCTTAAGTACGAATTATTAAATTAAATAAATCATAGGTGATAAGCTGTATTTACTTACCTTGAACATGAATTAGAAGGGATAGATTAACTAAAATTTCTATGATTATACTGAATATCAAAGCATTCATGTTGTTATAACTATTTCTTCAACCATTCCCAAATTCTCAACTCATCGTTATTTACTGCAGATTTATTTTAACGGAAATTATCTTTTCATTACGTTCACAAAGACCTAAAAAAATTCAATCAATAACCATGCACACAGACTATTACCTCCATCCATAGATAATAGAGGGTTTAGATAGGCAACTCCCATTATATGACTTGATACTGCATTTAGCGCTATCTGCCGAGAAATCCGCTCCTGTTTATACTGCGCGGAGGGTTCAGGATTGTTTAAAATTTTACTGCAATTATTATTAGGCCGGATTTCATAATAAAAAATAAAGGAGATTTAGTTAAAGTTGCTTTTAAATACGTTAGATACTATTATTGAGACATAATAGTGTCAATAATAGTATCCAAGGTATTTAAAAGCAACTTTAACTAATTATCCATTATTTTGTATTATGAAACCCGGCCTAATACTTTTTCTAATTGTATATATTTAAATTAATTGATACTGAAAAAATGCACAAAGGATTATTTTCAGAAATATGTACAGAGTGGCCCACATAAGATGACCCTGTACCTTATCTCAGAAACTGTTAGACAGAAAAAAATGTTTTATGCAACAAAAGTTGTTTGCATTGAAGTAGATTTTTTATTTTTTATACTTTTATATATACAGGGTGATTCAAAAGTAGTGATACATACCAAAGCCGTTCTTATACGTCAACCGTCCCGAAAGGGTTAATTACAATAACTTGACAACGGATTTTCAAAAACAAAAGATAGAATGGTATAAAACCATATAAAGCATTAGATAAAGTGGTATAAGACATATAAAGAGAAACATATAATGGTATAAGACAATATAAAGCATTCCATTTAAAAAACCATAAGTTTGGTATGATTCACTACTTTTGAATTGCCGTGTATATATAACTTTTGTATAAAACTTTTTCTATCTTAAACAGTTTCTGAGATAAGGTACAGGGTCATCTTATGTGGTCCACCCTGTACAATATAAATTAATTTAGAATATACAAATAGTCAGAAAGGGTTACAATAATAAAATTGGAAAATTAATTAGGTTACCAAATTTTTTTAGATAAATTGGTTATTAAGAATAAATTTATATTTACTACATTACAAAGTTTACATAATTCTACATCACTTAGGACAAAATGTATAAACAATATTGTATATAAGTAATAAAACACATCAAGATAATGAAAATTCAAGTTAAATTTACTGACCTTAAAATAAAATTCACTTGTATTAAAAACTTAAATAAGTACATAAAATTTATAAAACAACACATCAAATCCAAATTTTTAGTGACTTATACAAAAAAATTAATGAATTGCAACTCTGACTTTAGGAGTAGGTACCATAATTAAATTTACTATATATAAAGACAATAACTTATTTTTCTTTATTCTTTTTTCTTTTATTATAATATTCCATTGCAGCCTTATAAACCATATCGGTGCCCCTATACCTTGTGTCAGTTCCCCGTAATATTCTGTTTATGCCCTCTGCCCAATTATGGCAACATAAAGTTGCAAAATGCTTAATAATTGCCGCTTTCGTGTCCTCGCTATGTTC
Organism: Pogonocherus hispidulus; assembly: GCA_963924545.1. NCBI lineage: Eukaryota > Metazoa > Arthropoda > Insecta > Coleoptera > Cerambycidae > Pogonocherus > Pogonocherus hispidulus. Next base: position 1,300,811 of record OZ004700.1, on the reverse strand, counting down.
ACACTCTTGGAATGAAAAATCTACATTTTTTTTTAAGAAATAAATTAAAATGTTTAGAAAATATCTTTTTCTATAAAATTTTAAAACTAACAATTTGAAAAAATTATAAATTTGAGCAATTGCTCTAACAAAATTTGGAGTGCAATATCGTAATTTATTTGGAACACTACTCTTGAATTCCTTTGCTACACAAAGATCATGCCACTGATTCAATTTGTCCCTACAAAGTACATTATTTTTACAAATCATACAGCTGTTCAATGATTTAATTTTTTTTGATATAAAACCGCTTACATATCCAACACTCATAGTGTCTACATATGTGAGTGGCATTTCTGAAATATATATATTCACAAGTAAAGCATCGAACTCTTCTGATGTGTATTCGATTTCTTCAGGCACCCCTTGTGTTACAAACCGCTTTACTGACGATATGATATTAACAGATTGATCTATTTCACAGTTTGCAGACAAGGAATGCCTGGTAACAAAATTATTTAACAGTAATGTTTTAAAGAATTGTTTAAAATTTTGAACCGTTGGATTTGTATTTCGACCACCATGTTGCCTTAGTTGACCAAAAAAATTTTCAACAGGGTCTTGATTTATAAATCTTGGTTTGAAAAAAGATACATCATTTGCTTTAAGCATTTTTTGTAGTTCTTCCATTCCTGCAAGTGTGTAGATCCAATTCCTAATAGATGGCGGAATTACTTTTTCGTTTGTCTCTGGTTTTATAAAATACATGTTTTTTAATGCCTTTCTTGTGTTTTTCCAGTACTCGATATGTCCAGACGAACCAGTAACAGCACATTTTAGTTCTTTTGTATTACATAATAAGCTATTTCCATTGACACTGTCAAATAGTTTATCAAAAAAAGCAAGTATTCCTGCTGTCTCAGTGGCCGACTTATCCAAACCGGAATCTGAAAAAAATTGCATTACCTACATTGTGCAAGACTAAATATTAATAATACCTACCTTTTACAGATGACAAAAGCTGCATCACAGATGCTACAGAATAGCTAAATACTTGGGCTGCATATGAGACCTTCATCTTTTTTAACTTATCGGGAATCACATGGCTATCAGTTAGTCTTGGTAATAATCTTAAATTCCCAGAAGCATTATCAAATTTATAAACATTTATAATATGATCCCACTTGGCTGTATGTAGAATACCATTTTTCTTCCATACTAAGTGTTTATTTAGAACGTTATTCCTAATGCCTTTTAGAAGATGTGGTGGATCATATATGTGAATAATTCTTTGCTCATTTACCTGGAAAATTTTTAGATCATCCGAGAAATTATCACTTATAGAGTTGTACTTCGTTAGGTAATTTACAGCAGCACAATTGGTAGTCCCTTGATCGCTTACTGTTGCCAGAATTTTGAGACCGGCTTGCTGACATTGATAGATTATTGTTTTTAGTAACCGAACTAGATCTATAGTTTTAGTAGAAGATTTACAAAATGTGTACACAATTGGTTGCTTCCAGGATTTTGTAATGCCCTTTAACATAAATAGAAGAACGTGATCTGCTATGTTCCCTGTCATCTCATCATCACCTGTGTCTTCAAATCCCTCAAACTGTGAAGTATGTACATTTAAATTTATGTGAGGCTCTAATGCCATCTCATCGAACATCAATGTGCATAATCGATCCCTAGGTTGCAGTAACATGACATTTGCCTTTAGATTGTCAAATATAGATTCATTAATTCCAGCAGTAATAGGTATGCGACTTAACAATATTGATAATGTTCTTCGAGATGGAAGGTAAAACATCTTCTCCATAGTTCTATAAGCCCTACCACTTTGTTTGTGTAAAATCAAGCCCAGTATTTTTTCATCCAAAGTGTATCTTCTGCCATGAGGTTTTCTAGTGCTCTGATTTATTTGACATCGCACAAATGTTGCAACAGAATTAAGCATTGGAGAGATTATCTGATCCAGCATTTCATCTTTAGAAAATTCTTTATACAATCGCCTCTTGTGTAACTTCGATCTACGGCTTTTTAACGTCCTCAATGTTTTTGTTAAAGTGGTTGCTCTTTTGTATAATTTTCTGGCCTTGGGGGTTAAGTGAATTTCTCTTGTAACACCTACGTCTTTTAAAAGTGCAGATGTTTTACCTTAAATAGATCACATGTCTTTATATAATGTTTATGGACATTATTGAAGTCTTTATATATATTATGTTTTTGGTTGTGTATAGAGTGAACTATAAATCTTGTTATTGTTTAATATGTTTATTGTATTTGTATGTAGAGCATTGCTGCTCAAGTCTATAATATAATGACTTCCATACTAATGCAAATTAGTCAGTGAATGACCCCTATTATTATTATTATTATTATATAATAACTTGTGGTAACTTACTTATACTATCACTTTCGGTATGCATGAAATGTACCGGTGTACATACTATATCTTGTCTTTGCTCCTCACTTGCAGATTGAGTACTAATAGAATACGATGTTGAAGGCATCTCTTCAAAACATTGTTTTGCAATGGGAAAAGTTGTTGGTTCAGGGATAACTGTCTCTTTTAGTGGCCCTAAAAAAATAGTAAAAATATTATGAATACTTACTTCCATGAAAATATTGTAAACATTTTTTAAATCGTAACAATAAAAATTGAAACATACCTGCTTCTGCAATAGGGGCAGATATCGCTGAAGGTAAATGCAGAACAGGGTAAGCACCCTTTTTCAGATACATGTTTGTAGATCTGTCTTCAGGAGTAAAATGTAAGTGACACACCTTACGTGTCTTGTGTACTTGTTCAGGTGTCATAGACAACAATTTTTCATTTCCACAAGCTTGCAACCATTTTTTAAATAAAGCCGGGTTAGTATTTGGATCGGGAAAGCGGTGTCTAGTAGACTCCCGATCCTTACATTGAGCTACAGAACAGTATCCAGTTTTAACCATGATGAAAGTCTAAAATTGATTATTTGTTTATTTTACACTGTATTTTACATTATTTAGAGGAAAATGATGGCTATGCAATGCTGTATAATAAACTTTGTGGCGTGTTTCGTGTTAAAAAAATGAACAGAAGATAGGTGATATATTATAGTATAGGTATTACAACGTATATGAGACGGTGAGTTTGTTAAATTTTATTTTCAATGCACATCATCTACATCACTTTAATATACAGCTTAACATGCTTATTTACTTACCAGAATAATAATTAAATAAATCACCTCACAAAATAATTAACGGAATATAATAAAATCAAATCACCACGTGTAAATAATCTATGATTCACCGAGTCACTACTGCCAATTACAATTACCGCCAAATTACTGTCAAATGTTGATTTGACAACTGACAAGACCAGAGATAAGAGAGAGACAAGACAGGTCATTTCTGTTTTGACGTAAGGAGTTCTGTTGGTTTCAGTGCTACCTGGAAAAGTTGGAAAAGTGGTAAGCAGCGCCATCTGTTGAGAAGTCCGCTGCGAAAAAATAAAGAAACAATAGGGCAATGTAAGTGACTAGGCCCTGGTAATGCATGATGGAGGCAGGGCCTAGTCACTTACATTGCCCTATTGTTTCTTTATTTTTTCGCAGCGGACTTCTCAACAGATGGCGCTGCTTACCACTTTTCCAACTTTTCCAGGTAGCACTGAAACCAACAGAACTCCTTACGTCAAAACAGAAATGACCTGTCTTGTCTCTCTCTTATCTCTGGTCTTGTCAGTTGTCAAATCAACATTTGACAGTAATTTGGCGGTAATTGTAATTGGCAGTAGTCATAGATTACATAGATTTAGATAGGAATCTTCCATTACCGACAAGGCGACGCGGAAAGCGACATCTGCAGAGATGTAGTTGAACTATCTCTTCTTCCCACAGTGTTGATGTAACAACTTTATATATTTTCATTCTCAAAATGGAGGGGGGGGGAAAATATATTCCGGATAAGATTTAATTTTAAATAAATTAGTCTATTAATTTAAAATTTGAAGTATGAGAACTACAAATTTTTCATTTGTAGACTAAATTATTTAAAACCTATCTCACCCAAAATATTAAAAATTTATAAACATCAAATCAGTATACTGGAGATTTATTTTAATTACATGCTACATGACAAATAGAAAAATATAAAGCAATAATGAAAGTGATAATATAAAATGTTGCTTATTTCTGTGTCAATATTTCAGGGATTGTTAAGTGACCAACCTTTTTTAAGATACTGGACATTGCTGGGAGTCACATATTTTAATAACGGGTTTGGTGCACATGATGAAAATATTAGTTAAATTATCATGTAATTATACTTCAAATATATATATGTTCTAATAATAGGGTTGGTTAATGTCTAGACATTTATTCGAACACTACTTAGTATTAACTATTGTGAACATAAAATAAAAAAAAAAAACTTAAAAGACGCAAGTTTCAAAAAGATAAAATAAATTTGAATATAAAATCGGAAATACCCACGGACTACCAAATTACTGTATGGTAGGATTAAGAGACAAGAAAGATTTAGTTTTGTTACCTTATCACTAAAATATGATATGCAGTTAAAAAATATCCCGCAATCGTAATGATCGTAACGATAGTATATTATGTTACTAGGAGTAGAAGCGAACATTATTTGTTGAGATCAGAAGCATATATTGCCAAGGAGTTAGCCAAGGCTGTGTAAACTGGGGCGAAACACATAAAGAGCTCTATACTCCCGAGTGACACACTATTTTTTCTTCAAGCATCAAAGTTAAAATTGTATTTCTTCAGACATTCATGATTGTATAAAAAGTGATCTGACGTAACGTTTAATTTCAAACTGACAGTTCTGAGAAATCATGGCTACATGACTCTCTTTTTTAATCAGTTGTTATAGTTACACTTTTACTTTTTTGTACTTTTAAGAAAATGAGAATATTTCTTTAGTAGTAAAACAATAGGTATTTTCTATAATACGTCTTACATAAAATAATGTAAGTATTACTATATGCTTGAAGAAAATAGATATTTACATACTAGTCCCGAAAGGAATGTTTTACTGGACGAGTGGGCAAGCCTGCGAGTCCAGTGAAAACACTTTCGGGGTAAGTTACATACACTATTTTTCCTGCAACCGTCACTTATTTTAAAAAAATACATTACAATTTTTAGTAGTTTCAACATTTTTGACTTTTTTGCAAAATAAGCCAAAATGACATCTTCAGTTATTGTTTTCGTTGCTGCAAACTTATCATATATTTGTTTGTAGCATTTCCTCAACTTCTGCAATAATTCAAAGTAGCTGCTGACATTGCATCTGTAATTTTATTTGGAATAGGGCATAATGTAGGGCTTGCTTCGGAATTCAGATACATATTTGTACTTAAATCTTCTGTTGCAAAATGTCAGTGACATATTCTGTAATTACCAAATACTTTTGAGGGTTCCAAGCTATTTAGATGGTCATTTCCAATAATCTCCAGCCAGTTATTAAATTTTACTAAAAACTTATTTGGATTTGGGAAGCGAAGTCTTGTAGATGTCCTATCCTCACAATCGGGAACAGCACATGTAATTGCCATCTAAAAATTTTTTTAGAAATGTGATATGCTCGGTAATTCGAATATGAAATTAAACTTTAAGGATCATGGTCCTCTGACTAATTATGCAGCACTTTGATATAATTTTTACTCAAAAACAAAAATAATACTGGTGTACTGATAAGTGTAAACAAACTTAAACTTATAATTAATATCTAAATGCTCATAAAATGTAAAAATCTAATTTTCTTGACTTACCTTGATAGTTTTCTCAGGTCAATTAAAAAGTATAGAAAAAGCTCAAAACACAAATATTATTCACAAAACTCAAAGTGCATTAACAAACCTCAAAAACAAAACAAATATAAAATCTTGTATCATGTATAAAATCACAATCACAGAATAAATTGGGTATTGAGTATTGAGTTAGTAGTTTCAGTTTCAATGTTCAATGCGATCAATGTAGCAAATATATAATCTGATGTGTGTTCTGTGGTTTCTGCCACAATGTGATTGCAACTCTATTTATACATTAGCGCCATCTTCTGAGATGTAGTCAAAATACTAATATTCTATCTCTGTCTTACAACTTGACTCCAGCTATTCCCATATAAGATCCCAGCCCGTGGCAGTAGTGACTCGGTGAATCATAGATTATTTACACGTGGTGATTTGATTTTATTATATTCCGTTAATTATTTTGTGAGGTGATTTATTTAATTATTATTCTGGTAAGTAAATAAGCATGTTAAGCTGTATATTAAAGTGATGTAGATGATGTGCATTGAAAATAAAATTTAACAAACTCACCGTCTCATATACGTTGTAATACCTATACTATAATATATCACCTATCTTCTGTTCATTTTTTTAACACGAAACACGCCACAAAGTTTATTATACAGCATTGCATAGCCATCATTTTCCTCTAAATAATGTAAAATACAGTGTAAAATAAACAAATAATCAATTTTAGACTTTCATCATGGTTAAAACTGGATACTGTTCTGTAGCTCAATGTAAGGATCGGGAGTCTACTAGACACCGCTTTCCCGATCCAAATACTAACCCGGCTTTATTTAAAAAATGGTTGCAAGCTTGTGGAAATGAAAAATTGTTGTCTATGACACCTGAACAAGTACACAAGACACGTAAGGTGTGTCACTTACATTTTACTCCTGAAGACAGATCTACAAACATGTATCTGAAAAAGGGTGCTTACCCTGTTCTGCATTTACCTTCAGCGATATCTGCCCCTATTGCAGAAGCAGGTATGTTTCAATTTTTATTGTTACGATTTAAAAAATGTTTACAATATTTTCATGGAAGTAAGTATTCATAATATTTTTACTATTTTTTTAGGGCCACTAAAAGAGACAGTTATCCCTGAACCAACAACTTTTCCCATTGCAAAACAATGTTTTGAAGAGATGCCTTCAACATCGTATTCTATTAGTACTCAATCTGCAAGTGAGGAGCAAAGACAAGATATAGTATGTACACCGGTACATTTCATGCATACCGAAAGTGATAGTATAAGTAAGTTACCACAAGTTATTATATAATAATAATAATAATAATAGGGGTCATTCACTGACTAATTTGCATTAGTATGGAAGTCATTATATTATAGACTTGAGCAGCAATGCTCTACATACAAATACAATAAACATATTAAACAATAACAAGATTTATAGTTCACTCTATACACAACCAAAAACATAATATATATAAAGACTTCAATAATGTCCATAAACATTATATAAAGACATGTGATCTATTTAAGGTAAAACATCTGCACTTTTAAAAGACGTAGGTGTTACAAGAGAAATTCACTTAACCCCCAAGGCCAGAAAATTATACAAAAGAGCAACCACTTTAACAAAAACATTGAGGACGTTAAAAAGCCGTAGATCGAAGTTACACAAGAGGCGATTGTATAAAGAATTTTCTAAAGATGAAATGCTGGATCAGATAATCTCTCCAATGCTTAATTCTGTTGCAACATTTGTGCGATGTCAAATAAATCAGAGCACTAGAAAACCTCATGGCAGAAGATACACTTTGGATGAAAAAATACTGGGCTTGATTTTACACAAACAAAGTGGTAGGGCTTATAGAACTATGGAGAAGATGTTTTACCTTCCATCTCGAAGAACATTATCAATATTGTTAAGTCGCATACCTATTACTGCTGGAATTAATGAATCTATATTTGACAATCTAAAGGCAAATGTCATGTTACTGCAACCTAGGGATCGATTATGCACATTGATGTTCGATGAGATGGCATTAGAGCCTCACATAAATTTAAATGTACATACTTCACAGTTTGAGGGATTTGAAGACACAGGTGATGATGAGATGACAGGGAACATAGCAGATCACGTTCTTCTATTTATGTTAAAGGGCATTACAAAATCCTGGAAGCAACCAATTGTGTACACATTTTGTAAATCTTCTACTAAAACTATAGATCTAGTTCGGTTACTAAAAACAATAATCTATCAATGTCAGCAAGCCGGTCTCAAAATTCTGGCAACAGTAAGCGATCAAGGGACTACCAATTGTGCTGCTGTAAATTACCTAACGAAGTACAACTCTATAAGTGATAATTTCTCGGATGATCTAAAAATTTTCCAGGTAAATGAGCAAAGAATTATTCACATATATGATCCACCACATCTTCTAAAAGGCATTAGGAATAACGTTCTAAATAAACACTTAGTATGGAAGAAAAATGGTATTCTACATACAGCCAAGTGGGATCATATTATAAATGTTTATAAATTTGATAATGCTTCTGGGAATTTAAGATTATTACCAAGACTAACTGATAGCCATGTGATTCCCGATAAGTTAAAAAAGATGAAGGTCTCATATGCAGCCCAAGTATTTAGCTATTCTGTAGCATCTGTGATGCAGCTTTTGTCATCTGTAAAAGGTAGGTATTATTAATATTTAGTCTTGCACAATGTAGGTAATGCAATTTTTTTCAGATTCCGGTTTGGATAAGTCGGCCACTGAGACAGCAGGAATACTTGCTTTTTTTGATAAACTATTTGACAGTGTCAATGGAAATAGCTTATTATGTAATACAAAAGAACTAAAATGTGCTGTTACTGGTTCGTCTGGACATATCGAGTACTGGAAAAACACAAGAAAGGCATTAAAAAACATGTATTTTATAAAACCAGAGACAAACGAAAAAGTAATTCCGCCATCTATTAGGAATTGGATCTACACACTTGCAGGAATGGAAGAACTACAAAAAATGCTTAAAGCAAATGATGTATCTTTTTTCAAACCAAGATTTATAAATCAAGACCCTGTTGAAAATTTTTTTGGTCAACTAAGGCAACATGGTGGTCGAAATACAAATCCAACGGTTCAAAATTTTAAACAATTCTTTAAAACATTACTGTTAAATAATTTTGTTACCAGGCATTCCTTGTCTGCAAACTGTGAAATAGATCAATCTGTTAATATCATATCGTCAGTAAAGCGGTTTGTAACACAAGGGGTGCCTGAAGAAATCGAATACACATCAGAAGAGTTCGATGCTTTACTTGTGAATATATATATTTCAGAAATGCCACTCACATATGTAGACACTATGAGTGTTGGATATGTAAGCGGTTTTATATCAAAAAAAATTAAATCATTGAACAGCTGTATGATTTGTAAAAATAATGTACTTTGTAGGGACAAATTGAATCAGTGGCATGATCTTTGTGTAGCAAAGGAATTCAAGAGTAGTGTTCCAAATAAATTACGATATTGCACTCCAAATTTTGTTAGAGCAATTGCTCAAATTTATAATTTTTTCAAATTGTTAGTTTTAAAATTTTATAGAAAAAGATATTTTCTAAACATTTTAATTTATTTCTTAAAAAAAAATGTAGATTTTTCATTCCAAGAGTGTGAACATAGCGAGGACACGAAAGCGGCAATTATTAAGCATTTTGCAACTTTATGTTGCCATAATTGGGCAGAGGGCATAAACAGAATATTACGGGGAACTGACACAAGGTATAGGGGCACCGATATGGTTTATAAGGCTGCAATGGAATATTATAATAAAAGAAAAAAGAATAAAGAAAAATAAGTTATTGTCTTTATATATAGTAAATTTAATTATGGTACCTACTCCTAAAGTCAGAGTTGCAATTCATTAATTTTTTTGTATAAGTCACTAAAAATTTGGATTTGATGTGTTGTTTTATAAATTTTATGTACTTATTTAAGTTTTTAATACAAGTGAATTTTATTTTAAGGTCAGTAAATTTAACTTGAATTTTCATTATCTTGATGTGTTTTATTACTTATATACAATATTGTTTATACATTTTGTCCTAAGTGATGTAGAATTATGTAAACTTTGTAATGTAGTAAATATAAATTTATTCTTAATAACCAATTTATCTAAAAAAATTTGGTAACCTAATTAATTTTCCAATTTTATTATTGTAACCCTTTCTGACTATTTGTATATTCTAAATTAATTTATATTGTACAGGGTGGACCACATAAGATGACCCTGTACCTTATCTCAGAAACTGTTTAAGATAGAAAAAGTTTTATACAAAAGTTATATATACACGGCAATTCAAAAGTAGTGAATCATACCAAACTTATGGTTTTTTAAATGGAATGCTTTATATTGTCTTATACCATTATATGTTTCTCTTTATATGTCTTATACCACTTTATCTAATGCTTTATATGGTTTTATACCATTCTATCTTTTGTTTTTGAAAATCCGTTGTCAAGTTATTGTAATTAACCCTTTCGGGACGGTTGACGTATAAGAACGGCTTTGGTATGTATCACTACTTTTGAATCACCCTGTATATATAAAAGTATAAAAAATAAAAAATCTACTTCAATGCAAACAACTTTTGTTGCATAAAACATTTTTTTCTGTCTAACAGTTTCTGAGATAAGGTACAGGGTCATCTTATGTGGGCCACTCTGTACATATTTCTGAAAATAATCCTTTGTGCATTTTTTCAGTATCAATTAATTTAAATATATACAATTAGAAAAAGTATTAGGCCGGGTTTCATAATACAAAATAATGGATAATTAGTTAAAGTTGCTTTTAAATACCTTGGATACTATTATTGACACTATTATGTCTCAATAATAGTATCTAACGTATTTAAAAGCAACTTTAACTAAATCTCCTTTATTTTTTATTATGAAATCCGGCCTAATAATAATTGCAGTAAAATTTTAAACAATCCTGAACCCTCCGCGCAGTATAAACAGGAGCGGATTTCTCGGCAGATAGCGCTAAATGCAGTATCAAGTCATATAATGGGAGTTGCCTATCTAAACCCTCTATTATCTATGTGCATTACTCAGCTGCTGATTTAATGACAACAAATGAAGACTGGAGAGCCTTGTTTATAGGCAACCAATTATACTTCAAATATACTATTGGCTACATTGAATAGCTCTGTGGTATTAATAAAAAATTTACAGTTGGCTAAATAAATTATTTCCTTTTCATTATTCTGTGGTGTACCTACCAGTTATAGCTTCTTTTAATCTACTTTAATATTTAAAGCACATAAAATCCATATTGATTCTTTTTTTTAATCATTTATATTTGTTTGTGGTCTTAATAGAAATATTTGTAAATGTCTACAACTACTATGAACCAATAAATATTTAAATTCAAACTTTCAAAATGTAAAAAGAAAACCAAAAAACCCTAACTTATCTGACGTGTCGTTCGCTGACAGCTCGGCTCTGACACTTGTTCATTTCATTTGTCCATGGTCAAAACAATTTATATTCTTTGGTCAAGGTCCCAATCCCAATTCTTTATTGTTATCTATTCGCCGGTATAATGGAGTTCCAAGAAAAAAGCATTGTTAAATTAACAAATACGTTTTTTATAATTTTTGTGTTCGTTTGCGAAATTTTATCCTCAGAAGTACCCAGGCCTAGAGGCGTATCTCTCTCCAGAGCTTCTTTGTATCCTCCAGAAAAAAACTTCAAATGCTTTGACGGCAGCAAGTCCGTGCCGTTTTCTCAAGTAAACGACGATTATTGTGACTGCCCAGATGGTAGCGATGAACCAGGGACATCAGCTTGTATCAATGGTATTTTTCACTGCACAAATGCTGGTCACAAACCTTTAAACATAGCTTCTAGTAGAATCAATGATGGCATTTGTGATTGCTGTGATGGCACAGATGAATATTCTAGTGGGGTCACTTGCAGAAATAACTGTATTGAGCAGGGGAGGAGTGCTAGGGAAGAGGCACAACGCAGAGCTGAATTGGTGAAAGCTGGTAAGCAACTGAAGGCAGAATTCAGTCAGAGAGGCATACAAATGAAACAAGAGAAGCAGGTGAAATTAGGAGAGCTGCAGAAAAATAAAGGGGAGGCGGAGAAACTGAGAGCTGAGAAAGAGGCTTTGAAGAAAGACATAGAAGAGATAGAGAAGGGTGCTTTGGAATATTACAGGAAATTGGAAGAGGAAGAAAAGAAGAAAAGGGCTGAATTAGAAGCAGCTAAAACTAGAGCGCAAACAACCGATATGTTCAACAGTTTCGATTTAAATCAGGACGGTCTTGTAGATGTTGCAGAACTACAAACCAAAGATAGTCTCGATAAAGACAGAAATGGTGAAGGTAAGTAAAATATGTCTTCTTTTACGCAAAGCTTGTAATTTTTTCTTTGTAGTTTCTGAAGAGGAGGCAAGATTTTTCTTAAACAATCAAGATTCCGTTGATCTTGAGACTTTCATCAACAATTGCTGGAGCAATATCAAGTCCTACTTGTTGATGGATAATGGAAAGTTCAAAGTACCATCTAGTGAGAATGAAGACGATCAAACTGAAGCTGATGACATGCAAGACGTTGATGAGCACGATGAGGAAGGTACGTTATAATCTTTTAAGTAGATTTATAAAGTACACAGATATTTTGATAAGGTTTTTAGAACGTCTGATAATTTTATCTCTGTTGAAATTACTAAGTAGATTGTTAAAATCATATCTCTTTTTCAGATAAATGTGAATGGCAAATAATATAATTTTGACAGAAATACTTTTTATTTATGCAAAAAGTCAAACAAACATAAAAATTCCTCATTTTTTCTTGTGTATATTTTTATACTTGTTATCAAGTCTCATTTTAATGCCAAAAAAAAACATCATATCTGTAAGGATGTACCGGAACTTTTTTTATAACATGATTGCTGATAACATATCTACAGTAATTTATCAGATATATGTAAAGGAATTTGATATATACATTTAAAATCTTTTATAATATAGATTTACAGATCTAAAAACTAGTGTTTAATTGAGTACCTCTAGAAGTGCTTAAAAAATAAATTATCAAGCTCCCTAACATTTATTAATGGGACAGCACCACTTCTAGAGGTACTCGGTCTGAACCTCTGCCTTTGTCAGGCAAAATCTGCAGCCTCAACTTTGTGGTCACGATATAATTTGTGTTCTAGCACACGAATACGATGAGGAAGAAGACCACGAACAGGAAGCTCAAGAAGAAGAACATCACGAAGAATCCACTGCCATCCCGTATGACGACGACACCCAAAAGATCGTCGAGCGTGCCTCATCAGCCCGAGATGAATACCTCGAAGCAGACAGGCAAGTTCGGGCAATTGAAACTGAAATAAAGCAAATCCAGAACTATCTGGATAACGATTTTGGGCCTGATGAAGAATTTGCGACTCTTCAAGGCCAGTGCTTCGATTACGAAGACCACGAATACATATACAAGCTGTGCCCGTTCGACAAAACGATCCAGCAGCCAAAATCCAGCTCTTCGGAGACCCGTCTGGGCGCTTGGGGCCGGTGGACTGGCCCCGAGGACAACTTTTACGAGTCGATGATATACGACAGGGGACAGAACTGTTGGAACGGTCCACAGAGGTCGACGCAAGTGCGGATCGACTGCGGTAGTGAAAATAAACTGACTAGCGTGTCGGAGCCGAATCGGTGCGAATATTTGTTCACCTTCATCACTCCCGCGGCTTGTAGAGACCCACAGGCAGACATACACGAAGAGCTGCATGATGAATTGTGAGAACCAGACTTTGAAACTTGAAAAAATTGTCCGGGTGATTTATTTAATATTTGGTGTAGCGGTCTAGACCGAGATTAGAAAATTTTCCATTAAATTAATTTCCGGTAACTTCACTTCTTCTCTTTGGATTTTATTAGTTAAATTCCAGATTTTTTTTAGTGATTTCACTCAGGCATTCAAGCCTTTCTTTATACGTACATTGTGGATCATTCTAGTGCATTTAGTTTTTGTAAGGTTATGTAAGAGACCAAGGAATAGAACTTTGTTAAAGGTGTGCATGCTCATTGAATAAACTATTTATAGAATTGTTTTCGTTTTATTTTCACATTTTGCAGTTTCATTGAAATCAAAAGCATCAGCACTTGATTATAGATTATCGAAATGGTGTTCTTCGAGAAACACTTTTGGGTCCACAGCTGCTCGGTTTCTCTATAAATGACAATTGTTTTAATAGACAGTCTACTATTTCAATTTAAATATAACTATTGTCGGTCCTTTTGGCAAAATCATTAGCTTTTCATCGTGTAAATTTTAACTTTTATTGCAAGCTGATCCCAGATACAAATGTTATTGCATTCAATTTGAAACACCCTGTGTATGTACTACAAGACAAACTTTCTTTTCGGGTAACTTCATTGACGAAAAAAATACATTTGATTGTGTGAAATTTATTTAAAAATCCTCAAAAATCAATACAAAATACGCTCTAACAATGAAAAAGGGAAGATTCTTAAACTAAATTTGATGGCCATAATTTTAAAACCCAAATACAACGAAAAATCCACACATAATCTCAAAAAAATTATGGCCAAAAAACTAACAGCCTTAAAAAACACAAATAAACTGCGAATTACACGAACACAACTACAACTCGTCGTGCGCCAAGTGCTTATTCACAAAATCGTAAAGATCATCCAACGATCTGCTGCCGCTGTATTCCGAAACCTTGACGCCATTTTTATAGAGGAATATCGACGGGAAGCCCTCCACTTCTTCGTCAGTACACAACTGCTTGTTCCCGTCCAGCGTACAGTCGACTTTCATTATGCTGACCTCCGATTTAGTTAAAAACTTTTCGCGGAGGCTGTCCCAAGTCGGAGCCAGGCGTTTGCAGTGGCCGCACCAAGGCGCGTAGAATTTAACGAAGGTCGTCCCACTCTGAACTCTGTCCTTGAAGTTGTCTCCGGTCAGCTCGCCCACAGGGGCTGCCGCTTCAGTGCCTTGGTCGCCCTCTGCTGGAGTTTTTGTAGTCGAACCCAGCATTTTGTTGACGTACTGTTTGAGGTCGTCGTGGCTTCTGTCACCTTGATATTTGTCCACCTGGTTTTGTTAAAAAAACAATTAAGCTTATTTAACACAATTATAACCTCAGTTTTTTGTTTGAATTACATCTAACAACATTACAAATTGGTCAATGATTATTGGTCAATTATGTTATAAGATAGGTGCATATCTCGGTTGCCCTGATTAAAAAAAAACAATTGATTGACTAAATAATGACACTTTGTTAGGATTCACAGCTACTAAAACAGAATTGAAAGCTCCTGTCATGTTGAAGATTACGAAAGCGTGTCAATTATAGATAATTGTCAGTTTAAACTGGCAATTATAAACTGTCAATTATACATAATGGCCAGTTTAAACTGTCAATTATACATAATTGCCAGATCAAACTGACAATTATCTATAATTGTCAGTTTAAACTAGCAATTATGTATAATTGTGAAAATATACATAATATATATGTGAAATAATTTTATAATTGCCAGTTTAAACTGTCAATTATAGATAATTGTCAGTTTGATCTGGCAATTATGTATAATTGACAGTTTAAACTGTCAATTATAGATAATTGTCAGTTTGATCTGGCAATTATGTATAATTGACAGTTTAAACTGTCAATTATAGATAATTGTCAGTTTGATCTGGCAATTATGTATAATTGACAGTTTAAACTGTCAATTATAGATAATTGTTACTTTAAACTGGCAATTATGTATAATTGTCAGTTTAAACTGGCAATATTTATAATTGCCAGTACAATCTGTCAATTATACATAATTGCCAGTTTAAAGTAACAATTATCTATAATTGACAGTTTAAACTGGCAATTATAAAATTATTACACACGATGTCCTTTCTACGCTTTCGTAGAAGATAAATATCTTACGAACGGTTTGTCCAAACTAATACCACAGCTTATTCATTACCAGCTACTCATGTTACGGCGGCATCCTTTGTACTTCACAAGTCAAATGACTTTAGGTCGATGTTCGCATTTTGCGTGCAAAAAAAACTAGTAGAGCAGACCTTCACGACGATTGACAGCTCAGTGCTGATCGCTGCAATTTGTAGGTATGTACTGTGTTTCTAATTGGGAGATAGTATGACAAAATCCTCATTTAAAATACTAAAAAGCGTGCATAAACGTAACATTAAAGCAGGCTGTGTTTTAAAGGTTGCTAGGCAACAACTGCAATTAACTAAATTTCATTTGTCAAATTACTCAAATATTTATTTGTAAAGTTCCACAAACATAAATTATCAACTATGTATTGTAAACAAAACACTCCAAGTAAATGTTAAATGTACAATTCTGATAATTAAATTCAGAGAACTGTTAAATAAACTTTGACAATACTTGAAAACATCAGATAGCTTATTCATATAAATGTATTCAATTTGAGGAAAATTGTATTGATTTTATTTTAATTATGGTTTTATTTAGCCCAAAACCTGAAGCAAGTACAATAAAAAATAGCGTATGATACACGTTTATAAGTGCCTTTAAAGCACTTGTAACATTATGGGCACTCCGCTAACTCGCGTGTGTTTTAATGACTTATAAACCTCCATCGTAATACACTACTTTATTAAGTAACGCCACACATATTTCACAAAAATTTTTAACTAAATTTACTCAATACTCCTACAAACTACCAATACTTGTCTGAAATCACGGACCCGACTGAAGCTCAGACTGCCAAGCTGTGTGGAGCAAATGCGATATGCCAACTTTGCATTTAATGCCGAGATAAGTAGCTGGTAATGAATAAGCTCTGGTAATAGTATTTGAATTTATTTCAAATAATAAACCTAGAGAGAGAAAATCTTACCTAACAGTTGTAAACAAAGAAAAATATTAGTTATATTACTCTTACTTTTTCGCCACCTTCAATCCATAGCAGCGTCGGGTAACCCTTAACCCCAAAATTGTTGCAAACGGACCTGTACTGGGTGCAGTCGATCTTCCCGACACTGACATCCGACTCAAACTCCAAGGATTTTGCCAACTGCTCCCAGGTCGGAGCCAATTTCTAAAAAAAATAAAATAGGAGTCAATTGTGAAGAAATAAATATAACCTCCACAGTTTTTACTTGGCAATGTCCGCACCAAGGCGCATAAAACTTGATGAAATGCTTGCCCGTTGCCGTATATTCTTCAAAGTTATCCTCATCAAGTTCAACTAAACCGTTGATTGGTTGAGGATCGACTACCTCATTGTTACCATCATCATCTTTATCACCCTGTATAATATAAAACAGAACAGTTAGAGCTGGGGTTACTTCAGCATGAATAATTTTAAAATAGCAAATTGGCAAGAAGCATTCTGAATCTACCCGATTCATATCTGGTTACATATCAGTGTTTCAGCTGAGTTATAGTGACCTTGTCTGAGAATGAATCCGCACTATCTAAAATTAGCCCAAATACAGAACACTAGAAATGATTTCACCAACTGCTAATTGGCACATGGTGGTCGATGGCCAATGAAATTCCTTGAATCTTCCTTGTAAACAAATTTTGGATAGTGAGAATGCACTCTAATAGTTTTTAAACATAAAATCAATGTAGATGTTATGTCTATACACTAACAAAATATGAAATTTGGTTTGTCCCAATTTCAATATTAATCATATTAATATTAATGTACGTTGTTACAATATTTATAATAAACTGATCAGGACAAGAATATTAGTAAGAAAACACATATGTATGTCAAGAAATGTGACTGGATGAGAAAATACAATGTTTAGTAGTTTAATACACATAAAAATTAGGCATATGCCTTGCAGTTAAAATTTCTTAAAGACCCACCATTTATTTTACCTGTACACAACTATTCTTAATGTGCTTTGTCGGCAAACCGCTTCATATGACCTAAAAATACGTTAATTCTACCTGTTTGAATCGAGAAACATACCTGTCCGTGCATTTGCTCGTTTATAAAAGTCGTCAGAGATGGCAAGTCTCTGTTGCCTCTAAACTTAACACCTGCATTGCCTAGCTTAAAGAACTTCAGTGTGGGGTAACCTGTAACGTCTTCGTCAGAGCATATTGCCCTTTCTTCTGTGCAGTCTACTTTGGCTATTCTTACATCACTGTTATCTTCATTTAACATTTCAGCTAGTTGTTCCCAGGTTGGATCTAATGTTTGACAATGACCACACCTGAAATTTTGTCGACAGTAAAAGAAAAAGGTTTTTGAGATTTATCATCACTTACCAGGGTGCATAGAACATTATGAAGTGATTTTTTTTCTCTATTTCTTCAGAAAAGTTGTCAGCGTTGTATTTAATAGCGTGAACATCATCTTCATGAGCAACTACTGTTGAGATTAATGAAATTGCTGAAAATATCCACAAGTACGACGTGATCTGCATTTTTACGGCACTGCTTAAATAATTTGAGTTGCAGGCAATTGAATTATATATATACTTAAGTATATATCTATTATCTATGGCAATTATTGACTAAGCAAAACACAACAAAGACGACAGCAGTACTGTTTCTATCATTCAACTTTCTACTGTTTGTGTATTTTTGGATTGTAAATAACAATGACATGTAAAATCTCACCGACTGCAATATATTTTTGGTTATCTTATGATTATTCTTATCGGTTTTCAAACATAGGTTGACTCTAGGGTTGTTGTCACAGAATATCTGTTGTTGTTGTTGTTCCTGCTTGTCAACACCACAGAATAGAATATCTCTTGTCCATAGAATAATAAATAATTTTTATATGCTCTTGTCAGTTGTCAGTCTTTTTCTATTTTGTGGTGTGGTTGTCAGTTCAGCACCAAAAAAATCCTTGATAAGAGACTTGTCACAAAACACAAAACAGAAATAATGTAATGGTCGCGTTAAAAATCCTTGGGTCGCGTTCATCAGTATATAACGCTACCTGAGCACTCATCAAATAACTGTTCTGATTGGTTATCAGATCAGATTCAAAGTAACGATCCTGAACTCGTTTGAATCTAATTTCAGCTCTCTGATATTGGCGATTCAAATTACCGATGAGGGCGCTGCAAATTGTAAACAAATATGGAGGAAGACGAGTAAAAATTTTGAATGTCACATCATTTAGCATTTAACTCATAGATAATAGAGGGTATTTAACTGTTATGTAAATTGCAGATGAAGGAGTGTTATTGTGTTTATTTGTGGATAATTATAGTGAATTTATGTGCTTTTTAGTTTGAAATAAACAATAAAAACAGTGGTAAAGGCAGTCGATATCCCAGAAATGCTTTTTTTATTATTTATATGAATTTTTAAGGTTTACACACTCTGTGGTTTACACCGTTGATAGGTGCATGTGGTGGTTTTTTTACTTGCATTTTGGACAAAAATACGTGACTGGCGGTAGAATAAGTGTATGGTAATACTTTAATAGGTATTGTTTGTGTTTGGTATGGTGATAAGTATTGTTAAATAATTGTTATTATTTTTAGGTTAAAATATATTAGTTTATGATTTGTTACTAATAATAGGTAGGTAAGTAAGTGCTTAAGTATAGATATTATACTAACAAAGTGTTCGCGATTATTAAATTGTTATACTTTTTAAGTGAAAATGAGTGAGGAACTCTTTCTGACACTAGGATCAGTCTTCTCCTATCTGAAAGCTGCAGCAGAAAACAGATGTGTTGTAGAAGGAGAAGAACTGTTAAATTCGAATCATATTATATTAATTGGAACAACAAATGTGTCTCCAGTAGAAATAGATGTTTTAGCACTATGCCTACAGACAAGTTCAATTAAGAGTAGACCACACGAAATAAGAGGAAAACTGGACATTGTTCAAGGGAAATTACATATTTCTGAATTTAAATGTAGCTGTAAAGCTGGTTTATCTGGAATATGTAAACATGTTGCAGCTGTTCTTTTAAAATGTGCCAGGTTGTATTTACTCCATATTTCAAATGTGGCAAATCGAGCCCTTTGCAATTGAATGGCTAGCTGCCTTGATTTTATTTTTATTTCGTTTTTCTGTTTTGTCCTTTAAATTTTAGGTCCCCCATTTCTTCGTTAGAGAAGCTGTCAAGTACAGATATCTCCTGTTATTGGTCCAATAAAAGAAAGCGAGTTGCAGAAGAGTATGAGGCTAAACCAATATTGGAAACCACTTGCTTTCAAACTCTTGTTGCTGGGAAAAAAGGATCTTTAACATCTGAGCAAGAAGAAACATGTTTTAAGTTATTGACCTCTGTTTGCAAGGAATCAAGTTTATCTATACATCTGTAAGTTTGAATATATTTATTAATATAATGAAGTATTTTTTATTTTTGTTTCTATTGGTAATCTAGGTATTCATAAGGTTTTAAATAATTTCAGAAAGGGACGCTCATCTGCTTTACCCATAGAAAAAGAACAAGACATTCCAAATATTTTAAAAATAATATTAATGTGTGCTGCTAACTCCGAGTTTTTAAGAGGCTTGGATATAAAACTTGATTCATTTTGTCTGAAGCCTTGTTGCAGACAATTTGTGTCAAATATACTATCCAGCACTTCATATGAAGTAGCAGCACATTCGGCTCAGAGATCGGACATTTGGAATCAAGAAAGGCAGTATCGGATAACGGGTAAGCATAACATAGTTTTCAGATTAGCAGTGCAATTTGTGATCCTTAAGAAGCTATAAAACTCAAGTACCAAATTATAACAATACTTGATTGCTTAATATAATGACAGATAACATAATCAGTCATTTAATTTTGTAATGAGGTTTCTTTCTGCATTTCAGGTTCAAGGTGTTATTCGATATTCACATTCACCCGAGGGGACTGGGAAGTCAAAGCCAAAAATTATTTTTGGCCAAAAAAATTTTCCAATAAATACGTAGAGCATGGCTTAAAGTATGAAAGGGAAGCATTGGCTAAATATAAATTAGTCAACAATTATGATGTTTATGAAGTGGGGCTAGTGATCAGTAAACAATTTCCTTGGTTGGCATACTCTCCTGATGGCATAGTTATATCTGATGGATTCCCTACTAGACTGGTAGAGGTAAAATGCCCCTATGATGGTAAGTACTTAAGTTAATAATTGTAGATAAGAATTTTGCACAACTATATGTTCTGATCTTACCACGTATCTGATATGAGAAGTAGACTTATAGTTCAAACAATTTGTTAGAAATTATGCCTATAACAATAAAAGGATATGTAACTCCAAATGTAATTAAAAAAACATAAATGAATAAATAAAAAATGATGCGGTTATAGACATGGAAGTTTCCGGGTTTTTTCTTAGCTTTAATTATAGATTATTGAGACTCTAAATATGATTCAATTGTGCATGAAAGTAAAATGAGAGTACTCTAGTTCTATACTTTGCATCTTCATTGAGTTTTGTTCTAAAGCTATATCATTCTAGGTATATATTTTGTTTAACTATGCTACAGTGAAGAGGAAAAGTAACTTTGAAACATCGATATCTGTAACTGTGTCATTGACGTTTCCTTTTAGGAACTAAAGGATAACACAAATCTTTTTGCTATTTAAAACATTATCCCCACAAATCTTATTTTATTCTTAATTAATTCTGCCTTATGGAGAAGAGCACTACATGAGAGATTATAAATAATTAAGTAAATTGTTTTTCATATCACTTTTTATATCGTACATTTTATAGGAGTTCTGTCTTCATAATTATTATACTATTAGGTATGATGAAGCTAAGCTGTTAGTATTTGAAATGTACCAGAAAAGTAAATATTTAAATTATAATACTTTATTTTTAGGTATTGACAATGATGCCATTAATTTTGTGCATACATGCCCATATTTGCAATTGAGTAGTGATGATGGTCTGAGGTTAAAAAAGAAGCATCAGTACTATGGCCAAGTACAATTAGGAATGGCTCTTTTAAATTTAAAAATTTGTGATTTTCTTATCTATTCAGCGAAATCAAAATCATTTTTAAATATTGTTGTTCCTTTCGATGAACAATTTGCAAAAGAAATGATATGCAGCATAAGTGAAAAGTATTTCAAATTTATGTTGCATGTCATCTGTGAAAGAAAAGCAATATGAAAGCATTTTTTTTACAAAATTTAAATATGTTTAGTATAATCATGGTGAGAAACACACCGTAGTACCCTCTTTGGGTCTTTGTTACTATCTGTCTGACAATTATTGTCAAATTGACACAGCAATGTAATGCAATGCCAGTCGGAGCATATATTGCCCGTGGAGTAGTTGTTTTCGGCATCACATTCAAATGTTTAGTATAAGCAGAGACGTATAGAATCTACAAAGACGTTTCACCTTTATGGGCGACATGAAGCCGAAAAGTTACTGGCCATTCGTAGATGGCTCTGCTGGAATTTTACCAGCAGCGCTTGCAGGAGTGTCCATTGGAACTAAATTGGACATTCTCCACAATTGTTTCCACCGTTTAATACCAGATGTCGCTAAATAAGGTTGACTGCACATGTATAGGTGCTGTCGCTGTTGCCGGATTTATTATATTCATAACTGGTGTGAAATATTATTTGTGAATATGTTTTCTTAACAGTTGTCTACCAAATACTTCGCATTTGATATACTTACATTATAAAAATCAAATTACAATAATACCAATTTAAAACATTCAATAAATGAAAGTTTTGCAAATGTAGTCTACAAAAGTCTAATTTTTATGCGTGTCATTAGTAACACATTTGATTATTTCATGGCGTGTCACCCGAGCGTCCCAGGTTCGATCCGTAGTCGATAACGATTTTTTTCTTAAGAATTCGTGCCATATGGACGTGATGCATACACATTGTCTAAAAATTATGTACTCAATATCTCCACAATCTGCAAGTTTGGGACTTTTGTTGCTGTTTGTGGTGTTCGTATAACGAAGATATAAGGTTATAGGTATACATACTACTGTGCCTACTAAAAAAGTAGGTATTTAAATTACATTACATTACATTAATATTGCATAAAGTATATGGAAATATCTCGAACTATATAAATTAGTAATTTGTGTAAACACAATGAAGGGTTGATGTGTTTATACTAAAACACTGACTACACTGGGTTAGTTGCATAGGTATAATAGTTTTAAAGAATGTGTAAAAAATTACACCGTTAAAGATCGTAGAATGTTTGAACTGTTGGTGTTTTATTTAGGCTTCTGTATCTTAACAATCTCGTTTATTTTTTATAGCTTTTTTTTAGGTAATAACCAAAGTGTAGGTATATATGCTTTGTAACTAACTAACTAAAATGTCACTATTTTATAGAGGATAATTTTAGTCGCTGAAATAGAATTTTAGAACGTTGTTATGGAGTCCAATTTTACAAAATTCTTGTTTTTCGAATAAGTTCCCTTGGTGCAGCGAGGTAGGTACTTTATATACCTACTTAGATATACATCTGTAGGTAGGTATTCGTCGCTGTTAATAGCTAATTTTTATATCGGTTGATATTCCAAAGTTTACAGAATATAACTATATCAGTTGCTTGCTCCTCTCCTTGGGAACTTTTATTTTTCGAGATCATAATCGTGCCGCCGCGATCGGCCATCTACGTTCGACAGTAAAATCTCCTCGTTACGAGGGACATTACAAAGATAGTTTGGTTTCGCGCCGAGAATATTTGATTACTGACTGGGGTTTTCCAAAAGTGCAGCATTAAATTATATAAATTGAAATTATTCAATGGGTAGGAAGGACTATGTTCAAAAATACATCATACTAATTATTTATGTTTAAATTGTGCCTAAGTAAAAGATGAAACACTTTTGGAAACTGGTGTCTATACCGAGCGGCTAAAAGTTTCTAAGTATCCTATTAGATTATTTCAGAGACCGAGACCACTTGGAATTAAATTTTGAAATTGGTAATAATATAATGACGTCCCTGTAGCTCTTCCGGTTACACCGAAAGTTGTCGTCAACTTTGTTATTTACAATGGAACATCACAGTTTATTATCGCATTTTTGGATTTTAGTGTTACTTTTATCAAGTTTCCCTATTCCTAAAGTTAACCATTTTCGATATATTTTATTTTTTTATATGTATATATTTTATAGTTTAAAACCCCGTGTTTTTTATATTAAGAAAGATAGAGCGGTCATAATCACAGAGGAGTTAGTTAAATTCATAAGCTTTCTAATCACATCTTCAGGGTTGGTGGTTGCTTACAGGGTGGTAAAAATTTAATACCATATTAGCTCAACTGCAAGCCATAAAAACTTGAA
Source organism: Pogonocherus hispidulus (assembly GCA_963924545.1). Lineage (NCBI taxonomy): Eukaryota > Metazoa > Arthropoda > Insecta > Coleoptera > Cerambycidae > Pogonocherus > Pogonocherus hispidulus. The sequence goes on along the minus strand of OZ004700.1, from coordinate 1,276,734 downwards.
TTTTTACATGGCACACCCTGTATATTATGGCATTTTTGGATTCTACACTTTCGGTCACTTTCGGTCGGTATTACGCTCACTTTCATCAAGTTTACCTGTTTTCGAAAAATCGAAAATCCTAACTTAAAACCCTGTGTTGTTTATATCAAGAACGATATAGAACGACAATATTCACAAGTGAGAGAGTTAAATCCATAAGCTGCATAAGCTTTCTAATCATACGATCAAGGTTATTGATGGATGCATGGATTGATGGATTGAATAATATACAGGGTGTTCCACTTAAAATAACAAAATTGACGTCAACTTCCGGTAGTTGACGTCAGAGCTGCAGGGACGCTATTATTTCATTTAAAGAGAGCATCCCCAAAAAACCTCAGAATACCAAATTTTAAAAATTAAATCCAAGTGGCCTCTGAAATAATCTGAATACCATTCATCTATACTATTATTAAGAAAAATTACAAATGTTGTAATTTTGAATGGTTTGTATTAACTTTGCTGGATGCTGTCCCGGTTTTTATATTTTGCTTAACACATTTTAATGTAAAATAAATAGAGGTTCTGATATAAAAATTAATAAAATAGCCCAAAGGAAAGTTTTTACCTTGAGGTATTACTAAAAGTTATATTTAAGAAATGATTTTTTAGTGTTTTTCCAATATTTTCGTGGCAAACTAATTCCTCAAATTTACTAACACAAATGTCTTCTCATACTACGACCAATTATCCACGATGTTTCTAAATGGTACAATTAATACCCCTGATTTTGTGCTACTATAGGATAAGATTACAGAACGTGGCTTCTCTATTTGCTAAAATTGCTACAAATTTCACAGGAATGTTGTAACACATTTTCTTAAAAAGTATTCGGTTACCAATATTGCGAGGGACAGCAACCCTCACTATAATCTACCACAGGCATTTTTACAAAAAATAAAATAAAATAAAACATAAATATATAATCACTTGTTTTTCTCATTCTATATCAATCGCACCCAACACTTTACAGGTCGAGCGTGAGCTCCTGTGTAAGTAAACGTTTGAGTGCCGAACGGTACCCGAGTGGGGTAACTTATTTTATTCTTATATAACTAATATAACACTTTTTTTAATCTTCAGTCACTACCTATATACACTATACTAACGTGCATTTTTTATATGATTATTAAAAAAACTATACATTTTTATAGTTTTTATTTGAGCCGTGACTATTTATTGCTATTTATTTATAGCCGCAGTTGAATATTTATTCTATGAAGGCCACTATATTAGAACAAATAATTAGTAAAATTCGAGAATATTTATGTATTTGATCTTATTATAGTTATTCGTACATAATAAGAAAAGCTTATCTTTATATCCAAGAAATTTTAATAATTTCATTTTAATGGGCGGCTCATCAAAGTAAATTTTTTCAATAAACATGTAGGTACCTATAACTGTCCTCAGATAGGGTCACCCATAGATTTATAAGTTATAAGACATGGGGTCACCGCATGTAACTAACTGTACTAACCTTCCGCACACGCAAAAAAGACTCGCAGCAAGGCAAAGACAATCATTCATCTATATTTGGTACAGGTTTGGTAAACCGGAACTTTTAGTCCTCCCTCACATTTTTTAATATAACCTTTTGTATAGGATGCCGTAGAAAAATGAAGCATTAGTTTTGAGGTTTTAGGTTATATAGATACTTTTTTCTTAGGTACCAGTTTTGCAATACACATTTATTTAATCCCAATATTATTTGTTAACTGTACATATGGAGATATTGTAACTGTGTCCAATTTTATAAATTTTTTTGGATTTTTCTAATATTACGAGTAGGTACCTACTACCTACTATGATGGTTTTAATAATAGCAGCGAGGTATAAATAGTGTAGTTTGTACCTATAATAAGGTCTACTTTTATTTATTACATTATTGAATTCATTTTTGTAGGTACACGGCATGCATAAGATACATACAAATTTCTTTTTTATAATGTAGTAAATATTTTACCCGAAATAGTAAGTTTAAAACAGCGTAGGGAGGTAGCTCAGTTGTAAGAGCATTACCTGTTATGCCGAAGGTCCCGAGTTCGATCCTCGGATGCCGTTTAACGCCAAAGCACTTTTTATTCTACCAGAATATTAAATAAATACAATAATAAAATTATTAACGTAGGAGAATTTATACTTCCGTGTAAAATTATTAAAATGATGTTTATGTTAAATCCATAGCGTTCGTTAGGTTACGTCTGACAACACTGCACTATTCTCTTAAACGTGTACGCTTGAAAAATTAAATTCCTGTATGGCAATGCGAAGCGATAGTAGAATCCTACACATGTAATCTACTGGTACTGTGGGGGCGCAACTTGCCGGGTTGAAATTACTCGATTTTGATTGGCTAATTGTCATCTCGTATATATGGTTGCATAAAATCAGGAAAAAGTCTATGCTTCAAAAAAATACATTAGGTGAACGGTCTTTGTAGATGTATAAGTCTCTGGTATAAGTTGAGAACAGTATTTTTTCTTTCTTTTTTTTTTTGAAGAAACTGATTGTATTACCCCATGTATTGCAGACTCTTGGTCTTATTGAGAGCCACACACCACTCATGGTACACCGTACACACCATTCATGGTTTAGCAGAATATCAGCTTCAGCAAGAAAGCGTGATGATTAACCCAATCCAATTGCAACACATTACCCACCTCTGTTTCTTTTCTGCTATAGTTCTGAACAAAATAAAAATAACATAAGGCAGCCTTTGTGAAAAGGATCTAGTAGCAAAAAGGTAAATATGTAGGTAGATATGAATGTACTGCTAGGTAATAATTTAAATTTTACGCATGTTAATATTATACCCGCTTCAAAATTTTCATTGCATACTTGCTTAGAATGTTGAACGAGTTGAAGAGAAAATCGCATGTATTACTTTAATTAAAAGTGACTTTCTTCAACTTGAAGTTTCTTTAACACATTAATCATCAAAATATCACTGTTAATCTTGCTAACCCAATATATACTATTACAATTATTATTCTTTTACTCTTCGGAATATAAAACTTGTTTGGCCCTAACATAATTGCTTTCATATCACTTTCATTTCTGTTACATTTCTATTTGCTTTGCTATTTGTAAGTTATTTACAGAGCGAGGATCTACTTATTATTTTCTAATCTTATGAAGTAATATTTATGTATATTTGTTAAATGATTTAATGAAATGAATGAAAGTAAAAAAAGAAAATGTATTTATCATCTGTAAGTAGTGCATGAACTTAGTGCAAGGTAATATATATAGTAGTTCGTTGGTTTACATTTTTTATTTTTATAATTTGTATAAAGTAAGTCGTTCGTTGGGAGACATGGATGTAGTTGTAGTTATAATGTTTGGCTCTTGACAGTCTTACTGTTAATTTTCCTAGCTTTTTAAATGTATTCTTATCTTTTTTATTACATAGTTTAATACTAAAAAAAGAACAGCATGTGTAGCTAAATTTTTTATTGATATCTAGGGACCGAGGTCACTTAGACTTATGTAAAAATTTTAATCGAAGTTTTACCAAGTATAGCTTTTATATCTTTGGTTCCCTACCCTTTAAATATGATTATGAACATGTGGAAAAAATAAAGAGTATTTTACTTTATTGTGTTTTTTTTTTAAGTAAATAACAATAATTCTAAGTAAAACCCTTGTCAAATGTGGAGTAATTAAAAAACTTAATTATTGAACGCAACAATTTATTTCTTTAGTAGTTGCAAAATATATTTACCTACAATTGAACTATAAATTAGTAAGAAATGTACAATTTATTTTTTAAATTTTAACACAAATAATTCCAAATTTCCTGGTAAAAAACTAAAATTTGCAGTTTAGGAGATTTCTAACTTCTTAATATTACCAATTTAAGGTAAAACATTTATTACATAGTTTCAACATGAATTGATGCAGTCGTAGATTCGCTCTTCTAACTGCTATGATTACAGAATATCTTCAGCATCTTTCATAGTAGTAGTCCACCTGATATGTACACACATGTAAAAGGAAACAAGTGTTACATCAAATTAAATCGGGGGAAAATATATAATATTCGTAAAATATAAATAATAATTAACTTATTTATATGAACAGGAATAAATAAAAATTTTGAGATTACCACCATGATCACCACGCAAACAGAAAGTGGTACAGATATAAAGTAATATTTTATGGCTGGCTGTCAAGTCAAGGCAGAATATGTTTTTATATTGAATTTTTTTTACAATAAAATTTGTACCCGTTTATATAAAAAAGTATTGTATGCACTACAGTATGTTATGGTATGTTTTACTCCTTCTAAGAGTGTCGCGACTAAAACAGTCACTTCTGTGGCACATAAAGAACTTAAATCACATTAAGAAAAATAAATAAATAAAACTCACTTAGAAAAGTGGCAGGATTTACCTGCCACTGTTGAAGGAGAATTTACTTTAAAGGTGATCTTTGCCGTGCTTGGTAGGTAATGATATTGCCATGGTCTATTCCAATTGTTGACATCTGTTTACCCCTTGTACGGTAGTCATTCTTAACGGATGACATCTTCATTGGTTATTGGCAGCTAAACATGTGATTAAACATCAATAAGACAGTTTTAAACATAAGTAGAAAATTGTATACATTAAAATGTTAGCTAATTTTACAAGTAATCAAATAATGCTCGGCCAACTAAATTGTAAGTAGGTACAATCCTGGTAGAATATTCATGCGACGGAAGGAAGAAATTCAGTGCAAACGTTACTGGACGGTTCTTGACCTGAGATGTGAAGGGTAACTTACCTAAAACAAAAAAAAAACAAACCAGAAACTGTTTCTAAAAGAATAAAATAGAGTTAAGGTAAGTTTTTCTTTAACACTTGCTTAAAATTTCTGTGTACATAAACGAACAGAAAAATTAGTCTACTTGAGTGATGTTATCTTTGCAAAGTATGCCATACATTGTTGAAAATGAAAGTAGATAGTCAGTATTTGGTTCTGAATTGGGAATTATTATATAGAATATAATTGAAAATATTTCCAATGATTCTACTCATATAATCTCGTATTTTTTTTTAACAATTTATCACAAATCTTGCCTAAATAGCTTCACTGGACTACAATTAAGAAATTTATTAAATGTTCTACTTTAATTCGTTTTGCTCTGTACCTACATAGGAAAGGTTAAAATTTTCATTTTTTTAGAACTAACAAATATTTTCTCAAAATATTAGTGAGCAAGAAAAATTTATAGGTATAATTTGATCTTGAGTGGTATTCAGTAAAAAAACTTCACGACAAAATAGATTTACAACTTCGTAAAAGTTAAACGTGGTTAAATATAAAAGGCTTTGATTTACCTTCAATGTCAAATTTCGAAAAAAATATGTCAGTTGTACTTATATAAGCGACTGAAGTTGTACTTATGTGATTGTACCTCCTGTCACTTTTTATTATGTAAAAAATTTCCACTAATACCTTCCAGAGTACTCCAGCAGTAGAAAATTTCCGAAGAAATACATAGGTTGTCATGACAAAGTTAAGAAATGCTCCCATTTTATTGGCATATAATTAGTTGGCGTGAAATTTTCACTTGTAATCTCCATACTGATTGAATTATTCCCGGAAATTTATCGAAGGGCACAAATATTTTAAAAATTATCCCAAGTCGCAGACGAGGGATACCTAATTTTCTTAAAATATTCGTGACCAAGGAAAAATTTCCTGTATTGATTCAATCACAAGGGGGATTCGGGTAGAGAATTTCAAACTCAAACCTAATAAAACTTGAAAGATATTGAACATTTTTATCACGAATGAAAAAAATTCAAACTTAAAAATAGTTAGTTAAAAATTATAGTGGCAAGTAGTTCTATGCAACTTGTACTTTACATCAAAAAATTATGTGAATGTAGCTTTTCAAATAAAAAATCAAATTTTAAAAACTAAACTTAAAATCTGGTTTGAGAAAGTACTGGTGTTTGTAAATTTACCATTCCACAAATAATTAACATTATGTCATCTATCAATGGTACTATACTATTCGGTAAACTTGTATTTAAAATATTAAAAATTCTTATTCTTTGGTTCACTCGTTCAACATGAACCCTAGCCTTAGAAATTAGAATGTTTGCCCTTGATTCACTTTCAGTAAACTGTTTTTTCTTCCTTAAGAAATGAGGTCTAATTATTTTTATAAAATTTTGAGAACAAATATCATCTATCAAAAAACCTTTATCAACCATAATGTTATCTCGCCTTGGTTCCAATTTATTTATCAAATTACTTTGTGTGAAAATAGCTTTATCAGAACTTCTACCACCATAGCTTTTGGACACAAATGTAATTAATCCAGCTGGACTAACACCAGTCATTACTTTAATAGTTTGCCTTCCTTTATAATGTGAATAGGTACGAACACGACAACATAAACATTTAGGTTTTTCTATCGGAATTTCTAAGCAATCTAAAACTATTCTTACATTTTTAAAATCACTAAAGCAGATAGGGATATTTTGTTGACATTCCTCAAAAGATGGCCAATGAATACAAGGTTTTAAAATGGTCGATAAGTAAGTTACATATTCAACGAAAATGTTCTTGCATGTCTGCGAAGTAATTTTAAACAAAAATGAGAGGATGTTAAACTTTAAAGCCATTTTTAATTTCATGAAAACTAATACGATTCTATCTTTAATTGTCAATTTATGTATCTTCTTATCTGGATAAAACTGACTAATTAGTGTTGTTAGGGAATTTAATAATTCAAATGAAGTTATACCAGTCAAAGAATTTAAATGAGAGTTTTGCTGTATGGTCGAGGTAAATGTTGTCAAAAGGTCACCACTAGATACTTGAATCTGTTTATCAACAAAATAACTCTGATTATTACCGATACTCATACTCATTAAATTTTGAACAACAACTTTTTCATCCTCCGTTAGATCGTCATATACTCTTTTTTGAATTGGTTCATCACTGTATTCAATGTCATCAGCAGAAGCCTTTTGTTCACACAAGGGTGTGGCACTAACTGTTACATTATTACTTTCCTTACCTTTTATTCTTTTATTTAAACGTTCCTGGCGAAGATTTGCACTTTTCAATGCCTTATCATCCAAACTGAAACTTTTTTTTGGTAGATTTAAGGATGGTACAGTAAATCTCTTTAATTTAGGTCTCACTAATTTTGTACCTAAAAAATAGATTCATTTTATTGCTTTATAACTTAACAAAAATATATTTCACCTTCTGCACAATAATCCTCAGCTTTAAAATGTCTTGAACATACACGCAGGTGTTCTGTCACTGACTTCCCCATTAATAAAACTCTCTCCCATGCACTTCTCTTGTCCATCTTCTCTTCAATTCCTAATGCATTTATTATATTCACACGAATACCACTTTTTTTTTTTGGAAAATAATGAAAATGTATACTTCTATTTCTGGAATGACACCCAGAAACACAGCAGTTTGTGTTGTGTTGGTTTCTTTTGGATGCCATTTCAAAATAGGATCTACCTACGTAAAAATAAAGATATACACACACTAGTCACTTCATTTTTAATTTAGGAATACCAAAAGGTCACAAACACCACTAAATATTACAAATTTTCACGTTAAATAAACTAGAATACGTTGTTTACTAATGACCAATGTCAGAAATTATCTTTTAAATAGTGTTCAAATATTTTCATACAGAGGGCGCATTCATTTTTGGAATCGCCAATAGGTATTTTATGGTTTCACCGTTGTATGTATTATTATTATTATTATACAAACAACGGTTTCATCAAAGAGAATAAATTAGATTCTTTGGTTTCACCCTCCTACATGCTAAATTTTTAATGGGAAAAGATTGGTTAGGAATGTTAGTAGGGATGAAAACTGCATAAAGGTTTTACTTTTTATTTATCTATAAATTGATATAATTTGATAGCACAGGTTCTAGAACACTTTTGGATTTCATATTTACATTATTTCTTAATAAGTTTTGTTACTGTTAGATAAGAATATAGATGCGATTAACAAAAAATATATATACACGCTCAAAATTACTGAGCCAAAATTAATCATAACTAGAAAATATTCATTAAAAAGTGATATATAAGTAAATAATAATATGGACCCTTAGACAGAAGTATCTTGAAAAATGTATTTACCTACTATTAAGTATATAGTAGTAAAAAGTAAAGTCTATTTGATTTGAGCTTTTTGTACAATTCGTTTCTAGACAAAAATGATAGAAATACAGTTATATAGGTTAAAATTGCATATTATATGGACAATGGACATGTACCACATATATGTACCTAAATATAAATCTAAATACAAATTATGAAATACATTCGCGCAATATTTTCTTACAAAAAGTTTAATAGTTACGTATTTTTATGTTAACATTGCAATGCAGTGTTTATGCTATATTTGTATTATTTATTGGCTTATTTAAGTGTTTAGATCTTTCTTTATATATGAATTAAGCCAAAAAGTTAACTAAGAGATAATAAAGTTATTAATGAAATTTACAAAAATGATGGTTCAATAAGTCGTAATCTTCCTTGTTACTAAGACTTTATTAAACCATGATAGGTAGGTATTTCATAATTTCATTAACAATTTATCTTAGTTAACTTTTTGGCTTAATTCCTATGTAAAAAAAGATATGTATTACAATGTAAGTTTTGAATTACCTAGTAAATTGAACAATAATTATACTTTTGCCTACAGTTGATATTTATCAATAAGTTTTTTTACATATATGTAAGTCTATCAGGCTATTTTTTAAACTTTCCAAAACCTATATATACCTAATAGTATCTAAACAAATAAAAATCTATGTACAGCTTGTCAAACTAGAGTCTGAAACTGCCAATATGTCTTCGTCTTTATGCCACTTTAAATTTGTTTTTTCTTCCATAAATCTAACCCTACTTGGCCTAACATCACGGCAATCTGTACATAAATTCTTATTGTGTTTATATACTTTAATATATTTTATATAGCCTTTATCGCATTTTACCCTAAAAAATTGTGGATGTAGTTTTCAATAATGCAGGTACATTTATAAAATTTGTCCAAGACGGTTTTCAACACATATGCGATTAAACAATCGCATATGTGTTGAAAACCGTGTACATCAAACTGTCTGATAGTAAAAGTAAGAATAAAGTTAGTGTATGAATATATAGTATCAGATAATATATACAAATCTAAGTTTTTGGTGTTCTGAATACGATAATTAATTCATCAAATTATTTTTACAAAGATATGGAGAGGTAGGCCACAACAGGCATTGCAAATCTAGTTTTATAGCAAGATGGCACTGGGTTAGTCTTATTAATTTGAAATAAATAAAGAACATGCTTTCCATTCTGAACTATGGAACCGTACGCTATTCTCTGCAATTGAGATTGCTTTTATTAAATATTTACCACTTTTATCAATAAAAGCGGTATCAATAATGGACCTCGATTTGTGTTATGAGAGGTATGTTGATAAGGTTTCGCCTTTACTTATCGCCTTTTCTGTCATAACAACCTAACCTTCTACTTAATTTGTATTATAAAACCTTAACCGGCTAGAAGAATCGGAGCAGGGGACGTGATTTATCCGACAATAATAAAACTATACTTAAACCAGTGCTATAATAGTATATTATGAAATTAGTTTATAATGCAGTTTACTATAATTGAAGAAGTCTATAATGTTATAGAATCCAAGTCTGGTGATACCGCGATGCATACGCTTTTCATTCGGAACTAGAGAGACATATTTTCTTTTTGTAGTTTTTGTACACCATGATTTTATATTCTAAGATGCAAAATAAATGAATTATATATCTGAGTTGGTGTACGGGTATTATTTGACGTCATCGGATTGAACAGATATTCTGTAACCACGGTTACTAAGCAATACGATTGCCGCATACGTCACAAAATACCTGCTTCGTCTTATTTTCACTCATGTGAAAACATACAGAGCTTAGGCGGAATTTTTAAATGTATCGTATAGGCAGGTAAAAAAATGGCAGCAGAATTTACATGTATAAATAATAAATGATCAAAACCTGTACTTTTTGACAGTTTTCCTTTATCTATTGACAATGATAATTCTTGAGAATTTTAGAACATTTTTTGATAGAGGTAAGTTTGGGTAAATCATCCTATTTTTGTCTCAACTAGCAGCGTTATTGTATAGACGTTTCAAGAGACTGTATAATTTAATGAAAACTTCAATAACTTCCCTTACCTAAATTTGTATGAGATGCGCCAACCATATTGTTTAGTAGCCGTGATTCTGTGCAAGTAGCCGACGCGGTCAAACTACTGTGCGTTTCACGAAGTTGTATCCCAGACTGGAATGTTAGTATATATCTCCAACGTATGGAGCGTCGTCATGTTATTAGTTAAATTCAATGCATTGGCACATCTCGGTTACGGACCGCTACAAATTGAGGTGGTGTGATTTAAACGCGCGTGCAAGTCTCGCACAGGATTTGGCAGCGAATCCTGACAATCCGAACATTCCAATCCGGGATACAACTTCGTGAAACGCACAGTATTAATAAAAGGACACAACCTCTCTATTGCCAGCCTTGAAAAATTAAATCTGACAACGTAAAGCGCATGCGCAACAGTACCACTGCGCGATGTTCAATACAGTGTTATAGCCAAGGAATTTATATACATGGAACGATTATAGACGACTGCGCATCCAATTTTTTGTGGAAACATGGGAGCCCCCATTTTGATGTCACACTGCTCCCAACTTCTACATTTTGTGTTGGTACACCTGACCAAGACCCTAGAATTCTAGTGTCTTTTTCTTTCTAATCTAAAAATTCAATGGTTCAAATCTTCCTATCGCGGCAACAGTGGTATGGGTAAATTTGGTAAATAATGTTTGTTTTATATTTTTGGCGTCTTGTTGGTTTATTTTGTGATTCTCTCGGTTTGATTCTGTTTGTGTGTTTATTATTGTGTTCCTTTGATTTATAGACTTTGAGTGACAATATTTGAATATTGGACTTTCGTAATTATTCCAGGTAAGTTCGGATTTTATAACAAGAATTGAAAGTCTTAAGAGACATGCAATCATAGTTCCTAGCTAATATAATAGTAAATTATGAGAACTGCGAACATAAACAATACAAAAAATAAGCCAGAATAGTTAAAGTAAAGTAAAGGATAGTTAAATTTTACATGCATAATGCATTTTAAATATTTACTTTTCTAAACGGCTAATGGTGTATTTTACATAAATATTGCGAACAAAAGGTACATAGGTAGGTACACAAAATATTTTGTTTGTACCTTCATCAATTTTACTATAGAAAGTTTGGTGACGATATATTTTATTTTTCACAAATAATTGTAGTTAAACTATAAAATATTGAACATTTCTTATACCTATTTAGAATTTTTCTTAGCCTCAAAAGTTTTACTTGCTGCTTTCTGTGGTTTTTATTTATTATTGCTATCTAATTGAAGAGTCTAGGTTAATACTGTTAAATTTCCCATCAATTTTCAGACATCAAAATGGCGGATTCAAAATTGAAATACTCGCGCAGCTTTGATAATCGTTCCATGTATATAAATTCCTTGGTTATAGCGCAATAGTGTTATTTATGTGTAAGTTCTGTTGTGTCTACGAATAATTCCCTTACGAATCGCTAATCCAGTGAACCTAAATCTATTTCTACTCGTTCACAGGGCCGTGAGAAGAATTTCCTTCATTGGATCACCTTGTGAACTCAGGCTAGGTCACCGGACTCTGCCGGACGGCGAGCGCAAGTGCGACCGGATGTAGCCAGTGCGGTAGTCCACCTCGTGACCCCGATTTAAGCCCTGGGAGCCGTGCCTGCTTCTCCTGCTCCACCTGATTCAACATAAAATGGAGAAACACGTTAGTCTAATTATGAGGGCAGGTGTTCACAAAGAATGGCAAAATTATTATATTTTCACTCTGAGAGTGGTTTATTACGTTGGTTGGCACTGCCCAAGATCCATGTGCCTACTAGATGGACAACAGTTTTGTTATATCTACAGATTAAATACAAACTAACAGCATTTGCGATATATTTTCTTAATACTTATAAAGATAAAGAAATAGATAAGATAAAGAAAAAATGATCGCCACTTTTCGGATTTGGACACTTTCTTATAGTTAGGTAATATAAATGAATCCATGAAAAATTAACTCAATATCGTGCTCTGTCGTTCTGTCGCTAGTTGTCGTTACGTGTAACCTGCCTTTTATGTGGAAGTAAAGGTTCATGCAATAGAAAGTGTACTTACTACAATTTCAGGTTAAATTTTATGAAACATAGGGCGAAAAGCAACAAAAAGTCTAGAGACTGTGTGCAGTAGAACGGAGAGAAGGCAGAGAAATAAATAAAACGTTATATTACTCTCAAACTGAAAGCTAAGAAATGAAACATTTCGTGTATCTTTAGGAAAGCGGCAGAATAAAATATTAAATTTTCCCATGTGAATCGTATACATTCACCGCTCCCGGGAGGTTTTATTTAATTTTGATACTTAAGTGCGGTGTATACGCTGTTGAAGAAGGAACGTTTTCCGGGGGTCCGATGTTATGCGAATACACTTTAGCGTATTACACTACACTTTATCAACCACCTTACGTTTAATGCTATATAGATATGTACCTACTAAAATATATAATTTTCTTGTTACGACAATCATTCTGAAACAGAGAGAAAAACTATAACAATCGTGCAGCTGTTCAGAGAATATATAAGACACGTGGCAGTGCATTACTTGAATCATATAAAATTACATATAAGAATAAAAGAACATGGGGTGCTCAAAAATAAAGTTTGCCAATTTTCCGTGAATTTAGCTATCGTCCAGTCAGAGATTTATTGTAGATGTATAAGTCTCTGGTCCAGTAAAGCTTTCAAGGGTTTTAAACATGAAACAAAAAATAATCGCACCCAATCCTCTTAACTCTTCACCCTGAGAGCTGTGGGCTCAGCACTGCTGCGTATCTTTCTAAAAACATATATCTTCGTGCGAATAACTGTAAAATGGTTACTCAAGCAAAAAACACTACAGCTACAAACAATACAAAAACCTACTCTAAAACTATGGTTGAAAACTAAGAAAAAACAAGAAAAAGAACACTCACATTATTCACAACCTGCGACGCGACGGTGTAAAGTGCTCGGTGCCACTGGCTGATCCTCTCGCTTGCAGAAAGAGGGTCTTTTGGGGGTGACGGGCACCGATTTTTCAATTCAGGTACCACACAATTCGTCCATAAGATCACAAACATCCACATACACGCAACAAGAAATAGTTACAATAAAAAAGATGAGTCTACTTAGAGCCTTACCACGTCGTGTTTTAAATTAGTTGTTTAAACTTTATTGCTGTTTTTTTTTTTTTAAATATGTTGGTGTACCTACTGACGTTAATAATACTGTATATTACAAACATACAAAGAGGTGCACAAATTCACAATTTAGTTGGCATTCTTGATTATATGCAGGTACAGTTTGAGTCCCAACACAGCTCACCCATTTTTCAATGTCTTATTTTTATTTTAGAAAAAAGTGAACATATGGGTACGAAATGGTTTGTTATTGGCTAAAATTTAGACACATTAATTTATGTACAGGGTGTTCTAATTTGTGGTGCCATTAAAGTCGGCATTTTTTGCCGACTTTCCGACTACAATGATGTAAAAAATATTTTTAAGGGTAAGTTATATCACAAAAAATTATATTCTGTGCAATAACACAACAATCTCCTTTTGAATATTCTGTCTAAAACACCCAGTATACAATATTAGCTAAAGCGTGCTGTTAAATAATGATATTTTGAAAATAAACTAACTGTTATTTACTATTAATATGATTAAAACATTATTAGGTATTTGCTCATTAATTATTTACAAACCATTAGCAGCATTTTATATGAGTAATATTTTGTGTAGCAATTCAAAGAATTCGTTTAGGTTTCTATTAACGATAAGGATTATAAATATTTTAAATAAATGAAAAGTGGATTTTCCCCATTGAAAAACAGATAAAATACACGTACCTTAAATTAACAGAGGTAAAACTGATTGATATATTATGCAAAGACCTTCATGTTTAACCTTCATTTTAAAAATTCACTTTGACAAAATCGTTATATTTTCTGTACATATTATATGTACAGTCTGTCTCTAAAGTAAAACTGCCCCACCTTAACTTATAAACGACTTAAGATATGGACCTCAAACCATAGAGAAAATAAAATAAAGCCTCAAATAAAATGTAGGATGAATGGTGTGAAAAATAATACTTTCTACCTGCAAACAGTGTTTCCAATAATATAATTGCTTGTTTCACCTTAAAAAATACCAGAATATTATTAGATTTTTTAATGCTAGGTACTATCCTAAAAATGTTATATTATCAATTTTCAAAATGGAAATACAATAAAAATTTTAAAATTTAATTTGGGATTTAAAAAACTAAATTTATTTCAAGATATGACAAAAAAAAATAAAACAATCAATACCAATTTAGGGAATTGACAAAAAACGTGAACTAATTATACTATTTAACTCGGAAAAAAGAGAGGAAATTGTCATGTTATTAATTTTGGAGTTAGTATGTTATTTTTTGTTTGGTTCAAGGGATATAATTTTGATAAAAGCATAAAAGTAAGCACAAAGTTCTTAGTAGATTTATGGAGGGTGAACAATTTCCAGTGGATATTTTGGTTGGGGGAGACAAAACTTGACTGTTGAGGAGTGAAAACCGCCAAAACCAACATGGCGGAGATGGACGTTTATGCGTATGTCTCCATCGATCATTAAGCAAAACTGAGCTGAATTTACGAAAAGGCGCATTCATCCTACATTTTGGTTGAGGTCGATATCTCAACCCATTCAAAAGTGAATCAACATGCAATCCAAACCTACCTTTTGGTGGACATTCACTGACATGATTGAAAAGCACTGCAAATCAGGTTGAACTTCCAAAATGCGAAACAGACCGTAAAATATACAAAGAAAAACTTCTCTATTTACAATGTTTACTTCAGTCAACATTTTGGAAGCAGTCAAATAACACAGAGCTACAATACGTATAAGTGAAGTGTGGTAGTGTGTGTGAGACAATCACAAAAATACAATTCATCGCAATATTGGAACATTTTATTATATACAAACTAAAAAAAAAAAAAAGAATATAAAAAGTTATTGTCATCTAATAGGGGGTTCTTACAAACTATATCTACGTAACATAATTGACTAGTTCTATCTTATTTTGTAGAGCATAAGGAGTGCGACGCAACCCACTACGCATACATACATTAATTCACGTTTTTTACCCCTGTTTGGGGTCGGCATACTATAAAAATTAAGAAAATAGGAATTACTTTCACATTAGGTAACTAAAGTCTACAAAAAAGGTGTAATTTATGGAAAAATTTAGCTCAAGATTGGGAAAATCTAAGTATTGGATATAATGGCTTGCCTAAAAAATTGTATGTAATAACGGAAAGAGTTCACCTGCCAAAATTTCTACTATAAAAGTATCAAATTTCTAAATGTTCAAAGTTGGCTGCACAATTCCGTAATTAAAGCTTTATTTTCATAAAATCCTACTGACCTACTAATGGCATGCCTAAAAATTAGGCTGATAATAGAACATAATCTACCAATCAAAATTTATTACTGGATTTTCAAAGTATGGTAATCTAGAGGTTCTAATACAGACTGAAAACAATGTCTAATAATGATTTTTTTTATAAAAACTACTGACATCTATTACCAAAAAATTACGTTCTGCCAAAGATATTTACTAAAAATGTATTTATATATACTTGGTGATTGTGTGTGTTGTGTGATTTGTTTATTAGTCAAAGATTAAGGTCAAGCAACAAGAGGGCTCATAATGTAAGTTTTTTAGGTACGACAAAAATCATGCAACAAATAACATTGATATTAGTGTTGATTTCTACTAGAAAAAAGTATCCTTACCTCGCGCTGTGACTCAACATAATGATATTTCTGCAACAAGGGACATAAAGCATGAACATCGGTCAATTTTCTAATAATAATAATAATTACAGACTATGGTTAGCATACTTTAAGTATTGGTCAAAGCAATGTTCGTAATTTAAGAAATATATAGTGATGTAAGTACTGAAAATAAAACAAAGTGAAGAATAATTTTAAACTGAAAAGAAGACTGTGGGAAATCAGAAAAAATATTTTCGAGGAATTTGCTACATTTTTATTATCCCTAGCCTTTTATGATAATTAAAATAAAATTAAGATTTTTCATTACAACATTCTCACTTTTTTTATTTGAATTTGAAACTCTAGTTGATAATTCACAGAATTGATTTGAAAAAACTTTGAAAGAACTAGAGGTTTGAAAACTCAAATCTTAATTTCATAAAAAGGGATAAGTTTTAACGAATTACCCTGTATATATCAGTAATTTTTTCTGATATTCTGTGTGTCAGAAAAAGCATATAATGTGTTGCTTGTGAAAGCATGCTAATTATAATTGCAAAATATAATTTAAAATTTCAGAATAGAAAAGTAAAAAATATGTACTGATTATAATAGCAAATATTTACAATAGAACGTGATTTATGAATGGGAACAAATCGATATAATTTCTAATAAAATCTAATAATACTCTACTACATAGTAGATAGAAGTTTCCTATGGTAGTAGATTTGTACAAATAAAATAAAAAAGATGTTTTCCTCAAAAAAAATTGCAAAAATAAAAAGGGCTATGTAGGCGTCAGCAAAATAACACAGGGCCGGCTTTAGCTTAAAGAACAAACCTTCCCCTCGAAGACACGACTCGATTTTCTGCAAAACCAAAACGTTGCTTAAGGCGGCTTATAAGTAAGATTCAACACTATTAAGCAAAGAACAACGTTACGGCATTTGATTCAGAATACGTATCACTAAGTAATTAGACAATTACAAATATCAAGAGAAACATATGCAGTACGTCACACGGAAATTTCGGAAACATCAGTTCAGAAACAGTAACATTCGTCTCCTCAACATTTTTTAATAATGGCTGCTTAGCAATGCCCACAATCCGGTGCTTCCCTATTTTTTTTTACATCGGCAATGGAAAGTAGTTGGAAAAAGAAGAGATAAGTATTTCTGGAATTTTAATATTGGGTTCATTTAAGTCCATACATTATTTTTTTATTGTGCGCGATATCTATGTGACATCACTAAGCGAAAATTCAAAATTTGCGCCATTTTTTAGTGATTTCTAGGATATTTTCATTTGTGTGGTTGGTGTCTCCGCGTGACAACTTTACTTTTGTTTATGTTTGAATTGTTTGGTTAGGGTAAACATCATGGTAAACATGAGACATTGTTATTAGTTTATATTTTTACCTGTGAATTGTTGTCTCTGCCTGTGACTGATTACAAGTGTATTTATTAGTAATAGAAAAACATCGCAATTTGTAAAGGTAATTTTTGAATATATTTAAGCGACTTTGCAGTAATACTGTTAAGTTAAATACTAACCTTACATTTTTCATCCCTTTTATTTCTGAAAGGATCTATAGGATCTTTATCATAAAATGATCTATAACCGGTAAATTGTCGGACTTAGCCTCTACAAAACCTTGCTCCATGTTTAATAAAAGTTCACTTCACAAAAAAACAACAATACAACACGTCAAGTTGTCAAGCCAAACACAAACAGGAAATTTCAAATGTCAATTATTATCGAAATGTCGACTGTCGTTTATCGTCGTTACAAACTGAAACTAGCCACATATTATCAGTGTGGCCTCTTTATAGGTACATTCCTTAGTTTTCGCTTAGTGACGACACGAATATAGAATAAACTTTCAAAATTGAATTAAACATTTTCTACCGATTCAATCTTAATAATTTTTATCCTAATAAATATAAAAAAAATATATTTTATAAAAATACAGGTTTCCACTTTCATTTCGATTGAAGGAAAATACCCCATTTCCTTCCAATCAGCAAGTCTAGACATATCCAATGTTAGTTATTTATACTTTTCTTAGTTGTATCCTTGCTCTGTGGATATTCATGACAGTAATTTTTATTTTCCAAACTAACCAGTGACGGATATTCCACCACAGGAAGTGTCACTATGACTTTTACCAAGATTATAAACACGTATTTGTTTCAGGACATATGGGGTTGCTGATTTCTCACATACTAAACCGATTTTGGGGCAAAAAACAAATAAGAATTCTAATGGTGGGTTTAGATGGTGCCGGAAAAACAACAATTTTGTATAAATTCAAACTTGGTAAGTACAGAAAAGTCGTCTTTGATCGAATATATTCTTCATTTAATTATTAATAAATACTTAATTAAAAATGTTAGTCAAAGAACCAATATACATGGTAGTTAATAGTATTTTTGTATTATTTTTTGTTACCGGTTCTTTAATTACAAATTTTTGAAAAAATATGAAGTTCCTAATCAATCAAAATTCATATTTCGAAATAAAATTTTCAAACGCCTTTTTTCGCAAAAAAAAAACGTTTTATCTGTTCAATTTAGCTTTCAATTGAAAATAAATATAGCGTCGGTTAAGTTACCCCATCTAAGCCCTGGAGAATCTGTAGGCCGCTCTTCTAGTTTCCCAGGCTCACATTTTTCATAGATCCAAACCGTTCGTCCATTTTTCCAGGAGAAATAGTTCGTACGATTCCCACGGTAGGCTTCAATGTAGAAACCGTGGATTACAAGAACATTACCTTCACAGTTTGGGATGTCGGCGGCCAGGACAAGCTCAGAAGGCTCTGGAGGCACTACTACCAGAATACCAACGGCCTAATATTCGTCGTGGACTCGACCGACCGCGACAGAATAGACGAGGCAGCTACCGAGCTGAGAAAGTTGATCTTCGAGTGCGATCTGCAAAAAGCCATTCTGTTGGTTTTTGCCAACAAGCAGGACATGCCGGTGGCCATGACCCCTTCCGAAATGGCTGATAGACTTCAGCTGCACGAGATCAAGGATAGGAAGTGGCATGTCCAGGGAATTTGCGCCTTACAAGGCACAGGATTGTTCGACGGCTTCGATTGGTTGTGCAGTTCAGACTTGTAGTTTGTAAGACGTTTTTTCAGCAATACATATATTATTTAAAACAAACTTAAAACCTTTAAGTAGGCGAGATTATTTAAGTATTTCTCAAAAATATTAATAGATATTGCACAATACTTAAACTGCTGCAGGTACCTATTTATCAGATTGCTTCGGTGTCTGGGCTATGCCATAGACTTTAGAAATATCGTATGTACATTTCGACCCCAAATATTGAATGGCATTAGAATCATCACATTTTTTATTTTACATATTTGTGACTTGTTTTTGTTTTTTACTTTGTTGGGCATATATACACATTGTTAGAATGTTACTGCTCCGATTCGTACACACTATTATGGTAAATAAACTACCTATCCCTTACCTTAATAGTCTAGTAATATAATCCGGCCAATTGTCTGGGAACATCACTAGGAAGAATCCGACAGCAATGAGTATCATTCCAGCCAGTTTCATGCCTTCGAAATTGGCGCCGTATAGCACCACATCAAGTGCTAGGCAAAAAAACAGGCAGAATTAGAGCAAAGACAAAACGGTTGTTAGATAAAACAAATCAAAAATCAAACTATAAGTGATACTGTGAATTCAAGTGATTTCCATTTGAAATATTGTATAAAATTAATAAACAACTTACCAGCTGATACAGGGACGGCCGTTATAAGTCCTAATGTAATAAATAAGTCGTAAGTTAGGGCAACACTAAAATTACCCAACAAATTGGCAACTGAAACAAATCCAGAAATATCAATTAGCATATCAATATGTATATTGGTACAGCTGAAATATCAGTGTAATGTAAAGAAAAAACAAACATCAAATAACAGAGCTTGAATGTTTAGCTTCTATGTTGGTTATTAAAAAACTCAGGACACATCTAGAGCGGGGGGAAATTTTGTTTGGCTTATTGAAATATTCAATAGCAAACTCTCACTCACCTAGAGAAAGGCAGCTCGAAGTCAGCAGCGCCGGCCAGGGTAGCTTGTCCCAGTGCAGCGTCTCCACGCCCATAAGGAACAGCCCCAAACTTAAGGGCCAGAGGAAGGCAGCGTTCAGCATGCCTATGAGCGAGAAGAACAGCGCCACCTGGCCGTAGGTGGCGTCGCCGATGACCTTCTTGAACAGCACCTTATAGACGGCAGAACCGGCTGCCGCGGAGGTGGCCAAGACGACGCCGCCTAACGTGGGACTGCCGGTGATGCCGTCCATATAGGCGAGAAGGGCGACACCAGTGTCGCAGATTATCACAGCCATTATCTGGGGAGGGATCACGTGCTCAGTGGAATTCAAAATATCGGAGTGTTCTGTTTCTCAGCACATATACATGTGCAAAGAGGCAAGAACTACCTACAGTTCATAAGTATATTATTTGGACTTACTCGAATACCGACGAACTGCTCGTGGAGGATGACCCACGACAAGAGGTAAACGAAGGAGACGTTGGTTGCGAATAAAGCCATCACGTCCGTGGCCAGGAGAATCCTCAGGGACATTATGTACATGTAGTTGGTGCCCACCCACAGGATACAGAACATGCTGCAGCGCGTCATGAATCTTACTGGAAACGAAAGCAAGTTTCATTACTAATATGCCGCCCCACATCCCACACATCGCCCAATCGTCGAATTTAGAATTGTGTTCATAAGATAGGTATTTCACAAGTGGTAAGTAAGCATTTGAAGTGCTTTTTTACACCATAACAGACAAATTAGTAAAATCAACTGTAAACCTGCATTTACATCACATACACGTGATCAGAAATACCAGATTGTGTAAGCAGAATATGATCAAGATTTGCTGTAAGTAAACACCCTTTTATGTTGTTGAATAATCTTTCTAAATAACATACTAATTTTTTGTAACAATGCGCCGTTTCCCTGTAAAACCATTTTCCCGTTTTAAAATGTCCAAATTTAAATCATTTGTAAACATTACTGAGGTAATAATATATAATATAACACTTTTGCTACCCTTAATAACAGTTATATGCAAAAAAATCAGATCGAGATCGGTTCAAAGACAACGTCTTATTGCATTCCACTATAAACTAATAATAAAAACCTTATATCAGTACAGTGTGTATTTTACTGACTCGGATTTGGATTTTTATGTGGCACGGATATTCGCTTTTAGGGTCTCTGAAATTCTAGGGCCGCAATTCCAAAGATTACGCCGCTATTCAATTTCCCCCTGCGACGATAGAACCTTATAAGAGAGGTACTTCCAAACAAAAGTATGCTAAAGCTGTAGGCTAAAAGCCCAACGAGAAGAATAAAGCGGTAAATTTGCACGAAAAACTACAGGGTGTATTTAATGTACGGTGACTGATTATGGATAGCATTAAGGGCGCGGTGATATCGTGACCTTCAAATATATTTGAAATCATTATTTTCGTGTTGAATTAAGTATTAGTAATAATAGGAATGCAAATGATATACAGTAGAGCCATCGGATTTTTACCTTTCCGTCATCACGATAATTTACTGTCGATATTAGTTGAAAAATATTTTGTTAGCTGTAAAGTAAATAGAAAAAGACAGGCGCATCAACGGTTGACGTTTGTTGACTTCTAATAAGCCTATTGGCGATTCAAATTACCGATGAGGGCGCTGCAAATTGTAAACAAATATGGATGAAGACGAGTAAAAATTTTACATTTCATATCACATCATCAACCAATTTAGCATTCAGCTGCCATAAATATAGTTACTTCTTGTGCTAGTTAGGGTGAAATAAAGGATGAAAAGAGTGCTAAAAGTAGTCAAACGTCCCATAAGTGCTTCATTGCTAATTATATGAATTTTTTGGGTTGAAACAGGTACCCTAGTTTTTGTTTACTTACATTTTGGACTAAAGAGTGATAAACTGTATGGTGATACCATATTAGTGCTTGTTTTTTGTTAAATCATGTTTAAATTAAAATATAATCTGCTTTTATAAGACTAATGATAGAAAAGTATAGACAAACTGCAACAAAGTGGTTATGTTGTGTAAATAAACGTATTCTCTGTTTTTAAATTGTTACATGCCTTTTGGAGAAATGAATGAGAAACAGTTTGTTGTACTAGGGCTAAACTTCTACCTATCTTCAATCTTAAACACTTCTATTGACACATTTTGTGGAATGACACCTATAAATACGGCAATTTGTGTTGTGCTGATTTCTTTTGAATGCCATTTTAAAATGTTAAATAAAGATGTACAAATACTAACTACGGAGTTTTTAACTTTGTAATACCAAAAAAATCACAAGCACCACTAAATTATCACGTTAAACAAACCCAAATACGTGTTATTTATCATTATATCAGCAATAAGCCTCAAAAAATTACCTTTTAAGTAGGTTCAAATATTTTCATGCAGAGGGCGCATTCATTTTTCGAATCGCCAATACGTTTCTGATTAGCGTCGTTGCCAATCGGATTTGAGGTTGTATTGTACTTTCTACGTTAATTTGGTTCCAATATCTACCTTGTAACGTTGGTATACTGCCCTCACCTGCGGTGAAACCCTTATCCCTGAAGTCCCGGATGCTCTCCGATAGGATGTCCGACATCGACTCGCACCTTCTGTTGCTCAGCCGGGTCAGGAAGTACAGGGGGAAAAATAACATGGTCCAGTTGGTCACAAACCAGGTCGTGAAGAAAGGGGCGCGGTAGGACTCCGTCTGGGGAGATAAACTACGTCAGAATTGAAGTTGCGAGGGCGTTAAAACTTTGCTTTTATAGAGGTCAAAGGAGTTGTGGGCCTCTAGGTCACTAAAACAAGTTTTCCTACTGCCGCGCACAAAATTACTCTTTTGTATCAATTTATATCTAGTGACAATGTTTATTACAACAGAAGGTAATAAAAAAAAGAAGGCGGAAAAGATATTGTGTAGGAATGAAAATGAATTAAGCGGTGCCGATGGTTTTTGTTGCTTGCAGGAAGCCAAATCGATTTTGATAGGTGTGATTAGAGTAAATAATTACTTTAACAACATGTAAGAAGATATAAATGATTGTGTAATATAATGCCAGACAAATTTCTTCATTTATCTCATCTAAATTAATATTATAATTAAAAAAACTTTCTGAACATTGGCAGATAAAGAATAAGTCATCGAAAGAAGTGTTGATTTCAGTTATTTTAGAGAGTTAGGTAGCGAAAACTATGTAAAAAATGTGCAGTATTTCGTGATTTTGAAGACACCTCATATTTTACGTTTTTATCAGTCAATATTTTTACAGTCTCAAGTGAAGATTGACAAGGTATCAAAGAAGATCAGAACACTATTATGACAAATTGTACTTACATAGATGGAGCGAACTAGTGTCATGTTGAGGTCGCTAGTATCGTGAGGAACAAGGACAGGATCCACGTTTGCTTCTACGTCCTTTGGTCTGCTTAAATAGAGGTATTTTATACAGTGCGTTGCTCCCACCCAAGAAGCCGTCACGCAAACTGTTACCCATATTCCAAAGTATATCTGAAACAAAAAACTAGTTCAATTCGGCACACTACGACACATGGCAACAATTTACTAAACTAGCTTCGTATGTTTCAGGTCAATTGCAAAGATTTTGAAAAGAGAAGCTTTTCCTTAATTGCCCAGGCAACAAGGAGGCATAATTAGTTTGTTGTATCAATAATACATACGAAATTCATCGTTGTAACTTTTAATATGTAACCAAATGCACTAAAACTGATCAAGTCAAGTAATTTCCAAGTTGCAGAAGTTCGAGAAAATCAAAACATAGCCAACACTAATCCGTTAGCAATTAATAGTGTGAATTCGATATTAAAACGTTGCAAATGCCATACACCAGGGTTTGGAAAATTTTACGCAAAATCCTAAAAATGTATTCCCATAAACTGCTGTTTTAATTAAATGATGCAGATTTTCCTATCAGATATGATTTTTCTTTACAAATATTGGCTCATATGCAAATTGAACCCGAATGGTTATCCCGTATTTTATGGACAGATGAGGCCCATTTCTCTCTAAATGGTGGAGTCAATTCTCAAAACTGTCGAATATGGTCAACAGATAATCCACATGAAATCATTCAGGAAGGTCTTCATGACATGAAAGTCACCGTTTGGTGCGGTTTCACATCTAATTTTATCATTGGACCATACTTTTTTGAAGAGATACAGAATAGAGAAGCCGTATCTGTAACTGTTACTGGTGAACGATACCTGCATATGTTACGAGATTATGCCATTTCACGGATACAAAACGAGCAGGAAGGGATTGAAAACATAATTTTTATGCAGGATAGAGCACCCCCTCATATTTACCGACCAGTTAAAGAATTTTTAGCTGATGTGTTTCAAAATCGTGTAATAAGCAGACATTTTGTAAATTCATGGCCTCCAAGATCGCCTGATCTTAACCCAGCGGATACTGGCTGTGGAGTGTTTAGAACTTTCTTACACGAATATAGTATAATATTAGGTTTGATGATCTTATCTGTATAAGTACTAAACACTTATTGATATTAGGCGCTTGAAAAGTAGTTATGATAGAAGAAATAACCCTGTATACGGTCCTGTACGCACACTAAGCTGACGTGCGTGATTAACTTAAGTTTATAGTATTTACAAGAAATGCGCACGATATTCGCACGGCAACACGCTCTTTACGGCCTCCCGTAATCGAACACTTAAGTCTGGAATGAATAAACGTTTACGTCTGAAACACTGTTCCACCAAAGGTCAAACAGTACAGTATAAAGCAGCACTGGTCGACTGCAATTTATAGTAGCTTTATATGAAACAGTCAGTGTGTTCCATTATTAAATTTATAATCACCAATAAATGATTTGGCCAGTTCCCAATACGTTTTTACTGCCCTTAAAATAGTGAAGCCCTGCCTTCTATAGTAACCCACCAAACACAAACTATCTAATACTAAAGTCAAGACCAGAATTAAGCAAAGTGGAATGACCGGAAGAAGAGTAGATCTGTGTTGCCACATTTATTTCTAAAGTATTCTTATTTAAAACAGGAAACGTATTTTTTTTTTTTCGTTTATTTAACGTCGGCCTATTTCCGCGACTAAGGCCAATCACCGACGCCAGGAGACGAGCAACCCCCAACCTGGAAATTTTGCCGAACCCCCACTTTTTATAGCAGGGTAGAGATCTTTTACTTGCCTATCATTTCATAGACAAGGGATCTCCGTCTTTACATCCTATCCAAGGGATGGTACGTCTTCTACGCAAATCTCGCCTAAATTTGCATAGCTTCTGTGAATTCACCGACGTACAGGCCACTAGAAGATGCGGGCAAGAGCCGACGGTCTTCCCTGCATGGTCACCCATCCAAGTACTAACCGCGACCTACCTTGCTTGCCGCTCATATCGGTAATATGAACGCCAAGTTGCTACCACGGCTTGCCCCAGGAGACGTATTAATTACCTTATTTACCCATTTTTTTACTTGTCCTTAACGTCCCTTATCCCTATTGTACCTTATTAAAGCAAACACAATGTTTAATGTGTCTTTTATTTAATGATATCAAGGCATTTCTGAATATGTGGCAACTGCGAAAGTCGTAAAGTTGACGAAAAGCTGTTCATCCTTATTTAACATACATATTCTTGCATTTACGCTTTATTTTCTCCGAGCTTCAACGACGTTGATTGGTCGAATCAGGAACCAACAAGCGACTGCGCTCGAGGTAGTTAGGGAAACAGTGGCGCGATGTTGGTTTATTTCGCGCGCGCGTTTCTTAACGGTAAAAATTTGTGGTAAAATTATCAGTGTATTTATTCTTTGTGTCAGTGTTTATACTTATTTGTGTTAGTTGAAAAAATGGCAGTGCATATACTAGAAGTATTCTATAGAATAGTGTCCGAGTATATATTAACTGAAATGTGCCCAATGGTAAAACAGAATACGAACGCCCATGCATCACCGCATTTTACCAGATCGGCGAGGATATTCCACTTTGCTTAATTCTAGTATTTACTGTAAATAAACTAATAATTTAGTTACTTTTTGACAGTAGTGCCATCTAGCAGTAACTTTCAATTATGACGTTTCAATCTCTACGCTTTATTTTGCATCCAGATGCCCATTTGTAATAATAAAAATCAGTTAGTAACTGTACCCTCTTAATTTTATGAAAGTATATTCTATATAAGTAGAAATGGATAAAGGTAATATTTATTTATGGTTGAGATCGTTTCGACATGGAACTAAGAAAACAAGTTAACAATGAACTTCAAAGACTACACTGTATCAGTTGAGTGTTCCGCATATAGGGTCAGTCTATAGAAACTGTTAGCAAATTTATTCTCGCTAATAATATAACACAAAGATAAAATCGCTTCTGGGACACGACATGGGCTGTGAGTTTCAAAATAAATAGGTATAAACTTCCAAGGAGCTCACGAAGGTGTAGATTTAAAAATCGATATTTTCTTTGGCCGCTGGCGGACTCCACTCCTGCTTTGAATCCAGGCTTAATGCGCCAGGAAGGATCCATATAAATCATGAGCACGTTGAATTTGTAAACACAGTTACTTTCCTAAATCTAGAGGCAGTTATTTGGCTCTACTGGGGACTGGGATATAACATATTTTTCCACATCAATTGCCGTTTGGTATAGAACAGAATTATACATCAGATTTTCTAGTTTTCCTTCAGTACAACAAACGATAATAATAAAATTTTAATGACACTGATAGCCTATGTAATCTTTATCGTTAATAAAGATAGTCACATAGAATTTTTTACCTATTAGCATTCTGTAAGAAATACCTATTACATGTAGATAATAGGGAGATTTTGAACCTCTTGTTTATAATAGTTCATTTTGACATGGATTTTAAGTTACGTATATACCTATGAACTATTCTGGTATGTTACATCTACGCTCTGCGATCTGCGATATAACACTTTTTGAGGCTCTAATTATTCCTTGTTTATTTGACTCACCTTTTTTCGAACGCTCGTTACACTTGATATATTTCAACATTTCCCTTTCTACTACCCAAATTAACATTAATATATCGTAAAATCGTATACGTATGTTGCACAGCATGAACATTGCGTGATTTCAGGGCAGAATGCGTGTTCTGACTTCTTTTTGCCGCCGATTTCACCACAAATACTGACTTAATTCGTCTATCAATAAACCCTGGGTGTAAACCCAAACGTTCTTTATTGTACCTTAAGTAGGTTTTAAAATTGTAAAATTTAAATCAAACTTGGTTTCTATGTCTATATAAATCCTACTGACATGTCGCTTGTTAGAAAATCGATGCAAATAAAAGATTTAGCGAGAGTAATTTCATAACTGCATTTCTGTCCCTCAGTCAGTGGACATGAAAAAGGGTCGAGGGGAAATGTGGGGATTTTTGATTAATTGATGTCTGCTTGACGGGATGTCAAGAGGCTTTATTCGGTTTTATAATCGTAGATTGTTTTAGCATTGAATGTAAGCTTTAGTTAGCGAATGCTGTTTTAAAGGGAGGCTTTAATTTTTTCTAGAACACGGAAAAGGAATCTCTTTGGAAGTTTGGCCCATGCCTGTGATTTAGACCACCGATAAAAAGTACTACCCGCATTAGATACGGAGCTATAAAAAATGCTAACCATATAAACTTAATAATGGGACACATTGTCTATTTCATATAATTAAGGCTACTAAATTTGTGACAGTTAAATAAAAATACCTAAATTGCAGTCGACCAGTACGGTTTTTTATTAAAATGTTACAATTTGTTTGGCCGATTGTATTTTCAGTGCGACATCTATGTTTCGGTTGCCCAAGTCATTCATCTTTTGACTACTTCATCGATAAGGGGGTCCAAACGCGCCATTAAAGTAAAGAAAAAACAAAAAGAAAGCTGACATACTGAAGTAAACTTTAACAGCTTTATTTTGTTTGTGTTTTTGGTTGGTGTGTGTGCTTTAAAGACAAACAATCTGACATTGATAGTTGAAATCTTGAAGCAAATAATTATGTCTCATTAATAAGTAGCTGTAGATTTAGAATCTCTAACAGTAAGTGAGATAGTGAGATATGTTGGTTATATGGGTCAGATATCAAAATTATACCGTTACCACCGACGGTAAAGTACTTATACCTGGTGGATGGTGTGCTATATTAGTATTATTACGATACTACAAGTAAAAACTAGAATTAAGCAAAGTGGAATGAACTTGCCGATCTGGTAAAATGCGGTGATGCATGGGCGTGCGTATTCTGTTTTACTATTGGGCACATTTCAGTTAATATATACTCGTATACTATTCTATAGAATACTTCTAGTATATGCACTTCCACTTTTTTAACTAACACAAATAAGTATAAACACTGACACAAAGAATAAATACACTGATAATTTTACCACAAATTTTTACCGTTAAGAAACGCGCGCGAAATAACCCAACATCACGCCACTGTTTCCCTACTACCTCGAGCGCAGTCGCTTGTTAGTTCCTGATTCGACCAATCAACGTCGTTGAAGCTCAGAGAAAAGAAAGCGTAAATGCAAGAATATGTATGTTAAATAAGGAGGAACAGCTTGTCGTCAACTTTACGACGTTCGCAGTTGCTACATACTCGGAAATTCGTTGATATTATCATTGAGTTTAGTAATATAGTCAAAGATATTATTAAGTAAAACACAAATTAAACATTGTGTTTGCTTTAATAAAGTACAATAGGGATAAGGGACGTTAAAAACAAGTAAAAAAATGGGTAAATAAGGTAATTCATACGTTTCCTGTTTTAAATAAGAATACTTTAGAAATAAATGTGACAACGCAGATCTACTCTTTTTCCGGTCATTGCACTTTGCTTAATTCTGGCTTTGACTAGTCTAGTGGAAAATGCAGCACATTAGTATTAATAATTAGTAATCACATTTGTGTGCGAAAGGGTGCGGTACACTAATATTAATACAGTTCCTACAATTTGTCTTTACCTTTCTGGCCGACTTCGAGCAGAGCGACGTCGAGCACGACTTGAAGCGCCCCACACAGCCGGTGGGGGTCGGAGCCGGGGCCGGGGCCGGCGACAGGGGCTCCCCGGCCGACTCTTGCTGGCTGCTGACGGAGTCGGCGTGCGCGAAGGGTCCATTGGCGACTCCCTCTTCGGTGACGACGACGCTCGGTGTCCGGTTGCGGCCTCCTCGGGGGTTGAAGATGGTAGGGATGTCCCCGTCGCGGGTCATGACTGGCTAAAACATGTCTAGCGGCTTGGTCTTCAATATCTGCAAAGAGGAACGACGGTCAATGGTGTTTAAGTTAAATTATTTACTATATAGATGATTCCTACGTTTACCTCCCCCTAAAGAAGGGGGAGGTAAACTTTTCTCATGTTTCCCATGTTAATTTATTGGACTAGAAATGGGAGAAAATCGCTGGCGCAATTTTCGTTTCCATTTCTGGGCCTACTGGGGGGGTCTACCCTGCCTGCGGCCTGGGGTCACCCTTCGGGTGACAAATGCATCTAAAATAATATTATTTTTAAGAAAACACATATTAAAGAAATTTTGTATCTGGAATGATGATGTAAGGTTGATGAATTTTAAGGCTACTCTACTGTTGATGGTAAAACATTATAATTTTTTAAGTACTGAAAGTAGAATTTATTTTTAAGTAAACATTATTATCAATTGTATCAATGGGACCAAAAATATTGCAGATATTTACTTTTGTAAGCTAAAATGATGAATTTAATAGTCTGTCTTAATGAACGAATTAATTCCAAACTTTACGTGCAGAAAGAATAAAAGCTACGGATAATGAAACAGAATAACTAAATACTAATACTAATAAATAATTGGAATTAAAAAGTAAAAAAAAAAATTGCCTCCAGCGTGACTTTAACTTGCAAAATCAGCATTATGAACTTTTGAATCCTACGACTTTCCCGTTGCGCTACCACGCCTGTTGTTTACCTTGAGACGTTTAAGTATATAAACTGTACGTGTCAACCTGAAAAAATAATTTTTACCGATTTTCTAATTGGAAAACCATTTCGCTTCAGTATTTTGGTAATCAGAAGTGTTTGGCAGTCAGTACTATTGATTCTGTTAGCAATATTTCTCGTAGGAAAATAACCTATCTGAAGTTTAATTAATTTGACAGTTTTCGTGGGAGGTGCTTGTCTCGTTAGTGCAATCTCACATCGGCAGATAAAATGAGAAAGAAGTTGAGACGGACACGACTCGATATTTTCGAAGACGAAATAGACGTAGAAGGAGTCGACGTACGGTTTCGAAAAAAAATCTCAAAGGATTAGAGAAAGGACTGAACTTTCGTGTGAAGCCCTTCTCGAAGCCGTAAAAATTAGAAGAGGGGCGAGGGGGTCCCGCGAAAAGTCGGGATTTCGGCGGGCGTGACGTGACCATTAGGCGCGAGGACAAACGCCGGTGCTAGCCGTATCTTTCTCGCTGAACGGCGATCTACGAAAATTTTGCAGAGGTTTTTTGAAAACGCGTTTAAATTGGGAAAACGCCTATGAAACGAGACGAAAATACCCCTACCTATTGGAGAAAGGGCGGGGGCGACCTCCGGTTGCCCGCGGGAATCGCTCCGCGATCCCACCTCGGAGGAGATGGCTTTGAAACTTTGTGGATTCGGCGACGGAATTTAGAGCGAGATAGAATCGACGCGTTTTAATATATATGGATAAGTTAAAACTTCACCATAATTGTTTGTTTAGAGTAGTACTTAGACTGATGGTTATTATGGCACGACGTATTTACGCCTCAAACTACGATTTGGCAGGACAAACATCATCGCGGGAGCGATATGTCGTAGTCTGTGGCCGGCTTTACACTTTAAGGTCGTTCTCAGTTAAGTACTTGTCATTCACTCTGTATTTTATTCATTGTCTATCTATGTAAATTATTCGTCGAAATATCCGCGCTGGAAAAGTTATAAAAATTGTTTACGACTGCCGCCATGGCGAATCAATGGAGTCTTCTATTTTCCATTCCCCATTATCCGCTCTTTCCTTTCTAAAGTAATTTCTTTATTTTACGGCGGGGTGTGATCGATAGAAAAAATTGCAGACTCATCCGATACATCGGATACATATAATATAGTGCTCCGACATCAATTCTTTGTAAGTAAGTATATAAATTCATCATTTTATAAATTTAATTTGCATATTGATTTGCGAGGTAAGAAATAAACCGAGCTAAATTTTGTATCTTATTATACCTAGTGATTGGCCTAAATTATAGAGTGACTTATTCACAGTAATTCCATAGGTGCGTCTGGTATATTTATGGATTATTTATGTATTATTTATTATGGCTAAAATTATATTTAAATAGACTTTAAAGTTTTTATTTAACGTAAAAGAAATTAACAATTCAAAAGTCTAAAGTTGGAGTTAGATGTTTTGAATATTTAATTCCCCTAAAATGTAATTTTAATATATAAACAAGGATGATATTTGAAAGATTTTCAATGATAAAATATGAACTTTACATATTGTTTTATATTTATCCACTAGTATAGTATGACTTTTTATGGTAAGAACCAAATAGATCGAGAGTACAATTATAGAAAATTAATTTTGAAATATCGGTCGCAATTAGCTGATCAGAGTAAATATTGGTTTTCGTTTTACATCAAACAATTGGCTCTGTACGCCTAAACAAACAGAAATACAGTTTAATTATCGTAATTTCAATGGAAGCGGAACAATACATTCGTCGTATATAACCACAATAAACGCCTCTATGATTTTACTGTCCAAAACAAAGCTGTTTCGATTAGAAAAGGCTACAAAAACTTAAGCACGTTTTACAATTAGAAACTGCTCCCGACCAAACTGCTCACATATAAATAGTAAATAGGTATTCTTTTTTATGTTTATACCGACGAACCATCGCCTGATTAAATAAAAATAAACCGGTCAACTATCTGACAAATGTATTATTTATTATACCTTTACGCCAATATCGTTGTTTTGAATCCAGTCAACGGTTCTGTTTATGATTAGCAGAAAGAGGTATCAGTTTAGTAGGATAAAAGTCTTCTGATAGTGACCCCAGCTTTTGCTTAGCCGCCTTTGAAATTACAGATTACCTGTCTACTATTTAAAACATTTGTTTGTTTATGTTTACGAATTCTTCCGCTCTGGTTTTCTAGTCCGTTTTAATGCGATCTAAAATAACATGATGAGCATAAACACACTTTAACGTAATGGATAGTTATCAAGTTAAATATGTCAGTATCTCGACACGTGACGAATGTGAGGCTCTATTCGAATTTTTCGTATTTGGTATGAAAGAAGATATAACCAAAAATAACATTCATAACAACCTATAACTACTCTTTTAAAAAATAACGAATCCTGTGTGATTTTGGATTTAAGATCAGACACAGAATAAATTTGTAGATAAAGAGCCGTTAAAAATGATCATTTTTAAGAGTTTACACAAACAACTATGACAAAAAATCTAATGTAAGATCTAATAATACGGCTATATCAAATGAACCAGTAAAGAAATAGAAACCCTTTATATTTAATAAAATAGTAGCAATTTGCAACCAATCGTCTCTGTGCGGACCCACCTTTAACCAACAGTCTCTGTGCAGACCCACCTTTAACCAATAGTCTCTGTGGGGACCCACCTTTAACAAAGCACCCCATTCTCGTCTGTCCACTTTGAAATATAAGGGTCCAAGTCCCTCGACCTAGTTCTGAGTCAAATTCTGTCCGGAAAAGGTAGGAAATTTTGCCACATATAATTTCCGGTCAGATTTTCTCGAAGTGCAAAAATATATCAGGCTTCAGTTGACTTCCCAACGATTTCACCCGGCGAACAAAGGGGCGGTTCCCCGTCCGGTATGAAGACGTAACAGACTTGACCGGAACATTAATTTCGCTTATCATCCTGGTGTCTATTTAGATTTGGAAGCGGATAAAGGTGAAGAATCAATTTGCTTGGATGTAGGTCAGGTAGAAAAGATCAGAGTAATAAATAAAGTACTCTGATTAGAAAAGCAAGTTATTCCCAATTATCTTACTATAGGCAATAACTATTACAATCAAGTATTACGGGTTGCCAAGTGTCGCAAAAACACCTTTTGTAGTTATATACCAGGGGTGGCCAAGCTCCTTGATAGTCCGAGCCATTTTTACTAATATTTATACTATGCCGAGCCATACTATGAAACAAATTTAGTTAACTTGTTTACAAATTCAAAATCGGTTTGGAGTCGGAACTCGGGTACATTTATCGAGAACCACAAATAATAATCCTTCAAGAGCCGCATGTGGCTCGCGAGCCGCAGGTTGGTCACCCCTCTTATATACATACGTTATTATTCCCCAGATTGTGATTTAAATTTGTTTCTATATTATAAGAAAACAGTTATAGAGGTCTGTTGAAACACTTCCATCTGTCAAATTCATTATAAAATGTCAAAATTCTTGGGGATAGTTGACTTTAGGTATGCTACATGTTTACGGCACGGTACGTTATACCATTACTGAACATGGTACAATATATATTCCCTTAAAAAAAGTTCGGTGGTGCCGCGGTTAAACAAAACACGCGGTATACCAGAAAATATTTCCTGACGATGCCCCATATAAATCAGCTTAAATGTTTACAAACTGAAACATTTTTTTGTTACTGTTGTTGTTACCTACTGTTTTTTGTTGTTTTGTTTTATAGTTTTGGAAAAATGTATCTTAGGGCACGCCTACTATACAGGGTGTCCCACTAGTGCGCGGAAGTCCAATATCTAGGCAAAAATGAGGGATATATGGATTTTGAATGGAATTGAATAATATAATTTTTAAACAAAAAATAATTTGTTGTTAGACTTGGTATATTAATTCGTCTACAAGAAAAAATAAACCAGTGATAAACTGAGAAGTGCATGATGCGCAAATAATAATAATAATAGTAATAATTATAATTATTATTATAACTATAAAGACGACATTTGAAAGTGGGACAAATGAAAGCACATGGTACATACTTTTGTAGCTCAAAGCAGTTCTCAATCTGCTCAAGTTGAGTTAGAACTCTGTGAAGCACAAAAAGCAAAATTACCACTTCTCATATTGATAACACAGAATTTCCTTCCATACACATATTTCACTAACATGTTAGCAATTTGATATAAAAAATGCGTAGGTAATCACTACTGGAATAGATTGAAACACCTCTTTTAATGAACGCCTCCAGGTGATGATACATTAGTCAGTGAAACGTGTATAGAGAAAAGACCAATGTTTTAGTGTTAACAGAAGAATACTCGGTGAGCATTCTAGACTGGTCTGTTAAGAAAAACGTCTA
Source organism: Pogonocherus hispidulus (assembly GCA_963924545.1). NCBI lineage: Eukaryota > Metazoa > Arthropoda > Insecta > Coleoptera > Cerambycidae > Pogonocherus > Pogonocherus hispidulus. Next base: position 1,242,347 of record OZ004700.1, on the reverse strand, counting down.
ATTCTGTCCACCCAACCCCTTTTTCCGTACACACTATGTTATTCATCGTCGGACATACAATAACCGACCCACTTCTCACCAGTCACCATGCATTAATCACATTAATAGGATACTTCGTAGCAACCCGCACAAAGCACAACAGGAGTCCTAAACCCTCCCACGCCAAACACATCGCCAAAGGATTGAACTCACCTGCTCGCCGGCTAGATCCAATTCCAAAACAAGTTTATCGACCTCCAGGCCCTATCGGGTGTCGTTTGGTTCGCGTGTGATTGTCTCACAGTCCCACTGTGCGATTGTCTTATTCCCACGATGTAAGCGAAAACGAGCGTCGTGAACTCACCGCACCCGCTGAAGCGTCGGGCTTGAATGAGATCGGCGCATCGATTCATCGCGACGCCCGGCGTCCGCGGCCCGCGCAGATGTCCTTAAGGTGCTCTCGGGCCGTTTTCGAATGATGGTGATTATGGAAATCGGGGGATCGGGTTTACTCGCGCCTTGGGGACGAGCAGTTTCCTCTTTTGAATGCTGGATGGGGTAGGCAGGACGGAGAGAGGAAAGAAGGGACGGGAGTACGTGTTTACAGGGTCCTCCGCTTCGTGTTTCCAGAAAAGTACACGGACTGTACCTTTAACTACTTATACAAGGTGCCAAGGTGCCCATTATCTATCCCCTTACATGGCTAACTTTGTTGATAGTGGAGATAGAGAATTGTTTAAATTTGCAAAATTGGGCAGAATTACAAGAGGAATTCAGTGTATCTCTTTGAGATTTAATTTTAATTTTCAACTTTTCGAGATATTTTGGAAAAACTGAAAATTGCCAAAATTTTTAAACTCGAATATCTCGAAAACTATAAAAGATACAAATAATATAAAAATACTGTGTAATAGTGTTTTTTACGTGGAGTTCAGCGGTGATATTGAAAATTTCACGGGCATCTTGGTTTTTCAGAAAAAAAATAAAGTTATGTTTTTTTAAATGGCAACCATAGTTGGCTATGGTATCAATAAAAAACTTATTTTTTCTGATTTCAAAAATATAATATTTAATATACCTTTCTCTTTTCTTTTGATTTCTGTAATGAACAAATAATTTATTAACATAGTAAGTTATGAAAAACAAACGTAGATCAGTGAACAACAATAAAATATAAATGTCAGATCACACTAAAGTCACATTATAAACGTCAAAATTAAACGTTTATCTTAAAATAGTTATTGTGAAATGTACAGAAACGAAAAAAAATACGATTTATTAAATATTATATTTTTAAAATAAGAAAAAAAATAAGCTTTTTATTGATATCACAACTATGGTTGCCATTTAAAAAAATATAACTTTATTTTTTTCTGAAAAACTAAGATGCCCGTCAAATTTTCAATATCACCGCTTAATGCCATGTAAAAAACACTATCACACAGTATTTTTATTTTATTTGTATCTTTTATAGTTTTCGAGATATTCGAATTTAAACATTTTAGTGATTTTCAGTTTTTTGAAAATATCTCGAAAAGTTTAAAATTAAAATTAAATTTGATGGAGGCACTGAATTCCTCTTGTAATTCTGGCCAATTTTGCTAATTTAACCAATTCTCTATCTCCACTATTAACAAAGTTAGCCATGTAAGGAGATAGATAGTGGGCACCCTGTATAAAGTGCGTAAAATGCACTAGTTCTATACGTAACAGTTTGATATTTAAAAATCACTTTCTACAGGGTCGAATTAGGCATTCTAATGACCTGTCAAAAATGGCTTTAAGCGGGTCAAAAGAGGGCCATACTGAAATATGTCTCTCTGCAGATCTTCGCGCAAAACTGTTCGTTTCGTTTAACCAATTATAAAGCTTTTTAAAAAATTGAAGAATTGAATATATTAATAGCTATAAAGGTTGAAAAAACAACAACAAATGAAAATTTTGTGTCACAGATCTTTACCAAAATCTGTCATCTCCTGCACACAAATTTGAGTAACGATTCTTAAAAAACGAGACTGAAATACGCAGGAATATAGACAAGGAACAGAATTACGTAAAAATTATTATTTAGGCGGCCATTTATTTTTTATTTTATATAGTAAAGTTATGTACCTACTAAAGATATTAATTAGGTACACAAGATTTGAGGTGTGGATATTGTGAAATGGATGGCGCTAGTGTCGGATTTGTACGGGGTGAGCCAAAAAATCTATTTGTGCAAGAACGGAAAATAACAGCATGACATTTTTAATGTAATTTTAATATATTCCATAACTTGATCATGATCATGGTCAGTTGATCTATTTATGTTAGTTTGAAAATGGGATTTTTAATTTTTATTTTTGGGAGATAAAACAAAAAAAAATCATAAACCTTTTATTAACAAAATATGAGAGAAACAAATAAAAAAAAGAGGTACTATAAGAACAATATAAATAGTAAAAAACATAAAACTTAATTTATACACTAAAAATTGGATTAAATTAAGAAATTGCAAAAATAATGACAAAAACTATACTGAGAAAACAAAAATTATCTTGTCATGATATGGGAACGCGCAGGATTATCCTCTGTGACGCAGTCTTAGTTAGCTGTCAAAGTTTGTCAAGATAGGCAAGTGTCATACAGACATCAATGATGTGCAAATGTATTACATATTAATCCTACACGAAAAATAATAACGAACTATAAGTTTGAAAATTAAAATGAAGGTGTATTACTAATAAAGAGAATAGTTTTTATTAACAAAAAGATCCAAATTATTAACACCGACTGTATTCCCAAACTTCATAACAATGTTACGCTCTGTGGCAAAAATCATAGGTAATTCAAAAAGATTCCAATAGCAAGAAAACTGTACCAGACCTACTTGACAATTTACTTTGACATCTTTGACAAATTATTGATATAAATGCAGAATACAATTATTATTATAAAATCCATGACAGTCTTTGACTAAGATAATTTTTGATATTTCGGTACATCATACACTGTAGGTTGAACTACAGTGACTTTATACAGAACAGTGGCGACAATAGTAGTAAGTTACGCCCCCGCCGCCATATTCTTGCAAATTTTGGTTTGTTTCCATTTGATTTAATGTAACTGGATTTCCTTATTTTAAAGGGTTTTACCATTTTTAAAATACTTTTAAAACAAACGATTAAGCAAACGATAAATAAAACAAATTTTGCATGAACATAGCGGCTAAACCTCGGGATCTTCGCGGACCAATCAAAAATAGGACCCTCTGTTGTCGCCACTGTCTTGTATAAAGTCACTGTAGGTTGAACCACCAGACAGAATGTTATAAAAAAACAAAAAATTTTAATCCAAAAACTATAAAACAGAATCGCTTATTAAAAAAGTGAAAATGAATTAACTAATTAATTAAGTACTTTTAAATTGGACAACTATTTGCTAAATAGTATAAAAAATACATAGCTGACTGCCTCACTTAGACAAACCTGCAAAACTAATGCGAATGTGGATCTCAAATTTTAGCACAGGCCATTTTGCACGTGATATATTTTTTAAATACTTTCGTCTTTTTTGTATTTCTGGTACACAGAAGTCGATGTCAGTTTGTTTATTTTAAATGAAACATTCCAATCTGAAAAGACGTAGTATATATGCTATCACAATTAATCTGTGCCATTACTAAACCTAGCTATTTTTGAGATATATAACATTTTATGACAAAAATTACAATTGCAAGGGTTTGCGATAATAGAAAAGACAGTCTGTCCCGGAGCTTGACCAGTTGTTACAACTTTCTGACCTCTGCAAGTGACCTCTATGTTGTCGAAGTACAACGGGTTTTTATATTATGACCGCTCTCGACCCACCCATAGTCTACAGATCACTTTTGGTGCTAGAAACGAAATCTGCGTATGATTTATCTCGGTTTCTAACACTTGATGGTATATGATGGATCTTCGGTATAACACTTGAGGTTTACCTCGAAGGTGGTGTTTATGATCTCCAGATATATTATCAAGGGTGGGACAAATTAAAGTATACAATTACGTATGGTATAACCAGGAGCGGACATTTTTTTGAAAAATATGGCACATATGAACATTTTAAATCCACATCCAGATTGGTTTTGAAGATACATTTAACAATCTGTATATAGTACATGCATTAAAAATATGAATACTGTTTTCAAATAATCTCATTGATAAGTACATTGAACACATTATTTACTGAAATGTATTTAAAACTTTACAATTATTTTTATTTTATGCATTTTGTTTTTTTTTTAATTAGTTATTGTTGTATTCGTTACTTTGTTTACAGTTTTTGTACCTCCTAATATCTCATAATTGCGGAAGTGCTGAGGGGCCTCTGAGAAAAATTAAATTCTCTACAATTTCTACTAGAAAGTTCTAGTTACTAACTAGAAATTTCTACTTACTAACTAAAAATGTCTACTTACCAATTAATTAGAAATTTCTACTTACAAACTAGAAATTTCTACTTACTAAGTAGAAATTTCTACTTGTTTTCAGCATCTCCTTCAAATAAATAAGTAGGATTGTCTTCCTAAAAGACAATAGAGGCCATTGCTTTAATGACACCTGCAGAAAAGCAGGTCGTTATCTGTCTGTCAATTTGACAATATTTTTGGACATCCTAGGACTTCGTTAGGACGTTGTGTGTTAGATGGGCACAGAAAAACATAAAACAATCACTAGACTGCCTTCACAGTGTCATTTTAATAGAGACTTTACAGAATTTATGATTGGCTGCGATTTATCCTGGATTTACTACATATTATTATTACTACATATTATTCTCTTACATAAACTAGAACAATTCAGTGCAACAGCTCAATTACTTTCTCTTCTTCGCTCATATTTGATCGACCTTCAACAGTTTGTCGAGATTGAAGGGTTCAGATCCCCGCCGTTTACACCACTAGCAGGCGTGCCTCAGGGATCTAATCTTGGACCGATGCTTTTCCTAATTTTTATCAATGATTTGATCGGGCAGATTAGGTGCAGTAAACCGATTTATGCTGACGACGTAAAAATCTACTCCGAAATAAAATCCGCTGATGATTGCCTGTTACTACAAAATAATATAAACATTATTGCGAATTGGTGTATCCATAATGGATTAAATCTTAATGTTGATAAATGTAACATCGTTAGCTTCCACAGAAAATGGGATCCTGTTTTGTTCGATTATAGTATTAATGACACAATTTTGAACAGACTTGATGAAGTTAAAGATTTAGGCATACTGTTTGACCACACTTTTCCGTTTGTGCGTTCCGAGTCCGTTCAAAGACGGTTTTTAAAGTTTCTAATGTATAAGGAGGATCATCAATACCCATCTAGAGAATTTTCACATGAAATACTTCTGTTTCGATTTGGAGAAATATCAATGGGCAATAGACGGAGAATAAATTCTATTAAATTTTTATATAATTTACTACATAACATTATTGATTGTCCATCTTTACTTCAAATGGTTAACTGGCTAGTTCCTCGTATAGAATCTAGACAATCGGTAACATTTTATTACCGTAGTATCAATACAAATGCAATGTTCCATTGTCCTGTATTTGCGATGTGTCAAAATTTCAATCAGTTATGCTTTGTGACATTAACAATGATTCGTTAGCTGTCTTTTTAAATTGTGCAATGTCTAGATTATCATATTAATGTATTGCTATTTATTATTTCAATTATACGATTTCTATTCTCTTTTTTCCTATAGTTTTGTTCTTTTTTTTTTTTTTTTGGTATTTCTATGTATCTATATTAGCTATATTACTGCACTAATTATACTAAATTTTGTATTTCCTGTAATTGGGTGTAACCTGTTGGAAATAAATGCTATTATTATTATTATTATTATTATTATATGTGAATTTAATGTGAATTTAATGTTTCTGTGGTCCCTCAGCGCTTCCGTATGTAATGCTACTGTAAACATTATTATATCAATATGGGTGTATACTAGACTAACCTATTCAATCAATAATGTATTGTTATTAGATATATAGACAGACTTTTACTGGGGAACTTGAGATTTATGGGGACCCCAAAGTGACATTAACATAGTGATGACAAGGATGACGTTGATCATAAGAATACATATTAACAATGGTTCTTTCTTTATTATAGCTATTTTTTCTTTCTTGATCTCACTTCCTTAAATTAAAACGAAAATAAGAACGACACCTCTAGCAATATTTAAATAGAATAGGCTATGCTGACACTTTAGAATTATGTGAAAATGTCAAAATAATGAAGAAATATAATAAAAAATACTGTTTACAGCTGTAAATTATGAAATTTTGAGATTTATACTTAAATGTTAACTTAAAAGTACAGAAAGTAAATTTTTATCATCAAACTGAAATTTATTGGTGTTATTATTTATAACTTAGACCTTGTCCTTGGTTATTATTATTATTCATATCAAACTAGGAACTTAATTAGTCATGATACTCATGATATTTAAAAACTTACGAGTTTTCTGTCTGCAAATGGGGCAGCTACCGGTTTCACTGCTGTCAGATGACGAACCCTGTGATATGCAGTCAATGTGAAAGGTGTGCATACATCGGGCCGGTGGCTCAGGGCTTAGCGTCTCGATCGCTCAACCCAGAGGTCGTGGGTTCTAATTCCCATTCCGCCAACAATTTTTCATTAAATTGTTTGCTCGTAGATCAAGGCTTATTCGCAGGGATTGCTTGGCAACTATCCTGGCGATGGCCTAGGATGAGAAGAATGTCAACTTGGTGTTAATGTGAGAGATTAAAATCAGTTCATGTTTGACTTGTCCCCCTAACTAATGAGGTTTTCCAGGTTTCCCTCATTCCAGCACTGAATGGTGGTTAGGGCCTACCAACGTAAGTCGTTCCTGAGGCGCAAATGCGGCCCGCGAAATAATAATATGCCGCCCCCTCTCCCACACAAGTCTCAGACTTTCGGGCTAATCCTTGCGATTAGAATGAGGGGTAGAGATATTATTATTATATTATTATTATTATTATGGCAATGTGGTTAGAGGTTCTACGGTCTCCCAACAAACCGCACAGTAGTCAGCAGCACTTGGAGCAAAAGTCCTGTATCGAGAAAATCTAAAAGCATATGGTTGTAAAGTTTGTTGAACATGAAAAAAAAAAAATAGTTAGGACTTTACCGTCGATTACTATCCATAGAACTGACTGACGAACGACTACTTCGTCTACTACCAATATATCTCATCTGAGAGTCTCTAAAAATCAGTCAGTCTGGTACAATTAATTACAAAGACAAAAAATTCGCACTCACTGTTGATTACCATCTGTTACAGAATATGTGCTTGAGGATTTGGCTGGCAAAGCTCGTCGACCATAGTCATATTCCTGGTTTTGAGTATTCCTGGTAAAGGATATATTTATACTGCCTCCACCAGGTGTATTCAAATGTGCTCGCAGATCATTGTTTTGCAATTGTATTAACATTATCGTGCCAATTGCTACTACCAAAGCACAACCAAATAACAAGGGAATTTGACCCATTTTCAGTTTCAATTAAAGCTACAATAAATTAAGACGTTATGGTATACAGTTTATAAAAAATTGTATGATATATGGGTAGTAATATAACAGTATACAATGGGTTAATATATATTAGGGCAAATAACATGAAACTGTTATAGCTACATAACTTACCTACCATGTTTCTATTGTCGTAAAGTACATGGATTCCACATACATATATATATATATATATATATATATATATATATATATATATATATATATATGTATTTCATGTAGGTAGATAAAAAAATAATCACCATTATTGTATTTCATTTGTAGGATAAGATTTCCGATCGGATGATAAGATAATGTTCGTATTATCGGCTTAATCTATAATGTATGGTTTTAAAAATAAATTTTCTTAAGCAATAAAGATAATTATATGGAACAAAATTATTTAAGATAAGTATCAAACTTCCAAAAATCATTATAATCTATAAAAGCTTTTAATATAAATTTAATGGTATTTTTATATTCGACCCAACAATAAAAAAAATATATAAAATCACTCCACTGTGATACTTTCTCATAATTTGAGTAGGTAGGTAGGTACATCAGTGGTTTTATTGCAATGGATAGATACAGACACAAAACGATTATACAAAATTGTAAGTGTATAGTTTGCTACACATGCTATAGGTAGATAATGACATACCTAATATAGTTCTTTTTTAATACTCACGGTGTTTACAGTAGTTTTATGGCAATTGATAATTATAAAGTTGACTGCTTTGCTTTGTCTTTTGTTTAACATCTAACATCACGTCTAAAACCTTCTATAACAATGAATGCTGACGACGGGATTTCACGCATGCTATCTTAATCAGGTTCGCCAACTATTAGAAATTAAAATAAAAACTGAGCAACAGAGAGGGTTTCATTCCAACTCTCTTAGCAACAGTTCGTGTTTCATTCCAACTCTCTAGCACATGTTCGCTGTTTTGAAATTTGTATAATAAAATTGAATACCTTCCATTTAAAAGTAGTATTCTAGTAGGCAATGAAATTGTTTTTTAGATTAATTCAAGTCATATAGGTATATGATTCAAGTTCACTTGTCCCGGAAAAGATGATTAACAATTAATCAAATTTAAACTACACGATTTACTACAAAGAAATAGAAGTTACTATCAACTAACAGGAAGTCCGCAATAAATGAACGCAGTGACCAGAGGCGTCATAGTAGCGGTATTTTAGTTGGTATCCCGCCACACGTTAAAAGTTATGCTAGCAGCAGATTCTTTTTCAAAGATCAAAGAGAAAGTTTCAAATTTAATGTCAAGTTAAATAATAATAACCTTGTTAATAATGATAAATTTTTCGTAGGTTGGTATTTCTTTAGTTGTCCTAGGTATGTAAATCAGTCAATGTATGTATAAGTCTCTGGTATATGTAATAATTTATGCATAAAGGAAACATGTTTACTTTAGGATTTATGATTTGTTAAGTACAGCCAAGGATTTCTTATATAAAATCAATTCGAGTTACAGCACCGTTTTTTGTTTACCTATTATGGCATAGGAGTTATAGAACTTTATCACACTATTGGGCCACCTTGTACATACTTGATATGAAGTTAAATTGAGGCTTTTACCACAAGTAAAAGATATATTTTACTTTGGAAGAACCTGCACCTTTACCTAAACTAAATCTTTCAGAAAATGTTTCAAAACTACAAAATACATAATATCACAACTGAGATTTTAGATAAACATATACTTACCATGCCCAATAAGACAAAATCACTATATAATTCCCTAGTGGTGTCTATATATGTATCAGGAATAAATTGAACAAAATTTACCTAGGTATAGGTACTGTAAACTTTAATTTCCTATTATAAAAAGCTACATGTCTACACCAAAAACAAATCAAAAATTAAGTCTACGAATAAATTAACAAACAAGTTTGCAAAATTTGTCTGGTTTAATTAATTAATATCACAATATCGGTAATTTTTCTGCAAACCTATTTATAATTTACGACAATAGAAATGTGCAACCAGCAAAAACATTTTTTTTAAAGTTTTTGGTAGTTGCAAAGTGTACCTATAAAATTGTAACTGCTTGAATAGATAATGACTATATTGATAAAGTACTAGCCTTATACTAGGTACGTAAAATAAAATATAACTAATATTTCAAATTTCTTAAAAACATAAATGGTAGCCTACATACACCAGTGGCGGCTATTCAGGTGAAGTAGGTGAAGTGCCTCTTCACCAAAAATATTCAATGCTATTTTTTAAACTCAGTATGAATAGCGAAGATATTACCAAAATACATTTTCTTTATTACTAACGTAATGTAATAATAATAATAAGTAAATATATTTAATAGTAATATATTTATCATACGCTACACACACGTAAACGTTACAAAATATAAAAAGAATAGGTACGTAGCCGTTTGTGGTGAAGAGGCGTCGAGTCAAAACCGCTAAACCTGCATCAGTACACTGCGTTGCCATGGGAACGCTTTTACAGCTGACGTCATTATAAGGGACGAGCCAAGACAAACTCCCACTCCTTACGGTGCAAGTGAAGAGTTCGGCCATCACGTGGGAGTGTGCTTCGCGCTTCGCGTCATCTTTTCCTAACTTGTCTTGTCAGTATGTTGTGAAGTAGATGCAATTTTGATTTCGCAAACGCCGTTAGCCATTTTTTTTATGCATTACTGCATTGTGCATGTTAAAGATCGTACATTTTTATTATTGTATTAGTTTACGTATATATAAAAACTAGGTGAGTGCTTAAAAATATAAAAATATTAGCTAGCTCTTCACGCATTTTTGAACCCGCGAGCCGCCACTGACATACACTATGTAGGAACCTTACTACTAAATTTAAAATAAAAAATTGAATATTTTTAGACCAATATTAAGTTTTTTGCTTTCTTCAAACAAATTTTCTGTTACCTTTGTGGTCAAAGTAAATATTTATATTAGGTACACACTTGCTCTACACTGCCAACCAGTACACATACAAAATAATATCTTTGTCACATAAGTGGGTATATACCTATACTGAAATATAACCCCATAGTAATTTATTTTTATATTTTTCTTAATGCCATGAAATGTTAAGTAACAATAACTATTTATTTTAAATAAAAAAATACTACTGATAAAAATGAATCTCTAGGTATAGTAGTCTCTGAATAAGTTACTTCTTATCGGCATAATCTATAATTTATGGTTTTAAAAATAAATTTTCTTAAGCAATAAAGATAATTATATGGAACAAAATTATTAAGAGAAGTATCAAACTTAAAAAATCATTATAATCTATAAAAGCTTTTAATAAAGTCTATATATATATTATGTAGACTTTGCTTTTAATATAAATTTAAAGGTATTTTATATTCGGCCTAAACAATAAAAAAATATGCAAAATCACTCCACAAGAAAAAAACATTGAAGCAATTGAATTTAACTACCAATGTTTTATTTTTGTATTAGGTATGTTGATTAAAAAGTGAAAATAAATAAAGAAAGTTAGAGGCAGAATGTTATTGAGGTGTGAATTATAAAAAAGCTGTTTTTTTTATGTAAAGCCATTTTGGAGTTAATTCATTTTAATGCATTAAAATCTATACCAATTTTAGCCCCTTTTTTTGGAGCACTGAGGTTTAATTGTGCAATATTTTTAAAGCTTCAAAAGAACATAAAATATAAGGTTGAAAAAAAAAAAATAATAAAATGAATATAATTATGTTGGATGAATAGTATAAAATTCTTCTGTAGACAATCGATAGAATAAAAAGAAACCTATAAAAAATAATGGTGATAAAATTAAAATACAGGTTATTCAGATATCATTGGAAAATACATACACCACCAATATTGCCATTGCTTGGTTTAGAAGAGAATTACATAGATGCCTCGCTTCTACAAATAGGACAGGTACCAGTACTATTTTCGGGGATCCATTTCAATATGCACTGAGTGTGAAAAACGTGTTTACATTTTAATTTTGTCATCGAACAATCGTCTAAACAAATGGCACATTTTTCAGTAGTGGTACTTGAGTCAGTATTTTTCCTTGGAGAGTTGCTAAAAATCCCACTCTAGTAAATTTGTTTTTAAAGCAAAAACTGCAGCTTACCGTCTCCTGATCACCTTTGTAGATTTGTCGCTGGAGCGAAATCCAGGATGTCCAGGACGCCCAGGATGATCATCGCTCGGACCACGTCCATTGCCGTTGCCGATCCGCTGTGCTTGTTGCCTTCTTGTCATTTGTGTGTAAACTATAGTACCAACTGCTACCACTAGCATACAGCCAAGTACTACTGGGTGAAATTGTAATGGCATTTTTTCAGGTTAAAGGCTATAATTAATAAAACTTGATTTTTAGTAACAATGTAGGTGCTACAATATGTTTGCTATATAACGCATTGTACATTCAAGATATTCCGCCAAAACTTGGTTATATGGTTGTCTTTAAATGTTTAAGACTGCTGTTTGTTTTGAATTAACATCTGTGAAGTGAAAAAGGAAAAGTCAATTACTACAATTAGATACCAATAATTTGAATATATCATAATTTTAATATTCTTTAGGGTAATTATTTACTATAGAGAACACCTCGCCAAATTTCTTGAAATTTTGTCTACCCCCCTATTTTCGGGTGTGCTGAACACGAATCTGACAATATTTTCTTGCGGTCGGGCTTAGTTTTTGAGAAAAAAATAAACAAACTGGGGCACCTAGGAACATGAACAGTCATTTCGTTTTTGCACATCATTTAGGACACAATACACTAAATATACTTTTCAATTACGTAAGTAAATGAAAGCTTAATTAGTACATAACATTTTTTTTCAGTAATTTCATGAAAAAACATTTATTTAAGCAATAATTGTTTTTTATCTTCAATCTTCAAGTATTATACTTATATATCTTTATACTTGTGGTATTATCCGAGAATAGCAACCAGAGAGAAGCGACAAAGTCGATCCCGCCCAAAAACAATGGAGTGGGGGGTAAGCCGGCCAACTGTCATTTCTGCAACGTGTTTGCCGCCGGCCTAAATAAATTAATTTAGTCCGACGGCCGATTTGATTTTTCGAGCTGTTATTCGCATTCGCCGATTCGTTTTGTTTGTCAGGTTGCTCTCTGTGTTTGACAGTTAAAAATTGTATTTTTGAACTTTCATGTATTAATTTGTTTTATTTATCTTTATAATAAGTATGCCCGGGAATACGTGTGCGTTTCGTGGGTGTCATTCAAAAGTAGGAGAAGGAATAAGTCTTAAAATAATTAATAATAAAAATGAAAATATTACAAATAAAGTAAAATTTCATAAATGTTGGGCTACTACCATAAATAGCGTGAAAATAATGTGGGAAAGATTATCAACATTCGATTTTAAATATTTAAAAACTCGAAGAATAAATACAGATTGCATAGAAAACTTTTTCGGTAGTATTCGACAGCAAAGTGGTAATAATATTAAACCCCACACCGATACAATTTCAGCGAGCATTCAAAAAACTCTTCTGCCAGAATTATATGCACAGCACTACTATGAATTGTACAAATTACTTGGATGATATATTAATGGATATGAAATCCATAAACATAACTGAAGTTATTAACCGCCAGGAAACAAAATCTCAGGCTGCAATTACTCTTCCAGACTATAATTATAGGAAAGACAGTATTCCCACACAAAATGCTTTCAGTTATGTTTGTGGATATATTTTAAAGAGGGCTTTAGAGAACCACAAGAACTGTGAGACATGTAAAAATTACGGCCGAGAGTTTCAGGAACTAGATATAAATTTTTTATTAATACATTATAAAGCTTTTGATAGCAGCAGTCATACATATGGTGGACTGCAATCTCCTCCAGAACATTTTATTAAATATATATATGAATTAGAAAAAATATTTAATTCTAATTTTGATCAAATTTGTAGGTACTGGGCAGGGTATTTCGCACAAACTATTAAGTTTAATGGACAAACAATATTTTAATCATCCATGTCTTCAATTTCCCAAAGATTATGTTCTTAAATTATTTATAAGGCTGAAAATTTTTTATACAATTAAGGATTCGAATAGGGACTTCAAAATACAACAAAAAGATAAAAATAACGTTAGAAAATTAAAAATTTTATCACATATATAAATTACCTCCGTAATAATTCGTGTATTTTATGTATTAGGTAGGTACTATAGATGTATGTTTCTTTTATTAATGTAATGTCATGTTGTGTAGGTAGGTAACATGTGAATTTTTAAAAATATATACTATGATATATATTATATATAAATGTGTTTTATTTGTTATCTAAAAAACTGGCAAAATGCATTTCTTTTATTCTAATAATTAGAAGTTTTTACATTAACTCCTGTTATGAAAAGCAATATATCATTATAACTTTTTTTGCGTGATAAATGAGGCAAAATATTTATAATATAGGTTTTATTACATTTCAGTATAATCATATTTTTTTTATCAGTGTATAGCATTTATTAGGCCTCATTAATATTTCTCTCAGTGTATTAGACCGGCCATCCGTCATTATGTTAAACTCAAGGTCACAAAATTTTGCCCCCAGACTTCAAAGGTGCCGACAGTTATTGTCGCTTCTCTCTGGTTGCTATTCTCGGGTATTATCATCCAATCCGCCATTTGCATTTTCAGCTGACAGTACAACGTCACGACGGCATTGTTGCCAAGTCTTCATGAATGTCGGATAAATAGTTGAGTCGTCGAGTGCCATAATAAATCTGATATCAAAGTATGTATATAAACATTAAAACTGCCTGAATAAGTAAAAGATATTAAGTAAAATAAAAGTTAAATAAATGTAAAATCATGACAGATACGTAATTTCAGCTACAATGGAAAAGTACTGGAAACATATTTTTGTAATAGAAAAGAAAAAAATTAACAAACTATAGCACCTATGAACACTTAATTTCGTTTTTGCACATCATTTAGGTAGGTAACCCTTTTTCTGATTTGCCGATTTTATTTACTATTTGTATTTGTTATTTGTCTGTGATATGAGATTTCATGTTACTGTTATGATTGGAATCTTTATTTACATGCTTATATTTATATATTTATGTTTTCAAAAGAGTTTTTATTTATTTGAATCTGTTGAAACATATACCTACCTATTTTTTATTTTTATTTTTTTAAAGTACATATGTTTTCATTTACAGTAAAAGATGTATTTTTATTTATTTTGTTTAGAGATATATTTTATTTAATGAATAGATTATAATTTCTCTATTTTCTTATTTTCTAACTAACTAGCCTATCCTAAACTAAACTAAACCTTTCCTGGCAAGGACATGTCATTGGACATTGGACATTGGTCCTTGTAGAGCATATTATATTTTTTTGATAGAATATAGATAATAATCAAAGAATAGACAGAATATAGATAATTTTGGATAAGAATATATACCTATAGTCTATTCATTATATTTTTATAAAAAACTGCCCATTGGTATTTCACCAAAGTTGTATACAATAATCAATCTAATAATTCAGTTACTGCAGTAAATAATTGGAATATGTTTTTTCCCAAATGAACATATAATGAGCATGTGGAATAATTAAATTAATGTTCAATTATTTAGTGCAGTAATTGAATTATTAAATTGATTATAGTATACAACTTTGGTGAAATACCAATATGGGTAGTTTTTTTTATAAAAAATGTTTCAACGGATGGAAAAAATAGACATTTGGTAACCAAAAAATATAAATAAATAAATATAAGCATATACATTAAATAAATAAACATCCCAATAATAACAGTAACATAAAATCTCATACCACAGATAAATAAACGAATAATAAATAAATCGGCAAATCAGGAGAAGGGCTACCTAATTTGAATTTTATCAAATACTGAATACCTACTCTACGTTAAAGTTATATATAAAGTGTTGATGTATTTTATCATTCTCTTACAAAAATATGTTTCATATACTTTTCCATCTTCGTTGAAATTATATATTTATAATGATTTTACCTTTATTTAGCTTTATTTAATATATTTTACTTATTCAGGCAGTTTAATGTATTTATGTACGTAGTTTGATATCATATTATAACACTGACGACTCTACTATTTATCTGACATTCATGAAGATTTGGCAACAATGCCGTCGTGACGTCGACTGTCAGCTGGAAATGCAAATGGCGGATTGGATAATAATACGTGAAGATAAAAGACAATTATTGCTTAAATAAATGTTTTTTCATGAAATTACTGGAAAAAAAATGTTATGTACTAATTAAGCTTTCATTTACTTACGTAATTGAAAGGTATATTTAGTGTATTGTGTCCTAAATAATGTGCAAAAACGAAATTAACTTCATCTTCATAGGTGCCATAGTTTGTTTATTTTAGCTACATACAAATGGAAAGCCAAAGCCAAATCAACAAACTTTCTAATTTCAAGTAATTTTTCTCTGTGATATTTTCTCATAATTTAAGTAGGTACCTACATCAGTGGCTTTATTACAATGGATAGGTACCTACACAAAACGACTATACAAAATTGTAAGTGTATACTAGTAATTGCTACACAATCCTAGGTACCTATATAATAACGTACATTATTCATAGATTATAGTACATATTATAGTTCTTTTCTAATACTTACAGTGATTACAGTAGTTTTATGGCAATGCAATAATTGATAATTATAAACTTGTCTGCTGTCTGCTTTGTCCTTTGTTTAACGTCGCGTCGAGGTAAGGTATCTACACACTTTAACTTTAAGTGGTCACCACAAAACAGAAAAAGATGGTCACTTTCTATGATGGTCACTGATGGTCACTACCAGCATAGATAAATAGTTTGACTACCAGTCACGTCTCCGTCTCACGCACAGATTATAGATAGCTAATCTCAAGTCTCACGTCTAAAACTTTCTATAAAAATCACTATGATAAAAATGCCGACAACGGGATTCTTTTATTATCTATGGACGGGATTTCACAAGAGAATTAAAACCGTTAAAACCACAGTATGCAAAACAAAACATAATCAAAACCACAGACCACAGATTAAATTTAAACTTAATTAATCTATGCGCAGAGGCGCCACCATAGTAACGTTACTTTAGTTGATACCACGGGTTGGTACCATACCATAAGTTAAAAATCCTTGGGTACCCCTCACATGTTAAAAGTTATGCAGTAGATTCTTTTTCAAAGATGAGAGAGAAAAGTTTCAAATTTAATGTCAAGTTAAATAATAATAATAATGATAAATTTTTCGTAGATTGGTATTTCTTTAGTTATCCTACGTCAAGGATTTTTAACGTAAACTGTTAACAATCCTTGATCCCGTCAGTTCCAATATAATGCTAACTGTGGTAGCACTGTTCTCCAGTGTTGCCTGACTTAGAGATTAAATTGTATATTTAATATTTATGCCTAGCTTTATCTATCATTTATGGACTTATCTACGGATTTTTAAACCGTACATCTTAAATATTAAATACTCACAAAGAAGCCTGCTGTATGCAATCTCTTTGTTGCTACGTGTTTATGACAGTATAAACTTATCTGTTTTCACAAATTTACTTAATAAAAATAACCATTTATGTATAAGCCTTGTTTATAAAGATATATAGTTATTCAACCGCATTAGTACGAGTGGATGGCGTACAGATGTCATGGTGGATAATGTGTGCACCTGGCCAATGAAACTCGTGCATTTATAAAAATAACCAATCATATTCAACGACCTTGGTAATATTAGATTCTTCCACAAGGTGTCACTACTGCGGTTGATTAACTATATTTTATATAAACAAGGGTATAAGTATCTACTAAAAAAATATAGTAGGTATACATATATAATAGTATAAATGAAAAATTTATTTAAAAAAAATGGATAAACACATTTATGGTAGTAGTGAGTAAATGTTATTTAATATTGAGTGTTATCAGTTTAGATAGTTGATTTCATTCCTTCGTTGTATTTTTATTACTTGTTAAAGATTTATACATTTCATAAATTAATTTAATTTCTAACTTGTGATGTGCATTTGTTTGTCTCGACATATTCTGATGCTTATTTATTTAACACTCTTCAACTTCTATTTTTCTATTTCTTCAAGTAAATGAGATAAGGCAGGATGAAAAATTTAACCAATCACCTGCATAGGCTGTTCAATTTTCAATGTTCTTTTAGGATACATTAATTCTAACTAGAGATAGAGAGATGCTGTTTTAACGAACCTTTTAGGTTTGCTCTTTAAAAGTACCTAATTGGTATGGTAACTAGATTGTGTTGTTTTGTACTTCAAGTTATGATGAGTTCAATAATTCAATAATTTGTTATAATAGAAATACCCTAGAAACACATTTAAAATCGGACACCCTGTACCATTACATAACTATTCTTAAAGATCACATTACTATATTGATTTATGACTCACGATATAGGAGTACAAGGACTACTAAACTGAACAAAATTTACTGTAAAACTTTTATTTAATTTTTATTAAGGCCACATACACCTAAAACAAACCATAAACTAACCTACAAATAAATTAACAAACAAGTTTGCAAGATTTATCAAGTTTAATTAATTAATATCACATGTTCCAATTTTCTGCAAACCTATTTATAATTTATCGCAACAAAACGTGCAACCACCAAAAAAATTCATTTTCAGAAGTTTCAGGTAGTTGCAAAGACTAAAATTTACATCTGAAGAATTTTAAATTCCCTCCCTTTCAATACACATCAGAGTTCGTCAAACTTTGATGGAGGACAGATCATAATAAACATATAAACTAATGTTTAATTGCCCACGACCCACGACAATACGTGAAAAGTCTACGGAACTACAGTTAAAAACAATGAAATCAGACCAAAATCTAGCAGTGATAAAGGCTACGGTTTTTAAGTGAAATTCCTAAGTTGAAAAATTAGTCTAAAGAATCTATAAAAATTATAAAGCCAACTAGGTATATCTACTATGTTTTTTCTAAGTTTGTCACCATAATATAAAAGCACAATGACTAGTATAAAACTTTTGAGTTTGATATTTAATAAATTTTGGTGACATGCTTTAAGTATTTAGATTTAGGTATTAGTATTTGTATATCACAAAATTCGATATTTTCTTGTTTCTAAATAATTATTCACTTGAATACAGCAACATAAAAAAATTAATGTCTACGAAAAAGTTAAAATAAAATTATTAACAATTCAAAAATCTTAAGTCTACACCAATAGTAAATCTAACATCGGCAATTATTTTTTGAAAGGATATATTTATTTTAAAATACAAATATAGAACCAGTTCCATACAAGATTGTATGGATATTTGAAACTCTCTTCGATTACAAGGAAATAAGACTGCAGCTCGTCCACTTACCTGATCTCAAACCGCTTGATTTCTCTTTCACATTATGGACATACAACATAACATTGGTATAAATAATATCCATACACAAGAGAACAATATAGACAATTCACTGGATAGGCGGGGAGCCGCTAATTGACTTGTGGCGACCTACAAAATTTTTAGGATGAACTAACTAAATATTGCGCAGATTTCTGTTTTACCAATTGGTAGCGAAAGTGATTTTACTTGACTTTCTGTGTCAATTTTAATTTCTTGTTGACTATTTGTGTGTTAAAAATTCTGTTTTTTGTTAAAAATATTAAAATGTTTTACTGCTGTGTGCCTAATTGTAAGCACACGCAGAAAGCAATTTTTCGTTCTCTACCAATTCATTACATGGAGGTTAGTAAGATTTGTGTTGTAACTAATATATAGTAGTTAATATTAAATATTTTAGATTTATCGAATTTGGGTTGACAGAATTATCATGCTATGTATTTAAATAAAAATCTAAAAAAATAAATTTTAATGCTCTATAAGTATTTTATAATTGAGATTTCTGAACTTGTGTAATATGAAGTTTTTTTCATAATATTTTAGGAATCCTCGCTGAAATATTTTAGACTAAGTACTTTGTAAACTTGTATTCAGTAGATATTATTGTTTTGTGTCAATTTTATGTGTGCATTTTTTGTGCATCATAAGTTATGTATGTACACGTATTAGTTTGGTTTGGTTTATGTGACCACATATTGCCATTTCTGACTGTAGAGGTTTTACAGAACTTAAATAAAATTCTATCTTATTTGTTGTTTTGGTTTACTCAACTTTGCCGAATGTGATTTACATTGTTTAGTTAAACCGGAAAATGCAATCAATTGATACAATAAAGAATGTGTTGTGTAAATAAATACCTTGATGTTTTAATAAACAGCACTAAAATTAGAAAATATTGTCTTATTTCATGCTTTTGTCTTATAGACAATATATTACATGGATAGTGTTTTGACAAAAGAGATACTAAATAGCTTCATTAAAAAATATGATTTAAGTAGGTACCTATACCTTTTTTTTCCAAACGCCTACCGATGGGTGTAACATAAATGATGACTTTCATTTCAGAGGGTGATTCCTTGTCATATTTTACAAAAAAATGTTCAAGTAGGTAAACATGTCTTAACTTGCTTTGTTTTCCAGAAACAGGATGTCAGGAGTTTTAATAAAAAGTCGGATTTTTTTGGTGTGTTAGCAGTAACAAGGAGCTTCTTTTGATGTAATTAGATTTAAAATAATAATAATCATGGTACTGTTTCTTTCTAAATTTGATATTTTAATCAGATTAAACATACAGCTTTTTTGTCCATTACTTACATTACATTACATTTTCTTGTATCTCCCTTAGTTTTCGAAAAAGAAGTGAGAAGCTCGACTTGAGATAAAAGCATCAAGTTTTCTCCTGATGGACTGCCGCACACGCACAAAACTTCCTGGGGAATTATTATTCTAAATCTAATTTTATCAAAAGCAACACTTTATTGGTGCTAACAAATAGACTTTTCATCAAAGTCGGCGAAAAAAGTTATTACTGATTAATAAAAAAACAATTTTTTTTAATTAAAATTTTGAGACCCTGTTTGTTGAAAACAAAGCAATTTCAGACACATTTTTATGAACATTTTTCCATAAAAATGAGAAGGAATCACTTCCTGAAATTAGTCATCATTTATGTTACACTATGTAAACTAATTTTCAACCATTTTTTTAAATTCCCGCCTACAGGACGTTCCCGCCCACTACCTTTTGTTCCCTGCTCATGACCTCCTAGATAATGTTACTTAATTCCAGCTAATACTAGTTCATCCTAAAATTGTTTCAGCGCTACAATCGCTCGATGTTCCCCCACTCCTAGAGATTCCAGTCTATGGTGTTCTCTTGTGTATGATAATATCCATTAAATTAACTTATTATAGTCTATATATATTACTGTCATCTGTCGAAAGAATTAAATATGCGCTTCCCTTCTGCAAATAGGGCAGGAAGAGTGAGATATCAACCAGGTGCTGATGCAATGAGAATGGAAAACATGCTGGCAGGTCAAAGTCTTCAGAGCGTTTTTCATAGTTCCCAAACAGATTGTACAGGTGTCAGTTGTTTCCTTACGCTTTCGAGATCTAAAACCAAGCTTAGCAGAATGTGTTCAAAGAAACAAAGTACATACTCACTGTTCATTGTCTCCTTTTAGAGACGATTGGGATGATGTTCTAGAAGATGGAGAGCCTTGGATAGGGTTCAGACCTGGGTGTGATGGTCCGGTATTGCCATAGCTATGCTGTTGGGCCTGCTGTCGTGTTGTCACGTAGGTGTAAATGAGGGTTCCTACTGCAACAACTAACATACAGCCAAGAGCAATGGGGTGCATCTGAAGTGTCATTTTTATTTTGTTTTTGTTTGAAAGCTGTAAAACATAAAAGATATTTAATCCAGTGCTATATAATTTAAATAAATATTTTTCAGTACTTACGATTAAATTAAATAAAACGTTTATTCCAAATTATACAGTTGAAGGTGTCTTCATAGATAAAATATATACTGAAAGGAAAGGTATTTTATCTAAGTCTTTACCAAAAATTATTGTATGTTGAGATTGCACTGTTATTTTGAACAGGTTAGCCAATTGTAATTCATTCGATTAGACATAAAATTCGACAATATTTAAATAACATTAATTGTTTTATAACTAGATAAGATAAATATTAAGAAATTACATAAAAGGAACCATTAGGAAACACACATATTTACATCACAACCAATCACAACTATTTTTATTTGTACATCTGAATCTGTCTTCTGTCGTTGTGTCGTGTCGTTGACCTTATAAAGGGAATGGGAATGGTCATATGACTAACTAAACAAGACGCGTTGATAGCATAGGGCGGCAAGGATCACGTGCATGAGCGCCACCTAACGTGGGGCTGGCGCAAATCCTGCTTTTGGTAGAAAATGGCTACAGAAAACTGTAACACATCGGACACATCATTTAAAAGAAGATCAAAAGTTGATAGTACAACCTGTAGAGTTGGCTAGTTGGCTGTTGACTGTATAAATAGCTTAACTTTTTACAAGACAAACGTAGTTAGTGACGCTTTGTGTGAATTCTGTGTTTTTTTCCTGTAATTTTATTTCAGAGATTATTAAAATTGTTATTCGAAATTCGAAAACATTTATTGATTACTTATTATTTGCGAGGTAGGAATTTTCTTGTATTCTATAAAATTTCAAATCATGTGTCATATGTCAATCTCTTTAATAATCTGTGCATATGATGTCATATCACATCACATTTAATACCTATTTAATTTTTTTTAGATCAAACTGTCCAGCATGGTCACAGATCATAGCATGGTGGGTTGTTCGGTAAAAGGTTATTCAAATAGAAGTGAACATGGTTTCGTAATGAAATACTTCCCAAAAAATGAAAAACAACGTAAAGAGTGGACAATGAATATGAAACAATAAAGGTTGTTGGATCCCAACAGATCGTGCTGGTATTTGTGAGGTACTTAGGTGGTGTTAAATTATTTTAAGTTGTCACATATTCTCATATTACTTTTAAGGTTCATTTTGCTCCCGAGATGTGGGAAAAAACCCGAGAAGATGGTAAAAGGAAACTGAAACTACATGCTGTGCCTACTTTGTTACCTAACCTAACCCAAACTGCTGAAAGCATTAAGGAACCTGTGCCGTCAACATCAGGAACGTTGGATGGTAGTCCACAGAAATCCAGCGCATCCTCAGGTCGGTTAACCCCCTCGTTTACTACTACGAGCAGCTCTGAAACTGTTCTATCGGTCCAGTCACCAGATCAACTTTATCTATGAGATCAACTACATATTGGAATAAGTGCAAATGATGACATCAGCGAAATAAAATTTAAATTTGAGAAACAGCAAAATAAAAATTAAAAATTAGGGAAATGAGAAATCAGGTTAGATTTTAGATTTTAGATTTTAGTTGTATTTGTATCACAACGCGGAACAGGTATGTAGTGCTTTCTGATAATTGTTTTTTGTTTTAGTCTAAAATGTAATGAAACGCGAGTAGTTAATTATAATTAGTGAATCGATCATCTTATTATTTGAATTGTCTTACTGTTTTTGCTTGTTTTTAAGTAATGGCAGAATCTGCATTACTTGGTATATGTATTTATTCCATTTTTATGACAAATGTATGTTTATTTACTGGAGCAGTTGTTTTAATTTTGTAATGAATATTAAGAGTGTTTTTAACAATGGTACATACATATGTCTACGATTCTACTGATTTTTGTTACTTATACTGTGAAAATTTCAATTTTCACAGAAAAAAAATCTGATGAGAACCAATGTAGTTCGAAACAAATGTATCTAACAATAATATTTTGCATAAAGACAGATAAAGGTAAGTATGCCTATTTTTTATCATATTAATCGCTATTAATTACTAGTAATTATTTTTTCTTTCTCTATTTATAACAGAATAAATATAAGTACATGCATTTAAAAGAACACTACTGCTTTTACAATTTTAAGTCATCGCTTAAAATGTGAAAATAATTATACCTTTTTTAATGGATATTCTAAAAGATCTATTTTTCCCTTATACCATTATTAGGTATATAGTGTGTAACTTACATGAAATAAAATTCATAAATCATTGACTACATAATTTTGTAAAAATTAGGTGAATTTTAATATTTGAACATGTAATTTTTTACGAAATTTTGTACTCGATGATTATGAATTTTATTCCATGTGTACCTTACACTGTATATTATGGTATATTTAAATTTACCGCCAAACTTATTATGCAGCGACATCTATTGTATCAGACTCTACTCATTTCTGAGTTATATTTGTCTCAAACCAAAGACGCGCAGTGCACTTGCTACTTTTTGCGCCAGCCCGACGTAAGATGGCGCTAGTTCAGTGCGTGCTTCCAATGAAAGACAAGGAAACGAAGTCTCTTATATAGTTACTCATATGGGAATGGTACCATCTATGAATGGTACCAACATCAGAGAATATATATTATTAATTATTCTGATATACCAACCACAGAATAATTAGTACCAACATAAAACAAAAAGAATTGTCACCAACATAAGGCCTGTTCCCAAGGATTGTTAACTGTTTACAGGATTGCTCGATCCCTATACTACAATGTAATCCATAATTGTGACGTCGTCAAAGATCCAAAGATCTCGAACTTGTAGAAATAGGTACAATTTATACTGTTATTACAAACTTTAATAAATAATAATATTAATAATCATTCAAATACGAAAATTCTTTTGCAAATGTGAAATATAACAAACACAAAATAGGTATATTTCGACAATTCGATTACATAGATCTTCGATGACGTCAGAAAGGCGGATGACAAAATTGAGCGATCGAGCAATCCTGTAAACAGTTAACAATCCTTGGCCTGTTCCTGCAGCAATCTCGAACTAGTCAGAAGGATTTATGATTGCTGGAAAATGCTGACTGGCTTCGATTCATTTGATTGGATCTATTTTGTGAGGAACAGGACTAAGACGTTAGTACCCATAGATAAATATTTTATCTATGGATAAAGTTAGTACCAGTTAGTTAGTACTATTATAATCTATGTAATCTATGACTATTATGATGTTCATAGATAATAGATACATGATGTTACCATAGATAGGGGGTCTATTCTGTGGATGTTACAGAGAATTTGTGCTTTATGTCTTGTCTACGGTCTGTTGTTATAATCTGTTACTTTTGTCATTGTTTAAACATCCGGTTTAAACCCAAGATCCGTTAACTAGAGTCCTCTAACTAGTACCCACATCTAACAAGGTGCTCGCTCGCTAGTTTTTTGTTCTTAGCAGAGCGTCTCTGGCGAGTCTGGTGGACCAGAAGCAAGAACCCTAAACAAAGAAGGACTGATCAATCAGTAACAGCCAATCACATTTGTTTATCACTTATGTGACGTCAGTGGATTCCCTTTAGCGGGAGATTTGAAATTTAAATATCCTCTTTGTTTTAATTTGACAGCTTTAACCTTTTAACATAACCTATATATGTCACATTGTCATGTAGAATGTCTCGGTTGTCTTTGGAATGTCATCACATCACTGTCATCAGTCATGTCATTATATCTAAGTATTTGTGTATCATATCATAGTAATCTGTGCACTGATCAAAACAACACAAGTTATCACAGTTGCCAAACCGACAAACGATTTTTGCACAACGCACTTGAAATCGTAAGATATATATCGTAAAACACATATATAAGTACTTTAAAATCACATTTGATTGCATTAATACAGACTCTGAAATAATATTGGGCTGGATATTTTGACTGAAAATTTTTGAAATTGCATTAGAGGCAAATTTGGCAATAGGGGATCCACTGACGTTTTACGAGAAATCTGTTGAAAATGACCTTCAAATTTTTATGAATGAATTGATCAGTCCTTCTGTGTTTAGGCACAGGTGGTTTAGGGTTCTTGGACCAGAAGTACATATTTGGGCAATAATACATACTGAAATAAATTAAAGTGTAGTTGGTTGCCTATTTAGACCATTTTAAAATTGATTCAATATTTTACGTTCATTTATCAAACGGCATAGAAAATATATCATCTAGGACTACATTTTCTATGATCAAACGGCAATAAAAACTTGGGAGAACTGATTTGAAAAACTTACAGAACAATCGAGAAATGATTTGTTGTCGTTTCCTTTTAGGTATTTGTTGTCCGAAATAATTTTAAATAGAAATATTTAGAAGTAGTTTCCGAAAATAGTCCTTTTATAATTTTACTTAGTTTTCTGAATGATTATTTTACAATTTTAATAAATCAGATTGGTTTGGATATTTTCAATATATTTTACTATAACATTTATTAGGGTTAATGTGGGATTCATTGTAGTTTCTTGTGGAATTACACATATTCTGGTTTTTTGCTTTTATTATTTTACAGGAAGTGTAATCTCAAAAGAAACTACAATGAATTAGTATCGAGAAATGATTTCTTGTTTTCTTTTATATGTCCGAGATAGTTTTAAATAGAAACATTTTTTTTCATAGTTTTCTGGGTGATTATTTTACAATTTTAATAAATCAAATTTAATTGGATATTTTCTGTAATATATTTTAGTAACATTTATTAGGGTTTTTGTATGATGCATTGTAGTTTCTTTTGGGATTAGGTTTATTTGTTTTTTTTTTATTATTTTACAGGTGGTGTAATCCCAAAAAGAAACTACAATGAATTTATTAAGGTTGATGTAGACAGAATAAGCATATATTTTCCTGAAAAACATTTATTTTAACAATAGAACAAAAATATTAATCTTAACAATAACATTACATAAATAAGGTAATCTATTAATCTAAACAAAACACTGGAAGGGCATAATATATGCTATCACTTTATAAAAACCTAAGCGTATTTTTTTAAAATTTTATAAATAGTTAGAGCATCTTTAAATTCTTCGGCTTGGCCAGGCTGTGACCCCAAAAGACCCTTAAAAACTGGATACAAATGCTTAAAAACGATACGCCTCTCACTGAAATTAGAAATTAATGAACTAAAATTAAACTCAATTAACAGTCAATAAAACTTACCTAACAGTCTGACTATAATTTGGACTCCCTGCAAAAGAATGTGTATAAATACTTTTAAAATAAATATCAATAATACACACAAAATAAAAGAAACGGTACTATTTAGTAAAAAAAAATAGATATTACGCCTAAAAGAGGTATACAATTTAACAAATTTTAATTTTACAGCTAAAGCTACAAAAAATAAAACTTACCAAGATAAAAAACCAAGAAGTTAAAAACGGAAGATAATTTTTTTGTATAAATAGTAATACTAGTACATTATTTTTGATGTTTAAAGTTTAAAGTTACTTCTAAAGAATATAAAATTACAGCAATCTCATGTATCATTAATAAGTAGCAACCACTGAATGGCTCCCAAGAACGTACCTTGTGTGATTTCAAATTTATGCATCTGTTAACAACTTTAAACTTTAGTAGTAGGACGTATCAACTAGGATGTCACTCACTACAGACCAGTTCAGATCTTATTTCATTCCATCAATGCATTAGAAGTAAGTGACCATATCTATTGACAAGAAGTCTCCTATCAAGAGATTTGATCAATTATGCTGCACTGACGAGAACTAATAAGATCGAAACTTGTCTCCAGTTGGTGACGTCCTAGGTGAGGCATCCTTGTATTTCCTCGTATAGTTTTTGAACAATATAAGTTTCTTAGTAATATGGAGAAACTTTTAAACAGATGTATAGGGTATGAAAAATACTGCCCGTTATGGCTTACCTGTTTCGATCCAATGGCAGATCTCCTCATTTGTTATATTTTCCGACACGATTGGAACTTCATCTTCAACATTGTCGACAGCAGCCTTCATTTTCCTCTGTGATGCCTTAGCATTATCCTCTAATAAGACACGTTTTGGCCTAATCCGTATATCGGAAATAATATTTATTTTCATTTCAGGCTCGGCCGGGGGCAACGCATTGTCTTCCGGAGGCACGTAGTAGGAGTCAATGTTATCCTCAGAGTTTCTCCGCCTCTTTTTTAATCTTAGACTACCATCCGTCTCATCCAAGTCTTCTCTCTGTTTCCTCACGCCACGGTCCTTCACGATCGCATTTTTTTGCCTGGCGTTGAGTCTCTTCGTGGCATTTTTTGCGTTCTTGTTGCCAGCCCTCCTCGCCGATTTCTCGGCTTTCTTCCTCTCGCCTATAACGAGATCTTCGGAAACATTGCACTTCACTATATCGGAAAAGCTTGTTTTGGCCTCCTTCCGGAACGATTCCAGCATTTCATAGAAGGTGGATTGCAACTTGGACACGTTCTGGTTGTCATTCATGTCCAGCGTCGCGTCTGGATTGACGATCTTCAATTTTCTGGACTTTACCAGCTTTTTCTCCCTATGTTTAGACTGGACTGCATCTTTCGCCTGTTTCTTCCTTGAATATTTTCTCCTGATGGGCACTTCCTTGTCTACCACAAGTGGGAGAGCAATTTCTTCGACTCGTGCTTTATCTTCCGCTCGTTGTACAGTTTCTAATTCTTCCATTCTTGGAGCCACGTCCTCTACAAGTGTCATATTCTCTAAGTAGCTCAGGTCGTCCGGATTGTACAGTTTGCGCCTCTTCCGGCCCCCAAATGTCGTCGACAAGGTTTGATTGAAAGTTGTCTTATTGCCATCATCTTCAATTGCCTGTGTTTTTTCTCCAACCTCATTAATTGTCGCCGCCTCTAGCTCTGTTCTGTTAGGTCTGTTTGATTCTTCAACAGTTTCTACCGGCCGTATCTCCTGATTTAATACCTCCTCTTTATTTTGTTTGCTTCTCTCCAAGGAATCTTCCCCTCTTTGTTCTTCAATATCTTTGACTGCTTCATCTTTTTCTTGAATAGGGCAGACATCATAATTACCCGCCGCTTCCTTTTTTGATTCCTCCTCTATTGTTTGTTTCTTCAGTTCTTCAAAAGCTTCTTCACAATTGTAATACGGTGGTTCTATGGACCCACAATTAAAATTCATCCCCTCCTCATCGTTTTCAACGGTAGATGCACTTAGTTGCCTAGCTCGCTTCTTTGCCTCAACTGAATCAGCAGAGTCCTTTGATATATGCCTCAACAAGCCAGCTCTCTTGAGCGATTCATCTCCAGATGCTCCTGCACCGCCATCTTCCGGCGATATGCTTACTTTCCTAGCGTATCCCTTTTCCTTAAATGATATATCCGAATCAAATGATTCTCTTGTATAATTTTTATTGATCTTTTCAAGTCCAATATATCGTGGTAATAGTACTACACATTTCCTGTTGCTCTGAATGCTTTCCAGTACTTTTCCACTTTTGATAGCCGGCACACCTTCCTGATTTGATCCCTCAGCTGAATCATCTTCGGGCATAGTAATTATTTCTTCAAAGTCCTTTTGGTTTCTTCTTATTTTATCAGTCTTATCTGATTGTGCTGGCATATTATCTTCTTTAAAATTTACATCGGCGATCAAAGCTTCATTTGGTTTTGGCTCTTCTGATTTCTTGATTGACAAGATTTCTTCAAATGATTCCTTGGCTTTGCATACATGCTTCTTCTTCACATTGTTTTTACTAACTTCCTGTTTCACAGCACGTTTCTTAGTTTCCTTCTTTTTTCTTCCTTTCCGTGTTGATGTCTTCTTATTTATAACAGAAATTTTCGATTTGAAATTGATATCTTCTACAGGCAAAATTCCTTTGTTTTCTAAAGCCGCATCACAATCTTCTGATTTTTTTTGACTTGTAGTGGCTTTAATTACTGATTTTTTCTCCACCGGTTCCTCTATATCATATTCATTTGACGTTTCACTCAGTTGCCTGACAAATTTCTTCTTTTTAAATGCAATAACGGATTCCTCTGACCCCACGGAAGAAATTTTATTTACCTCTTTGAATTGGTCTCGACTTTTCGTCCCTTTATCAGCAGGTAACTCCGGTTTGTTAACTGCTTCAATGAAATTTTTGTTAGTTTCCAAAGATTTTCGTTGAAGAACATCCGGTTCAAACTCTTCTACATCTTTGATTTTTAAGTTTTCTTGATGTGTTGATGTCTTTGCTTTACCAAGCTTCCCAACATTACTCCTTCTTCTTGACGATGTCTTACTTTTGTTTACTGTAGAAACTTTCTCCTCAGCAGATGAAGATTCCTTATGTGAAATCTTCATTACGTCACCTCCATCCAAATCAACTTTATTTGATGATACACAGTCGTCATTCTTCTGTTTGGGTTTTTCTGTTGGACTCGATTCATTATTGTTTGCCACCAAAATTTCCTTATCTGGTTCCATCTGTTTTAGTTCTGATGTTAACTCAGTATTCTTTCTACTAAATATAGGAAGAACATCTCTTGGTATTTTGCCTTCAGTGTCGAACAATGTAATGGCTTCTTCGGATTTCCCAGTAGCAATGTCTTCACAAAGCTTTCCTCCTTTCCCAACATTTTCCTTATCTTCGTCTAGGCTCTCTTCTCTTATGACCTTACTTTTCCTTTTGTCCTGTTTGATGCCTTCAGTGCCCAACAATGTAATGACTTCTTCGGATTTACCAGTGTCTTCACAAAGGTTTGCTCCTTTCCCAACATTTTCCTTATCTGCCTCTAGGCTCTCCTCCCTTATGATTTTACTCTTCCTTTTGTCCTCTTTGATGCCTTCAGTGTCCAACAATGTAATGACTTCTTCAGATTTCCCAGTAACAGTATCTTTACAAAGTTTTGCTGCCTTCCCGACATTTTCCTTATCTGCCTCTAGGCTCTCCTCCCTTATGATTTTACTCTTCCTTTTGTCCTGTTTGATGCCTTCAGTGTCCAACAATGTACCGACTTCTTCGGATTTGCCAGTAACAGTGTCTTCACAAAGGTTTGCTCCTTTCCCAATATTTTCCTTATCTGCCTCTAGGCTCTCCTCCCTTATGATTTTACTCTTCTTTTTGTCCTGTTTGATGCCTTCAGTGTCCAACAATGTAATGACTTCTTCAGATTTCCCAGTAACAGTATCTTTACAAAGTTTTGCTGCCTTCCCGACATTTTCCTTATCTGCCTCTAGGCTCTCCTCCGTTATGATTTTACTCTTCCTTTTGTCCTGTTTGATGCCTTCAGTGTTAAACAATGTAATGACTTCTTCGGATTTTCCAGTAACAGTGTCTTCATAAACTTTTGCTGCCTTCCCAACATTTTCCTTATCTGCCTCTTGGCTCTCCGTTATTATGATTTTACTCTTCCTTTTGTCCTCTTTGTGTCGCGACTTTGATTCTGTCATATTATCTTCAATATTGTTAGAATGATTTTCTATATGTTCCAGGACATCTATCAAAGCAAGCTCTTCCAATATTCTTCGCTCACTCTTTTCAGCAGTTCTACTACAATCTCCCTCATCAGAAGCGGGACTATCTTCAAGTTTCTTCTTCTTCCTCTTACTAATCCCCTCGTGAATCTCTGTATGCGATTTAGCTGCATCAATACCTAACGGGCAGTACTTGGCAGCTGAAAGTTTCGTTTCACTGGCTTGCATGTCCTGCATAGGCTTGTAATTTCGAACTTGAGACAAAACGTTATTAATTGAACACATTTTCAGACTCTCGTTGGCCGTTTCGAAACGCTCTGAACCAGAATTATGTTCTACATTCTTTTCAGATAGTCCAACGCTACTCTTAATTACAATCAAGCCGTCCAGTTCATGCGGCTGTGAAAATGACCGCTTCATAGGCGTGGAAAAGGCCATACTTCCCTGCGAGAATCTGAAGTTCGACCCGCTACACCTCCCAGACAGTATCTGAATCCGTTCCTGGGAGTTATGAATATCCTCGCTCAATGAGGAGTCGTCTGAGATGACGGCGCTATTGTGCTGCCGGGCGGACGATATTTTAACGGGGCGCCGGTTGCTGCTAACTTTAGGCGCTTCTTTTGAAGTACTACAGTGGCCAATGCTGACTTTCGGTGAGTGTTCCAAAGGGCACATTTCCGCCGTCTCGTACTGGCTCTCCGGCAAGTTTGCCAGCCATTGCTGGGCCCCCGCTGCGGTCGAAGATTTGTTACTCCCAGTGCTGTCGGAAATGCTGATGACTTCGCACTTTGTACTCGCCGAGGATAGAGAGAGGGCCTTTGTGCCACTTCGTGATGTGCCCGCAATGCTTTTATCGCAAGTGGGGTCTATATGTGCCTGTAAAAAAGGAACGTGTCTGTGATGGGCGAGTTTGGGTAAAAAATTGTGAAATATACTTACTGTGAATAACGAGACATCCGATTTGGTTTTAGACGAGTCGGATTTCGCTCGCCTGCAGACCGAAACCTTTAGAGGCTTGTACACTGATTCTGGAACGAAATAACGGGTTAAAACAGAAGTTATAACCTCTTCGGAGTGAATACTTACTTCTTCCGAGCGACACCTTTGGAGTGTTGTGCTGGAAAACAAATTTATGAGGGCAAAGTCGAACAAAAATCTAACATACTTACATGAAACTTCTGTTTAAACATACTGGGTAGAACTTTCGTCAGGAGAGTTGTCACTTTGTTGGAGCTGTATGATATCACCAATTTGATATTATCAGATCCAACGATGCTCTCTTGATCATCGTCAGGACTGATACAGGGTGTTTTTAATTTTATGTATATTATGGTGTCGCTGCTCTTGGGAGGTCTGAAAGAACAAATCAAAAATTATACGATCTCCATTGCCAAATTGCTGGAAATTTTAACGAAAAAAATAAAAAGAAACTTTATTAAACAAACTATATGATAAATGATCCTAAATTTCAAGATCAGGCTGCTTCTACAGCCGAATAAACGTAGCAAACTACCTGTAAACTTGGACACTTTCAACGTCGGACACGAAAAACATCAGCAGACTCCACAGAGCGTCGCCTTCTTCCGGGCTACCGTTAGTTAACGAATCTTTCGTGCTGTACCACGAAACAGCATTCTCGCATAAATTGAAATCCACCCATAATCCATTAACATTTTCCTAACAGAAAAAATTGGACTGTACTTAGTGTATGGATTACTGGTTAGTGTATGAGTAGGTTTACTGGTTAGTGTATGTGTAGCTACTGTACTTAGTGTACTTTAGACGAGATCTGCTACAAAAAATGTATCACCAATTTTTTTGCTAAAAATAGGGATTATTGATTTTGTAAAGTTATGAATTATTTTTGTACTTACTATTGGCTCTCCACATTTAGTGGTTCCCAAAAAAACTGCATTGCACACAATAGAAAACACCTTTCCGGAATTTTCATTCAAGATATTTAAGAACTTTCTAACATCTTCATCAAATGTATCGCCATTAATATTGGCAAAACTCTCACTTAGTTCTTGAGACTCGGGGATGATGTCTGTGAGTTTTGGTAAAATAGAACTCTTCCCGTACATTCGAAATACTACCTCGATCAAAGTTACTTGAAAATCATAATCTCCGTAAGTGCTTATAGAATCGACAATTTTAAATCTGAAAATATTAAATTCCGTTAATAAAAACTTAAAAAGAAGGATGAAAAAACTTACAGATAAAAATCTGGAAGCTCCTTTACTGTATTCTTCCTAACATCCTTCAATGAATTCTGAATGCATGTTAGAAACATTTTCAATAACTCTTTCTTTACACACCAACTATTAATATCTTCTTCAATTAAGATATCAAAAACCCTTTGGGTGACTTTTTTCACAAACACTGTGCGAATATCATCAGTTATAACTTCCTAAAAAATAGGAATAATCAAATTTTAAGCTGAATCTACCTATTAAAAGAAGTTAAGAAAATGTTGTACTGACCTGTAATATATCCAGCAATTGTCTACAAAGTTTAATTTGTTCCCTATATGCCTTATTTGATGTTATATTTATTACGGTATCAAAGTACTTTAATATACCTTGCATGAGTAATTCAGCTTCAGGTTCTTCTAAACTAACTTTAGATAGACTCAACAGATATGCCTGCAACTTTGTAAAATTTGGCTTTGGTGGCATCTACAATAAAAATTAGCAAGTACATATTTAGTAGGTAGGTATATAGAATATCCTGTAAAATTTTGAGTTATCTATACTCAATTCATATCACATATTTAGAAGAAATGTATGTAATTCAAATAAAAATAAATAAATCACTCAAATTTACCCTTTCCATGTAGTCTAGCAGTTCTTCAAGAACTTTTTTTTGCTTCATTGTTTATCTATATAATAAATTTGAATAAAAAAACTTAGAAAACAATTTTATAATTTATGAGTATACCAAACTTTGACTTTTAAATTGACGGTTGTCTAAAAACTATGGGCCTCGCTGTAAGTCTAATGAGTCTAATCAAAAACTTAAATACATTGGCGACCATAATCATAATCAAAGAAAAAACAAAAAACAATCAACACAAATTCAAATTCTGTCATACAATCGAGTTGCCGAGTATAGCCGAGACGATATAAGGATCATGCTCTGCGTTATGCGTTGTGAGCATTACTGCCATCTATAGTTCGGCTTCTCGTATTAATAATATACCCCACAGCGCCTCCGCGATTATCTTGGAGTTAAACGGAGTAAATCTAGAAGGCGGTGATACCCATGGCAAATTAGAAATGAAAACTGTGCTAGTATTATATGTCTATGCTAGGAACCCATCGAGTTACATTAGTTTTGATAGTATGCGATAGATGACTCTGATCAAAATAACTATTGCAGTTTATTTTCACAATGGATGAAAGATCGTATTGGCAATCGCAACTGCTAACGAAAATTCGCGACTTAGCTCATCTCTACAAATCACAAATACCAAATAAGAGGTCTAATTGACGCGAGCATTACCCCCATCTATAGTTCGACTGGTCATATTAACAATATTCCTCATGGCAAATAAGAAATGAGCTGCAGAAAACTGTGCTGGGAATCTATCGAGTTACATTAGTTTTGATAGCATGCGATAGATGACTTTAGGTTGTTATATAACCTAAAATCAAAAACAAAAATGATTAGAAGTACATAAACAACAACAAAGTTTTTAAATCAACAACCCAGGCAAACTTTATAAATTCAGAAAAATGCAACGAGAAAGACGTGTCAATGCGGGTAACCGCATGTCGAAGCTATTGGACGAAGAGGAAGAGTGTCAGGACGAATTTTACAAGCAAAATTATGGTGGTTTTGAGGAAACCGAGTCAGATAATGAATACGAGTAAGTAGAAATTAAGAAACTTTTAATATGAACAAAACAAAGTAATAAAGGGATTTTAATACGATTTACATTTCAGAGCCGAAGAAGAGGGAGACGACATTGTTGATTCAGATTTCAGCATTGATGAAAATGATGAACCAGTCTCTGAACATGAGGGAGAGGAGGAACAGAAGAAGAAAAGACGACTAGTTACAAAAGCGTACAAGGTAGGACTACATTAGTTATACGTAACATACTAAAATAAATAGGTTTTGTTAAATTCTGACATTATGTGCTTTTAAGGAATATACGGGCGATATATCAAGGTTGTTTTGATTAAGAATTAATATTAATAGGTGCTGGTTCACCTTTCAGCGTACTGAATTTGTAAAAAGTATACTTTCAGGAACCTGCACCTACACAAAAGAAAGAGAAACAAAAGCCAAAAATTGTAAAGGGCACTACCTCGAAACCCAAAACTACCTCTCACCATACCGTCCATGAAACATACGGTATGATATAATTATTTAATTAATATTTGATACAGAGCTAAATACGTTATTTTTTGGGTGAGTTTTCATGATTTTCTAAAATTTTTTTAGAAAGAAAATCTATCAGGAAGTCGACTGCTGCAAAATCTGCAGCCACTGCTCAGAGAATAAAGGTGAGGGACTTGGAACAGAGGAAGAAAGTGAAGAAACCGAAGGAGGAAGAATGGATTCCTACTCAGGAAGAATTATTAGAAGAGGCCAAAATAACGGAACTTGAAAATATCAAATCATTAGGTAAATCTATGAAAAGAAGTTGTCTGTAGTTCTCTTTGTTGAGTACTTTGCATATTAATGAAGGAATTCCGAGAGGTTTTGAATTTTGATCTCAAATATTCTCTTACAGAGAAATACCAAAAATTGGAGAGTGAAAAGAAAACAAAGAGGATGATTAAAAAAGTGTTTTCAGGGCCTATGATTCAGTACAAATCAACTAGAATGCCAATCATAGAAGAAATGGACACTAGTGAAAGGTATTATTTTAAAATTGTATTTGATTTGTCTCTTAACTGTTTTAATTATTGGTATTTTTAGTGAAATTAAGGTAGAAAATAAGCCGGTGAAGGCGTATTGTGAAAGAACCTTCATAACGATATTAAATGATCCCAACGATGTGGTTTTCAAGAAGTTATTCAACGTAAAGCCCGCGCCTGTCCTGCCTAAAAAACTTAAATGTGCAGTTACCAGGTAAGTGTTTATTGGCAAAATATTTCTATCGTTAATTATATCAATACCACTTTGATCTTGAAGTTGCATCCGTACCGTTAATTGCCCCGATTCGTGTTCTAGTTTACCTGCGAAATATGTTGATCCAGTAACTTGCGTGCCGTACCACAACAGTTCTTGTTTGAAGATCATCAGGATGGCCTATTATGACTATTTGGAGAACAATGGCGATCGAAGTAACACGATGGTTGCAGACTTCCTCAAATGGTACTCCAAGAATAAGAGGAAATTACGGAGCGACATGCTTATGCCAGAGCAGAAAGTTTTATTCCAGTGATAAAGTCATAGGATTGTGGAAAAAATAGAATACTACTTAATTTCGTATGTAAGAATAAAAATTTTTTTAAGATGGTTTAGAAACTTTATTTAGTTATAATATAAATATATCAAAAAATGTATTTTTAATATCATACAGCCTTCAGCTCGAATTTTAGTCACTTACAAAATCATACATTATTTTTCTGCCCAAAAGTTTATCTAGATCACTAGTCTGGTATTTTCAAGAAAAACTTGAAGTAGTTCTGGTATTAATTCAAACTTCAAACCTAAACCATAATGTTTAAGGG